>JAJTUH010000006.1:2032884-2632884 GCA_036971555.1 Drechslerella coelobrocha
GTTTTGCAACTTGATTTGGAGGGAGGAAAGATAGGCATTCACCAAAGTTATTACATGGAGTAGGTTTTTCGATGGTCTTCCACTTGCTGTATATTTGGCACCGCGGCTGACTTTTTTTTTGGTTTTCTTTCTTCCTTTGTATTATTATTAGCTAACGTTTGTATCTACCAAATCAAATCTCTACTCCTGGCAACTGTCTTCATACAGCTTTCGAAGACGGTTTGCCTGTATTATTTTTTATAATTATTTTTTTTGCGTTATTACTACCTATTACTATTACTATTATTATCATTTATTATTATTTTCTTCTTCCAATTTTGGTTCGGCGAAGAGCGTTCTAGACCAGTCCTCCGAATCCAATCTTGAATACACCGAGATTGTAGCCTCCCGACGTACCTCGGCGCTCCCGAGGCAGAGCCGAGAGTGGATATATTTCCCTAGGGGGACAGCGTGCATTCTTGTGTCGCCCTTTTTACATCTAACGTATAGTGTGTGTGTGTGTGTGTGCTAAATTCGTGTGGATTAGCATTAACTGATCTATCATGTGACAACATAAAGGTAGGCAAGTTGCCCTTTCTTCGGTGAACTTACCAAAGGACATACAAATGCAGGGATTATCATAGATTTTATTATAATTCTGTAAAAATTTTGTAGCTGAAGTGATAAAGACTTTTGACCATTAATTTTTTGTAAAAAATCCACCATAAAGTTCAATATTAGCCGTATAATATATAAATACTTATTAATATACCGAGACAAGATAAACAGAAGACCCCGCGAAGAAAAAAAAAGAGAAAAATGTCAAGACAGGAGCGTTAAGAAAGGAGGGATGGAGGAAGGGAGGAAGGAGAATATCGAACGATAAAAAAGCAAAAGTACACGAAGCTTAATAAATAATCCGCTCGTTAAAACCAGCCTGCTTTAATCATTCCGGGAAGCAGCCGCTGGCAGTCTGGCCCTGCGAGACAAAATAGAAATATATGTAAAGGAAAAAAAAAGAAGGAAATACACAGGATTAGACAGACGCGCCGCCCCTAAAGTATGCACACATAACAAGCTATGATGCGAGAAAAAAAGATTAAAACACATAGGACCGCAAACTATAAACAAAATTTGTTGCTGGGGGGTATACGGGTATCATCGCGTACGGTGCATTGGGCAAAGACCAACTTTAAGGAAACAGAGACAATATAAAATGTGACATTGCAATTGAGACAAGTAGTGAAGTGAGCTCGAGGTTGAGTAGAAGGGCGGAGTGCTAAAAAAAAAAAACACATTGTGTTGGGTAGCAGTAGTCTCGTTGTTAGACCAAAATGTTACAACATCAGAATCTAGTGCCGGGACTGCTTGCATAGACATGGAGCGAAATTATGAGCAGAGAGTACATGTAAAATTTTTTCCCAAAGCAAGCATGGTTATTTAAAGGGTGTCATGGTTAGGTTTTAATCAGATTCCGAGGTTCATATGTCTGACATGCGTATGCGCTGCTGCAATCGGTGAGTTTCGTCGGGAACCGTTTAGAAAGATTCGTCTTGCTCCGACTGTCGCTTGAAGAAGTCGTCGCGCTCCGCCAATAGCTTGTCGTACAAGTCTTTTTTCTCCAGGAGTTCTGCTACCAAAAATAGACCCACAGAAGCCATTGTTAGTTTCATGTAAAAAGACGTGAACATATAGGCCTCAGCCCTTGGAAGGGCACAGATCTGAATAAAGCACGTTTCAACACCGTCGCGAATTCTAGAAAATGCCCACCCACCTGTTTGGTCATCGTCGTCATCCTTCGGCTCCTCTTCCTGCACGAGTATGATATCCGACGTCGTTGCCACTAGCTCCTTGCACACTTGCTCCACCTTCTCTCTCCCGTCTGTTGTTCGCAGTTGTTGATCAATATAAACCCCCAGGGTAATCTTAATCCTATACCTCCCCACAGTCGGAATCTGAATGTTCGGGAACGTCACGAAAGTCTTCCACTTCTTCACAGGTCCACCAGGTGGCGGCGTGTGCGTTACGGGAGTGCGTGTATCCTCCTCCTGCTCCTCATGAAACCACGACATGGGGGTCTCGGAGGTCTGCGACTTATTCTGGAACTCTGGCTGAGTACATGGAGTGCTGTCCTCGTGCAATACACGCGCGACGGTCCAGTAGTATCGTTCCGGGTCGTTGTCGTAGGGGACTTCCTGTCCCGTCTTTTTGTCCACTATATGCAGTCGTACGATTATCGGTGGAGGTCCAACGTGGGTGTTCACCTCGACCATTTTCGGCGGGGCGATGTAGAACTCCGCTGAGAAATTGTAGATGTCTTGTGGGGATACGAAGGGCATTTTGGTCCAGAGCACGCCGTCAGAGTCGCGGATTTCGTCTGTGTCTTCGTCGTCGTCTTCTTCTTCTTGGAGTCCCTGTTGGCTGTTTCGGCTGGCTGTGGGCGTGCGGTATATTGTATTAGACATATTCGGGAAGATATATACGCATCCGTGGCCGTGCATGTTTAGATATGTCGCGGTTTGGAAGATGTAGGAGCTCCTACCTGTAAGCTGTGATATCGATGGTGCTTCGTCTCGTCTGGCCGAGGTTGATTTCCGTCTCCGTCGTTTGGGGGGACTTGTAGCAGCTCTCTCAGCTGTAGCTTGTTTTCTTCTCACAGGCGGGCTTACTTCCTTAAGCTGGGATAAAGTCCTTGCTCTTGCTCTCTGTGGTCTTTTTGAATTACTTTGGATAGCGCTTGTCGTTGCTAATGTGGTAGCAGTAAGGGTGGTGGTGGTGGTGGTGGTGGTGGTGGTGGTGGTTGAAATAGATAGCTGTGGTCGAAGGTCGGTTGAGGCTTGCTGCAGTCTTGCGGACCGTCGCAATGGCTGCTGGCCGCTCTCGTCCGTTTTTATAGCAGCCGCATCCAGGCGCGACGAAGCAGGGGCATCACCGCCTCGATCTAATCGTCGCTTCCTCTGCGTACTTCCCGACGGGCCAACTGTCTGAGACATCGTCTGAGACATCTCCCGCTCGGGGTTCACCTTGGAAGCCTCTCCAAGACTGTTCACTTTGACTTTCTTGCGGGGCGGCATTTGTGACTAGCTCTGTGCTTTTTTTGTCCCTGTCGCGTTTTTTTTTCTTTTCTTTTGCTGTTGCACCTTTGCTTTGGCTATCCACCATGACGTGCGAAAGATCAGCAATTGTACAGCTTCATTCGGGCTCCGTTTAGAGCCCTTTTGCCATTTGCGAACTTGGGACATTGCATTCCGAAAGGGAGAAAAGGTGGGTGTATGTGATCATGGCATGCATACCAACTAACGATGTTTCAGCTCCGACGATTCTGTCGGCCTGGGATTAATCCGCAGCTTTGGTTGCAGGAATCAAGATGTCAATAACCGAGAGAGGTTTTGAAGTTTGGAGATTGCTTTCTCTGGCCCTTCAACCTCGGGAATTAGATGCTCCGCCTGTTTGGTGTCGTGGCTCCCTGGCGCTGGAATCTTGGATTTCCCGGTTTTTGGGATGTCGCCCGGCGTGCGGTGTGTTGTGCGGCGTTGGATTTGCGTGGGCAGGGATCAATTGAGAGGTGAAATGCTTGAGTCGGCGCAGGTTCGGGAATAGCGTCGGCTGAGAGGAAAGGAGGCCTCAAAAATCTGTGCCTGGAATCCTATCTGATCGTATGTCAGTAAGAAAGTCAGCTTGGTAATCACGTACCTCGCGCCTATGCACGCTGACTAAATGAGAGGAAAAGCAAGGAGGTTGATCCGTGTGACTGAAGACCCGAGCTCTTAACCAGAAAACATGAAACATACGAGAAAAGCTTCACGGTATATGAAGGAGACGGCTTTGTGAACGTACGATAAAACTTCCTTGGCTAACTGGGAACCATTGCTCGCGTGTGGAAACAGAGGAGAGTAGGGAAACAAGGCAATCGAGATAGAGGTAAAAAAAAATATTTTTTCTTCAAAGAATGAGAGCAACTTGTGTATGTTCTGCGTGTGCAACTGGGACTCGTTTTGATTGGATATTCCACGCAAGTTGTCTGCAGGCCCGACTCATGTTGGATTTCGAAGGAGTTCGGCAACCGCCTTTCAATCTGAGTCGCCGCTTTGTGGTTGTATGCACCGCAATTTACTCGCATTCCAAGGTGCACACTCTCTCTTATTCTTTCTCTTTTCTTGCGTCTCTCACTCTTTCTGAGGAAGAGGATATAAAGCACTTCTTCTTTTTTTTTTTTTTGCCGCTCGTCAACCAGGCCAGGCCGTGTAGGTTTGGATGTGCTCAAAAAGCGCTGGCTCATCGTGATATATATTCCACACACTCTCAGCGCCCAGAGGAGGGGGGGACACTTTATTGCGCCTCTGATGTAGTGGTGCAGCAAGCGGCATGTGGGTCTGAAATTCCGCCATTTTATTTTCCCCACGAGCTGTTTTATTTCGGGGTTCAATAGAACTGCAAAACGGAGGACCCTGGCTTCATGCTATTGAAACGCATCCGCTGTGGTTCACGAATGGATTTCCGTGGTCCGCCAGCAGTGTTCGCTGCCCGGGGAAGGGTCCCCTCTTTGGCCTTAGACCCCTGCAACATTTTCCCGTTCGAGCTGCACCGAGGCCTTAGCACGCTTCTTTGGGCTTAGGACTACCTGGTACGTCGCCTTTGAAAGGGCCGAACGAGATCCAGATCTTTCTCGTCAATCTCCAAGCGCCCGCCTTATTGGACCAAGATGGATCTTGCTGTGGGTCCGGTGGCTCGATCTTGCCTTGTCCAACCTGCACGAAAGCAAATTGTGTGGGCCACCTCTCGCTTCTCCTCTTGAGTCGTGAAATCACAGCAAACCCCAACGTTGGCTCTGCAAGGTGACGAACAGCGAGCAAGCGGTCAAAACCCCCTCAATTTCGCAGAGCTTGTGTACCTTTTTTTTTTTGTTTTTTTTTGTTTGGGGGGTTTTTTCGTCATGTGCGCCTCAAACCATGCGGGTAAATTAGGAGAAAGGGTCCTCTGGAGTGTCACTTTTCTCTCGCCTCTCTCTTTATTTTCTTTTTGCGGCACTTTGCACCATTGGCGAAGCAACTTCGCAAGGCAGCAGCATGCAGCTAAAAGAAATTCAGACGCCCAAAGATGCTAGCAAATGTGGAGCATGGATAACACGGACCATGAAAATGATGATGTAAACGAGAGGGTCTGGCAACCGAAAGGAAGAGGCATCTGAGGGGAAAGCATGAATCGCACTGTGGGTGGAGACACTGCCAGCACAAGGAATGCACCCCTCGCCAGCGTATAGGAAGGACTTCCCAAGTCTTAACAGTAAAATTTGATTGGAAGAAATAAACGAGAACTAGACAATGACGTCTGTGGCAGCATTCCCACGGACGCTAGCGGACAGCGGGCACACAAGCGGGCACACAGCGGCTGAATCGAAAGGAAGTTTTTTGAAGTGTTTGCCTACCTTGTTCCGCCTTATGATGTTTTGATTTTCAGGGTCCAGCGCCCAGCCTTCCTGCTGTCAAAGAAGCCGCCCTTGTCGGTTGGCGTACTTAGACTATATTACTCTGTGATCGACTTTTCGTGGGGATTCGAGGTTTTAATTTGGGATCAAGTTGCAAGGATTTCCGTCGATTTTAATTTGTCCTCGTAGGCGCGTCGTAAACTGGAACTCTGTAGTGGTATCAGTTGACGGGGAGAGTAAGTAATCAAAATATAGAACTAATAGATCATGGGAAAACTAAAGTCTATGTAGGCGTCACCAGCAGATTTATGGCCGGTTAACGGAATGGATTGCTCGAGCTAGTGGGTCGCAACCACTGAATGAAAAAGAATTTGGGCCTCGCAATTAGGCTAGATCCGAGAGGTTGGAGCTCCAGTGGTGCCAGGAGGAAGGATTGGCAAAAGGATCTTGTCCGCAGCTAGATCGATCGATCCACTCGGTTCGGTTGGGTTATATAACACGTATTATACCTCTTGATCGATCTGGGTACCACTGTTTTTGTGATATGATGGGCAGGTACAAGACCCTTCCTGTTCACGCGCTCGGGTATGTGAGAACCCGATTCGCAAAGTGCAAAAGTTGTGAAATATATTGAGGATTAATCTGGCAATGGATGTCGTCACAGTTAATTTCCGGGGTAAGCAGAGATTGTTCAGGGTCCAGGCAGGTAGGCGGCGAGGGCAGGAGTCAGACGGGAGCGAACCCGGGATATGATATCAATGGCGTAATAAAGTTTTTTCTCTTTGTTGTTAATTTTGATGGGGAAAACCACAGGAGCCGGCTAAGGCGGTTGGATGTTTGTATTATTTTCGCAATATTGGTAAGCGGTTGCTCGTGACCAGGTGGGGATATCCTGCAGATGCGGCGTGCTCGCCTTTTCCCGAGGTCATAGTAATTGGTCGAGAGATTAGGTGCAATATGATGAGCTGCAGCCGAGTCTGGCCCGGTCAGGTCAGGTCGGGTCAGGTCAACGGATGGATGGTCTGGCAGGATCTAGCTCGAAGTATCAAAATGCAAAGGTCGGGTAACATTATTGTTCAGGCGAAGAATTTCCCCAATCAACCGGTCCAAAATATGTCGCTCTTCCCCATTCCGCTAATTTTAGAGGACTCGAATAAGAAGCCGCCGGGAAAATCTTTCGAGGAAGGCTAGTAGCGCTGTTCCGGCCGTCAAGGTAAGGCAAACCTGGTAACTATATATACTAGGCGTCCTCTGCCAATAAACAAAAAAAAAAAACAGTTGCATGGTTCAATTCAGCCAGCACTGAACGGCTGATGGAGGAGTTAATATATATATACCAATGCAAAACTCCTCCATTTGCATCGTCCATCCTCCAACGTAACCCGACCTGTTGGATCGCTTACAGCCGCATTGATGTGGAGCCTATAGGAGATCTCCTCTAAGAGATTTACATGACACATCTCGAGATTCTGTCGGCGGCGGATATCACATTTGCATTGGCTGGGGCCCGGGCTTGCTTCGCCGCAGCCTTTTACTATCGGCGCCATGTGCATGTACAGGTACTTTTGAGCTAGCACGTATTTTCAAGTAAAAAACTACATTAGAGAACAAACCAAAAACAAGCTTGATATCTAGTGGGAGGCCTGGTCAGGATGTGGGATTACAGGAAAGCATCTAGACCGTTATCGGTCTCGTTGTAGCCAGCGCTCTCGAGACTTGCAGCTATGTCACGAGGAGCACCATTCTCATTTGATCTTTGCAGCCGTTGATATCATAGGCGAATACACGTCCATCATACCAAACTCTAATCGGTCGTTTGCCTTGTGGCACTCGCCAAGCATGTACTACGAGAGGCGAGACGCTTGAACGCCTTCAAGTGCCTGTTTCGTAATTCTCGAATCTGCATTGCATGGGAAACTGCAGCTGCAAGAACCGATTAACTCGAAACCTCCAGGGCCATAGGATAACAATTGCACTGCTCTGACCTTGCGTAAACGTTTAAACAAACAGTCACAAGGAATGCATACCGTGCTCCGCGTGCTAGGCCTGACCCAGCCCAGTCATCATCGCGATTTGCATCTACATGCTCGTTAACACCTACATTCCTGAGATTGATCATGAGTGAGACTGTATCAGAACAGCTGAAAGAAAAGCTGAAAAGAATGCATCATTTTGCCACAGATCTAGACTGCAAATTCGACGACGATTCGGCCGAACAAATCCGTCCGATCTGTTCATATCTCGGACTTTAGCAGAGTAAAGATCGCCTCTCGGGCTCTCAAAAGCAGTATAATGAATGTGACATCTGTGAGAGATAAAAATAAAAAAAAGGAAAGAAGAAAGCGAGAAANAAAAAAAAAAAAAAGAAAAGGGAGTTGGAGAGAGGCAGTAGAGCTAGAGATGTTCTCCGAGATTAACTGGATTCTCCACATATAGCTACCCCTCTCGTTGCAATTGCCTCTCAGCCGACAGACACTACGAAATCCAGAAAGACGAATTGTGCTATGCAGCCTGGCAAGCATGAGCTCTCTAACAAACAGGGAGACCCTGATTGGCCGGAAGTCAGGAGATGGCCGATGGATATTCGATGTCTGGAGCACGCGGTAAGTTCCAGACAAAGCAACGAAAGAATGATAATGGCGCGGATTAAGAAACAGTCAACCCAACCGGCTGCGAATTGGCGATGTTGACGGGGTTTGGCTGTGCCAGCAGCTGGCACCAGCCGAAATTTTACATACGAATTCGGTAACATGCCCGTGGTCGCTTCAGCACAAACTAACTAAGTAACTTAGCACTCCTCCACCTCCGGGCTCCTCGCTTTACGCACATATGCGCAAGTGCCAGTCCGCGGAGACCGCGTCAAATATAGTGGTAAGCTAATATCTACGGAGCATGCAAAATGCTTCCAGTTGCTATTCTATCTGCGACAGGCGTTATGATCACTAATGCGCATTCGCATTCCACGGACTTCTTCGCCGAAACAACCCACACACCACTTAGGCTCCTCTTTCCATTCTGCAAGCCTCCTTACGCCACGGAATCGTCAGCAGGCGTAACGCGTCTGCAGGGGACGAAAAGCTGCAGTTCAAGCCAACTGCAAAGTATTAGCCCTCCTTTAGGCATTTTTAACAGAAAAACAATAAGAGGTGTCCAGCTCGCATGGTAACCTAGCGAGCCATCATAACGGGATCCTCGATGAAATTTCCCCCTTCATCAACCCCACTGCCCGAGAGATCTTCAGTATCCAATTCGGACTCTTAGTAGTGATGGGCGAGGCCCATCCGTTACCCGGTTCGTGGAACGATTAGCCAGATCGCGAGGTTGATCTTAGCCGTATTTCCCGCTCCGCTGGGTCAGCAAAAGGCATAATTTCATGCGTTCGCTTCAACTGATTTGATTTTCGGCCCCCTGCAAGCGTCCCACAACCGCCAATGGTGACGGCGGTTTTCCGCTGTATCAAACTCAATCTGGTTCGACAATTCCCCCGCTCCCTTTAATTCCCCACGGTGTTTCGAAAGATAGGAATCGCCCTCCTCCGCAGGACCCTGGAGCCCCAAAGCATGTACCTGCTGTCGAGGGAAGCTACATGCAGCGAACTCTTCCTTGGTATCGGTTCTCCCGAAGCGCAATCTTAACACCGTGCAATATAGCCTTTTCGTTGTTTCGGCAGCCATCAGCCACATTTTTGGGTACCTGCTCTAGACCGGAGTCTAGATTTTACCGCTCGAAAAGGCAAGTCAAACCTATACGCAATACCACTTTGGGATGGGCCCATTTTATCCAGCGAGACTTTGACCTTTAGTAATAATTTGCAAGGAATGTCAAGAAAATTCAGCTACACTTTCACCCCTCCCCGAACAAGGAATATCTGGCGACATCCAATTGCAGCCTGTCGGTCGAGAGGCGTGTAACCACAGTGCATCAAATATCAGACCACTTCCTCGACGCCCAACATGCATTTCCACGTGTTTGACAGCCTTTTCTGCGCCTCTCGAACTCAATAGAGAAGCCTCAGACATTGTCTAAGAATGCCACAATTTCCACAATCGTAAATTCAACGTATGAAGGTCTTCGGAGATTTTGCTAGAACGCACAAACGCTCCACACACAATCCTAACGTTGGCTGATATATTGAGGGGAAATTTTGAAACCAAACACGAAAAAAATAAATAAAATCTTCAACGGCGTGCCTATTTGACACATAGAAGAAAAGAAAAGCTCAGTCGGAATCCCTGTGCGTGCAATCCCAAAGCCATGGCTCGGGGACTGTCCACGCAAAGGAAACGCCACTGTCTCGCTTTTCGGCGTGTCCGATTCGACAGCGTCACCGACAGTTGAATTCTTTGACGACTTGTGGCTTTTTCTTCTTCTTTTCCACCTCGTAAAGCCGAAGCCACAGCTCGCAATCTAATTCATGCATGTACTGTATACATGTAGCATGCTGTAGCGGTCTGCAAGCTAGCTAAGCTCGTACGGCTGTCGAAGAGAAAACCCAGACGGCTCTGGCCGGGCCGCTGTATACTCTCTTTGCGCTATAGACATGCATGCCCGGATAAAACAGAAACAAACACATATTGCACATTGGAGTGAGAAGCCTCGAGGTATAACAAACTGCTAATATACCATTTATCTCAGACCTCTACCCCCTCCGCGGAAACGGCCTGAAGACCGGAAAACAAACAAATTGGTGAACTCGGTGCAATAATTTCACCTGCAAGCGTGCAGACAGACCCTGCGCGAGCATCTCCAGGCGACGCCACAATTATATTTCATCCATGACCTGAAGAAAAAATTTTCAGCCTCAGGCCCATGACCAGACTCGAAACCCGCCCTGCATGCGGGCGTTGGTTTCACTTTACAGAAAAACGCTGCGACTAGTCAATTTCTATTCGCTAATCTCGTCGAATCACACGGATATCCATGCGAGGCAACATTAGCCACTCGCCACGAATTCCCTTCGAATGGATGATGGAAGAATAACATTCATTATGCATGGAAAGTGTATTTTACAGGACGTTCCTTTCGTTCCCACTCCAGTTCCGAACCTACGATTTGATAGATTCTAGCCGGCCACGCGGTGAAACATTCGCCCGCCCTTTGGAAGGCTCTCTTGTCGACTCCCCGATTCGATTTCAAACCATCCCGCTCTATCAGCACCCCGCAGCACAAGCAAATCGTGAACACAACCTGCTCGCATAAATCGACGTTTGAATACAAACAACTCCCATTAAAGATGCAGCTCACCTTTGGATGTAAAAGCAAATCACAAACAGCCAGTTATTAAACAGACGTTCTTTAGAAAAAGGAAATATAAATACCCATCGTAATGATCGTAAATAAAAGAATACCATAGTTGTACAAGAAATCTTGGGGTAGCCAAGACGCAAAGCTTAAAAAAAGAATGCAGTCATCCGCGATGAAGACAATATGTGAAACAGGCTTGGAGATCAAGCCTCCGCTGTCTGCACAGAACTATCCATGCGCTCTAGGACGAGTGCAGGGTTATCCATAACTTCGTCGTTTGGGTCTGGTGGTAATTGTATTGCTTCCTGCTGCTCAGCCTCACGAGCTCCTTCGTCGAACTGATCATGGCCACCCAATAGAGGTTCGGCTTCTATGACCGCAGCGGCGGACGTGGGGGTGGGCTCCGTGTTAGCTTCCGGTGGCCGTCGTTCGCCATGATTGTGGAGCTGTTCTCCGACTAAATAGATCTCGTCCCGCAAACTCTGCTTCCAAGCATCGAATAGCCTGTACAGGAAGAACAGTCCAATTGAAACTGCAGATACCACCAAGACAGCGGGATACGAATACCTGTAAATTTGATGAGACAGCTCAGGCGAGGCCCCTGCGACTAGTTCGAATTAGCACAGATTGCATACAGGGTTCGCAGACAGGAATACTTACCAATGAAATTACTGATAGCAGATCCGATCATCAGAGGCACCAAAAGAGCTGCCACCATCGAACCGCCCGCAGGGAGTATGAATCTTTTAGTCGCAATCCCAACGTCAGGGTTGAGGTAGCCATTCGCCACGATGGCTCTTAGAGACCGAGACCAAGCAGATTCCCTATCCAATAGGATCATTCTGCCAAGCATCTTGACGTATAGCACACCGAGAGTCCAATCCTGAATGAAGTGAATGACATGATTGTCGCCAGTCGAGAAGTATGTATGCAAGGGCAGGATTATATACGCTTCCATGACGAATGCGAATAGAGTCGGGAGGACGATGACGAAGGCGGTTAGTACGTAAAAGATTTTAAGTGCTCGAACTGTGCATAGCAAAGCGGTTTCTTTCAATGCTCGGAGAGTTGCAACAGCGGACTTCATTTTCTGTGCTGCCTCCTTAGCTGCGTTGAAACTCGATATCACTAAGACGACAGCCCCTAGGGCGTAGAGCCCCAGAGAGAAGGCATATAAGTCGTTCATTCTCAAAGATCCTGGTAAAAGCATCCCAAGAATAAAACGACCAAGTACAAGCGGGCCGACGGTTATGGTGACACCAGTGCAAGCCGCAAAGAGCCAAATTAGGCATATCACAGCACCGATTCTTGTTTTGAAGTTTGGCGGTAGATAGACCAACGTCAAATTCTCGCTATTTGGACCAAAGTCCCCATCAGCGGGGTCATCTTTGCCGTCAACCCTTTCGTTCCTCTCATTAACTTCAATGAAGAGGTTTTCTCTAGATGGTCGGACACTATCTTTTGCGGGAGCACGAACGAAACGGCCGTTTCGTTCAAAAATTACGTCGGTCCTAGCTCCCACGGTGTCAGACTGTAGCACCTTTTCATCGCTTTCAGTCAACGTTTCCTGTGCAGCAGTTCCCGTTCTCCGTAACAACCAGGCCGTCCAAGTCTTTCGAATATGTATCCCTTCCTCCTCTGGCCGACGGTCACCAAACATAAATGAAGAAAGGCGTAGGACTTTGGCGCATTGCTTGAACCACCAACCGTAAACTTTCTCCAATATGTTGGCTGGTCGGAAATATTTGATGGCAACTGGCATGAAAATGTTGTAAAATAAGAGATCGACGGGAAATTCGAGAACAGGCTCGTTGGATGACCAATGAACAGGTAATAATCCGGAGAAGGAGTAATATAGAGCCCACACAACGCCACCCAGGAACATGATGACAAGAACTCCATAGATTATTGCACTAAAGCCAATTTTCTTGAGTTGAGTAGTGACAGGTCGCTCCAATACTTCCTTAACGGGATGAAATGTTGGGTCGTCAGGGTCGCGGATGAAGTCTACACGGGAATCAGTATCGAGGGTATTTGTACCGGTGTCGTTGGTAATAACTCACACAAGACGCCATCTCTCATTATATTTCGGCACATTGAGACGAAGAGCGCAAAATGGAACATATAGCATGTGCCGATGAACCAATGAACGAAGAGAGATGTGAACATAAACTCCTTCAAGAATAGCCAGCGATTCCAGATCGTTGCGTGCTCAAACAAGGGAAGAAGCGCCAAGTCTGATCTCACGATGTTAGCTTTTTGATGGCGTATGACAAGAGAGCTTGGGGGAGAGAACTCACCGAGAAGGAAGCCACAATAGAGTGGGAACACAAACATCTCAATTCCAATTATGAGAACCACTTTCATCACGCTCCCAGCTTGACTAAGGCCTTCAACAACTTTGCGGTCAATCCCTCGGGGGTGGATCCCCTTCTTGGCTAGATTTTTCTTATGTTGCAAGTAAAAGGCTCCGACTACGCTAATGAAAACATAGCCAGCAATGACCGTTATAATTCTGTCTAACGGCGTCCATGCCATAGCTTCAGGTTGAGTTGACGACAAATCCTGGATGAAAGTGCCGTTCCCGATTACCGTCTCATTCAGGTTAGGTAATGCGTAAGAAGTCGTATTTGGTAGCAGGTCAGTCGCATTTTGGACTAATGGTTTCTGGTTTTCAATCAATTGGTTAAGTTTCAGAGAAAGATCAGTACCATTGAACCCGAGGACATCCGCAGTATTCGATATAGTTGTAATCGCCCTGTCCCAGGATTGGCTTGTGGGCCATTTGAACATTGGACCATGCGTCTGCTGGGTTTGGAAGCTTCGCAACGAGACCATGTAGTTAATTAAGGCCGCGATACTCTTAGAAATACGACCATGTGCTTCCGAAGCTAGCTTTTGTGTTAGATCGGCTGTTGCTCGGCTGTTTGCTACTTTTTTGACGTAGGGGAAAACAAATCCTGCGGGTGCGAGGAGCCATCGACCTGAGATGTCAGAGAAGTAGACAAGGAACGATCCAAACATGATGGCGAGATCAATGAACAATTCAATGGTGAATATGACCGCCTTGTATGGAAGGGTTATGAAGAATCCTAATGGATTGCTAAGAATCAGAAGAACCATGCGGCCCCACATATATGGCATCCATACTCCTATTCCGATGGTTGCGGATATAAGGACAGCGCTGAAGATTCCATTTTGTACTAAGGCCATAAGTGGGCCTCGCATCCCAATAAGTTCCATGACTCCATCGAAATCATCGACGTCAACTTCTACGTCATCTTCACCAGGGTTAGCTGCTGCTGCTTCGTTACCACCTGGCGCCGGTGCTGGCGGTGCTGGCGGCTGTGGAGCAGCGTTGATGACTGCTGGCATAACGGCGGCAGGGGCAACTTCCATGTTGTCCTCGGGGATATCAATTTGAGCTTCAGGCTCTGGTTCAGGAGGTTGTTCATGGGCTTGCTCGTCATCGTGACTCGCATTTGTTCGTGCTGCATGGCTAGTTCTCACCAAGTCTGCCATCTCTTCAACTGATATAGGGTCGTTATTCCTGATCCTGTCTCCTAATCTGCCGTCAATATCTCCATAGCGTTCAGCAGCTCGAGCAAGAATTTCGCGTTGAACTTGATCGTGGAAATCTATGTCATCATCATCACTGCTGACATCATCAAAGGCAGTGACTTGCTGAATCTCGTCGCCCCTGACACTGCTAGAACCCTGCTCCTTCATTTCCTCCAGTTCTTCCCAACTCATGTCACTAGCTCGCTTTCGACTAGCATCGCTTCCGCTAGAACTTTCTCTTGCACCGGTTAGACCAGGGTTGCTTTTCCCCGGAGCGTGTTGCTCAGCTTGTTGAACGTATTCTGTGTACTTGTTCCAATTGAAATCCGAGCCCGAGCTGGAAAGATCGAAGCTATAAGCGTTCAGCGCCGGTGCAGGGTTGGGCTCAGTAGTTGGGAGTATTCGATCCCCAGAACTAATATTTTCAACTTTATCTGCTTGGAAACTTGACTCTGGCATGAAAAGACTGTGTGGCTTTTCTTCTTCTGGTGTGTCTTCTTCTTCCTCTTCTCCCTCTTCTTCTTCTATATCTTCTTGGGCCTGATTCTCACTACGAAACCAGTCATCTGGTCGCCGTTGCTCCTCTAGAACCCTCCTGAGCTCAGCGGCCTGTGCACTTAATTCTCGGCTGATTTGGGGTCGTCTGGGGATCTCTCCAGCGTTAGAAAGGTCAGGCTGAGTAGACCTCGAAGAAGAGCCAAACTGGAACGGGGCTGATGGCGAATTTGGTTGGAAGGAGAACATAGGTTCCTCGGTTAGCCTCTGTGGAGTGGCCGTATCCGTCTGGACATCTTTTCGTCTTCGGAGTTGGAAAATTGGCCTGTTTTCTGGCGCTGCTGAAGAGGTCGCGAGGGCTTCATTATCGGAATAAGATGGCTCCGTCAAGCCTCGTAGATCAAAACTTATATCTGAAGTAACTCGTTCAAGTTCGTCCCTGGACTGATGCTGCTGAACTGTTAGGGGAGCGCCTAGTGCAAGCCCCACAGTGTCAACCCTAGCGGGTTCTTCAAAATGAAAAGGCATTTCTCCATCGCTCTCCTCGTTCCTACCAGCCCTAAATGAGAGTTCCGAGTTATTACCACCGAATACACTCTCTTCGCTGGAATTATCTTCTCCTTCAGCTTCATCGCCGCTTCCGAACATTGGCTGAGGATGTGGCGCTTCATCGTTCCCAGCTTCTGCTGGTGCATTGCCTTCACGCCGAGCCCTGTGTCGTTCGATCTCTGCAAGCAGTTCGTCAAAGCGAGGATCCTGTTGTTGGACTGGTTGACCATTGCCATCAAGGGGTTGGGGTGGCTGTTGTTGAACCACCCATTCTCTGATGAGGAATATTAAGATGAAAGCAAGCACAACAAGAATGGTGATTATCTGTCCTTCAAATGTATCTACTAGAATCTGATTAATCTGCGTTGAAGATGTCAGGTTTGCCAGGCCCGTCAAAGTAGCCGGTTGAAGCAGATACTCCGAAACACGCTCTTGAGGGGTTGTTGAATTCGAAGGAGAAGATTCCTGAATGACGATTGTGGATGCAATATCAGGACTCACAAGCCCCAATAGCCCAGGCGCTCCAGACAGCGAGATGTTGGATACCGAGTTGTTGAACGATGATTGTCTAGCGCTCCCAGGTTCAAACAACAGCCCACCATCAGCCACATAGAAGAAGAATCTCCAAATAGTTCGCACGGTCCAGGGGAGCCAGAATAGCCAAACGAATAGAACGGAGCTGAGACGTAGGATCTGGACGAGCAGTCTGGTGAGATGCTTCAATGCAAGTTTTAGAAAAACAAAGAGCGGTAGGGTTTTCGGCATATGGGGGTCGTAAACTAGAACAGATAAATAGGCGTCAGCTTGGAGTTTTTATCCTTCGGAAGTGGTACTCCGTATATGGTTTAGGTATAACCTTTGGTGAATCGGAAAGACGTCTTGCAGAGCTCGCAATGCTTCTTCTGTGAATGCTGTAACCACTCCATCAAACTAATAGGTAGATGTTAGTAGGAATCGTAGGAGACCTCTATGAATCGTTGAAGGAACTTTGTACCAGTCTTGGTGCACGTATTTAATGCTGCCACTACATTTGCAGGGGTGGTAGAGGGGTTCCTCTGTTGTGCCTTCGGAGCGGCATATTCGGCACGTCTCGTCTGCCATGGCTGCCATGATGTCGACGTAGGGGACGCCTGCCAAACGGCGAATCTAGTTGCGGGGTGGAAGCAGCCAGCGTACGTGATTTACTCCGGTCGTCGAGAATCGCGATTTCGAGCTTCGGTGGCGATGGAGGCTGTCATCGGCTACATGTGCACATCAAAAGGGAGATATCCAGAGACTTAGCGGTGAGCGTCGGGATAGCAGAAGGCTCATTCAAGAGCTCCGATTCTCCTTTTGGGCCGATTCTATTGAAAGATAGACTCCAGATCTATAGTGTCTTCGAGGGAATGAGGGATATCGCGTGCTTGTGTGTTGATGAAGCAGGATAGATGTTTGGAATGAAGCTCTTATGCGGGCAGATGTTTCGTTCGGCTCCTGATAAACTGGCCTGGGAAACACCCAATCAAAACGTCATGTCAACTCCCTCAACAACACGGAACACGCTGACTTAGCCCCCAGTTCGGGCTGAACTTTGTGCTTATAAACATATAACCAAAAAAAAAAGACCTATTATCACTACCGACGACTGGCGCCGCGAGCTGTACGTCTCTTCTGTTCCAAGTACCCCGGTTTCTTGAATTCGGTAGCGGGGACGATTATAATAAAGCTGATTATGACAGATAGGCCTGGTCTCGTAAACCAAACTTCCCTTTCTTGGATAGGCCTATATATCGAGATGCGAGGGTCGGCCGTGACTCGCCGAACTGGACACGGTTAAATTTACTCTGTCGAATTCCTGGAATATATTTCGATAAACTGGGTTTTCTGCGGAATTACTGGATACCATTGGCACTCTCGTCAGCACATCGCGCCTGATAGCCGAATATTTCGAATCCGTATTTGATTACGCAACATCCTAACCTGGACCTTAGTGCTACATATAGATATAGTCACCATGAAGCAATTGCCAACAGAAATTTTCAAGGAGATAGCAACCTATCTTCCCCGGTGCGACCTAGTGTCATTTGCAAGGGCATGTCATCTATTCAAAGATATTGCAGTCCCGTTGCTCTATCGGCGTATAATATTTGTATATGGCTGGATGAGGCCAAAAGACTTTACGGTAGAAGCGTTTTGTCCAGGATACGGCTATTGGTCATTTGTAAAATACGCCCAACATGTTCGGTAAGCCAAATCCTAAGACTCGTGGGTATGCTACAGTCCAATTGACCTACTGTATTCGTGAAGTCAGCTGCGGCTATTAATATCCTCAAATACTGGTTCCGAGGATTCTGTAGAGCACATGCGCATTCGTAAATTGTTTAAGAACATTATGGAACCTTTCACAGAGACGGAAATATTTTACTTCCAATGTGATGGATGTCCACCCCAGTGGGGCGAGATGCTTCAGATCCTGGCCACTCAGCTTGCGACGAAAACCAAGATAAACACGCTCTTACTCCGAATCAGTCGGACCATGGATCTGGATTATTCGGCGGCTCGCGAGGAAGACCTTGCGGTTCTCAACATGGCGGTCCCCCGGATACAGACGCTTTCAATTGTATATTATAAGCGCTTCAATCCCTTTGATTTTAGAAGGGCCAAAGCCAAAAAACCGAGACCGACACACCAAACGCGTGGCGTCCTCAAGATGGCCCAATTATTCGGGGGGACTGGTTCCGCTATTACAAAGCTTAGTCTTGTTACACAGGAATTAGACTTTGACAGGATCGGTCTTCCGATTTACCGTCAGGACCTGCCGATGGAGCCGGTGTCTTTCCCCAAATTGCGGACACTCTTTCTTGATAATGGCTCGTTGCTTCAATTGCGTAGGTTTCCATTATTTGAACGAGAATCTTTGGTTTGCCTCCACCGAATATGGTTGAACGATAAACGGTACGATTTTGGATTATCTGATACAGTGGTAGGCAACATTAAACCACCCTGCTTCCTTTTGCATGCGTTATTGCGTACTGAGCGTGAAATCCAACGAAACAGGGTTTGGGTTGGGATCTGAATACTCTAACGTTATTTGCACTTTGTCCAAATCTCGAAGAGCTTCATTTCACATATCTCGCTGGTGGCTGGAAACCACACCATCGAGGCGGTGCTTATTATCAAAACTGCTACCCTAAGTCGCCCAAGCGTATCTCGAGAGCTCTATCATTGAAACTCGGCGGCATTAAGTACATATACTGGAGGGGGGTCTGGACCGAAGATGAAAGGGATCCCAATCGTACGCCATTTGAACTGAGCCTGCCTGTAGCGTATGCCTTCCGATATTTCGTTTCTAGAACATCTTCTGGGGCGCCAAACCTTATACTGCAAAACGGACACGGTATAGCCGTTCACGATGCTGAAGCATTCGCGTCGAGTCTCCACGGACAGATGCCGCCGGAGTGGTATGAAGGGCGGGCGGTTCAATATTTGGGAGTTTAATATTAATGCGAGGTAGATGCATCGAACCAGTTCAATACGAGCAAATGCTGTAGACTTTGGGATTTGGCTGTTTTCTCGCAGTCTCGAATTTGCTGGTATGGTGTTGCTCTGTTGGAACAATAATACCAAACGGTTAATTCAACCTCTCGCCATAATGACGCGCCGCCACACCATCGATTTCGTCTGCCAAGATGTGGCAGCTACTCCAGCAAAAGTCCTTCCACATGCAAAAAATCTTGCCTCCCTCGTTGATTAATTGCCTACAGAGATGTCGGCAGACAAAGTATGTGACGGGAGACCAACCCTGGCTGCATTAGTACAGATACTTCTGACCAAAGACCTGGCAGCGAATGGAACAGGAATCTACTTGCGGGAATATCTGCAGTACTCCAACAGACAAATCGCCATATCTGACAAAATGATCACTGAAAAGCCAAAAGCAATAGTTTGCTGTCCTGTTGGCTTTAAGAATAATAATAACAGGGTATACTAACGCTGAGGCTGGCCGACTTATCCGCCTAAAATATTATCGTGGAAGGGTCTGAGACACATCTAGTCGGAAGGCAGTTACATCATCCCAACTAGTACTGTCGCAGGACTAGTCTTCCGCCGCAAACCCGGCCAGCTGCTGCAAAACATCGGTCTGCAGAATACTGCCAGCAGAGATTGGATATGCTCTGCTAGCTTGATTTTCAGTAGGGAAGCACATGCTTTTATCTGGTTAGAATCGTGCCAAGGCTACCCGGATAACGCAGGTATCGATACTTTTTACATAAAGTGCGTCCGCTTCGTAAAATATGTGCACCTGCTGTACATGCGCACATCTGCCGCTGGAATGAAAGGGAAAGGCAACAGAAAAGAAAGCCCTTATCGTGACGTTAATTGGGCTGGGCGTACAGATACGGGACATGCAGGCAAACCGACCCAGAAACCTTCTTAATTAGATTTTTGCCGTGTCTTGTGCCTTTTGGTATGATGGCAAGTGTGGAGGAAGTCTGACGAGACTGGCCCCTTCACCAGTCAGGATGCATTAGCAGGAGTTGCAGATTTCAGGATTAGGCCTTTCGGACTCCCGAGTCTCAGGACGGCCGTGCTGTAATTAGTTAGTTCACGAGGTACTTGTGTATAAGTAAATGTTACTTCCCCGCTTCGTGAATCCAAACTTCTTTGTTTGTTCAGTTGGTTTTTGTTTCTTCCCGTCCTTGCCGAGATTACTTGGTTCCCAATCTGCGGTGCTTAAACGGTTGTTGGAAGTAAACCGTTTCTTTAATCTGGTGTCACAAGCCGATAAGTCGTCAACGGGTATCCACCGAGAACCACGACAAAAAATAGTTCCTCCCGACTTTGAACTCTTCACCACGGAACACCAGCCAACGGAGCCAGGGTTGACCCCAAGCCAGTATGGCTGCGAAGAAGACACGCTCCAAGCCGTACGCTCCTCTTCCTTCTCCTTCTCCTTCTGCCATCTCGATTACTATCACTGACAGGGTCCCCGTTAACCCCCCTCTAGGCCAAAAGGCGCGGTAGCACTGGTCCCTGACTCGAAACCTAGACCGGCAACACCACAGAAAGTAGCACACAAGCCGAGATCGCAGCCTCGGAATCGTCTTCCTCAGCCGGCGCGAAGGTCATGGCGAGGATGGGTCTTTAGTGTAATATTTAGGTGAGCACTAGACTACCTGACCGTCCTCCTAAGAAAGCCAACACACGGAAACCTCTAACCAATTCCTTCAGATCATGTCTCATATACTCCCTCTACCAATACATATGGACCTGTCCCAAGGACGGCTCCGACTCGCGCACCATTTGCGAAATCGGCGATAGAACACTTGACTTTGTCGAACCCTACGCGTACGACGCGTACGACTTATACATCGAACCGTATTACACCGAGTACCTTTCTCCACACGTCGAGAAGGCGACACCCTACATCACTCTCGCGAACGAACAGTACATTCAACCGGTTTACACATACACCCTCGATCAATTCGAGCGCCACGGGCGACCCCAGTTGACCAAAGCCCAGGAGCGGGTCTTGGCTGAGTACACCCGTTCTGTAGAGCCGCATGTAAAGCAATTGGAAGCCCGGGGATTGGTGCTGTACGATGCGTATCTGGCGGACCTAGTAGCCACTGGCCGAGAGGTGTACGCTGCATACGCACCAGTCGCGCAGAAATATGCTAAACAAGGATATGATCTTGCCCTTGAGAAGGCTCACCCGTACTATATCGCCGCTCTGCCATACGTTGAGACGGTATGGGAGCAGGGAATTGAGACTGCTGGATGGGTTGGCGTAGAGGGCAAGGGATGGGTTGCGAGGAGGTGGGGTATGCATGTAGAGCCTCAGCTATGGAGGATCCAAGAGAGACTCGGGCTGAAGGGATTCGCCAAGTAATTATACCAAAACTTTAGGCCCAGCGGTCTGTGCTAGAGGAACAGATACTAACGAGAGTGTATAGGAATGCCACTCCGGTTAAGGAATCTGAGCCGACACCGCGGCACCATAGTAACCCTAACACATCCTCGTCAGACACCCGCCCGGATACTAAACTCGATACAGAAACTCAGCCGACGCAGGAGGATGAAGGTTATGCTTCAGAGGATGTGGAGAAGCCGCAAGGGCCGAAGAAGCTAAGCGCCGAGGAATTGGCAGAAGTTAAAATACAGGTGGAGAATGACCTGTCATCATGGTCTTCCAAGTTTGAGGATGCTGCTGTTGTCGCTTCCGGGGAGGTCGTTAGAGAGCTTGATATACTGTGCGACAAAGTTCTCAACGAACAAACACCGCTGTCGACCCAGATACTCAAGCATCTAGATGAGCAAATCGAAAAAGAATATAAGGACTTTGAAGATAGCTTACTGAAGCTTATCAACAGTCCTAAAGAACCCAAATACGTGATGGTGGGATATGACAATGTGGTGGGGAGGACTGTCTCGAACTTGAAGAGTCAGCAAGTAAAGATCACGGAACATACGCAAGGCTTTCTAATGGACACATACCAGAATACCGCCAAAATCGTGGATGCGGCTTTGGCGGATATGGATTCAGTTCACGACCTCGGAATGCAGGAGCTCGGCATGAAGTGGGCATGGATGGAAGGAATTACGTACAAGGACTGGGCCAAGTATCACGAAATTAAGCAAACTTTCGGTGCAATGAAGACAAAAGTCATCCGATCCGGTCAGGGCCACAAGAAGCTGCGGGAGGTGACAGAATACGCGAAATCGATCGACGATGCTACAGCGGGTGTTCTAAAAGTCGCGCTTGAGGAAATTGACAGGCTGGAGAAGCTCGGGCGGGAGAGACTCGAAGCCGCTACAGCGAATGGCAAAGGTGGTGCCCAGCCGGGTGAATCCACAAAAAAGGTGCGAATTGACAACCAGGGTCAAATTGACAAAGAGGTTCCACAATCTGAAGTCAAAGAGGTACCCGAACCTAAGGGGGAGAAGGAGGAACTCCCAGAGCCCGCAAAGGATGAGTCTAATCTACCCCAAGACCAAGGACAGAAGCAGTCTGAACAGCAAGAAGCCGCAACCGAAAGGATCGAAACCCCCAACGAAGAACAGCAGCAGCAAGCCGCCAGCAAAGAACGGTCAGAACCAGAGGCCGAAGCAGAAATTGAGGGGTCAAGTCCCGAAACCGAAGCCCAACAACCAGAACTCGAAGTCCAACAGTCAGAACCCGAAGCCCAGACAGAGCAACCAC
Organism: Drechslerella coelobrocha; assembly: GCA_036971555.1. Classification (NCBI taxonomy): domain Eukaryota; kingdom Fungi; phylum Ascomycota; class Orbiliomycetes; order Orbiliales; family Orbiliaceae; genus Drechslerella; species Drechslerella coelobrocha. The sequence continues at coordinate 2,055,321 of JAJTUH010000006.1, forward strand.
AACCTGAAGCCGAAGCCAAGTCAGAACCCGAATCAGAACCAGAAGCCAGGCGACAGTCAGAGCCAGAAGAAACGGAATCCAAACCAGCCGCCGTCGCCAAAGAGCCAGAACATGAAGCCAAAAAAGAGCCCGTCCATGAAGCCGAAACTGAACAGCCAGAACCCCAGGCCGAACAACATTCAGCCACCGAGGCCCAACCAGAACCAGAACCAGAAGCCACTCAAGCCGAGGCCGCCGATCCAGGCACAGAACCCCCAGCTGAAAAACCCTCAGTTGAAGAACCGTCCTTAGCTACTCATCCGGAATCGCACCAGGAGGATACAATTAAAGTAGACGCCCAAGACAAACCTCTTGTTAAGCCTGATACTCCGCCGCATCCTCACGAAGAGCAGGCAATCCTAAAGGACGAATTATAATAATATAATCTACCTAGCTAACACAACCCTGCTCAATTATCATCCCCCCGATCCTCTCTCGTCGTCCTCCTCTCCCCACAATTAACTCGAACCACTCCCGCTTGTATCTGTCTGTTTATTGTTTTATCACAAAAAGAAGTGTTTTGATCTGCCTTGTCTGTATCCATGTATCTAGCGGCTGGCTTCACTGCTCTCTAATGTCTGAGTATCTGATATTTATTAGCAATTCTTTTCCTTTTTTTTTCCCTTGAAAAAGACACATCTGTCCATAGTGTATTTGACTGTTTGCTTGACTTGGAAATTGTTCTGTCTCTTATTTTTTGGTCATCCAGGTTTGGCTGCTCGCCTGTCTGCTGTTTCTTCGGCGTGTAGTATCGATTTTAATCGTCGACAGAAGCTGCCGTGCGTCTTTGATTTCAGCTTTGCTTGTCCTGAGCATTTTTATATTTGTAGATGAATGAAAAACCCTGGTTTGCTACGGCCTGGAGGTCCGACATTATCCAACATAGCAGTGGAGACTTGTAGACCCACATAAACGTATTAGAAATAGAGTAAGGTTAGGGCGTTTCTACATATCCGATGGTATTATCAATTTGATTCATGTTCCCCACAGTTAGCGGCCGTCGGCGCCGTCCCCAAATGGGATATCGGATCCATCGGCGGCTGTCGGAGGCAAAGTTCGGCAGAAGCAAAAGAAAAAAGTCAAACAGCTGATAACGGTCCAACCGTTAGATAAAAAGTCGTCTGAGTCAGGCTGGCAAAGTTGGTTGGTTTGTTCACTCGAAAACCTTTTTTATATATCCTTTGCCGCCTAGAGCGCCATCTCCTGATGAAATCTAGCTCGCTATATCGTTAATTCACTTTTTTTACCCACTTATCTCATCTGATAGAGCATAGACTGGTTTGGAGATATTTTCGCAATAGAACGGCGCTGCTTGCACTGCATTGCTTTCTGGTGCGCGCACAGTATTTTCCCAGACATACAACGTCCGTCAAAGCCTGCTCCTACCCAAGAAGCATAGAACATAGAGTCTCGATCTGCCTGACGCCGATTCCATCGCATTTTTTCTCTATCGCAGTTTGTAATTGGCTGGAAAAAGACGGTGCGTAGCACTTTCCCCAACGCATAAAATACCCCACCGTCAACACAATGTGGTGAATGAGGCTAGTGATAGTAATAACCATGATATCATGATAGTATCGGGCATATCAACATTGGTGGATTGTACGCGTGCGGTGTAGGACATTGCCTATAAAAAACAGACGTAGGTAGCTTTCAGGAGAATCATTTCTTTCTTCTAATCATCTCTCGGCGCTCACCAAACAAACGGTTAATCAGAAACCGCGTCGCATCTCAGCTGCACGTCCAGATAAAGGCTCCGTCTATAGCTATCATCGTTATCTTCCATCTCCTTCTATTCCTTACTTCAAAATGACGCCAGAGCTAGCTATTCGTATTGGTGTTCTCGGTAAGTCGACGAATCCATAGAGACCCTTGGCCATTCCATCAAAAAATTTTCGAACCATACTGATATCTTCCCCTTGTTTTTTCGTATATGTAGCCCTTCAAGGTGCATTCAGCGAGCACATCCAGCTGTTGAAGCAAGCAGGTCGAGCTCTCCCTGCGCACGTCAAGTGTTCTTTCGTTGAGGTCAGAGACACCAAAACGTTGTCTAGTTGTGATGCGCTTGTTATTCCTGGTAAGATATCCGTTCGCTGTTGTGAAAATGATGCACAGCGCTGACATCACGCTGCACATATAGGCGGCGAAAGCACTACGATGAGCTTGGTTGCTGAACGTTCGGGACTATTGGAGCCTTTGCGTGAGTTTGTAAAGTATGTTTCTTCTCTATTGTGGACATGTTATTCCTTATGCAGCAATGCTGACTTGCGGCTTTCGGCAGGGTTCATCGGAAGCCCACTTGGGGCACTTGCGCGGGGATGATCCTCCTTGCTGAGGAGGCTAACAGAACGAAGAAGGGCGGTCAAGAGTTAATCGGCGGCCTGGACGTTCGTGTGAGGCGGAACCACTTCGGTAGCCAGGTATGTGCACTCCATGCTGGTGTTTTTGGTACATAGGTTCTGATTCCGTTGCGTTCTGTGTATCGTAGACGGAGTCGTTCAGTACCCCGCTGTCGCTGCCATTCCTAGGAGATGAGGAGCCGTTCTATGGCTTCTTCATCCGGGCACCGGTCGTCGAGTATGTCTTGCCGCCTACCACTCCTGCTAGCACGCTCGCCAACAACAATGATACGACGGTCGCGGCTCCGTCCAAGACGCCGATTGATGACATCGCAGCGTCGTTTACTTCGCCGGATGAGGTGAGGGTCCTGGGGAGGCTGCCCAAGTCCAAGCTTACCACAGCAGAAGGGGACGAGAAGCTTGGAGAGGGGAGGATCGTTGCAGTGGAGCAGGGTAACTGCTTTGGCACCAGCTTCCATCCGGAGCTGGGGAGGGATATCCGCATTCATCGCTGGTGGCTGGAGAAGGTGGTGGGGCAGGTGGAGTTGAAGAGGCAGATGGAGAGCGAGCGAAGGAGCGGCCGAGTGTAGTTTTATATTCATGCTGTTTTATTTCTCTCTGAAAGGGAATAATATATTTCTGTGTCCTTGTGCAAGCTTGTGAGCGGTGGGCGCAATATAAACTGTATCACGAGGGTTTCTTTGTGGTGTTGGCGCCCTTGGCCCATTGGCACGCCAGGGCAGCTCGTCGACACAGCTTTCCCTCCCTTCTTTAGACTTCTTCTTCATTTCTCTCTCCTCCTACATCAACCTCGAGTCTCCAAAACACCATCTGCCACCTGGTTTATAGTAGTAACGGCTGTCGAGACCCCTGTGAGCACGCTGTTTTGCTCCGTGCCTTTCTGTCTAGGTACAACAAACTAGCTATCTCGGACAGCGCTAAAAAGGAACAATGACGTTCGCATTCGCACTCCCCACAACTTCCCCGGTCTCCTTTGCCGCCTCCTTCGCCAGCTCCTCCGCACCTTCACTCCCCTCCGCCGCGACCACCCGCCGCTCGCTGCTTCGCGACTCCCTCAAGCGCTACAAGCGTCTCTCGCCCATTGAGCAGGCAAACGCCGTTCCGTCACTGCTGACCACGGTCGACGAGTACCTACCGTACCTACACACCCTCGATGCCTACATAACCTCGCAGGATGTCACGCAGACTGCCGAATTTGAGACCGAATGGCGCGCCGTGCTCTCCAGACGGACGAGCCCTGCCGAATTCCCCCGAATAAAGCGCCGCGGACTAGACTACGAGATATGCTTTGCGACGTCATCATTGGCATATGCGCACACTCTACGCGCTCGAACTCTCCTCGGCGTCGCACTCCGCTCGCCAACACCCGATAGTGGCGGCATTAGTAGCAGCAGCTCTAATAATTCATATACAAACAATCTAACGTCCGCTGAAAGTATTCTAAAACAAGCAACCCAACACCTTATCACCGCCGCCTCGGTCTTCCTCTATCTCCAGAACCGCACCGTCACCCGTACGCCTCAGCAACCTGCCCCACAATCATTACCTCCCGATGTTTCAACAGGAACATACACCGCCCTTTCATCGCTATGTGTAGCGTGCGCAACCCTCCTCGCAGTGCTCAAGCAGGATCCATACCCGTCCCTCATCGCGATGCAGCACGATAAGAACTCGAAGGAGTGGATGTACAAGGCTCCTACGGTGCCTCAGGGAGTCAAGGCACTCTTACTCGCCCGGCTATGTATGCACGCTGCGGATCTGGCGGGGAAAGCGGCGGCGGGGGTTGCAGCAGCCCCGGGCTCGAGGGAGGAGCTCAAGACTTACTGCGATGATGTAACACGGACGGCAAGGGCAAAGGCGTGTAGATTCCTCGGTGTGGATGCAGAGTCGCAGGGGAAGATGGGGGAGGCTATCGGGTGGATGGTTGCAGGGAAGGAAGTGCTAGGAATGGCCGGTGGGGATGGCGAAGAGGGCGCGAGTGGGAAGGGGAAAGTAAGCAGGGGGCTAGATAAGCTAAAGAAGGCGAGGGAGGAGAAGAAGATGGAGAAGGCAACAACTGAGGGGTTGCTGGGCCTGGACGCAGGGCGGATGGAGGAAGCAATGGTGCTGAGCGAGCTGGAGCGCAAGTGGCGCAAAGTGAATGATTCGGTAGGCAAAATTCTGCAAATATCTACGTGGTTGATATACTGGACATTTTTACTGATGCTTTTGTAGGTCAACTTTGAACCTATCAAACCGTCTTCAGTGCTGCTAGCTATGCTACCGACTGGCCGCCCTATATTCCCAGAGCTCCAGGCTTGGACACCGCCAAAGTTGTCTTCTGCAGAGCTGCTACAGCTGCAAAACCAAGCGGCGAACATTGACGCAGAGACAGATTGGCTGCGGGCAGACGACAGCGATGACGAAGTCGTGATGACGCCAGAAGGAAGCGTGCCAGGAGGATTCCCACGGTCGCAAAGTACGAGCACAGGCTATTATTAGTCGATGATATGTATTAGATTCGTAAAGCTTGTCTACAATAGAGATATAATTATACCATTGTTAGTAGCAGAATAAAACACTTAGTTAATAGATTGCAACGGCTTGGCGATTAGATGCCTATGGCTCCCATTGACATTGCCATGGCGCTGTTATGCTTAGCCTCTTCCCAATAGATACTTTGAGTAGACCTGCCTAACCGCCAATGGTGACCAAGCAGTTCGTCACGACAAAACCTCATCACGACCTCCCGCCAAGGCTGCTACCTTTCCTTCTTCCTGCTGCTTCCAGCAGGACGTGCAAACACCCTCTCCGCGTCCAACGTCTCGCCTTCCGTGTCTGTGCAACTGCCACCGCTACGTTGCGTCCATGGGCCGTCAGGGCAGTCCGGCCGGGGAACCTGGGCGCATTCCGCAGTCGCCTGGGCGGAATGCCGCCTTCCGTTTGGATTATGGGTGGGCTAATCCACAATCGATCCGCCATGCAGCGCCGCTCGTGACGGCCATATAAATAACAGCCCTCTGCGGGATCTCCTGTTCATCGCGTCCCGTCGACTCTACTGACAGAATAGATTCCACCGGCTTCTCTTCTGCAAGATGAAGGTCTCCGCTGTTGTCGCGCTCTCGCTTCTCGCGGCCCTCGCCCAAGCCGTTGAGCCCCCTCGCAAGCCTTACCCGCCACAAGGAGGCGGCTCGAAGATCCTCACATACAACGAAACCGTCGCCCGTTCGTCTTTCGGCGTCAAGCGCACCTACGTAAATTGGTTTGATGGTGGCGAGGACGGCACGGGCCTGCGTCTCTCTGAAAGTGGAGACATCGTCCTTGAGAACTTTGTCACAAGTGAAAGCAAGGTCTTCGTGACCGCGAAGCAAATCCCCTCGGGTTACGTGGACTACTGGATTCGGCCGGACCTGAAGAAAGTGCTCTTCGCAACCAACTACACAAAACAATACAGACACTCGTACTTTGCAAACTACCTAGTCCTCGATGTCGCCAGCGGCGAGACCACGCCCGTCGTCCCAGATCAGTCTGGTGACATCCAATACGCCGAGTTAGCACCCACTGGCGACGCCATCGCCTTTGTCCGTGGCAACAACCTTTTCGTCAACATCAACGGCACCGTAACACAGATCACTGACGATGGTGGACCAAACGTATTCAACGGCGTGCCAGACTGGGTATACGAAGAGGAAATCTTTAGCGACCGCAAGACCCTGTGGTGGTCTCCTGACGGCCAATACGTCGCCTATCTCAGCTTTGACGAAACCGGCGTGCCCACGTACAGGGTGCCATACTACATGGACAACCAAGCGGTCTCCCCTTCTTACCCGCGGGAGCTCGAGCTCCGGTATCCCAAGGTCGGGAGCACGAACCCAACTGTCAAATTCACGTTCCTCGACGTCTATTCTGCCAAGAAGACTGCCGTCCCTATTGACGCCTTTGCCAAGGATGATATCGTGATTGGTGAGGTCGCATGGTTAACTAGTGGCCATTCCAACGTCATTGTACGAGCCTTCAACCGCGTCCAAGACCAGGAGAAGCTTGTCCTTGTGGCTGTGCCCGACGGCAAGGCCAAAGTCGTCCGCCAGCGTGACGGCCGCGACGGCTGGTTAGACAATAACCTCGCCATCACATACATTGGCGAGGTCAAGCGCCGCACCGCCGCGCGGAGCACCCCACGGAAGGCCGATTACTATGTTGACATGTCGGACCACTCTGGTTGGAACCATCTTTACCTCTACCCTGTAGACGGTGGTAATGGCATCGCTCTCACGCGAGGCGACTGGGAGGTCACCGATATCCTCAAAATTGACACTACCAAGCAGCTCATCTACTTCGCATCCACCAAACAACACAGCACCTCCCGTCACATTTACAGTGTCTCTTACAAGACTAACGAAATTAAGGCCCTGGTTGATGACACTGTACCAGCATATTACTCTGCCTCATTCTCTTCCGGTGGTGGCTACTACCTTCTCTCATACAATGGCCCAGATGTGCCATACCAGGAGCTATACGCTAGCAACTCCACGAAGCCCCTCCGAACTGTGCAAGACAACGCCGAGCTATACAACAAACTTCAGGAATACCAGCTCCCAAAGATCAGCTACCTCGAACTCACACTTTCGAACGGCTGGAAAATCAACGTCATGCAACGCCTACCCGCGAAATTCGATCCGTCGAAGAAATACCCCGCGCTATTCATCCCGTACGGTGGTCCAGGCTCCCAACAGGTTTCGCAGAACTTCGCCTCGCTCAACTGGAACGCGTACATTGCGTCAGACCCGGAGCTAGAGTTCATCACATGGACGGTGGATGGCCGTGGCACAGGGTACCGCGGGCGGGCCTTCCGATCATCGGTGACTTCACATCTGGGGCGGTATGAAGCGCAGGATCAGATATTCGCGGCAAGCGAGCTGATGAAGTATCCTCATGTGGATCGGGATAAGATTGGGATTTGGGGGTGGAGCTTTGGCGGGTATCTTTCCGCGAAGGTGCTCGAGGCGGATAGCAAGTTGTTTAACTTTGCGTTTATCATTGCACCGGTGTCGGATTTCAGGTTCTATGATTCGATGTACACCGAGCGGTATATGAAGAGTAAGCAATACCAATCACCAATCTGGTCTTTCATTCCCTCCATTGAAGCTAGTCTTCGATGGTGCTTAAGTGCTAGTGAATACTAATGTGATCTCTTTCGATGTACACAGCCTATGTGCAGAATCCTGCAGGGTACAACGAGACCGCGGTGCGCAAGGCGGACGGATTCAAGAATATCAAAGGCGCTTTCTCCATCCTGCATGGTACCGGGGACGATAATGTGCACTACCAGAATACTGCGGCGCTAATTAATCTGCTCGTCCGTGAGAAAGTTCCGCCGCAAAAGATGCACATGTTTGCGTTTACGGACAGCGATCATGGAATTTCTTATGACGGAGCGTATCCCTGGCTCTACAAGTATCTGACTGAACGACTATTTGCGGAAAAGCAGCGGGTTGTCACGTCGGAGGGCGGGCTGTTGCATCAGTGGAGTAAGAAGAGTGTGAAGAAGAGTAAAGTTAATGGCGCAAGGTAATGCCTGACTTGGGTGTGTGCTAGTTGGGGATTGAGAGGGGGTTTAGGACTTTCATTCTTGTTGTACATAGTTCTTTTTTTTCGGTTTTTTTTTTCTTGTTTTACATGAGAGAGCACCAAGACAGCTTGCTGCCGGCTAGGTTAGGGAGTGCAGGTACAAATAATTGTGGATAATAAGGAATCATAGGGAATCAAAAGTTGATTGCTATCCCAAACTAAGGCCCTATGTCAATTCACACGTAATTAGCGGATAGGTGGCGTGCATTCGAAGAATGGTCATACATACTTTTTTGTTTAAATCGAAGGTCTACCGGTTCGATCAAACATTATTTATGAAACCTCACACTGTAGCATCTTCTACACCACCACCGTTAACCCATCCTTTGGCATTAAATTAACCACCCTGCAGGTCGAGATATGGTTCCCCGCTGCTGTTGCAATTTGTGCGAACTGCTAAGTTATCTCATTATTTTGGTTAGGGAACCAACGAAATGGCACCAATCCACCTGAGCCTCCTCGTTCTCCGTAGCAGTGCCGACAGCAACATCACACAGCTCGTCGCGCACGCCTGCAGCCTTCAGTGAAGTAGATATGGCCTCCGCTAGCGCTGCATCGTTGGTCATCCAGGTCCACGGTGCCGTGGCGGTAACTTGATCATCGGTGATGTTGAAGCGGTTGATGAATGAACGTAAAAGCAGTGGGAGGAGGGCGGTCGCTTTTGCCGCCGCCGTCACGCTCGAGCCTTCATTGCTCGACGACGGGGAAGATGAGGGTTGAGATGGATAGGCAATTGGGCCTTCAGTGTGGATGAAGTGCGATGCTGGATTAACGAGGAAGAGGAGGTCGCCGGGTGGTGGCAGTGGGACGTGGCGGATGGCAAAGTGCCAGGTGTTTAGGCCTATGCCGGAGGGGTTTGTGCGAGTGCGGGGGAGGCTGTTGAATGTGGTGACAAGAGCGGGGAGGTCGTGGTTTGGCGGTTGGTTTTGCATGGTGATTGGAGGAGAGCTGGTGAACGGTTGCGGTTGAGGGTAACAGCAAGGAGGTGATGTTTATGGAGAGGGTTCCTTGGGGATCTGCTATTAAATATGAAGTTTCAAAACTGCTGTATGGAGCTGTCAGGTTAACATATCATGATCAAGCAGGGTATCTACAACGCATATTTGCTGTTGCATCTTGTCTGACTACTCGAGGGTATGCAGTATGAGAAGCACTTTTTCAGTTTTGCTATCGTACAAATACATATTTGATGGTACATGCTTTTTCTGTTTTATTCTACCTGGTAGACACCCCCGACATCCCATCGGCTCCCACTCGCAGCGCGGCTCACGTACTTCGTGAACCGCATTATCCCCGTATCACGGTATATGATATTCATAGAGTTCCAGCTCGCCGGAAGATGGAGCATCAGACCGTCGTCACCACTATTCGCGGCAGTGCTGACGATAGCTGGGTCGTATGAATCGTCAAGTTCGTGAGACGTGGAATTGCCCTTATTTTTTGGGTCATCGATACGCGGGTGTTTAACTTTCCCGTCACCTGTAGACATATAGACCTCGTAGCCTCCCCAGTTATCTAGGATTTGATCTTCTTCGTCATCATCCATTTCTTCGTTGTCGTCGTCATCTTCGTCGTCGTCATCATCTCCTTGCTCTTCAGCACCTTCCTCTTCATCGTCTTCGTCTGCCATAATTATGATCTCCTCTTCATCGTCGTCCTCACTTTCTTCTTCACCCTCACCATCTTCATTATTGCCATCGCCCTCCTCCATTGCGTCTTCAGATTCTAGCGGAACATCCCATCCACCGGTCGTTGGAGTCAAGCTCAGCACGACTTCGAGCCGAGGAGTTTCGTCGTCTTGGCCTAATCCGAGGGTATAGTCCAACCCTGGCCGGAATCTCCTCGCGATTATATCCCGGTTTACAGGGAGCTTCCCCGTAATTTTGACAAGTAATTTTCTGAAAGCAGCCGAGGGAAGTAGCACATGGGAAAGCTCTTCCAGAGGAGACATTTTGTCGTCCGCAGTTGTGTTGAATTTGCTTGGGTCTGGTTGTGAGTACAGGAATCGCTGCTTGTACGACGGGCCAGACACCTCCCACGATGGAGTGTCCTTCGGTATGCTGGCACCATCGTACTCCAATTCTGTTGCGTCAAGATTCTCGACGTGGGTCTTCAGTTTGTCTGCGAAGCTGGAATCTAGAATTTTGAAGAGTTGGACGTTCTTGGTTTCCGAGAAACGTTCTGCGACATTTGCCAATGATTTCTCTTCAAGATAAGTCGGGTTTATATACTTCTTGAGGAACTTGCTATCTTCCTGGGAGAGCGATGAAGATTTGCTGCTGTCATCGGGGTAATTTGACCTTGCAGCTTTCGGCGAATCATGCGTCTCCAGATTCTTCTCAAGAATCTTCATGCTGCTCTTCTCGGCTAGCTCCTTCTCTCGGCCCTCGATGTACCCATCCTCATGTTTCTCCGGAATGTGGAACCACCCACTAATTGCCATCCTCGCTTTCCCGTCCACGAAGACTTCTTCGACGTCATGAAAGCTTTTGCCGGGCTGCACCACAAAGCAAGCGAGTTGGTTTGCCGCTGGCGGGATCACAAGACTCCAATCCGGTGTTGGGATCAAGCTCTCCTTACCCTCATCATCCTTCACGGAGTTCGTGGGATACAGCCGCAAGCCACCACCCCAATCCGGTTGCCATGGATCATCCGGGTCTGTCAAGTATAAGATGTAGCTGACGCGGCGCGTACCGATCACGTCGTCGTGGCAAAGCAAGTGGCAGCCCTTGGTGTAAACATTGATCGCCATATCGACTTTTGACCCGCTTAGCTTCCCGCAGTCTGTGATCTTCTCGATGTAGGCCCGGAAAACGGGGGAGTACAGCGCATCTCGTAGCTGAGAGAGCGAAGGCAGGAGAGATCGTTCAGCTTCGGTGAGTCCGGAGATGTTGACGAGGTCTCCAGATTGGTAGATCGTGTAGATGTCCGTGTGCTTGGGTGTAAAGTGGATGTTTTCCATAATCTCTGCGCGGACAGAGCGTAGGAGGGAGGTGGATACGACATTGTTGATCACGCAGTGCTGGTACCTATGAAGAACCAAGTATTGTAATGTTAGATATCCTCCATGTTCTAAGACGTCAATTGCTACGTGAGGTTCGTAAAAGAAAGAAAAGAAAAGAAAAGAAAAGCTTACGGGCTAGAGTTCTCGTGGAATTCCTGCAGGGCAACGACATTGGCATCTGTGAATAAATCCTTGCGGAAGGACTTTTTGACCATCGGAGAATCTTGCCCTTGGATCATTGCAGGCTTCTTGCCCTTCGCGCTCGAGCTAGCACGGCCATTGGCTTTGGTTGCGCCTTTCCCGTTCTGCGTAGATTTAGCTCGTTTGGCAGAGGAGCGCCCATTGGTTTCTGGGGCCTCGTCTGCCACCCGTTTGGCGGACGACCGACTGCGAGTCGCCGGCATTGCGATCAAGTTAGCGTGGTGTCGTGAGTGCCGAGGTGAAAGAACGAGCGGTCTGCCGTCGCTGGGCTTAACTTATAAGAAACTCTAGGCAAGAAAATGTTGCGCTTATCGATAAAGGCCGATGTGTCGCCACTCTCACCTGAGCTTACCAGCCAATGTGTCGCGCCACACGTTGTGGCTTGCACTACGGCCTGAACAGTGTTATCGAAGCTAGCAGGAGGGTTCCGCGGCTCCTCGGGATCTAACGTGAATCTTATTTTCATGTGCATGGATTCAATCCTGACATGGAGTGGAGCGGCGTAACGTCAAACTTCTGAAATATCCCGTCGTCGCATGGCGCCCTAACAATATATATTTATAATGTATAATACATAAGTACATCTACCGTGACGGGGTTTAATTATTATATGAGGCATTCTGACTCGCGCATTCTCAGGCTAGGTTTCCCATGTTCTTTTGTCCTCAATCGGTCAACCAGCTAGGTATAACATACAAACCGACCTTCTAGATTTGGCATTCGTCGCAGCGCGAAAGTGCAACGCCGACATCGCCAAGATGACCGTCAAAACGACGCTCAACTCGCTGCCTACAGAAATCCACAGGCGCATATTTTTCTTCCTTGAGAGCTATTATGAAGAAAAAGGTGAGATTCGAAAGACTGGACCGGACCCTTTCCCAAGGGAAATAAAGCAACTCGCATATATCAACCAGCTATGGCGAGATATTATCATGGACCGAAAGTTTCGCTGCCGACAGTACGTTAAACAGCTTGACCAGGTTCGAGAGTTCGCACGCCTAGCCGACAACGAGATATTTCATGACTACCTTCGACAGATTGAATTCATGTCGCTTGACTACAAAGAGATACCGGAACTTTGGGTGCTATTGTCAAGGATATGCAAGCGAGGCGGCCGGTTTGATTTCGTTCGGATTAGCAACTACACTTGTTTAGACGGTTTGGAGGCGAGAAACCGTGGCTGGAAAATGCTGAATCCGTCGTGGTTTACATTTTTTGACTTCTCAGACTCCGTCGGCGAGGCTACAGCGGGAATCTATACTAAACGTCTTGAGCTTGATACTTCCGTTGGCACGAGAGTCGATGCCGTTCGTCAGATGGCACCGTCGTTCCTGCATCTGCTATTGTCACGTCTGCAAGGCACATCGGAACTGGCGCTGAAAATCGAAGGGCCTGCTAGTTCGAAACAATGGCAGCGGAATATTTACCAAGGTAATATACCTACTATCTGGATGTCCTCAAGATCAGACAAACACTACGCAGCTGCGGACACCGCACATACTTAAGTATGTATGATTCTCGCTAACACTAAGTCCAACATAATTAGCGTTATGTCAATACACCTCGTCGATAGTCAGCCTCTTGCCTGAGTCCCTAAGTAACCTCACAGCCCTGCACCTGATCTACAACCCACTAGGCTGGCAAAATGAATATACTGCTGGCATCGGAACTTTTGATTCTGGCGGCGATGCAATCGAGAACCGGGAAGCGCTAGCGAATACACTTAGATATCTGTCAAAGAAGCTCCAGGTTCTAACTCTAAGCTACGGCCAAGTTTCTTCCCGCATTTTCAACCCTAAGGATTCAGACCTCCTTCCCGGCGAGCCAACAGACTGGCCAAGCCTCCGCCGTTTCCAGTTCCATTTAGTGGATAAAGATACCTTCATCTACCAACGGAATGCATTAGGCACAGTTGACCTTATCGATGCATTTAGGAACCAGGGCGACGAAGACATCCGCGATTTTACTTACGCAGCTGCTATAGCTGTAGCCAACAAGATGCCCGTCATCGAAAATTTCGCCATGGATATCTGTAAGGTTTCCCTTTCTAACACAATTCCAGTGTTGTATAAGTTGAGTATCTAAAGTGATGTCATCGGAATGATCATCGATCATAGGCACAGGCTATGGGCCGTCGTTCCAGATAAGCTACGGTATGTACTTTGGGGAGAGTGTCAAGAGATACCTCAGCATCAGCCGGAGCCTCCGTCCATACGGCTACGGGTCATGGTATGGCCTTGACGATGATGTCGCAAGGGACAACCCTATTGCTCAAGTGTTTAGAGACGGTGTTTATTCACGAGGGCATGAGATTGAATGCGAATATCACGGTCGGGCGTTTGGTGATTTCATGTCTTGGTAGTGGGATTTTTAATTTTCAACCTTTATATATGTGTATGCATAAGTAGTTAGATACTAGATCTAGACCTAAGATTTTACCATAGAATACTTGGACCTTCCTTCCAACATAACCGTATAGAAACAGCAGGGACAAAATAAACCCTGTTTGAGCCGAAATTATATCACGGTCTGATACGCCAATAGAATAGTCAAACACCATTAGCTCTCTTGAATTTACAACTGTTGCCTTTATTACACAAGCTTAACTGAAAGGAAATTCTCAAACGCTCCGTTCTTTGGTAAAAACGCAACATTTCATCAGACCCTATCCCCTCACGGCCATGTTCCTCACTGCTTTGTGCATTCATTCTGACGAGGTTTTGACTAGAAATTTGGGGGTTCATGAAGGACAGTTAATTAGATTTTAGGATATAGGGTCCAGATATCTGGGTAAGCACCTAGTTATATCTGCTACGGGATAACTGCAGCGACTCTGTTGAGCTGGATCGATTTAGAACAGTGACCTCCATTTTAAAGCTTCTCTGCGAGTCCAGATGCTAGATGATGCTGAGGGTTACCAACATTCTCTATGCAAAACACGGCAGCCTCGTTCGTTCAACCGCCCCAGAAAACCAGGCATATATCTGACATCGGACTGCTTAATTTCAGTGCTTTCAGCTCAAAGAATTTGTAGAGGAAAAAGGGAGAAAGTGGCTGGCCAATCTACTGGTTAGCTACCTATCATCGTCCCTCATTATTATGATCCGCAGCTCGGCAGACCTGTTTGTGGTCGCACAGGCGCTTGGCAGGGCCACTTGACAGCAGGTAGAATTGCATCATTTGCTCTTGAAGCCGAAGGCCAGCCTCGCTTTATCTTGAGATTTGGTTCAGCTACAGTATATTTGCCCCAGTGTTGCATGTTGGAGTGAGTGGTGTTGTGGGGGACTTGTTCGCGCCCTCTCCTCAGGTCGCCTCCTCGCGCCTCGTACGATCGTGTTTGTTCTCGTTGACGGCTTCATGAGTTCAATTAAATATACAACTTGTCTCCGGACATTTTGGGGCGCTGGATTTGCAGCAAAACTGTAGCCATGAGCTAGCTCTAGTACTATGTGTTTCTCATCAAACCTTATATAGCTTATACTAATATAACAAAACGGTAGAGATATATATTTTCACGGTGATAGTAGAGGTACACTTAAGTACTTACTCATTTATATATTTTGCTATCTACACCAGCAACTATCTCGTGGCATTCGGCAATAGCCGATTATCGATCTTTCCCTTAGTACTTTGTTTAGAGCATTCCAAAGCCAATGAGAATACATAAATCTCCGCGGTTAAACTTTTCTGCTCTCAGCCAATCATCGGAACCCAATCTTGAGGTGCTTGGAGCTAGAATGCTGTCACGCAGGAACAAAGGCACCACCACCAGTCAACATCATCCTGCAAACTGCACACTGCGTCTACAGATAATTACTGATACATGAATAAGCTCTGCATTATCGATAGTAATTAGGTATTCATCCGCGATAACCGTATAACAGCACCCGCGAACCTTAATTAATAATTAATTAATTAAGCACCTAGGCTGGCTGGCCTAGCTGAATATCCAAGCGCAAGTTCCGAGTCGCACCCTCAGTGAGTCAATCACGATGATGAAAGTAAGTCGATGGTTCCCTAGCAAAAAATTTGATATGAGAAAACATTCAATTGATATAACCCCGTTTCACTTAGACAGCTCTGCCCCGGGGACAGTTTTTGTCAACTGCCAAAAGTATCCCCAGGCGTATCGCCATCCGCATTAGTAGTATTTCTTCCCGCGGACCGCAGAATCCAACACCGCCAACACAGCAGCAGCAGCAACAGCAGCCCTTCAGCAGCATAGCACCAGCAACAACAAGCACAAACAACAGCGTCAGCGAACCACCATCGCCACCACAAAATGCGAACGGGATAAATGGGATAAAAACGGCGCCAGTACCTGCAGCCTATGACTTCCGGAGTAAGCAGTCCGGCATTCAACGACACACAAGGAAGTAAACAGCAGATATTAATCAAGTACGTATAATCACATGCACAGGCGATACGGTAACCACTCCAACTGCATCAATGCTACAATCCATCCTCTCAATCGCCGCCCACGGTGACGACGTCTTCTCCGAAGATACCACCACCAATGCCCTCGAGTCCTTTATCGCTGACCTGACCGGCAAACCCGCCGCATGCTTCGTCCTCTCTGGCACCATGGGTAACCAGGTCTCCGTCCGCTCGCACCTCGCCCAACCACCACACTCCCTGGTGCTTGACCAACGTTCCCATATATACAACTATGAGGCCGGTGGCGCGGCTGTATTGTCTCAGGCGCATATTATACCCGTGATACCCGCCAACGGTGTGTATCTCACTCTAGAGGAGGTGCGCGCAAACATTATAGACAGTGATGATATCCATTATGCGCCGACGCGGTTGATCTGTCTAGAGAATTCACTGAATGGGGCAATCATGCCTATGGATGAGATAAAGCGGATCGCGGAGTTTGCGCGGCAAAAGGGCATCAAGTTGCATTTAGACGGCGCGAGACTGTGGAATGTAGTCGCCGCGGGTGGTGCTGAGTTGAAGGAGATTTGTGGTTATTTTGATTCGATCAGTGTGTGCTTTTCGAAGGGCCTCGGCGCACCGATGGGGAGCATGGTTGTTGGCGATGAAGCGTTCATTAAGCGCGTGCGACACTTTAGGAAGATGGTGGGTGGGGCGACCAGGCAGTGCGGTATCGCGACGGCTCCAGCACAGACCGCTGTGGAAGAAGTGTTTTTAGGAGGTAGGTTGGCTAGGACGCATAAATTGGCGAAAAGGCTCGAGAGAAAGTGGGCAGGGTATGGCGGTAAGCTGAGGTTCCCGTGCGACACGAATATGGTTTGGCTGAATTTAGAGTCGGTGGGAGTCGATCCGGAGGACGTTCCGGTGGAGGCGAAAAAGGCTGGGTTGAGATGGGACTGGGAAAGAATTGTGGTTCATCATCGTAAGCATTCGGTACTGACAGTTCTACTTAAACTACGAGCCGCTGACATAACCGCGACCCAGAAATATCCGACGATGCAATCGAGAAGATCGAGGGTGTTTTCGAAAGGCTAATTGAAAAAGCAAAGTCCAGAGGTGGAGTACAAACGCAACGGGATAGGCCGCCGCCAACGAGATACTCTAAACCGGAAGAAGAGGACTAAGGCCATGAAATAGGGCACTTTGGATATATCGCTCACTTGGTTTTCACCAAGTTTGGTTCGTATATATTCGCTGGTCTAACAGAAACGCCGCAAAATAAATGTATATACATGCACACCTCGCTAAAGGCCAAAGCGAGAGGCAAGTTTCCATCGTATATGCCAATTCCAAGGTCGACTTGCATATGTTGCAAATCACCATAAATAAACACTACAGCACGTAGCGCAATGCGTAAGAACCCAAGCTTTCCCTTCCACTCAAAACCTTGATGCGCTTGCAAGACGGGCCGACGCTTCTGTCGTCGCTAGAGCGGAATTCAGGAATCCAATTTACTCGGCCAGTTACTCCGCTTTCGGTGGGAACGTCGTCTGCTCGAATTTGTACCCTCGAATCTTCATATGTGGCAGCAGCTCGAAGTATCGCTCTAAAGCACGCCGGACAACCAATCATGTTAGCCAACCGCCCTATACCACGTACGCCGTAGGACTAGCCATTGGAGTAGAGAACCATACCGCGCAGGTGCCCACACTTCTCCAGATGATTGTTTCCATTCTTGCGATAGCACTTCCGCAGCTCCTCCTGCAGCAGCCGGCCCATCATGAGCTTGACCCATTGCTCGCGAATAACCGCATCCTGCGCGTCCTTGAGGGCCTTGTTGTCGTCATAATCGACACCGTCGAAGGTGGGCTTGACGGTGGGCTTCTTGCTGAGGAAGGCGGGGGATTCGGGGGTCGACATCGTTGGACGCGGGTGGATCGGTGAGGGAGGTTGCGCGGGCGAATAGAAGTTGACGTCGGAGGTTGCCAACGCTTGTGGTTTTGGTTGGCGGTGATTGGCTGGGCTGCTGGCTGTGGCGCTAGCTGTGGCGGACAACCACACTCCAAAAACACCAACAACAAACTTTGCGAATGTCCAGTTTTATAGGACAGGGATTTCTATTCTTTACGCTATATCGGTCATATCTAGGCGTCTCTTGGCAGACGAGATTCGCGTAGGTGCTTACGAGAGATGTTCACCTACGCCAAAACCTCACACATTATTGTCTTGGAGGCGAATGCACCCACATGCCTCAAACTCAAATTCTGTATCGGTGTTGACTCTGTTGGAAATCACCGCGGGGGCAATGGGAGCTCGCGGTAATTTCTGGCGACAGGCTCCTTCCTGAATAGGTTATCTACGTCCCACATGGGAGCACTTATCGAACATGGGTCAGACGGTCGACAGCGGACTGTAGCTTGGTGTCTTACCCCCTTGCACCCGCAATGCCGCTATGGCCATGGCATCTAAGTTTTTTGTAACCTTGGCTTTGCAGAGCTACTGGATGCAGAGTAGGCAGAAGTTTATGGCAGGATATAACAGAATGAAAATATATATAACAATGGCTGGACATGCATTTAATATCGCAACCCCTCACTTTCGTCAGGAGTGCAGTATTTGGATCCTAGCGCAGCAAGATCGCATCGATTGACCGATTCAACAATGGCTGGAAAGACGTCCTTCGTTCTATTGTGCGCTTCTGTTCTTCCCGTTCTAGGAGAGACTATTCTAGGATTAACTGTCTTCACTCGCCACGGAGATCGTAAGTGAACCTCAATCCGCTGCACTGCATGTACTCACATTCGCCACCCAAGTATCCATTCGAACTGAGAATTCCTACCACAGCTCAATTCTCCTAGCTAGAATTATTATACGAGTAAAGTTCGCTAATAGCTATCAGGGTCTTCCAAGCACTATTCGGGCTACAGCTTGTCGAACCTAGGATTCCAGCAGAATTTCCAAACCGGCAATTTCTACCGTGACCTCTACCTTTCCTCGAACTCTTCGAAACGGATCCTGGGCATCTCGGAAGACCAATACATTGCTTCACAAATCTGGGCGAGTGCTCCGGACCAAAAGGTCCTCGCAAATACCGCCACCGCCTTCCTCCAGGGCCTTTACCCGCCTCTCGAGCAGCTCGATCCCCAAATTGCCACAAACACCCTCAATAATGGAACCAAGTATACCAATCCCTTAAACGGATACCAATACGTTCTCCTCCACGCGCCCGACTCCAACTCCCCCAGCACCATCTGGATCAAGGGAGACGATGGATGCCCCGCCGTGACAGAAGCGGCGGCTACTTTTGAGAACAGCAAGGAATTCATAGAACGAGACTCCGCTACAAAGTCCTTCTATCAGGGGTTCTGGGAGCAACTCCAAGATGTCTACGACTACAAGCAATCCGAGCTTAGCTATGCCAAAGCATACGATATCTTCGACTTGATTAATGTTGCTCAAATCCACAACTCCTCCGCTTCCGAAAAGGTAACACCGGACCAACTCTTCCAGCTCAGAACTCTCGCAGACAGCGCAGAGTTCGGCGGCAACTTCAACGCTTCCCAGCCGGGTCGCTCCATCCACGCGCAAACTCTCGCCGGCGCAATCTTAAACCAGCTGAACCAGACGGTTACTAGCAATGGAAAGCTCAAGTTCTCGCTGCTCGCCGGAAGTTACGACACATTCCTCGCCTTCTTCGGCCTCACGAACCTCACCGTTGTTGATCCCAACTTTTTCGGTCTGCCGGGGTACGCCTCCACCATGGCGTTCGAGGTACTGACCGACAAGGATGTGAAGACCTTCCCATCCAACATCGATGACCTCAAAGTCCGCTTCCTGTTCCGCAACGGCTCCGATGTCGGCGCACCGTTGACCGCCTTCCCGCTGTTCGGACAGAAAGAGTTAACGCTGTCCTGGAAGGACTTTGTCGCGCGGGTTTCCAACGTCGCCATTACCTCTGTGGAGAAGTGGTGTGGCATGTGCATGAGCAAAGAAGAGTTCTGCGCAGCTTATAACCCGAGCTTGTTTTCTAGTTCTATCGGCTCCCAGAGCACCCGCGGTGCTAATGGTGGTAGTACCGGCGGTAGCGGAACGTCAAACGCAGTAGCGGGGGTTATCGGTGCTATGGTCACTCTGGCGTCAGTCGCTGTCGTTGGGCTTTTGTTCTACCTATTGACGAGGAGGCAGAAGAGGGCACCACAACCTGCTTCCAGCGCTGGGAGCATCGGGTCGGTTGAGAAGGGGAGTTTGAGCAGCGGCACTCACGCTTGATTAACCGTGGACTCAGAATGACGTTCGATGTATGAATTAAGATACGTTGAAATGATTTAAAGAGATTTTGTTAGATAGCTAGACTTAGCAACTAAGAATTCCATCCCGCTCTTAGAGTTACCAACGTGAGCAATATTGCAATTGGGGCGAGTCCATGGCCACGGGCCTTCGAAAGAAATCCCCGTCAACCATATTGACATCTTGGATGTAAAGAAATTAAGGCAGCCGCTCTGTGTAACGCATGCAAACAATTTCACTAACCATTTGCGTCGTACTTGAATTTCCTCTTTTCGATAGCACGTCTACCACATATGCATAGACCAGACAGAACTATATTCATTAACTCCGTGCCAGCGACATGCAGGCTAAACTAAGCAATTTGGAAATATGCTCCCAAAGCAGCCTCCAAGAAAAATGCAACACTGTCAACGCATCAGTTGGAGCCCAGTCTTGACTCCGGCGTTTGACAGCCTGCCAGAACTAGGCTGGGCTTACAGAATCGTCAAATTTCAGAAATCCAAGCTAAACGTTGAAAACAATGTAATTCGGAATCGACACAAATACAGAGATTGCGCATGAAAGGAAGTTGGCCTATACGTCGCCAAAATCATCAAACTCTTTGTCGTCATCTAAATATTGCCATGGGGCACGCTGCGAATTCCGTACTCTAGTATATTCGCCTGGTCTCACAGGGTTTAAATCGAACTCGTCGCCCTCGTCTACCATATCTTCCGGCCAGCCTTTGACACATCTTCTTGCCAATCCTGCCACACTTCTTCCTCTTCATCTCTTCTAAGCTGGACCGGCTGACGTGTATCTAGGGCATTTGCAATATATTGCAGCAGTCTGTAATTTTGCCAGCCCGAAGCCTCATCCTCTTCGATTTTTGCTGGTACGTCCTCTTGTTTGTAGATAACCTGTCTGTTTTCCCCTGCCTGTGGCTCAAGTTTTGGCTGCGTCGAGTCGGTAACTGGTTGCATGTCGGTAATTGATTGTGCACTTGCTACCTCTCCCTGTGCACTTTGGGCATTTGCTTCCCCGGTTCCAGCACTTTGCACAGTCCCAGAATGGCTTTGCACAGTTCCACCATTTGCTCGCGCCTCCTCGGATTTCGTATAAATCGATACATTTTCTCCCTCTCCTCGTTGCACATTCTCCTCCTCAACCTTGGCTCGCATTTCATAAACCGTCGGCTCCATAATGTCACTTTCAACCTGCACTCGAATAGTATCGCTCTGCGGCGGAGAGGCTGATTCTGGTTCCTCTACTTCCTCCTCAGCACCCGAATGTGAATGCATCTCATCAACAACCAACTCTTCAGCTAGAGCTTGCAAGCCAGCTTCCTCCACTTTCGTGTGCACATCTTCCCTTTTCGGCGATATCTCATCGAATTGCAACCGATTCCTGTTGAGTCCCAGTTGCCCATCTCGAGCTTTAGACCCAACAAACAGTTTAAAATTCTTCAGCCCAGTGATCTTTTTAAACACACGACCTGCCAGCAGCTCCGACAACGGATCCTCTTCTTCTATCCGCCCTAGGCCGCCACCACCCCTAGTCTCAGCCATGGTAGACACCACCTGCTCTGAGGGAATCCTGCTCAACCTTTCTGGCATGGCGCTGTCCGTAATCGGCATCGTCCCCAGATCTCGAAGTGCTCCCGCGAGCCCTTCAGTATCGTCCCCAAACCTGTTTGTGAGGACATCCCCAATGCTGCTTTCCTGCTGGAATCTATGGCTACGAGCGAGGTTCTCCCGGTTTTTTCTCAAAGCAGCATACGGATCACCTTCCGGTGGCGTTCGGAACAGCGTAGAGGAGAATGAAGGACCAAGCAGCGTGTCCTCCCACATCTCAGACTGCGGGTCAAGATCCGACGTCGGTCCGATTCCAAGCCTCCTCGTTGCCTCTCGGAGCGTCCCATCTGCGCCCGTGTACCATTCCGGCTCTGCCCCTTGCTGTTGTTCCACAGGGTCACCGCGGGGTCCTGTAGCCGTGATGAAGTTCGTAGCAATAGCATCTAGTTCCGCAGCTGACGGACGCTGGTCGTTAAAGGTGGTTTTACCGTTGACCAGGTTGTCGAATATTGTTGTTAACACTGCCGGTGGTGGAGGGTGATAGCCGGGAAAGTTGCCATTGTTTGCCTCCAACAGCTCCCGTAACCTTTCGGGATTACGAATCAATCGTCTGTGATGCAGGGAGCCGGATTCGGATCCGACTGCGACCCCGACTCCGGATTCATCGGGTGCGGCGCCCATAGCCTCGTTGAATTGGGAGGGTACATCCGTCACGCCCCTACTGGCATCCAAGTCTTCATCGCTGTCTCGGTATATAGCGAGGAAGACAGGCGCAGCCTGATCATACGCCTGCGAGAGTGAAACATCGCCGGATTGAACGGCGTACTGGACGATGGGGCCAACGCTCCCGGTGGTCCCGATAAATGACGCTGACCGTATCGGTTCTCTCACCTCGCCGTCGAGTACGACATACCCGCCAACAGCAAGGTCCGCACGATGCGCGTAGTCAGAATAAAAGCCATCGGCGAGGTCATCCTGCGTGATTACTCTCCAGGACAGATATTGCGTCACCAACGAGTTCCCAGTATCTACATCCATCAGCCGCTGTAGGTTGACGATTTCCCACAGTCTGGTAGGCCGGACGGGGTCTATCCAGCGAACAAACACTGACGGGTCTCCTTCGCACCCCGGAGCAATGAAGAGAGCGACACCAAGCATGGGATCCCCTTCGAAGCCATTAAATACGCCGAATGCTTTAATGGGGTCGATAGTACTCTTTCCGATGGATGGATGGAACGACCGACATCCCGGGTTTGGAGTTGCAACCGTCGAGGTCCATGACTCAAAGTTAGTCAATGGCGGATCCGGCCCGGTTGAGATTTTATCCCATAGGACGGTGAAGCGATAGCACGAGGATGAATACGGGAAGATGAAGAAGGGGGCAAGGATATGAGCTAGGAGCAAAGACGACTTTGCTATGCTTCCCATGTTTCTGTATAAGTATATAATAATATATAATTATATCTATTGTTGTATTAATCGCGGATACATAGGCCCCAAGAAGCTGCAAGCTCTAAACGTTCCTAGTCGATGTATCCACGACCACGCACATGGCAATTACAAGGCCGTACCCAAGTCAGCCCTCTGAAGCACATTTTACGCGAGCCTTAGAGCAGAATACCGTTTGCATGTTGATTTCAAAACGAGCCTACCTATACACACATGCGGAGCTGAGGCTGTATCTACCGATTTCGGCCGTATTGAGTGAATTGAGCTCTATATAACATCCCGATCACACCTATCTGCAGCGGCGCATGGACTGGATATCAACACGCGTCGACATGCTCCATACGTTTACAAAGCCGCGAATTTACTTGTCAATCTATAGTGGTACACTCAATGCGTCTACAATCCGTATATACGGCTTGGAAAAGTATTAAAATTTAACGTGTTTTGCATTCTGGGATATCCCGAGTTTGACAAGCCTCCTCATGCGATGCCACGTTGCAGTGTTTAAAATTCACGTGGCCGCAGCGCCAACGTCCGTGAAGGCCACGCGAGCAATTGCTAATGCATTAGTTCGCAATTCCTTGTCTGCTTTGACTGCAGCACGGCTGATGGATCCCACGAGCGTCGCTCACGGCCGAGACTCCTG
Organism: Drechslerella coelobrocha; assembly: GCA_036971555.1. Classification (NCBI taxonomy): domain Eukaryota; kingdom Fungi; phylum Ascomycota; class Orbiliomycetes; order Orbiliales; family Orbiliaceae; genus Drechslerella; species Drechslerella coelobrocha. Next base: position 2,078,844 of record JAJTUH010000006.1, read on the forward strand.
TAGCCGCGCTTAGTGTTTCGTACGAGAGCGTCGTCAAGAAAATGGCAGGCCGTCCTGCGCCCGGGCACCTCACGACGTGCATAAGAGCATGACTTGGCCGCTGGTATAGCCGCTCGAACGGAGATACCTACCTTCTGACGTCAAACGTAGGAATTCGGTGTTGAACCTGTCGTCCAGCTGTTGGATATTGTCCAAACGCCGAAATTGATTACAATGGGCTCGGACGGAGCCACATCCACGCAGATCATAGCCCCAATTCGCTGACTCGCATCAGGTACCCCTAGTTGGCAATGTCAGTTTCACGGGCGCTCAGTCAAGTGTAACACGTGCTTGATAGCTTGCTTTCTTTCTTTCTTTTCACCACGCGTGCGCGCATGTGCACGCACGCCGTAAGCATTGCGCTCAGGGACGACCGAAAAACAATATGGAGGGCCCGCATGCACCTCGTAGGTCCTACCACCACGCCATCCGTTACAGGATATGTCTACGATTTGTCAATGCGGGAAGACACGTTACCCCGCTGCCCTTCCCTCCGTTGAAGTTTTACCCTGCTTTTTCTTTGCCGTAATTAAACCGCGGTAGAGAACCCTAATGGTTCACGGTAGTTCCGTTGCTGACTGACGTGTTAGCAGTTTTTAGTTTTTAGTTCTTTTTTTCCTCCCTGCCTTCCTAGAAGTTTGGTTCGGTGTAATTGGGCTAATTAGGGTAGACCACGGTGGTTACTGTGGATTGGGGCCTCGCTCGAGCAGCTTGTCCGCTCGACGTGCCGTGGTCGCCCTCAATATGCACGCTCCCGAAGCGTCAATATCGTCAAGTCGATATCCACATTGGGTCGCTCCTCTCTTTGAAGGGATGCCTGCCACATGCAGGCCGTTTGTTATTTGAACTTGGTTTAACTTTTTTTTTTTGCCGATGTGGAGATTGATTGATCACAATCCGGGTCTTCCGTAGTGACTAATCTATCTGTCAGGGCAATGGCCTCTTGATAACAAAAACATCCAGTATCAACGGATTAGATTAACGAGGGGATCCTGGACTTCAGCGTTCATATCAAAGTTCTTGGCAGGTACAAGTGGAGGCAGCCTGATCGATTTAATCAAAACTGCTCCACATGCTCATGCACGCGCATGGAACAATATGAACAAGCATTTTATTGTTTAGATGGCGGGCAATTGCCAATCCTAAACGGAATATTTGTCCTCCCCCCCCTTGCGTGAGGCATATCGTGGGCGGGGCCTCGGTTGGAAAGAATTCGTTCGTTGCCTTGATGTTTGATGTTTGGTATTAATTCGAAACCCGATGTTTTGAAGTTCTAGAAAACCCGAGCGTAAGGGTACCATGATCCATTCCCGCGTAGAACCTGAAGGAGACTGATATTTAGTAATTCGAGGAAATGAGATACCATATCCATGGTGCGAGGCCAGCGCACAAGAGTCGGCAAGCTATTTTGCCGGTGTTGAAATGTCATGGGAGGTTGCAGGTGTCACCTATTCAGGAATAGTTCAGCCGGAGAGCAGCGTCCCCCCGAGACTAAGTTCCGCCAACGGTCCACTCACCCCGATATGGTCAAGCCCTACATTATCCCGACGAGCCGGTTTCAAGTTCACGGTCCTCCAAAGGTACCCAAAATTTGGAGGCTTTTACGGCGAATAATTACGCTGCAGAAAACCTCGGTATTATTTGCAAAGCCGAAATTTTTGTTTAAAGTCTTGGTCGCGGAGAAGGGTATAGCCCAAAACAAAGAAGGGTTGGTGTGGGATATATGCTAGCTATATGAAACTTCTGGAAGGGATAGAACAAGAAAATGGTTGTATGCTTGCGCAAGGGCGCCAAAGTCTGGTTTGAGGAACTGAATGTCCTTTTTTACCGGACATTAACGAGCATAAATAATCCCTTGAGGAGGTCCAGGGATGGCAAAGGTGGCCGCAAAAATCGTGTTCTGAACATTTCGGTCGCAATTTCTCCTTTGAACGAAGGATACAGACGCCACATTGTCCCTTACAGACCTAATGGCAGAGTTATAAGAATTTAGTTTTCTAGCGTGTTGGGACTTGTAACTTGTGGCTTGCAGCTTTCGAATCCGGCACTCAGCTCAGCTGCCGCTGCTCCGTCTCGTGCACGCCTGCGGTCCGCTGAAATGTGATTCTGAGTCAACATGGCGGCACGTGGCTTGGTCCTTGCGACTCGCTCATTGGGCATGGAAGGTCTTTGGAGAAAAGCGCCAGAGAGGCTGAGGCCTTACCCCTCTGTCGTTCTTGCCACGCCGTCGTCTGCATGTGGTCATTTCTCGCGGCTAATTGGGATGCTGGTGGGGCAGGACATTCGAGAGGGACCAAGAACCGAAAGCGCCAGTGGGATGACGGCTAGGAAGTATGCCTGGATGGCCACAGTCTGCAATTTTGTTCTTTTCTTATTCAGTGGAGCCGGTTCAGATCATATTTCCAACTTGCTCCAGAACGCGGCCGTTTGCGTGGGAGGGGTTGATTAGAAGGTCAGCCCCGCTCGTCTGTCGAATTTGGATGCCGAATGCGAGAGATAGTTGTGGCCATCGATTGCAGGCCCTAAGCACGAGGTGAACAGGGTTTCTGGCTGACTGTCTTTCTGCTTGCATCAATCCGTGGCGCCCTGGCTTTTTTCTTGTCTGAGCTAAGGCTCGGAGGGCCCTTGACTGTGGTTTTTTGTTCAAAGTGCCCTGACCTACGTCGATGTTCCATTTGATCGGTCTAGATCGTTGCGGGAGTTAGAGTTGGTTTAGGTGATGTCCGGGATTTCCAGTCTTCGATGGACGGATGTGATGTTCGATGTGAGAATGTAAAGTTGATCGTGATCTCGCAGCATGGATTGGTTGATGCGAGGCTGTCGACGAAGATTGTGTGTCGGCTCAACAACAACGTTAGCCACAAGGGGGATATAAAAATGGAAGCAGATCGATCGGTGATCGAAACTTAAAGCTTCCAAGTGACCGTATCAGGGCAGGGCAGTCGTGCAACAGTGGGATTATATACGCATACGTAATATCTATATCGACGAGCACATTCAGATGCATATACCTGCTCGTTGTTCGAATATGCCTCGGCCACATTCGCAATTACCCAACAGTGCCTCTCCTTCCTTCTCCCCTCCCGTCTATATCTACAAAATACGGGGATTATAGCTTCTCATAGGCTCAGCGTGACATACCGTTGATTGACGCTTCCGCTGCTGGAGATGAACTGCCGATTGTTATACGATGTCATGTATCTACCATGGCTGCCATTGTTATATAAACTGGTATCTCTTCTTTCCATGGACCTGGTGGCCTTCATCCTCGTAGACATCTATTGTATAGCCCGTCCGCGTTTTTTTCGGTCCGAATACATTGCCACGTCCTCCATAGCTTGTGCGTGCTCGACCATCTACTATCCACGTTGTGGCCTAAAGGGTATGTTGATACATCAGCTAGATAGTAAGGTAAAGAACTGCTCGTATGTGGTCTTGGATTGTTGTTGGAAACAGCCGCTGTGTCACTTTATCAACCGCCTTGCTATCCATCTGTCAATTTACACTATCCGTCTCTGAGGTACTGACAGTTTCTGCGGATACTGACATAGCCAATTTACACTATCCGCACCTTCGGACATTCCTGTGAACCAATTGGACAAATACCTTTTCGGACACGGCGTACAGACTACAACAGAAGCTTCCTCGATGGCACAAGTGAGTGATAGTTGCCTGACCTTTCATGAATCCGGAAATAAGCCCGTCCTGCATTTTGTCTTATAATCATCACCGTCATGAATCATGTCCGAGGGCCGCGCTGCCCCTGCTTCGAAAATCCTGTTTTACGTTCCACGGCCTGAGACCCGAGTCTGTTAACATTACGGATTAGTTGGCGAACTTGCTTTAGGAGAGAACATCACCCATCACTTACGGCAACCCTCCCAGCCACCGAAGGAGGACAGCGTCTGTGGTAGGATGCTTACGTTCTACAGTTCTAGACCTCGGGCTAATGAATTGATACAGAATATGGAAATTTCAGCACAAATCCCAAATTATTATTTCAAGCTCGAGATCGAACGTGACAGTCTTTGGTCTTTGTTTCGTCAATTCGGTCCATTCGGTCCTAGGCCAATCGGGACTGCTCGACTGATACTTTACAGAAAAATACTCCGCCACACAGCTGGGAGAAAGCTATACTGGGTAAGTCGCATTCCCTTAGACCATCCACGCTACTGTGCTTTCTTGGGACTTGCTTCGCTTTGGAAAAAGGGTGAAATGTTTATCGTTGCTCAGCTGCGCCATCTGTTCTTGCTTCAGATAATCGACCGCGGTCAATATGAAACCCGACTTGCGGTTGCGGGTTTAACCGAACCCTTGGAATTATCTTGCTTTCACTGATCTTTACGGCTTCAATCCAACGTTGGAGATGATTGTGAGCACTCGCGAGATTTTTTCTTTCCATTTTCTCCGCATACCTCGATTGGCTACCTACCCTAGCAAAAAAAACAAAATGGGTGGTTGTGCAGGAGGTACAGGAGAGATAGAGTTTCGACGACATTGGCCAGGGCAGAGCGTCCGTTCGCCTCTGCGAAGCTAGGGGCAGAAAGTTAATGCACCTTTCTTGCGGAAGAATGAATGCAATATGCATGGCCGTGGAAAGACGACCCTGTCAGCGAGCCATGTAGGACCACGGAAGATGGGATGGGTCTCACACTGATTTTTGCGGAGGGGGGATTTGACTGCGTCCTCCTTGTCCCGAATGCGAGCTGAAGAAAGAAAGGGATCAGACGATGGAGATGGCAGAAGTCGCCGACACTAGCAACGTGCTGGAAAGCATGTCCCTTGTTGACGGTAAATTGTGGTGATGGATTTCGTTCGCTGCCTTGCGGAAAGATGGGGTCGCGGCAGTCAACGCAGAAGTCGAGCGCACGTCTGCTCCGGACTGTTTAACTGCAACGAAAACGAATTCAGGATATCTGCAATTTAAGGACCCTGCGGTCGGGTCGTTGACAGCTGCCGATGGTGTGTGTGTGTGTGTGTGTGTGTGTGTGTGTGTGTGTGTGTCTCTCTCTCTCTCTGGCAGCTCTCGCGAGCGATATTCTGATATTGCTTGCTTGCTCGGGGAGCCGTCGTAGTCCGCTGCATCCAGGGCTACCAGACGCACAGATCTTACACGCCTTCACGTTTCGCAACATTTCGTGAAAAACTGCAGGGTACGGAGCGTTGCAGAATCTTTTCTTTTTAAAAAGAAAAAGGTTGACATGGGCATCTTCTCACGCTTCTCTCGGTCTCTCACCTTTTNGTTTCCGCATTGCCTAATTACACATCTGGTACGCAGCTACTGCTTGGCAGCCGGCAGAGGGCATCGTAGGAAAAGACTTATAACCGAGTCTCTTCCGCGTTTCTTGCTTCTGATATCTATATGTTATTGGTGATATTTTTTCACTTTCCCCTCCGCGGTCTTCCTTTCTTTTTTAGTTTTCTCCCGCCTCTTGGGAACCCACTTCATATTGAAGAAGCTTATCTCTCCTTTGGTCCTGAATGCTTTTTCCTGAAGATTACTTAACTTACCCTCTGGAAAGCAAATCTTAGTCCTTGAGGGCTTTCGTTCCCCATGAGATAATCCTTGAAAACAACTCGCTGAACCTGGTCCCTCCTCCCCCCCTTTGCTTTTTTGCTCCTCAGCCAGAACACCCTTTTTTAGGCGAAGTCAAGTCCCAAAAAGTCGCTGTTCCAAAGACAGAAAAAAAGAGAGAAAAAGAAAGCACGGAAAAGAAAAGAAGAAAAGAAAAGAAACGAAAAGGAAAAAGAAAGGGTTGGCAGCATTGTGATTGACGTTTAGGGTGGGCTCCACCTCGCGCTGTCTAGGCTCTCCGACTCAGGTACCTCCCTTGGTCGTGATAAATAGGTCGGGCCATCCGAATTGCCTACCTCGAAGCTGAATCCTCAGGAATTCGAACAAGCTGCTGCTGCCTCTGAGGAAGTTTTAACGCCCAGAGCAAAAAGTCGGGGGACCAATCACAACGGATATCGGCTGTGTCTTTCATTGTATGACAGCTTGAGTTCCCGGCAATCTCTAGCTCGGCTCACTTTTCGCCCAACGGATAGGAAGAACAGGAGGAAGAGGAAGAAGAAGAAGAAGGTTTCGCGGAACAGACTGCGGGGACTCCACCGAGGCTCAGGCTGCCCTTCCTTGCCCAACATTTCATTCATTGGCCGTGGCCGTGACCGTGGCCGCCGTCCTCGTGGGAAAATCGTGCAAAGTGGGACCAGCATATCTGGCAGCCCCAAATTTCGACCACAACTCCTGATCCGATCCCACAGCTTCCATTCCCGGCGTGCCTTTTTTCCTCCCACGACGTCCCCTCTCAACATAGCCCAGGCGGCCTTCCAACTCCAGGAAAAAACCCCATCATCTCTGGCAGCCTTTTCCTGCCCTCACGACAAATACCGACCGAAGAGCAGTTCGGAAGGCGACAGGCCCGGCATAAATAAATAAAATAAAATAAAATAAACGTCAACTGGCTTCCCGTTCCCGTTCGTCCAATATTATTCTTTCCCATCATCGTGCTCTTTGGGGAGATTTTGTCTGCTTTCTTCTTTTGACCTTTGGGCCACCGCCACGGCAGCCTTAGCGAAGGGGAAAGGGTTGATCAGACACGTTTTCCACGAGATTTTTTTTTTTTTTTTTTTTTTTCGGTTTTTGTTTTTTGCCCATCCGCCCGAAACCACCAAGCTTTCTTTCCACATTCCTCAAGCGGCCCTCCTAAACAGGACCGATTAGAATAAGCCTTAAATTCGAGGAAGGAGTCGACGATTCTTCGACAACTCTCAGACAAAGCCATTCTTTCCTGATAAACAACCAAAGAAGGGGCCTCTGCTTTCTTAAATATATATTTTTTTCTTCTTTTATTTTATTCTTGTCGACCGTTCCCATCGAATCAACCTTCCCTGGACTACTCGACTTTCATCTCACCCTGCGATCTTTTCCCGTCCCGACGTCCTTCTATCGTCTTTGCTCGACGTTTCGGTTCTTTTTGTGTTGCACCTGAAGTGGTCGAACACTATCGCAGTATCAAAAAAAATGAGTGGTGGTCAATGGGAGCGCGACAGCAGCAATGGAGGAGATGGCAGTGGTTCGCCGATGGTGGTTGAGAAGCAGACGTTACCGTCCATATCGAACCTGACAAATTCAGTTCCACCTCTGGTCCCATCGCCCGGCTCATCGGGGCATTCGCCATCCCAGTCGTCTGTGAAGACTGATGCTCGGGACTCAGGCAATTGGTCAATGACGACTACAAGCAACCGTATGTTACTTACCTCTTCTCTACATCTTGCATCCCTAATCCATAGAAAACCCTCCATACTAACAACAGATTCCTTCTCTCCGTACCTTTGATTCCCAGATTCATCATTCTCATCTCCCATGAACCTCGCAAGCATGACCCAGGACCAGAGCAACACTACTACTCGGGGCTCGATTCTCAACCCGGATGCTCAGCGAGATTCCCAAACTCTCAACCCACCGTATGGCCCTTCTCATCGTGGCCACGGCCATTCTTTTGCACTCTCATGTCTCTAACAAAATGTCGCTAGCAGTCTTCACTCGTCGACAAGGCCACCACCTAATGTCCTGACCAGTCCATACGGTCATGAATCCTCTCCGTCGACCTCTCGACGGTCAAGTTTCGACACTCGACTTTCCGCCCTTCAGTTGAATAGCGCCCAGGGCACACCTGCTGCAAGCCAAGTATCCCTTGTTAGTCAGCTTCAACGAGAGCGAACCGGCGGCTTTGGTCAAAATTCGCCAGCTCCTTCCATACTGGAAGGTGCTTCTCACTCTCACTCACACTCTCACCCATACACCCCTATCAGTCCAAGTGGCCACTACCCGACCCCTAGCGTTAGTAGCGCTGGGAGTGGTCAGCGCAGCAGCTTCGGATCTTGGTCTAACAACCTTCCACCGACATCTGCTCCCGAACGGCCGGGTGCTAGGGTCGCCCCGCCGATCATTGGGTCTTCCAGATACCCTTACCCACACCCAAACGCCCCCTCACCGACAAAGGGTTTCCCTTACGCCTTTCCTGACCCTGACGCTGCGGGGCCTACCGCACCTAATAGTCGTGAAGGCTTCAACGCGACGCCAGCACCGACGGCGACACCAGCACCGGCTGCCAGTAGGCCTTACGGATATCACCAGGAGCACAATGCTGCCCCTCAACACTCACAGACATCGCTTTACTCTCAAGCTTCTACATCTACGACCGCTAGTTCACACCATGGACATGCGGCTTTCGGACAACAGGGCTCGTTCCAGGAACTACATCACCACTCTTTACAACGAGGCACGTCCAGTCTTGGAGCCCCGTCACCTGCTACTCCATACTCTCGGACCCCGGAGCTAAGAATAAGCCACAAACTCGCTGAGCGAAAGAGAAGAAAGGAGATGAAGGAGCTTTTCGATGAACTGAGGGATGCGTTGCCCGCGGAACGAGGTGGAAAGAGCAGCAAGTGGGAGGTCTTGACAAAATGTAAGATGAGAGCCTACCATGCAAATAACCAGCGCAGTTACTGATTCTCTACTGTTACAGCAATTGAATACCTTGGCCAGATGCGACAGCAACATACTGCTATGGCGCAAACAAACCACGACCTAACCCAGGAGAACCAGAATCTCAACTCGACCAACGAGAATCTAAGCCGCGAGCTGGAACGGCTGAGGTCTGAATTGTCCAGAGCCAGACCAGGCGACAACCACTACCACGCTCCGACCAGTGGCGGCGATGGTGGCTACAACAATCATTATGGTGGGAACACCCATCAGCCACATCCTAGTTATCAGCATACACAAAGCTCCGCAGCCCACCCTATGCAGTCCAGGCCTGCGAATCCTGATGGAAATCAAATGCAAGGGATCGAGCGGTCAAACTACTAGTTCTAGTCTTGCGTTAATATCTACTTTCTGTTACAACATTATTCCGACGATATCATATTCTTTGGCGGGTTTGAGGATTCGGGAGGCTTTATTCTGGCGGTTAATAGTTATACACTTCCTTTCCTATTTTCTACTTTTCAGAACCAAACCCTCCTTTAACCATTTTTCCTTATGTTTTTTCTTTACTGGGCATTGGGGTATTGTAATCATTGGAGTCAAGGAGAGCAAAACAAAATCATATGATACCTGGTTGTTCATTCCCCTGTATATCTTTGTGCCGGGGGCTTTAATTCTGTCATCACGGCTTCTGTTAAGTCCACATCAGGACCTGCAGTTTACTTATTACTTTGCGCTCGCTACTCTTCTTTCTTAAGGGAGCCGTTTGGGCTCCCACCTGTAGAGTATTCATCTCATCGCCTGAGGCATCGATGCATCAAATTTACTTATCAGCTTGCTTTATCTTTATTTTGAATTCCATCTCAACCTTCGGGTATCAGATTGGGCCGGCTTTACTAGGCTTGTCTCACAGTGAGCTCGGGCAGATAGAGCAAGCAAAAGCCAACTGCGGGGTTGCATGTTCAGGAGCGGCCCCGTCGTAGCGTGTGACCTGCATGCATGCTCACCACTGTTTCGGCGAACATTCTGAATTTAACAATAATGTCTGACAGCCATCTCGATTTTTTCGTTTTTGAAATCTTTGGAGGTACCTCGCTGAGTAGTACCTTTCGTTCTTTTTTTTTCTTTTTTTTTTTTCTCAAATTTGGATCGGCTCTCTGAACACAGCAGGGTTATGCTTGCACAGGTTCAACGTTACGCAATATTTGACTTTTTTTAAAAAAAAAAAATTTTGTGTGTAAGGATTGGGAAATATTCCGTGGCATGACACTTGTCCTGTAGTTCCGTGCACCTCTACGTATCTATCTACTTACATGCACATTACATGAGCAGGTATACATACATTTGTCTTTATTACCTGTACTTCTTTTGTTTTCGTAAACGTGAATGCAAGGGATGGGTACTATCGCTGCTCCTTATTTAGCCATTAGTCTTTTTCGAATTTGACTTGGTTCCTGTCCTCGTCTCAGCAATCAAGCTGTAACTTTTTGCCAATTCACGCCGTAAACTCCCTTTGCGTGGCCGCGGCCGGTTTCGCTATTCTTTATTATTTTCCTTCTTTCCTTCTTTCCTTTTTTTTTTTCCTTCCCTCGGTTCTTTTCTGCACTGGCTTTGCTTTTGCTTACCAATTATTCTCCATCGTGGTTTCGAACTTCCGATGTGGAGATTCTAGACCCAAGCCGTCCTTTCCTCCAACTTTTTCTCTTTGCAATTTAGTTCTAACTGGGATGGATTTGATGCGCCGGAACGAGAACACCCTCGCTCCCCGCTGCTAGCACACCTGAATAGTATTAGAATTTAATTCTTTTTTCTCTGCCTTCAGTTGTTCCACCCGCCCGTTCTCTTGGACGATGCTAAGTCAGCTGCAAAAAGAAGTAACTGAACAATTAAGTAATTCGTGTAGAATCCAATCAATATGCAAGGAGGTCGTTGGAAAATCCCGTACAAAGGGACATTTCTGGAGCCACAATTCAGTTGCAAAAGAGCCACGGCGGTAGCAGTATGGTCTCGCATTCACATCACTGTAATTTTTTTTTTTCCACCCCCAGAGCCTTGCAGACGAAACATGTGTATGCAGCAGCACAGGCTGGTTTCGAGCTCTGCATAAAGCGAATTCGAGCTGGGTTAGTGCATTTCCCTTTTCCCCCCTCTCAGAGCTTTTCTTCATTCCCGGCCACCCTTCCCTTTCGCCTGTTTCCATCCTCCTGTGTTCCCGTGGGTTGAGCCCATTGGAATCTGGACTTGGACCGAGTAGCGAGCCGTCAGCCGTCGGCTCATTAATGGGCGGGAAAGTGTTGTGACACAGAAACGGAACGGCGGTGTTTAAAGAGAGGTAAGGTCGTATGTTAGTGGTATATACTTAGGATCGGATGGGCGAAAAACAAAAAGGTAGACTCGACATTGAAAATCCCACGTCACGTCTGTCTATCTGCCGATGTGCATGTACATGAAATATGCAAGAACGGGATAATGATCGCATGCTGCCCTGTCGCTCTGTCCGTGGCGAAAAAAAAATAAAATAATAAAATTCTGGAGTCAAAGTTAGTTGGTTCATAGCAGTCAGCTCCGGAAATGTAGTGAGTGTGGCTGTTGCTGTTGGGTGCCTGGCGGATTGTGGACCACGGAGCGGCCAACAGCAACACTAAACTGTAGATATATGTACTGTTTCTCTCTTTCTTTCTTTCTTTCTTTCTTTCGTTCTTTCTTTTTTTTGTTCTTACTTCTTTTTCTCTTTTGGGCTCGCCCCGATCTGTCGTTGGATGCAGCAATGGCAACAAAAAAAACAAGACGCCGGGCAAGAACTCTGGTTCGGTCCCTTTCTATTCTTTCTTTAGCACGACTATTGGCACGTGCGAAAAACGTGGAGACAAAGTGTGGTGGGGCGTCAGCCAGAGCAAACCGAACGAACGAACGAATGCGGTTTCGAGAAAAGGATACTGGTCAGGAATTTGGACCAAATAGGTGTGTGCATTGCTGTTTCTTTTTTGCCTCCCAGCTGTCGACGCTTCCGATATGTACAAGTTCCCGCTCCTCATCATGCAAGACGCAGCAAGCTGGGAGCTGGGAGCCGGACGCTGCATCGACCGCACCCGCAACAGTCCGGAGGAGTGCCCCGTATCGGGAGGCCCTCCATCATGCACAAAGCCCAAAATTTAGGCGAACCCGGCGCCCGGCTGCCATGCTTGCTTTGCTTGGTTGACATTTCCCTGGTCCTTGCCAGGCATGCCGGCAGGTTCCCCACATTCCCGTCGATGCGCTAGCAATGCAGCGTGAGTTTTGGTTCGTTGGTTAGGCTCCAGCTTTTTTCGGCTTGAGCGATTTCCAACGAGCCATAGTGGCTGGTACTGCCCTGACGTCGTCCCGACCCTTTGCGGACAATTAATTCTCTGGCCTCGAGTTGGATTCTCCGGTCAGCAAAAATCGGACCTTTGGGTCGACCTGTCCAAGTAAGTAAGCAAGCAGCCGTGGCAGGCAGACAGGCAAGCCAGTGCTCGCGCATGTGGCTATGCTATGCTATGCCATCGACGTCGATATATCTACCTGGGTCTCGGCAGCGAGCTTGGCCGGTTGATTTTTGAATTTTATTATTTTATTATTTTTTTTATTACTCTGCCCTTGAAATTGTGGGGGCACAGCACCACTTGATTCGTCCTGTTTGGGACCTGCGCTGGTCCCCTTCCAACCAAGGGACAGCAGCGAACGATTAGAAGCTAGATCGATCGGGGCGAAAAGCCTTAAACAGTTGATACTCAGTTGGATGTAACTGCGGCGGGGACCTGCGTGAATCGATCCCATCTCATTTCACTTTCCCAACTGACAAACAAATCAATCAGCACAGCAATACTTGTACAAAACTCGTATAATCCCCGCCGATATAGAAATGGATTCGGTCCTGGACGACATCTCGCACAGACGGTACAACCCGCTGAGGGGTAACTGGATCCTCGTCTCTCCGCATAGGACAAAGCGGCCTTGGCAGTAAGTCCGCCAGCAAAGTGCCTGAGTCGGCCGAGGGTAGGCCTTGGCTTTTGATTGTTTATCGACGGACAGCTAGCGGAGCTGCTGTTCAGCATCGGCCGTCGTGAGGGATCGCATCGATTTGTGGTGCTGTGTGCTGGTGCTGGTGCTGGTGCCAGTGCACGACAATTAGGCAACACAGATGTCATACAAATCCGGCGGATGTCCATATTTTGGCCACGCACGCGCAGACTAGATGCCTGCGCCTGCACGGCCGCGAGATATGTGATTATACAGGTTCGTGGTTGGAATACGACCCGTGCTAACCGGATTTCGACCGTCGCAGAGGACAGCAGGAGACCCCAGGCAAGAACACATTGCCGGAATACGATCCCGAGGTAGGACCATTGCATTGGCATTTCGCGTGGGTGACTGTCGCGTCGGAATGCGGCCATGCTTTTGGTCGATTTGGGATTAACCTTCTATCCGCGATGTCGCGTCCAGTGCTATCTCTGCCCCGGAAACAAGAGGTCTGGCGGAGCTCGGAACCCTAACTTCACGGAAACATTCACCTTTGTGAACGACTTTTCGGCTGTGAAAGAAGAGCAGGAGGATTACGAGACCCCTGTGTCTGATGGTAAGCTTGAGTTCCATCCGAGTCATGGCGATGAAGGCTGGTGCTGGGCGATATATCCGAGTCCAGCGCATGTACATGTGCTAGTCATTATCGCTACGGTGAAGTGCCAGTGTTAATAGTACGCATAGGCAAAACTGCGCTACTGCTTAAGGCGGAGGGAGTGAAAGGGAAGTGCTATGTGATCTGCTTTTCGCCGGCGCACAACAAGTATGGAAGCTACCCGCTACCCTGCTCGAATGGCTCGAGCTTGCCTTCCATTTTGCCAAGGGGATCGGATCCTGACAATTTATGGACAGGACGCTAGCGGACATGTCAATCGCCGAGATATGCCTGGTCGTCACCACTTGGCAGAAGCTCTATCGCGACGTAAAGCAGGATACGCCCTTCCGCGCCATCCAGATATTTGAGAATAAGGGCGAGGCAATGGGCTGTAGCAATCCTCATCCTCATTGTCAGGCGTGGGCTACAAGCCACCTTCCAGAGGAGCCTGCGGCGGAACTCAAAAACATGATAGAGTACCGCAGAACTCACGACTCTTGCATGTTGTGCGATTATCTCGCCGTCGAACTGCAGAAAAAGGAGCGAATCGTTGCCGAAAACGACGGCTGGGTGGCTCTCTGTCCCTGGTGGGCATTCTGGCCGTTTGAGACACTGGTGATTAGCAAGCGCTGCATTAAGACTATTCTCGAGCTCGAGGGCGACAATGACAAGGAGTTGCTGGCGCAAATACTCAGTACCATCGCGACAAAGTATGACAACCTGTTCGAGACTAAATTCCCGTATAGTAGGTGCTCGGTCGATTCTAATCTTTGGAATTTTGCATCAGGAGGGGTGCTAACGATCTGAAGGCATGGGGATCCATCAGGCACCATTGAAAGGTACCGATGAGGAACATGCCGCGAATCATGTTCACATTCATTTTTTGCCGCCATTATTACGGAGCGCTACAGTGAAGAAGTTTCAAGTCGGGTAAGGCTCTCCAAGTAACCAACCATGGCTCGCTCTTTGTCCCGCCTGGAGGAATTGTGTCTTCACAGAGACTGGCAGCATCGATCGCTGACCTGATATGATCTTGTTCTTAGATACGAGTTGCTGGCTGAACCGCAGCGAGATATCACTCCTGAACAGGCCGCCCGGCGCTTGCAGAGGCTTAGCACGGAATTGTATAGAAAAAAGCTAGAAGGTGCCTCGTAATAAGCGATGTGTAGTTGCATACGAGTCGACAGGGGAGGTGACATTCTGTTCTGGATCAATTCCGTGCGCAAGCTAGGGATGTCCCGGTACAGGGTGAGTCCTGTGATTACTAGTTTAGATCAGTGGTAGATCAACATCCCGTGATAGAGAGCCAAGCTAGATGTTCAAACACTTTCTCTATATCGAAGAATTGTGACTGTTTGGCTTGTGCTTATGACGTCCGTGAGACAGGATCCGTATAAGCCACTGCAACAGGGACTTGGATCTTGGATTCTCACTATACATAATGATGCAAGCGCCTAAACTTAGCCGCTTTAAAGTGTGGCAAACTGTGGATTTTCTGTGGGAACACTGAATGGCAAGATATCAAAATCGGCAACAGGCTGAGTAGATCAGTAGTGCGCACGCCCACGCCAAAAACGGATATATCCGAATATACAAGAGGAAGTATAAGCATATCCAGGAGTGGAAATTTTCAGCAGCATTGAATCCACCGTCGGTTAGATACACCGCATCGAAAACCAATCAGCTGACCCCTGGCTTTTTTCAATCCACATGGCCGTAAAATAATATAACCTAAAACCATAATTTTTTATCGCCCCAGATCGCGAAACATGTCCGGAAACAGGGCAGGCGCCAAAACCTGCCCTGCCCGATTGTGTTGTCTTCTACGATTTGCTGTGTACAAAATCCAACAACCTTCGAAGAAACGGCATCGCGGGCGTCGTCCACTCCCAAGCCGAGCCCTGGGTATTGGCGCCCGACCCCAGACCTGAGATATACTAGCCGTCGTGTCAGCACGACACCCAAGACCGTTCTTACTCTGCACATGCACTCCATGTTTAATTCATGGGAATTCCTTCCAGGCCCCACTGGCCGAAGCTTCAGAACCGTGAGGGCAATTGCAACCGGGCAAATTAAATGCGATAGAACCCCAGCCGGCGCTTAATCCGACAACATGCAACGCCGTTTCTCCCTGCTGCCGCAGCAAACGTAGCAAGCCCAAAGCTGCGTGACCCCCAGCAAACGGGTGACTCGCCAGGGCGCCGGAACGATAGATACCCATGCCGAGTTTGTACAGAGCATGCGCTGGCGAATCGTTCCATATGATCCAGCTCTGAAGGGAAAGAACTGACGAGAAGGCTTAGATTAGGTTTTATCTATTCTGGTTTGATTGCATCATGTCATGCATTTTATGCATGGATTGATTGCTCCTTTCTTGTGCAAACTGGATATAATTATAATGACATATATACTCGGCTGCGGATTTTTTGACTCTTTCGAGAGAGCTTTTTATTTTCACTTTTTAATATTTGATTCCTATCCTTTTTTTTCGGACGTGGCAAACTCCACCCTAATATTAATAATATAATGGAATGCAAGAGAGGCAACCGTCCAGCTGAGCTGCGGCGATATAGATAAAAAAAAAACTCATTCTTACTAGTTAGTGTGGCGGGCTGCACGATTTCATTCTTGTCATTCTTTTTTTTATTCGGACGCTCTTTGATCACCGGAATTTCATAACCTATTCGAATTATATTCTTTCACTCTTTATTTTCATCTTTCACCAACCGTTTCAACTTTGAATCTTGTTTTTTTTTGTGTGTTTGAATTTCGTCTTGGACCTATCTCGAGCTGGCCTCGCGGAAATAGAATCGTTTCTCGTTTTACATCAACTATAATATACACTTGGCTCTGGCTTCACAAACTATAACCGGCGACTCGTCGATCCAACATGACTCAGGTATGGAAACTGCCCTAATTTCTCTGCGATCAAGTCTGTCGTAAGATATCTAACCTCATATCTACTTATCTATCTTACAGCAAGAGTCTCAAAGCCCTGCGCGTATGGCGCGCGGGTTGCCTTACCCGCTCCGTCTACGTAGCGGAGTCGTCTTCGTGATGCTACCCAGCCTGCTACTCGTAGGATTCTGGTCCGCGGCAGTGACATACGTCCATTTATACCACTACAACCTGCAAGTAGACGAGGGGCTTGCTTCATTACTCGGTAAGTATATATAAAGAAAGAAGGCTAGGATCGAATCAAGTCGATATTAATTTCCCTACGCCTTGCCCCTACCATCTACATTTATATTCACCATCGACCAAGGAGTGTTTGAATGTGGTGGTACTATAATAGATATCGCTAACGAGATACATATGCACGCCAATCTAGGAATCATAACCAGCATCGCCATAGCCTTCAAATTGTGGGCAAGCTACCAACGCTACCAGGATGCACGGTACGTAAAGAACCGTATATAAATACATGAAATGATCCTATCCACTAGCCACAATCGTACGAGCATGCATAGCTTAGATACAGATCTTCCCATCGTGCAGTGCATGTATTCATGCATGCAGGCATGCATAAAGCCACGTCCCACTATCCTACTAGCTGCTTTCCCTTTCCCTTTCCCTTTCTATTTACCCCCCACCCCCACCCCTCGAAAAAAAAAATAAAAAAATAAGGATCTTATAGGGCTATAGCTAACGGAAAGGGTCTATATTTATCCCGATCCTACATGTTACAGCGCACAATGGTCCCGTCTGACATCCTGCATCCGAAATCTGGCCCGCCTGATCTGGTTCAACGTCCCCGCCGGCCCGCGGATGCACACCGCATACCTATACAAGCCCGGCCCGCCGCCAACCCAAATGCAGGTGGAGCACAAGCTGCGCGAGGACTTACTGAGCAAGGCTTCTGCGATCCGGTTGCTAGTGGGGTTCGCATTCGCCCTGAAGCACCACGTCCGGCGAGAGTATGGTACCGAGTGGCCGGACGTGCGCTCGCGGGTTGGCTATTTACCCACGGTGCGTATATATACACACAAAAGGACGTATACATCACGTTTTTATGTGGATGGAAGGTCTTTTGACGTTTTTGGGTTGTTAAGTTTGGCTACGATGTATAAAATTCAGTGCAATGCTGACGATAAAGTTGTATGATGCTTATAGTTCGCCCGCCGCGGCCCGCAGACACAAATCTCGGTCTCGCAGTCCCTCTACACTGCAATGGACCCGGAAAAGGGCCTCCCCGCTATCCCCGCGCCAGGTACAGGCAGCTGGTTCCGCAGCCTATTTTACAGCCGGAGCTCCCTGCAGCAACAGCAACAGCAACAACAACACCAGCAACAACACCAGCAACATCAACAACCCGCGACGGAATCGTCTACCGTAAACAAAAGCATAGCGCAGTGCAACCTACCGCTAGAGGTCCTATCGTTTCTGGGCAGTTATGCGGGGTACCTCGTTTGCGAGGGCAAGATTGATTATAGCGGCGGTGGGGTAGGAGCTGCCGTGCAAAGTGAGATGGCGACGTTGAATGACATTTTGGGCCGATGCGAGGCGTTGATGGGGGAGAGCATGCCGGTGAGATATACGAAATCCCGTCTGGCATTGACCTTTTAACTTTGTGAAGTTTTTATATACGATTTATTTGAATATGGAAGCCTACACTTTGACGGATTCCATTTCACTTTTTTTTCTTCTTTCTTTATTTCCTTTCACTCAGCTCCCGCTAACAGTCACATTGTAAATGTACTATAGCTTTCCTACACGGTCATAATCTCACAGATCAAATGGCTGTTCATCCTGCTACTCCCTTTCCAGCTTTTACAAGTAATGAGCTGGATCACCGTCCCCGCTGTGTAAGTCTACCCCTTATATAAGATATGTATCCCTTCCCTCCAAATCATTCGCATAAGGGAAAAAAACTAATTTATATAAAAAATCCAACAGCATCATCCTCTCCTTCGCCCTCCTCGGCCTCTCCGAAGCTTCATCCTCCCTCTCCCAGCCATTCTCAACCCCTCTCCTCCTCCCCCTCGACACCCTCTGCACCGCCCTCTCAATCGAAATCGACGCCCTTTGCTCCTCACCGCACGCGCACCAGCCAATAATCGCCGCACACTCAAGCTACTACACCGCCGGTGCGGAGACCGACACCAGTTTTTACAACGAAAAGAGCGAGAACGGCGGACCAGGATTCGGTGGTGGTGGGCTAGGTCATGGTGTTGGTGTTGGAGGAGGAGGCGGCGTAGTGGGAGGGGACAACGGCAGCGGTGCACCCTCGTGGATGTACCTAAAGGGCAACCGCCCGCTCGGTCCGCTGGTGAAGAAGGACTTTGCGGAGTGTGTGCGCAGCTTGAGCGTGGGTGATATACTCGAGATCATGAAGATGAAGGGGGAGATGCCGGAGGGATAAATTTACATCTTATTAGCTATGGTAAGACAAAGGGAGGTTACTGAAAGTAACTAAAACTCTAAGTCTGAGGGGTGGGGTGGTAGGGTGGGTGGGTGAGCGTACGTATATCATGGTATACACGGACACGGAAAAAGAGTACATATGCGGACGTATATGTATGCAACGGGTTCTGGAATACTAGCGTGACGAACTGTTGCTAGCTATCGATCCATCTACATGCCCTGCAACCGTAACGGAGAGCCAATTAATGGTAGGGCGATCGGACCCTCGGACGCTGGGTTAGACTTGAAACACAAGTTGGAAGCTGGAAGTTTGATTCGACGATTTGAAGAGAGAGAGAGAGAGGGGAGGTAATGGTGGATCTAGCTTAGTTTTCCCATGTACATATGCATACATCTGAACCATCACCTAGTCATACACCCTCACCGCAGCTAGCTATATGTGTGATACACATGTCAGATATCGACTGCGATTTCAATATTTTATCCAAAATGTATACATGCAAACAAACGGTCAACTTCGACTGCAAGTCTATACTTATCTATCTCTCTTGTCAAATTGACAATAACACAAGTACTGCAGTAACGTTAGCTTTAAACTCATCCACAAGTACCCTAAACATTCAACCACATCTACATCTAACAAAAGCGGAAAACTCTAAAAGAAAGGACCGGAGATTGACCCCGGAATGCCATGGGTTTTCTTTTTTCCAAAGGTGGAGATAATGATGGATGACGTCCATGCTATCAATACAGGTGTATAGAAGAATGTGAATAGTAGAGATGCAAACCGCGAGGTCAAACATGTACATATAGAACCCACAGCCTATGGCTAGTTCTTGTTCCCCAAAATGACGACGTTCAGGAATGGTAATCAAGTCGAAGAGCGTGGGAAAGCGTCTTTCTGTGCAGGGTAGTGGAGATGATGCAACGTATCATAACATCGAGAGGAGAGCTGATATGATAAGGTGTAGAGAGAGAGAAAGACGGAGAGGGGAGAGGAAAGAAAGAAGAATGAAAGGGAAGGGAAGGAGAGACAGTAACGAGTGAGCAGCCATTTTGGCTAACGGACATCCGGTAGCACAAAAGTTGATTAAATATAAAATAAATAAATAAATAGATGAACCACAATAGTTGGTTTCTCAGAAATGTGTAACGTAATAACGAGAAGGTACAATTATAAACCAAGCTCTCGACGGGAATAAGCCCGCGAGAGGCAAGGACATGACAGAAATGCTGAAAGACGAAATGCTCCTCACCAATGAAAATAGTAAATAGAAAGGAGAAATAGAAAAACTACAAGTGATATAGGCCATGTGAAAACGATATTCGAAAGAGCAATATCGAAAAGCAACACCGTCATCCTACCTGCTCCCTGCGAGCCGAAAAAAATAACACGGCAGTAAATCGCAAGTTGCAAGCTACAACCAGCTAACACTCCACGCCGAGAGCAAAAGAAGAACCGAAAGAAAGGAAGATATAAAAGTAAAAAAAATAAAACAGACCAACTCCAGCTCATTGGGAATAAAGGGTGAATGCACACTGTGAATAAAATAAAGGTAGAAAAGGGGGATAACATAAAGAAAAAGAAGAACAATCATCAAACACCATCCTTCCCACCCACCCATCCACTATCATCAAAAACAAAAAAGCGAAACCGAAAATTGCAAAAAGCAAAGCAAATGGAAATGACCAACCAACGATTCCAATAGGGTAAGAGATGAAGGAATGTGTAAATCAAGCTACAGTAATGCTCCTCAACCCACTGCCCATACCAGTGCTCATGGCGATTCGCCCGCCAACCTTACCAACAGTCCCGCTCGCCGCCCGCTTCACTATCTCCCCACCCGAGCTACCCAGCTCCAGCATCTCGCTCCTACCCACCTCCTTACCGAGGGCATATCCAGCAGAGAAACTGATCGCGCTGACGATGATCACCGCCCCGGCAGAGACGGCGAGCGTTAGATACGTCATGTTGGACGCGATGGCGGCGCTGTTCCCGGGAACAACAGCTGCCTTGGATGAGCGCCTGGAGCGTCCGGCCTTAGCTTTGTGTTTGTTATCATCTTTAGACCGACGGGGGGAAGCGGGACGTTGCTGCTGGCGTTGCTGCTGTTGCAGTGGAAGTTGTTGGTGTGGGTGGTGGTGATGAACATGGTGTTGAGTTGATGACCCCGGCGCAGCTCTTCGGTGGTGGGATTGTGCCGGAGGAGGGGGCTGTGGGGCAGCGAGCATGGCCTCGCGCTCGGAGTCTGTCACCAGGGAGAGGGTGTGAATCGGCGCCGGCCGAGCGTGTTCCTGGACGACGGCCATACGATCGCCCACAGCTCTGGGCTTTGAAGCGCTGCCAACCCCGGCGGCGCAGGAGAGCAGGGTCGACAAGGAGGCTCGGAGGGCGGCATCGTGATCCGGTTGCGGCGGGTCCCGAGAAAATGCTCTATAGTTGTTCTGGGCGCGCGAAACTGATGGGTAGCGGAGAAAGCCCGCAGCGACAGGCTGGACCTCAGCTTCTTCTTCTTCTTCCTCCTCCTCTTCGTCATCCTCGCTCGAAGAGCCTTCCTCGCCTTCGCTGAGGGATGGGTCGGTGATAGAGCTGCCGATGCTATCGATAGCATTCAAGTCGATTCCATCTAGGTCGTCGTCGTCGTCGTCATCGTCATCTTCTTCGTTTTCGCTGCTACTTTCTATGGCTCTATTGGCGGCGGGGATAGCTGTGGAGGTGGAGTTTCGTCGTCGGCGGGAGCGGTGTTGTTTCCACTTTTTGGGGACGTGCAGGCCGCTGGTAACGACGTCGACGATGTCTTCGGGAGAGCTGGAGGATGTGTAGCTGTCTGAAGGTTGAGAGGCGACCTCGATCCAGGAGTCGACGCGATCTGGAGGGGCTATAGAAACGGTAATCATGGTGAGCGGGAGTTTTTATGGCGGTAGACGAAGATGCGAGCGGCGAGGTAGAGGGCTTTGAGGAGGTATAGCTGAAGGAGAACGAGGAGGTCCGGATGGGAGAGGAGAGAAATCGCAAAAGAAGTGATGAGGGAAGTAGGAATAGAAGCAGGAGTAGAAGCAGAAGTAGGAGCAGGAGCAGGAGCAGAATCAGGAATACGAAAAAGAGAAGAGGTCTTACCTGCTGCCATGATACGTCGGTTGTTGGATCTGTCGACGTGAATAAAGTTGGAGCCGGCGGAGCGACGTTGGCCAGCAGAGGGAGATGGAGCGGTAGCGGTAGAATAAGAAGAAGGTCTACGGGCGAAGGATGGAGCTCGATCTGGAATGAAGGATGCAGAGGTAGCGGCAGCAGGGACAGCGGCGGCGGCGGCAGAGGAAGAGTCAGCGGGAGAGCCCGGAAATGGCGGCGGAGGGCCTAAGAAGATGGGAGGCTGCATCATCGAGATTGTCGGCGGGTGGTCATGTCATATCAACGGTCAGGTTGGAGGTCAGGTGCGAGGGAAGCTGGCTGTGCGTGAGACCTGGTCAGATCGGAGGATCGATTAGAGGAGTGTATATATATATATAAGTACTTACCTAGGTAGGTATATATATAAGTATATGAGTAAGTAGTTGGCTGAGCAGCTGTCGCTAGCCGTGATGATGGAATGAATGTACAATGAAATAAGGATAGCAATGGTGAAGCGGGAGAGAGTCCAGCGATAGAGCAGATTAGAGATACGATACTCGATAGGGGGGCCAGTGTTGTTTTGTTGGCGTGTTGTTGGGGAAGACTGCCGTTCTTATGTAACGTTAACTGGTACTTGGACATCGACAGTGCTCTGCAGCTAACTTCAACCTCTTTCAACCACCATCCACAAAACAGCCGGGCAGCCTGTATTCGTTCGAGATCTTCTTCCTGCCCATGCATGCGGGCGCCGTGTATCACATCACAACTTCGGTCCCATTGGCCAGGGCTGAACAAACCGAGCAGCACCCAGGCTGATGTGATCATATCCAGCGCCTGTCCGGTGACCCATTACATCCTAAGCACACACAACTTGCTTTCCCAGCTCTTATTTAGTCCACCTACCGATTGGACTTAATTTAACTAATGGAGAAATAGTCCCCCTTGATCAACAGCAGTAGCAGCACCAGCAGCAAGTCTGCCTACGTCGACGGTCTCTAATCAAGTGGCTTTCTCCGTCTCCTCTCGCAGCTTAACGCTAATAATCGACGATCGCGATCGCTCCAATCCGGTGGCTAAGGAAATGGCAGCTTAAGCAACCACCTGCTCTTGCATGTATCCATCTATCCATCCGTTTCCACCGACATACGCTCAAGTCCTTCGAGCACCTTTGAGTACTTACTTGTGCATAGAGCTTGCTTGATTGCTTGCTTGCATGGAAGAACTTGGACATGCACGGTGCAACCACCGCCGTATGTGCTACCTACCGTGCATGCATGGCGCCGTGGCTGACATTGCCCTCAATCGTTTTTTTACCCCAATTTGTCTGTTGCTCCGGCTAATTCACCCGAATCGCCGGCCGCGTCGACGACAGACACACACACACATCTTGTATTTCCCGGTAGATACAAGCTAAAACCCCCCAAAACATCCTGTTACTCCCGGGTGATAAGTCTAGGTCGTGTGCATGTGGGGTAGCATGCCTCGCCCTGGTCTCGGGGGACGCTACCTTCCTACTTTGGTGTGTCAACCAAAGTAAATTGGCACCACTCGTAAATATGCATCGACATCTACCATTCATAAAATCGTATCTCCATGCATTCTGTCGCTAGACCACCTCCTCCGAATAATGCACATAATGTATACAATACCACAATATACCATATCCCATAGTAGTGAATAAAAAAAATATATAAAACAAAAAACATACAATGGTAAATATCAACCGCTCTGCTCAAAAGCTCCTCACCCTGCAGCTTAATCCCAGCCAAGCTCACACGCCCACCCATTCTTCCCATGCACCCGCAGTTTCCTCCCTCCTTCATCCTGGGGATACCACTGCTCCACCATCAACTCCAGCGGCTCACAGCACCCGTTCTCGCATCTCACGCTCCAGCAAGCTATCTCAGAACTCGAACTCCTGCCACATGTATTAGCATATATATATTATATCATTCAAGACAACATCATAAAACTTACCTTTCGAAAAACATCCACGTCCATCCCGTTCACCACCAAATCCGCCAAATCCCGCCTGTTCATCTGCCCAAACACCCGCCGTAGTGTATCGTACAGATTCGTGCTCTGATTGTGCTCAAGCCGCGTCACATCAACCCCAATCTTCTCGGCCTCCTGCGCATCCTGCGCCGTAATCACCTTGTGCATCGCCAGCGCTCCCAGCAGATGCTGCGCCGCCTCCTCGTAGCAGCCAATATTGATGCACGAAACTCCCAAGTTATACCTCGCCCGCACGAAGTTTGGATTTATCGTCAGCGCCTTCTCGTACGCCTCGATCGCTTCCTCCGACCTCCCAGAGTTCGCAAGCGTCGCCCCGAGCCGGTTCCACAGCAAATGGTTGCGGTCCCGGGCATCAAAGTCGCTCTCCAGCGCCGAGCTGAAGCAATCCACCGCCTTATCGTACTCCTCCGCCCCGTAGAAGAGCACTCCCAGCCCGACTTGCACCTCCGAGTCGAACTGCACTCCTTCCGGCGCTGAAACCGCCGCGCGGATGAACAGATCCGTCACGCGAGAGTGGATCGCAAGCCGGTCCAGCGGATTCTCCACGCCAGGCGAAGTGATATCCGGGTACCGCGCGTTCAACCACCGTTCTAGCGTGTTGTACGCGGTAGTGTCGTACCCTTCGTTCGTGTAGCTAATCGCGAGTCCCATCAGCGCGTTCATATTTTCCGGCTCTAGCTTGAGCGCCTGCTCGAGTGCGCGGATCGCGGGCGTTTCCTTCTCGTTCTGGGCCTGTGAAGCACCAAGCCGCTCCCAGGCTTCCACGTGTGATGGGTTCTTCTGGCACGCCGCCTCGAATGCTAACGCCGCTAGCGACAGGTTCCCGTGGCTGTCCATCAGCCGTACACCTTCTTCAAACGGGTTTCCAATCTCCATGTAAGGGTTCTCCTGTTCAAACAAGTAGTCTCCCAGATTTGGCGGCTGGCCGGGGATGGTACCGGGTTCCCAGTTCCAATCGTCAACCTTGACACCATTGACCTCCATGTCCTTCTGGATACCGTCCCATAAGGGCTCAAAGTCCGAGAACATGCCGTCCGCCGCTTGCTTCTCCAGCTCCTCCTCGATCGCCCGGTTCGCCTGAGCATCCTCGTCGACAATGGGTTCATGCTGCTGCTCTTCAATCCGCTTGAACTGTGTCTGCCAGTCCTCATCCGTGAGCTCCACGGCCTTCTCCTTTCCCTTTGCCGTGGCAGCTGTCTCCGGTGCCGTGTGGGCCGGGATCTGAGTGGCATGGTGGGCGAACCCGCCGCCAAAGACACCCATGTTGTAACCCTGAAATCGCTGCGGGTAGTATCCTGGTCCGGCATTGGCAAGGGGGCTAGCGAGGTCTGCTTGCTGCTGTGGAACGTGTGCGTGATGTTGGAAAGCTGCAAACTCGGCCGGGTTGAAAGGTTCGCCCTTGGCTTGCGCGGCGTGGAAAGCGGCTTCGAGTTGTGCGCGGTCCTCACCGGGTGGCATGGTGGCGAATTCTGCGGCCCAGTTGACCTGTCCCGGAGGACCCATGTGGTTGAGCTCGCCGCGCATCTGATCGAATGTGAACGGACCGGCGGCTTGCTGCGCGGCGGGATCTTGCATTAAGAATTGCTCCATCTATAGGCACATTGCAATTGAGCGTTAGCATGGTCATGGTCTCTCTCTCTCACTCTCTCCAACTACACAGTGTCCTTATATTTGTCGNTTTTGGTTTAGACATCGTGATGACGTGCTGATATATCTGGAGGGGCGATTGTACCTGCTGGTCACCGGTAGGTCCTTGCACGATGCCCTGCGTCCGCATACCCTGCTGCAAGCCCTGACCGCCGGGCACGCCGCCGACCATGCGGTCTCGTTGCAGTGACTTGTCGTCGGAGACATGTTTCGTAAACTGGGCGAGCGGATTACGCCCCGTGGAGCACTCTGCGCCTCCGAGGAAGGACATGTTTGCGGTTCGAGGTGTCCGTCAGAGAGCGTGAATAAAGGGCGATACGATCGATATCCGGAGGGTAGTCGTAGGAGATAAAAGGTCGAGCGTGTCTGCGCGAGTAGCGGAGAGGCCTCCGTTTTTTTTTTTTTTTTTGTTTGTTTGGGCAGCAGTAGGACGCTTCCCGAGGTAAAAGGGAAAAAAAAAATCAACTAGAGCTTAAGCGCGTGCGAGAGCTCGGCTGTCAGTCAAGATGTATAAGCATAGATGGAGAGCAACTACCGTATTGAGCTGGGACGGCAATGGAGTGCGACAAGAGGGATGCCATACAGATATATATATCTAGGATAGAAGCACGTACGTACCTGAAGCAGCTGAATAGCGTCCGTTCCTCTCCTGCGAGAGAAGAATGAGATCGAGGATATAAAAAGGAAAAGGGTTATCGAGAGGCTGGAGGCGGGTGGATGGCAAGCAGCTGGAGGGGTTTCTCTCATTGGATGCTTAGAAATTAATTAGGATCGGGCGGCGGCGCTGGCATGTGTTGACGTTGCACGCCCCGGCTGCTGGCTACGTTTGCAGCGGAATTTGGCCCGAATGCAAAACTTGGCCGAGGCTCCGGCGACCGGCCAGCGCACTGCTTATGTAAGGCGTCTTCTGCTGAGGTAATCCGTAAATGTTCATGTCATTCAAAACTCCGCCGTCTAACTAAGCTATAGCTACTTCAGTACTTAAGGTACTGACTCAATAATATGTATCAGACATTAAAGCATCATGCAAACCTGAACCAAATCCTCAGGCTCCCGTATATGATCGTACAAAATAATAGTGTAAATGCCGCCCATGCTCCCTTCCTTCCAGTTAATCCAAAAAAAAAAGGAACGCCACGCCAGCTCTCAGAACCCAGGTCGTATACAGTTCGTTAAGGCATAATAAATCATCCATATCCATATCCATATCCATCTGTCGATATCTCAGGCGCTGCTCCTCACACTAGCAGCAGCGGTCTTCCTCCCAGTCTTCCTCCCACTTCCCTTGCTATCTTGCCCCTTCGTCGGCTTCCGCGTCCACCCAACCAAGCACCGGAACCCACTCCCATTCTCTCTCCCTTCATCCAATGCCTCCGTAATCCCATTCACAAGGCCCTTCTTCCACGCCGGATTCTCACTCTCTCCATCCACCTTCACCATCCACTCCTCCCACCGCCATGTGCCCAAAATCCCAGTCAGCGCCGCCACATCCTTGGTGCTACCCTTTACCACACCTAGTTCTTCCCACGCCTTCAACTCTGCCTGCATCTCCTCCTGCGCCGCCTTCAGGTCATCCTCGAACGAGGTCCCCAGCGTACGCTTCGCCTTCGGCTTATTCGCCGGCGGCGCCATTGGCAGGATGGTCCAAGCACGTTTCGTACCCGCAAACCCAGCCCCCGCCAACCGGCTGATCCACCGTTCCGTCGGGCGCGGATCATACCCGCGGCTCTTCAAATCGTGTGCAAAGTCCTCAGCGAGCTTCTGCGTCGCGGGACCAGCACGGATAACGTCGCTGTCCGTGAGCGACCACTCAAAGTGACCACCGGGTTTAAGCACACGGTAGCACTCCTTCAGCGTCAGCGTGTATTCATCCAGTCGGACAGTCTTGCTGCCTCTGTTGCCGCTGCGATCGCTGCGACGCTTCGGTGGCGCTGTCTGCTTGAGGATTGTATGAAGGGATCGTGCAGATATGATGTCAAAATGGTTGTCCGGGAATGGTAGCTTCCACAGCGAAGACACCTTGATGTGCCGATGGTTCGATGGGCCCGTGAACCGTCGCTTTTCTACAACACCCTGGCCCGCGATAAGAACGTTGTCAATGTTGATGTTCTTTGGCCTGCTGGTGACGGTGTAGACTTTGGAATGCGGGTATTCATAGGCGCAGTGCCAACCCCAGTCAGCGACGGGGGCTCCACCAAGGTCCAGCACTCGTCGTCGGACTGGTGGTGGTACGGCAGACTTGTTCTTGCGTCGCTCTAGCCCGGACTGGTTGAGAACGTCGTGAGCGGGGCTCACCAAAAGGCGGCCGTAATGCAACCACTTGGACGCCATGAACACCCACATCCGAGATGTGAGTTCGTCCGTAACTTGCTTGGCGCGTCTCTGCTCTGGTGTGGTGCTCAAGACGACCGGGACCTGATTGAGCCAGCTATCGGCGGCGGCGGCAATTGCTTTAGCCTGTTCGGCTTCTGCATCAGGTGGGCATGGTGGGAGAGGGCGGTATTCATGCGGCAGCTCGTTGCAGATTCTGCGGGTTTGGAATGCGTCGAAGCGAGTCTGACGGCAGACATAGGCATCCGAGTGGACCGAAGGCTTGAGGAACTTCTTGAATGCAACAAGGTATGCGGGGTCCTCCACTCGGATCTCATTGTCCTTTAGATTGTGCCGCCGTCCTCCTTGCGACATGGCGACGGATTTAATTTTTCGTCCTATTGGGCTTTCCTCACCAGACGTAGGCGACTCAAGCGCCTTGCCCGTCTGCTGGTTCGCCGATGGCACGTTGAGGAGCGAAAGATGCGGGGGGCCTGACCGACAGCCGTCCTTTGTTGATGGTCGACTCCCGGGAAGTTCGAGCGCTGCTGCCTTGAGAAGGTCGTCCTCCCTGATTCTCTGCTGCTCGGTTTCTTCTTCAAGTCTTAGCTCTTCGTCCACAATCGAGAGATCTTCGAAGGATACGCCGAGGCCTAGGGCAAAGTCCGCATTCGGGTTTGCCTTAGCCTGCACCTTCACTGGCGTCTCCTCTTCTTCTGGCTCTGGCTCCGGATACTGCTGCCGCGGTGTCGAAACGTCCATCTCAGATGGGATCTCAGGGATAGGGATGCTTGGGTCGAAGCTCATCTCATTCAACCCTTCATCCTCCGCGGGGTGCCTGCTGCTCCTCGTTGACATCCTGGCTAGGGCGGTCTCTCTCTCCAACCGCTCAAAGTCCTCTTCATGCATGCTCTCATCATCAATCTCCGACCTGTCGTAGGTTACTACGGAGCTGTCGCGCTGATACTCCGCCCTTACCCCGAGACCCGCCCATCGTTCAATCTCCTGCCAGTCGTCCGTCTTTGTCATATCAAAGCCCCCACTTTGCACCAGCTGATCATCTGAAGTCTGATGTCTTTCTACTTCCTCCCTTCCGGCCTCCACCTCTTGTTCATCCTCTTCGACTAGCTGTGGCAGCATCGGACTCGGAATCGCCTCAAGCCCCGCCGATTCAAACTCGCTACGCACAACCTCCTGCCCCTCAAGCATCTCCTTCATCAACATTCTGATCTCCCGCTCCACAGAACTCTCCGAAGAATTCATATCGCTCATCATCTCTTCCAGCTCCAGCAATTCCGACTCATCCGGTTCCATAGACCCGAACTTATCGCGCCGCGCCGAATCCACGCTCGTCATAGACGTATACGCAGCGCTCCGCATCGACCACGCTCCGGTCTCCCGCCCGGTGTAAGACGAAACCGTATACATTGGCGATAACCGCGCCTGCAGGATCGGTACAACTCCAGTCTCGGCATCCATTTCCTTCATCTGCGAGTTGTCGCCCAGCTGTGGCGAATTGGGGAACGACCCCTGCTGACTCTCCGGCGTCAGATCATAGTGGTAGACAGCCCTGCCGCCGCCAATGCTAACACTGTTGCTCGCCAGCTCCATATGCGTGTAAGACGGCGATCCAGCCTCCGACTGTGACGACTCAGATGTTGTCTCCGTGAAGTATTCCCGGCTCCGGCCAGACCCATTCCTCTTGTGTGTTCGTTTCCTGTTGTTCAGGTACGACTCGGTCCAGTTGTCTAGGTTCATCCGTGGGCTCGATACGTTCGAGTACATCGATTGGACTCCACGACTGCTTGAATGCATGGAACTCATCGACGATTGATGGCTGTGGCTGCGGGCATGCCCTGCAGCTGGAAATTTCGCGTCAGACAAAGTTGGAGAGATGGGAGGTTTCGGCCCGTAGTTAGCAAAGCTGGAGAAGTGCCGTGAGTGTCTAGATTTCGGGGACCCGCCACTAGTGCTGCTGCCGCTGCTGCTACCGCCGCCATTGTTGTTGCTGCTATTGCCGTTACCGTTACTCTGCCCGCTGAAGAAGCCGATAGACCGTCGTTTCGATTTCGACGGCGATGTAGGCGTCGACGCATTGCTTCCCGTGGGGGACGACGAAGATGACTTGATCCCGTGCTTGAATACATTCAATCCCAACCCATGCAGCTTTGCGGTTGTCGACCGGCGATTAGGTGATGTCGGTGCTACTGTTGTTGCGCGATTATCCGGTATGCTATCGGAACCCAGCGGTGGGGAAGGCATCGAGCGAGGTTGGTATCGCGGTGTCGACAGACGTAAGCCAGCAGGGCTTTCGCAATCGTCGACGTCGGTGTATGGCGAGTTCGCTAGGGCGTCGAATACTCCCATTGAAGGGGGCCGAGACCCGGCTGCTCGGCGTGCGTCCGCTTCGCCGGCTATGACGCTTAGTGGGAGCATAAAGTAGGGTCGTGGTTATCGAGGGTGTGGGTAGGAAGGAACTAGGGTAGCCCGGCGCCTATTGAACTCTCTAGTTATTTTGAAATTTTTTTTTTTTTGTTTTATTTGAATATCTCGGAAATGTTAATCAAGAGGTATCCTGGACGGACGGTTTTGACATTTAGGTAGGTCGTCCGATATAAAGAGATCGCAAAAAGAATTGTATCGCTAATGCTTTGATGGTAATGCAATGATTGGTATTGTTCGTCGGCTCGAAAACAAGGCGGTTCGAAGGGTATTGTATCTAGTTGCTGGTATGTCGCAGGCGATGGTAGCAGTATGTCGAGTCTTCCCTTGATTCCGACTATTTCTATTTTAGCAGTTCTTTTCCTAATTTCGTTCGTTCCGTATATATTTTTGAGGTTGCTTTGCGGTTTTGTCGCCCGGACGGGTGAAGTTGAGGTTATATCTGGGTGCTACGTTCCCGCTGACCCCAAAAGGTTAAGCGACGAGGCGCAAAAAATCCAAAATAAAATGGAAACTATTCCGGATAGCCAGCGCAACCCAGGCAGCAGATATGTTATAATGGCTGCGTTCAATGCTGGGGGAGGTAGGCTGTGTGTTAATAAACTTGGGCGGTAAGATAATGCGGGACATTGGACGGGACGCCGTCTCGGCTCACCTCTTTCTTTTTTTGTTCTTGGAGCCTGCCTTTCCTAATACAAGAGCTCTTCGAGTAATCGCAGCATCGTCAGAAGGACAAAAAAAAAAAAACTATTCTTGTCCTTCCCCACGGAAATGATATCAGAGCCGCCGCGCTCGTTAGGTGCTTAGCTGGGTAAAAGGAAAGTTTCCTACTCGATGGGTGGATGGAGCGTATTAGTGAGAAGCAGGGTAGCTAGAAGTAAACGTATTTGAAAAGACGTTTTTTTTTTTTTTCTGACAGCGAAAAAAGAATTCGCTCGCCCAGTTTGAATCGACGGTAGTCAATTCAAAGAAAACGATGTGGCAGTTTATTAATATATATGGCGAAGCCTGGTGCTGCTGCCTTTGGCTAAACAAACGGTTATAATTATGTCGGACGGTGTCGTTCCTCGGTAGAGCTAGCCTCTGTTGTTCTAACTGTCAAAAAGTCTGGGCTGGGTCTCCCCGCACTAGCTTGCGACAGCGACGGGTTGGAATGGTAGGACCGATCGATCAAAAGTGATTTCAGACGATGATTGAAAACGTCGATTCGAGATATCGAGGAGAGAAAAAATCGAACTCAGAGGCGGATCCGCGAAAAGGTACGGAAAATAAAGCAAAATCACAAGCTAGCTAGCTTTGGTGTTTTCCTTTTTGAATTAATTTTAATCAAAAAACTTGAATTCGATCGAATCGCCTCGGCGAACGGTGGTAAATTGTAGCCTGTACGTTATCAGGCGACCAGAAAGGAATGGAGCTATCGAGGCAGGATGCATGCGAATCGAGCAGCGTACCCCCGCCGGCCTGGCTGGCCGCGCCGCCAAAAGGTATTTTGGTCGTGTACGGTCTCTCGCTGGCACGGATTCCTTCTTCCCCAAGGGTATCGAAAAAGGAAAAATGACAACAATATGTGGGATTGGGGTTTTCTTGAAATTCCACGTTTAAATGTCAAGCATGCGCGCTGTTGTTTCTTTTTTTTCTTTCTCTTTTGTACTTTGCTAGCCTTGTCAATGACCGACAAGTTTCCCTTGTCGATGGGTGCCGGAGTTGGGTAAGGCGAGAAACGAGGGCAGGTACGTGTGTCTGTAGCCACGCATGTATCTGACTGGCACCGTCGAGACACCATCCGAGTGCAGACAGACGAGCACACGGATCCTCGAACTCCAAGTTCGTGGACATGTTGAATTCATCCTAAACAGCCCTGCGAGCGCCTCTCATTCAAAATACTGTCGAATCGGGTCCGCAAGAGGACGCATGGTCCATCGCGAGCAATTTCAGAAGCAGTCTCGCGCCAGCGAATCGTGGACCAGAAGACACGATCCAGGTGGAGAGACGTCCATACTTCGACGCTAGCCAAGAGGGTACTGAGAAGTACATGTACAAGATGTACCCACAAGAAAATAAGCTTACTACGCTCAACCTTGTTGGGAAGTCATTTATCTTTTCTGATTCTTTTGGCTTCTTTTTGCTCCGTCGAAGCGACGAGTTCGCGGTCGTGACGGCGGGGGTGCGCGGTGATTGGCCGGCTCGATGGAGGAGGCGGATTCGACTCCCAGGGTACCGCGCGCCAAAGGGCGATGGGATTGGTCCTTGCCTGCATGGACCCCCGGGCGGTCCAATATCGTGAAGCGAGAAGCTAGAAAAGGCTGCCGTGCTGCAGCAGCAGCAGCGCGCCCGTCATCGCGAGAAGCCCGGGCTCCCGCCTGTCGTCACGCGAACAATGGCTGTGGTTTCATTGTCGTTGGTTCTTGGCTTGAGATGGGCATCGAGGTCGTTTCCAAATTTAGAGTCCAAGATGGTGTAGCTACATCCAAAAGGAGAATTAATCGAATTGAATATTCGCGACGGCGGACAGATACAACGAATCATCTATCACAACTTGACAGCCGTGTCGCAGCTGCAGGCACGAAACAATATAAACACCATCAGTCACGTCTCTATCTCTCTCTCCGCATATCGCGGCAGCCTGGACCATTGGCAAACAAGACACGTTCCAACTATCGGGTACCTGCTTAGTCGCCCCTATCGAATGCAAGCCATTGGGTATCTGTATGTATCCATCAATTACTTCCGTTAACTATACGATGATAAATAGGCCAGATGGTCACGGGCTCTTGAGCTCTCGGACCTGCAGCAGCAGCTACAGCCGACGAAGGAACAGATTCCAAACGCTCGCGCTCTCAATGGCGGGTTACTAGTTTGTGAGATTGTCTGAGCAAACTTCAATCTGGCCAGCTTGGTTCAGATCTCTGGTGTAACGTAGCCAATAACATCTCAATCCGTATAGACTGTCTATATCACGTGCCCACTTGAGGATATTAAGCGTCAAACGATATCACCACCCCGATGTGAACCTGCAAGGTGCCTGGCCTGATTTCATACTTTCGAGAAATGCAGCTCGCACCGAAGCAGCATGCACCGCCGGCTCGGAATTAATGCCAAATGCCGGCAGAACAACAGTCCCGCATCGAATAGTCCGCAGATGAATCTAGTTCTAGGCTATTCTTCAGCAGCAGGCCGCTAAGACCGACTGACTCTGATATCCAGCATCGCGCATCGATCGAACGCTCCAGTTTGCATCGGTCCGTCGGATGCTCAGCTGCGGCTTGGTTGCCTCTTCAACACATCCTGCTTGCAGCACATCTCCGCGATCCCGATCTCGCGTTCGCCGGCTAAGCTGGTTGCCACGGAGCGCCACTCCAACCGTGCTCCGCGCTCGCTTCCATTCCCCAGCGTAGCTAACTCTGGACGTCCGGACGTGCTCTCGCGAACGGCCGTTTGCGGAAAGACCGTGGTATACGTATATACGTAATCCTTTTTTTTTTTGCATTCCTAAACTAGCCAGTACTAGGCGATACAATGTGACAGCGCGCGGGCTTTGATTTATTTGCACCAAACATACAGTTATAAACGCCAGTTGCGAGTTTAGCTTTTTCGTGCGGAATTTCAAATTTCGAAGTTCGAATTTTTTTTTTTCTTGTGCTACGCTGTGCCTGGCCCGTCGCATTTACAGGTTTTGCGGAGAGAAAAGGCTAAAGGATCGGTCCCGCACGGCGAGAATGCTGACGAATTTCGAGGGCATATTTGTGATATAAATTCCTCAAACCGAATCGATCCTGTCATGTTCGGTGGTGGAACTAGCTTACTGTGCCTTTCCCTAGGGCGAACCAAACCGAGCCGCCATTCTTGGATGTTCCACAAGTTCCTGTGACTGGCATTCTTCTTCTTCTTTGCCACGGCCTTAGATCGTTGTTTTTTATGCAGGATTCAATATATCTTACAGCCTTTCATCAGGCGGCAGAGGCGCCAAGTTAGGAGGTCGATTTTTCCTGTCAAAGTCAACTGAGTGTTTATCATAAAAACTGGTATCATGCTTTATATTTGAGCAAGCGTGCATGTGCTTGCCTCGACGCCCGGCAGTACGTAAAGGAATTGATGGAGCCTCAATATTCCCAGCACCAGCCATGTCATACCAAAACTCGGTAGGCACCTGCTTCCCTTTCCGCGAAATGTAGATCAATTGTATTTGTCATGGATCGTGGGTTCTACCCAGTATCGATAAGGCTTTCTCGCATGAAGAAAAAAAGCCACCTTTCTAGGACAAACCTTGAAAGCGATCCATTCAGCGGGCCGTGAGAGCAGCCTGATCTAGTAGATATCTGGGCGAACTCAAGAATGCATCCCTTTGTAATGCAGGGGCAGGATGGACTCCGTGTCAATGCATGTATATGTATATGCCGAACCTACTGCATTCCCGTGATACTCTTGATTTTCGATATCTTTAGTTCAAGGGGTGTGTGATTGATTCGGTTGATAGACTAGCTAGCTAGCTAGCTAGCGAGATCGAGACGGGATATCGGAATCACATTTTCATAATTTCAGCGGCACAGCTAGACACCGCATGATCATCCTTGCTTTGCCGCGTAGATACTCGAATCTGACACCTATCTTAGCTTGCTCTAGCAAGCCTCGGGAGAACAAACATTGGTCCAGACTTCTTAGTTATTCCCAACATACATATGCATAGCGGTAGCGATGTACAATACATATCCAACATCCACAAGAAAAAAAAAGAAAAAGAAAGAAGAAAAATCAGTGGTCCTTAATTCACTAACGTTCCAACTCCGTTGAGCCGTCAAACCGAACGCGAAACGATCTGCCATCTGGAATCCGGCAATCAATACTTATCCACCCGATGCTCCAACGTCGACGCCTCATCGCTAAATAAAACTGAAAAGGAACAAAACCAAATAAAAATAAAGGCCACCACCTCCTAGCCTAGCTGGCTTTTTCCGTGCTGCAGTACATGCAGCATAGATGACGAAATGAACAGATTGGCAAATATTCAAAGAAAAGAAAAAAAAAAGAAAAATAATCAACTCCCACTAGATGTCCAGAGTGTCCGCTTTCACGATCGTATACTTGATCCTCGGGTGCCGTAGAACCCCCGGAACGTACTCCATATTTGGCAATTCCCATACCTCCACCACACCAAAGACATCGCCTCCTCGATCTCGCTGAGGATACGCATTCGCACTAAACCAGAATTTTTTTTTTTCGTTAGCAAAGTCCTAACATTGACCGTTAAGCGTTCTCTTCCTTCGGCTCTCCCGCTTGACCGTTCAGGGGTTAATGTGAAACCACACAACAGGGAATGGGCAAGTGAACGAACGAACAGATGAATGAAATAGAGATTTGTGCGTATTGAAATTGTATTGAATCGAATCGAATTGAAATGTGCAGGCATACCTCAGCAGCCATCCAGCCAGCCTCCGCAGCGTAAAGTCAAACTTGCGGTACCGCTCTTGCTCGTGGTCCTGTCGCTCCCACAGGGTCATGCCCAGATCACGGTCAAAGCCGTCGTCGTCGCGTGGGAGGTTTTCAAGCGGCCATATTCTATCCTGGTCGTTGAGAAAGTTGGTAAATTCGGTTACTGTGAGCATGGGCAGGCGAGGGCTGAGTCCGGTCCAGAAGATGGTGGTGCGCTGCTGGCGTTCGAAGGCGAAAGTGCAGACCATTGTGCGCGTGTGCCGACAATACAAAGCAGAAGTAGAGCTCGCAAGGGGCTTGGCAATCACCCCCGGTGTCGTGTAGTGCTGGAGCGATGAATATATGTATATTGTATGTATACTTGGATTTGCGAAGAGCTGTTCAATGGGGCTTGAGGCGTTACCCGGGGCGGATGCCAGAAAGAGGACGCCGAGGTTGATCGCTGTCGGTTGTGTTGTAGACGTTGGAGAACTGTTACACAGACGTCACGTCGGCGGCAGACGGATGCGGCAGTCGGAATAATAATGGCAACGGCAATGGCAATAAATAGATTATGTGTGCTGGGATACGGCGGCCATGCACAACCTCGAAGTTAACATCCAACTACTTTGGTAGCCAAGTAGGTACTTCCTAGCAATCGATAGCACCGCTTGTTACCGCTGCTGCTACTGCTGCTGCTGCTGCTGCTGCTGGAAAAAAGAATAATTATTAAACTGACAGGCGCAGCTGAACTCAGCTGAGCTGAGGCAAGCTAAAGAGCTGCTAGCAAAGCTGTCAATTTTGCACCCAAGCGCAAGCTGTTCTTCTGGTTGCAGCTGCAGTTGCACAAACCCCGCCAAGTGACACGACAGCAGGAAATCACATCCGAAGTTCACACCACCAAAACTATCCCCAACAGTACAGTCCGGAGAGGCCCTTCTTATATACCACTCCTCTCTCTCTCTCTCCATTCCAAAAAAATATGGCCCCGAAGCCCATTATCGCCCCTTCGATCCTCGCTTCCGACTTTGGTAAGCTCGCCGCCGAGTGCCAGCGCATCATCGGCCATGGTGCCGACTGGCTGCATATCGACATCATGGACGGCCATTTCGTCCCCAACATCACCATTGGCGCGCCCGTCGTCACCTGCATCCGCCCGTCCATTGAGAAGCGCGAAGATGGCACCGGCATATTCGACTGTCATATGATGGTTGCAAAGGTGCGGTGGTTTTTTTTCTTCTTCTTTCCCCAGCAAATATACCTACCCTAGAACCTATATACATGCCGTCCATCCGCCCACCCTTGTGATTTTGTATGCATGCACGCCAGCTTCACAATTGGAACAAAAATGAAGTGAAGAAAAAAACTTAAAAAATGTTGAAAAAGTAAAAAAGTGAAAACGAAAGAAGAAAAAGAAAAAGAAAATGGAGCATACCCTATTACCAGCATCCGCTAACACCACGCCATTCCTAGTAGCCAGAACAATGGATCGCAGACTTTGCCAAAGCCGGCGGCGACCTCTACTGCTTCCACCAGGAAGCCACCGCGAACCCTCGGGACTGCATCAAGCTCGTCCACGATAACGGCATGAAGGCCGGTATCGCAATCAAGCCGGACACTCCCGTCGATGTTCTCTACCCGATCCTCGACGACACGAGCGACATGAGCTACTACCCTGATGTCTGCAACCCTCCCTCCCCCAGTCCCTGTTTCCTAGCTGCAAATTACATCAACATCCAAGCACTATTATGATTTAAACGAACGCCTGCTAACGAACTCCACCCGAACATATAGATGGTCCTAGTCATGACTGTAGAGCCTGGCTTTGGCGGCCAAAAGTTCCAAGCCCGGTGCATGCCCAAGGTCGTCGCGCTGCGGGACAAGTACCCAGACCTCGACATCGAGGTCGACGGTGGGCTCGGCCCCGGCACCATTGACCAGGCGGCGGAGGCTGGCGCAAACGTGATAGTCGCGGGTACGGCCGTGTTTGGCGCGTCCAAGCCAGAGGAAGTGATCGAGTTATTGAAGGAGACAGTGGCCAAAAACGTAAAGACGTGGCAGACGCGGAGTAAAGTCTGATACGCTACGATGTGAGAGTACTCGCTCATGCGCGTCTAGAAGGATTTACTACAACTATATCCTGTGTAAATTATATCTGCGTTTGCGAGCCTCAATGGGCTGTGGTTGGTTGGACAGCTGCTGCTTGCTAAATACGTTACATATTATAGATGTCAAGACGCCATCCTACTGGTAGTATTCACAAATGAACCCACATCAAATACTCAATAATCAATTAGAATAAAAATCGTAAAAAAACATCTAATAAAAGAAGCAATTCTATCAACTCGAACTGCAGAATATACAAATATCTGCAATACAACCATCCTCTGGCCTATCGTAAATAATCAGACGTCATCAAGGATACACATGAATTAGAATAGGAAGGCGGAATTCCAATGGTTAAGAGACCCGCTCGTGGCCGCAAGGATGTATGCATATGTAAAAAGCTTGACGAAGAAGAAAAAAAATGAACAGAGAGATGTACAAATGAAGGAAGATCTTAGATACTAGACAGAGGAGATTATAAAGGTCAGTGTTTTCATTTCGTACAGGCTATGATGTTGGCGAAAAAAAAAATTGAGCGAAGCAGTTGAACAGCAAGATATTAGCGTAATTAATATGAACAAAACATGCACGAAACTAGTGTATATAGCAAATGAAGCTCCGGTCTCGAGGCTAAAAGCTCCAGATCTCGCTCCAAGGAAGTCAATGCGGTATATCGAATGTCTCTTGCTAGAAGAATAATGCGCAAAACGCCGTCATGTGAGCTAGAATATGAATGATAAAAAGGATTGTAAAACAGCAAAGCACATGTATTTAAAGATTTCGAAAGCAAAGCATATGGGGAAAAGAAAAAATATGGGATCACCGTCTACCCCGGATCTATACCAAGGCCGTATCAAGCATCAGGCATGTGCTCGTCATCGAAGGGTTTATTTTCTTTACGTTGCTGCTCGATTCTGTCCAGAACCGTCTGGTTCAGCCCAGGCCCGACGCCAGCACCACCAGCGGCAGCAATTAAGCCGGGCCCTAGTTTGGCTTGCTTCGCCGCCGCCATCTGCTGCGCTCTCATGACATCCCAGTCTCTCTCGATCCTCATATCTTCAGCTGTCCTCTCATGCGTACCGACCATTAGGTCGATTCTGAAGCCTAGGAACTCATTCTTGTCTCGGAAGACGATAATGTCATCCTGATCGAAGACTCTGAAGAAATCGTTTTTGAGCAACTTGCGGCCGTGGAGAATGATTCCGTTGGTGCCCAGAACTTTAATCCACGCCTTCATTTGAGGCTGCGGGCTGAAAGACTCTTCGCTCTCCGTCGAATTAGCGAGGGTCGCGATGTCCTCTTCCATAGCCAACAGGAGAACGAAGTGATGTTTCGAAACTCGAGTATCGGCAACGAAGCAAACACAGGCCGATGAGCGGCCATATCGGACATGTTGATCGACAAGGTTAATCGGCTCATGCGTAATGGAGCAAGGAAGGGGGTTGAGACGGCCCCAGACGGCTTTCGGACGCGAGAAAGCAGCATGGTTCTGTTCTGGCGATTGAAGTAGGGGAATATTTGCCTCTCCTTGAAGGTTTTCATCTTCTACAGCATCGTCGTCATTAAGTTCGTCGAGAGAATCATTGCCGGTAACCAGCGATTCCGTCTTGGCAAGTGCCACCGGCTGTTGGGAGTCGTGATTCGCATTGCTGCCTTCAGAATCAATCACAGACATTCGATTTTCAAGCGGCACGCGGGAAAATATATTAGACACTTCATGAGGTGAAGATTTACGTCGCAGGCTGGGTGACGATTTCCGTTTGCTGACTCTATCGTCAATCGACAGCCGTCCTGATCCTTTCCTATGCAGAATTGATTCTGAGGTCGTGGTAGAAGTAACATTCAGGTTGCCGACCATCGTACGCATACCAGCAAGACTTCGACCGTCAGGGCCGGGCGTCCTTCTTCGAGGTAGTGTCATCGATCGGTCTGATAGAGGTGTCTTGGCTATTCCAGCAAAGGAGTCGTACTCATACTCGTCTCCACGGGACGACGACATAGAGTCGTCGATGCGTCCTGCACCCTGCGCGCCATAGTAGCGAGAGCCACCGTCATCACTAGCTTCAATTTCGGAGACCCGAGATTGACCGAAAATGCCGGAACTTTCGGCGTATGCGCCATCTGGACTGCTGACTTCTGCTGGTTCGTCCTCCCGGATCTGATTATCTGCATATGCACTGAGCCCAGCTATGTCTGAGTTGATGTCAGAGCCATCAAAGGATCCATCGTGCTCAGAGGGGCCTAGAAGGCTGTCATTGTTGGGCACATGGCGTCGCATAGGCATAACCGTTCTCTCTAGGGACTCCGCATTCTGCACCTGTCGAAGCTGAGACGAGGGGACTACTACGCGCTCACGTTCTAGTCTGTGCGCCTGTTCTTGAGATCCTTCGATTTCGACATCCCCTTCATTGTCTTGGACAAAGTCTGGATGTCTTGTGTTGACAAGATCGTGGACATCAACGTCAGCCTGGGCCTCTCGCGGATCTTGAGCCTCCAACCGGCCTTTGACTTCTTCCCACACTTCGATGTTTTGCGATAGTATTTGCTCTTCATCCTCGTCAATGTATTGAGGCATAGCACCTTGGCTGCAGTCATCCTCAGATGTGCCATCATCAAGCCACGGATGCCTGAGAGCGTCTTTTTCATTCATGCGCTTTGTCGGATCTGTGATGAGAAATTTCTTGACGAGGTCTATCGCGACCTCAGAGATACCATGTCTTGTCATTCGATTGGCATCGTACCTTCCTCCAACAATTTTCTGTTGAATCTCCTCCTGGTTCTGTCCTGTGAATGGTGGGTCACCCGTAAGAAGGGTGTATATCACGCATCCCAAGGACCACATGTCGCAAACGTGGCTATATCGCTTGTTTTCCTTATGGCTGTAGTATACCGTGTGAGAAAATTCGCCTTTCCACGCGAAATCAATTGAAAGCCGGGGAATAAACTTACTATTTGATATTCCTAGTAACCGGGTTCTGAACACCCACAACCGTCGGGAAAACCTCAGGTGCAAGATATAGCATTGTTCCACAGAACGTCTTGTTAAACTCGTTGTCCTCTTTAATCATCTTTGCGAGCCCAAAATCGCTTAACTTCACGACTAACGGGTCTTCGCTCTTGATGAGTATGTTGTCCGGCTTGATATCACGATGTGATATGTTGAGCCCATGGATGAACACTAAGGCCTGATTGACCTGTTGTGTAACGATTCGAACTAGGGACTCGGTCATAGTAGTATGCGCCCTAATGTAGTCGCTAAGATCACCGAATGCTAGATATTCCATTCGGATGTACAGTTGTCGTGGCATCTCTTTGTATTCCTCATAATGTATGATGTTGGGCTGAGACGTGCTTTATCGTTAGCTCGGAGATTTTGATACACGCACTGAGGAGAGACTCACGTGTTTCAGTTGCTCCATGATTTCAACCTCCTTGAGAATACCAAGATACCTGGCCTTTCCGTTCTTGCGACCGGATTCTTCTGCAGGCCCGAAAACTTTCTTGTGGATGATCTTGACAGCGAACAGATCACCAGTAGACTTCTGAGTAAGCTTTCTCACTATTGCAAAGGCTCCCTTGCCTATAATATCTCCTACTTCATAGATACCGTTCTCTCCTGTCCAGCCTTCCGGAAAGGGATATTGTTCAGAAGTGGGATCGGAGTTGTGCCCTTGTCCTGCTTGTGGCCG
The DNA here is from genome assembly GCA_036971555.1 of Drechslerella coelobrocha. Classification (NCBI taxonomy): domain Eukaryota; kingdom Fungi; phylum Ascomycota; class Orbiliomycetes; order Orbiliales; family Orbiliaceae; genus Drechslerella; species Drechslerella coelobrocha. The sequence continues at coordinate 2,120,096 of JAJTUH010000006.1, forward strand.
ACGTCCAGGTGGTAGCATCGCATTTGGTACATGGGGACGATGCAAACCTCGAATCTGGTCCCAAGCTTTTGGATTCGTGCTTTTAAGATCGACGATGAACTTGAGTTCATCCTCTACAGGTCCCAAGGCCAAGAGAATCTGGGAGCTATTTGTGAGTATCCTCCTGCGGCTTGGTGTTCCTTGAGTCTGGTGGCGGTTGACGACAGCCCGAGGAGACTGTAGGCAAACAGCATCCACCCAAGTTCCATTAGTAGAGCAATCTTCCAACATTATAACGCCCTCGTCCGTTGTGAAGATGCGGAAGTGGACATTGCTAACTCGTCGCGATGCCGACTGTTGTCCGAGAGCAACATCGCACTTAAGGGGATTGCGGCCGAACGTATAACCGGCTTCCGAGTTCTTTGGAGGATATTTGCTGCTAAGGCAAATGTACCCGGGTAGGCTGGACTCTAGGTGGTTTCGAACGTAGGCAGGATACCTGCGAGCGAGATATGCAACTGCAGCATTGGCGGCGGGAGAAGCAGGATGTAGGATTAGAAGGATTGATGGGTCGGGAGGCGCCCTCGGACGTTCTGGCTGCTGCTGGGTTGCGGGCTGGGTTGCCTCTACTTCGTCATCCATTATTGCAAAGGGCAAATCTCCCTTGGTCTGGCTTGAAAGTCCAGGGGTTTAGTTGAGAAGGAGAGATGAAAGGAGGAAGAAGAGTTCGATTGGCCGAGAGATCGAGGGCGGGTTATATAAATGCTATGCCTGATAGAACGCTGAGCACGGCGCGCTGGATGTCGGTAGAACTATCTAACGAGAGTACGTGTAAGGAGTATAAAGCTCTCTAGAGCGGGGTAACCAATATCCCAACGTAATCGATATAATACAGGCGGCATGTATATGAACGATCTTGATTGATTTTCGGCAAGCCTCTAATCATGCGACTCTGTTGCTCATCGATTGCGTAACCGGAGCGGGAATCGCGGGTTGGATATGCTATGCTAGGATGGGTACGACACCCGCGATATGTACGAAAGAACACCGACGCAAGCTTTCGAGCGCTGAGTGAGGAAAATGGAGGATCTAATTATGCAAGTGTGTGGGTAAGTATTCGCAAAAGGCCATACGCGGACAATGATACTACGTAAGCAAGTCAATTACAGTTAGGAGTTACTAGGAGGTATCGACAAGGACGGGAGCAAGGACGGCGTTCAATTATCTGCGATCCTTTCACGCCTATATATGGCACGTCGCAGCGCGAGCGGAGCGTGGGGATATATATGCGAAGGCACAAGGTATAAATGGAGAAGCGGGATAGAGGGGAATACTGACCAGAAGTTTTTCTAAGAAACCGTAGTGCGAAAACCGCTAGCAACTTCTCACTACGGCTCAAGTCTGGCAATGGTAACCCAACACTACCAGGTGATCGTTGGATCCTGCAACTGGACCGCAGGGGAGTTTCCCCCTTTGCGTAGGGTCAGAAATTCCCGTCGACAGGGGGCGTGGCCGTCGAAAAAGGCTTGCGTTCCTCCCCAATTCGAGCGGGCTAAAAGACCAGGCCGCAAGGAAGGAATGTCGCGTTGGACGCGTAAAGGAGCTCGAGCGAGATCCGCGAGCTCACGTGGCCAAGCCCACCCTCTTGCTCCGTATGTGAGAGGGGTTCGGAATCGGTTGTTCAGGAGAGAGATTTGGGCCGTTGTGCAAGGCACCTTCTTCCTTTTTTTTTTGAGGCGGTTGGTCAGGAAATTTGAAGGGCGAGAATCCCCAAGAGTTCGGATATTAAGCCCCAAAGGATCAAGTCAGGTCGACACAACTCACTAATTCCCGAACTTATAAATGAATGCTGTCGGCGAACCGAATCATACTGACTTGTGACTTCAGGAGATGCGGGTAGTGCGGCGGTTTCGGGGCAGAGGAATGAGCCAGGACGACCACTCGGTCGATAGGTCAGCGAAGGGATGTTGTGCCTTAGTATGTATGCACAACAACGGGAGATGATTTTTAATACAATGGTTATTGGAGTGCACCAAAAAGAAAATATACCAACTAATCGAGCTCGTCAAGAGCTTGGTGCCGGTAAAAACAAAAAAGAAAAAAAAGTGAAAGAAAAGAAAGAGAAGAGAGAAACTGAAACAAGAGCCAGCGTCGACCAGTTCGGAATAGTGTCTGCCGGATGTTCGAAGCTAATGGACAGTTCCCTGTCCTAACTGGAACAACTGATTGGGCAGGTTTCTTGAAACTTCTCTGCGCATCGTCCCTGACCTGGACTCGGGGGAGAGAGCGCTGTGCCGTTCAGCTTCGCACTTCCACAAGATCGGGGGTGCCAGGCAAGCGAGCCAGTGCTGTAGCAGGAACAAAAAACCGACTCCATCTTCTGGATTTGAGTCACAGGTGCTTCACCAAACAACAATTAGCAGCTCCTCTTGCCAGGTCCCACTGCGCTGCATGCATGCAAGATCAGTGTCAGAGGCCGAAGCCTGTCCCAGCTGCGCAGGATAAGTAAGTAATTTTTTTTTTTTTTTGAAAAAGCCGTGGATGGTGGTGTGTGCACTTGTGGGGACTTTCTCTTTGGATATTGCTGCGGATATGCAACCACCTCCCACATGCGCGGGTGCGGGAGAAAAGCCTAGATTCATTTTTCCGTCGTTTCAAATTCGAGGTCGGGGAACAAGGATTCAGCGCTGAGGGCTGCAAAATCAGAAGCCATGGGGCAGCTTATCTCAAGCTAAGTTTTGATGATCAATGGCTCAGCTGCTACTAGCAGATGTATTAAAATATCCAACGTTGGGCCAACTGGTATTGCACAAAGGGGCCGATGTTTTTGCTTTGCCGCCAGTAGCCAATCGCCACTACATTGAGATCCGCGGGGAACGCTATCGCTAATTAAGAAATAACTGATCACGAACCCCTCGTAGTCTCGGGACGCTGTATGTATCCTTAGGTGCCGCTATGACAGCGCTGGGCTCCGGGCTGATGCACGTGGGGGCTCGAGATTTATTGTTTACATAGTTCAGCTTGTTATTGACGACTAAACGTGGAGGCACTATATCAAGAAGGCCAGCCAGCAGTGTACGGCAATGAGATATCGCCTTCAAGATACTTTAGTACTACTTATATAAGGAATTACAGAAGTCAATATGATTCCTCGTTACGAACTATTTAGTAGAAGCAGGGCCGATCGGGATTGCAATCACAATGTTGGGAATTACCTTCCTTCAGCCCCAGGTTTCCCTACAATCGCCCACTAATCTCCTCTGCTTCGATCATGTGGGATGAGAAATGGGAGTGAATCATGACGTTCCTGCTTTGATATGTGCCGGCCTATCAGATCAATACGTCGAGCTGTGCATGGTTATCACGATCGGGTCCCCACCCGGGAATGTAAAAGAAGAAAAGGGAGCCAGTCTCGTTGCTGACCGGAACCAAACGGCCGGGTTCATGGGTCTGCAAGCCCGCTTGGCATTCGTATCGGGTTGGGATGCTTTTTCTGCGTTCTCAGCTCGCCCGGCAGGAAAGCCGAGAGTTTTGCATTGGCCAGGGCTGGAGTACATGTAGCTCTGTGCAGCTGTGGAGGTGAGTTAAACCGTTGCACCAGTCGATAGAGAGCGGCTCTAGCTACGATAAGTGACCTCCCAAGGTTGCTTCACAATGCAATTACAGGAGTCTAGGCATTGAGGTACTATAAATGGATCGTTATCTATTGGCATCGTATGAGAGCAAAAAAGAAAGAGGAGGAGGAGGACAGGGAGGAGGAGGAGGAGCGAGAGAAGCGTATCAGAGGTAGCTAAATCGTCCATCTGACGTCGGAGCTTCTCACACCACAAGCGCCTATTTCCAGGTGTAGCGTTTAACAAAAGTGTAAGCGTATCGGTGCATACAAAGCCCTTGCGCATGTCGCGACCGGTATGAGGACACGTAGGCGGATATTAGAATCGATTCCTGTGTCCCAAGAGCCGCGGGTGATAGCATCGACGACGGCGAATGAGCTAGTGAACGGAGGTCGTCGTTCGAGTAACCGTTGTGTTGAGGTGTGTCGACATCGCAACACATCTACGGCGATCGCAAACACACCGCATACCTCGGTACATGCTATGTACCTCTTCGGAGACTACCTCCTAGGTACATGTACCTGATATCATATCTTACAGCAAGTGCTCCTTGGGGAGCTTGGACAAAGTACTTCCGATAGCAACAGCAACCGCCGATGGATACAAGCCTGGACGGCAAAGACTGGCTAGGCCAAGCCAACCAACCGTGGGCAAGCTGCAAGACAGGATAGATGCTGGCCGTTCTGAGAAATAGCTTCCTTTTTGATTGCTACTCGCTCGCTACCGGGCACAGCAGTATGTTGGTTAGGCTATCTGTGAGCCTTTTAACCTCATTTCTTCATGCATGCATGCAGGCATGGATGGAGGACTGGATGGATGCATGGAGGGAGGTTCCTTCGCTAAGTTAAGCCCGAGCAGCCAGGATCCACTCTTACCTCCCTGTGGAGCATCCAGAATTTTCAGGCCACGGAACCCGTCTTGTAACAGAAAAAACATGCTTATCCGCACACACCCACACACCACACACACCCCCAAGAAGTCGAAATCGCTGGCTCTCTCCGCGCCAACAGGATCATCCCCAATATAATTTTTCCTTTTTTTCTTCCTACTCTGAGTCTCCTTCTCTCCTCGACGAACTGTCTTCCCATCCCTTCTCTGCTCTTCCCTTTCATTCTCTGACCAACTTCACCAAAACCTCGATTATAAATCTATTCTATATCGATAGATCCTTTCCGCTCTTCTCCAATATCTCTTCCCTGCTCTTTATACTAGATATATTATCCTTTGCTTCTTATTATCACAGCATCGTCCCCTGCTGCTCTCAAAACTTCGCTCACGGATCTGTTCTGTTCGTGCCCTGTGCAACTGGATCCTGTTATTTCTCAGAAGCGAGGGTTTATCTTGCCCTGCGAAATTACTGTAATAATATTACGCAGCTATCTCTCATATTTTCGCTGCTGTGCACCACTTCTCTCCCTGTTTCCCGTTTCGTCGCAGGGCTCCGTTTCGAGGCGGACACATCATACCATTCCCATACCAACATTTACGCTGACGACGAGTCTAGCTAAGGGGGGTCCTGGGTCCCAAGGCTAAGGGAGAAAAGAGAAAAAATTAGAAGAAAAACCCCCAAGAAAAAAAGTTGTTCCATTCCGGAAGGCTAAGCAGGCAAACAATCTCCGTGCCCCAGTATACCCTGGTGCTTCCCGTTGTGGCCGTTGTCTTTTGATCGGGTCCTTTAGCTACAGGGCTGGTTTTTTTTAATTTCACCTTTTTTTTTTTTTTTTNCTCTCTTTCCTTTTCTTGTCTTTTCTTTTTTTCCCTTTCCTCCCTTCCAAAAATTTGCTGCCCATTCGCGCACTCATCACAGCATCCTCCATTACCTCGCCCCTTCACATCTCCTACTCATCGAAACCACCTTCAGTTAAACCTCATCGTCTACCATATACACAATCCATCGCATATCGTCGTTCCTTTGATTAGTTCAACGACATATAAAGTGTGAACCTGTGTCACCAAGCTGCCTCTTGTCACCTCCTGTCATCCTCAGTGTTGTTGTTGGTGTTGTCTATACTATTTGCCCCCTTGTTGCAACGTCGCTTATTAATCTCTCCTGATCAAACTCACCGCCAACTGTCGACATCTACAAACAGCCTTGTACATCCTCTCTATCGACCCTTTGCCTTCTCAACCCTGTTCCCACGGCAGGTATATTTTAATGACTGTAACGTTTCTCTTTTAACAGCTTCACGAAGATAAATATTTGTGTACTCAAAAAAAAAGTTCCTGCTTTCCGTTTTTTGTTTTTCTTTCTGCTTCTTGTACCTCTATAATATCCGTTGTACCGTCTTCTATCTATTAATAATACCTGTTCTGCTGTATCCTTGCCCCGTGCGCCAACCCACAGATCCTGCCTCCGTCGGGCAATCATCGTCGAATCGATCACGGCTATCAGGATCCAACCTTCCTTCAGCTCGCGGATACGCAAATAACACTCCTTCTATCAGATTCGTTTCGTCGTTCCTTCTCCTGCTACCGTTCCTGTTCCTGTGATTTGTTGTGCAAGATGCCGAACAAGCACTATCTCAACGACACAGACCTCTCACACTCATTCCCTCAAAAACGCCATGTCTCTGCTCCATCTCGATATGTTCCCGTCCAGGCTCCCCGGACTCCTCTATACAGTCCGATCACCCAAGCTCCGTCGCCGATATCACCGTCTCGAGACGATATGATGATGATCGACAAACCAGAAGTTGCATCCCCGGATGACTCCTACGAGGCTGCCTTGTTGACCCCCCAGGAAACGAAGAGGTCAACAGCATCGCCTCCTGCCATATTCCAGTCACCGAAACAGGTTCGGCCGGCGAGCCTTGACGGCCGTCTAGCTGAATTGTCTCGCAAGGCTAGTCTTCATGCTTCTGATATCAACATGGACGATGAAGATGACTCTGATGAAGACATGGACGCTCCAAGCGCCGAGCTTGACAGCCCCATGGCCATCATGGGTCGGTACTTTAGCCAGACCGACCTCAACCCAGATGTCGTTGCTCTGAAGTGCACGATAGAGATGTTACGTAAGCGACGTCAACAGTGTCTGAGTGATATCGGGACCCTTTCTCGTATGAAGGAAAAGGCTCTGGCTCGACCTGATCGCTTCGCCGAGAGAGTCGTCGCCGCCTCTCAGGGTGCTCAGAAGACCAATCTTCATCAGGGAAAGCATCATTGGAGGCTCGAAGATAACAACTGGGAGGTACCGGGGCCCATTGAGATTCCTCGAGTTCCACATTTCGAATGGCAGCACAAGTACGGTGTTCCTCCGATGTACAAAAACCAGGATCTTGTCGTCCACGCGCAGGCACTGCAATCGCAGCAGCTTCCGCAGCCATCCGCGATGGTGCAAGACATGATCAATCCCAACTCCGGCCGCATGACCACGAGAGCCACCAATTCTGCTCGTTCCGCCGCCATTGCGAAAACGCCCACTCAGCAATTCAACATCCGTACGGGTCTCGACATGACCAATAGACAGAAGAAAAACTCTCTGTTGTCCTATTCCAGTCCATACCTTACCGAATTCAACAGCCCAGCTCGATCAGGACGCCTGTTGTCCGTTGGTTATGCATCTTAGAACGATCCATACACCAGCGGGCATTCGGAAGAGTACGTTCCAATGCCCTACTTCGGGGAGCCGGACGAGAGTCCCGCTCGGTCTCTAGATGAAGCACTTGAGTTTTTAAAATCATTCGTCGGTGACGAGATGATCCAAAGGGTCCGAAAGAAAACTAGCATGAAAACCTCCAAGAGAAGCCAGAAGGCCAGTGGGCCGACAAGGAGCGACCGCGAGATCATCAACCAAAGCTTCGACACTAGCATGGATATCGACAGCCCGGTGTCTTCTGGTATCAGGTCAACAGGCCAAAGACATGTTTCTATGCCTACACGCCTATCCCCGCATACGCAGAATCATGCATCGTCCACCGAAAACACACCCAGTGTATCTACCTTCAAAAAGCCCGGCTGGCCTCGCCTCGTCCCTGCTTCCGCATTTCCACAACGAACAAAGACAATTCATCACCAATTGACACCGGACAATCAAGGCACACGTCAAGCCTGTTATACGACCACTCCTGCTAGCAAATCTGCCGCTCTTCTCACGGACGACGCCCCCACCTGAATTCAACCTATCTACTAGACAATTTTCGCCTACTCAATCATCGGACTCTGTTTCATCAAACTCCCACAAGAACCAAGCTCAACCAACATATTATCCTTTCTAGCCTGTCTACATTTTATTCGCCACCGTATTTCTTTTTAATGTCTTTACTTTCGAGCATTTGGCGGGCGTTATCTCTTTTTTTTTTCTAGTTGTTGGGGATGTGGCCTTTTGGTTCTTTTTTTTTTTACAAAATTTATTATTCTTCTCTCCTCTTTATTGTCAACCCAAAAGAATACTGTTCTCCTCCTTGCAAAACGAAAGAAAAAACCCTCTTCTGTTTTTATTTCTTGTTTCTGGAAATGGCATTTCTCTAATTGCTAGCCTGTTCACAAAGAGTGGGAGGAATCTGACGAATATACTGCAGAGCACCCCCGCAAATTTTTCAAAAAGCAAAAGCAAAGCAAAAAAATTATTTCTTGCGCCTTATTTAATGCATTCTCCCGCTTGCTTTCCTTAAATGAAAGAGGGGGGGAACGCAAAAAGAAAACCCACTGAAAAAAAAAATATATTCAGAATTTATTCGTTATTTGTATTCTCATGCACCACCATGCATGCCTTGTTGTGGTCTGCCGCAGCTTTCCTACTTATAGAACTAAAATATGGGAAGGAGGTTTCGCTTCTCTTGTTTGTTTTCACAAATATTTTTCCTTCTTTTGTTTTCTAAAATGGAGAACGTCTGTGTTTAGAGCATGCATTTCACTATGCATGCGGTGGAGCTCACGTTTATACATGTGCTCGATCGACCAGAGGAGGCCTTAGAGAGAATTCAGCTCTGATAGCAATAAAGATATTATAACAAAATGCATTATTATTATTACTATTACCCTGCTAGCTAAGCAGCCACTATCTATATCTTCCATATCGTAACCGTAGCCGTCCCCGCAATTATAATACTACTAATCGCACCGATAGCGGTAATTTAAGTGGAGCATATAGCTTACATGACGCCGATAATATATATAAATTATAAAGTGGATCTTACCGCGGGGCGAACCCTCTCGAACCCGGATGAAGTTGATTAAATATTAATTGTCCGCAGCCAGCGACCCCGCGCCACTCGCATGCCAGGGTTCGAATAAAGTGGGCGTCGTCCCCGCTTTATCAATTCCACCCGAGCCCTCCACCTGCACCTTGGATTCAACGTCTTAGCTAGGTTTCAGCAAACCCCTACCTAACCCCCCAGAGAGAAAACGTATATATAGAATATAAAAAAAAAAAAATATCAAACTCCTACCCACTCAAGTAATCTACCTAATTAGGTACCTAAGTATCTACCGATCAGTACACCGATGACGTGTACAAAGTACCACAAAACTTCAGCTTCAGTCGCATCCCTAACAAACTCCCCAGGTTTGCCATGCAACGCTTGCCCACATATGCATACTTGGGTATGTTGGCTACCGAATCCAGAAGCTCACTATCGATTTGGAAGATTAAACCACAAACGTCAAGATAATCGCCACATTCGTTAAATGCACTATAGACATATCTGTATACATACAGGCGCACAGACATTATTGATATTTTCTTCACCATCCAATCTTCAAGTCCCCGGAATCCTCGGAAGTAATACAGCCCAATTGACCTGGTGACTCTACTCCCTTTCTATGACCTTCTGCGACCTTCTGCAACCTCCTTCTAGGTAGGCCGACAGTCCGATGCCTGCTTCTTCGATTCGCGGGAAATCCCTATCCAAATATGGATATGAGTATGTACATTATATTGCCTGCAGAAGGAGGAGAGGGGGGTAATAGCCAAAGACATGCTGCAAGTGGCCTGCTTGCCACGTCAAGACCCGTCGTATGGTTTTGCGGGCGCTGATCCCACAACCGGGGCTCGCCCTGGAGTAGTCTCTAGCAGCCATGTTCGAGCGTGTCACATAATCAGGTACGTACTTGGGCCTAGATAGCAGTGAGATAGGAGGCCGGTTCGTGCCATTGGCAGGTGTAAGGGGTACGATAGCTTATGGTCCATACCTCACGAGATTTAAAGTTATAACAGCCAAAAAGGAACCTTTGTATATACGACTAGACATTCCCTGTTAGCGTATTCTATCAACCGTCCGGTGCGGCTTAAGAAAACTAAAAGGCTTCGAATAGTTGTGGGATAACTAGACAAGGAGAGCAATGGGAGTTATATCTTAAGCATTTGATTCGCAGTCCTATCTACATCACAAACAGATAAAAAAGCAAAAGAACGAAACAAAACGAATCGAAATCCACTTTCATGAGATTCTGGTGCAGGAGTGGATAGACGCCCGGGAGCATGATCGAATCGACAAAAAAATGACCGAAGTGGAACTCCCAAAGACGGGGACAAGGAGCTGGATGATCCAATATAAATAGCTAAACGATTGTCCGATGGATAGTAGAATGCCACACATGCACGGATATCCGCGTTTCGCAAGCTGAGATAACATACGAGATCAATGCAAAAAGAAAAGACCAGTGCCCATGTAAACGTCCCTAACAAAATAGAGAAGATGAAGGAAAGCGTAAATCTCATGATCTGGTTAAAAGAAAGGAAGATATGTAGTGTCGCTCAACGGCACGCTTCACCACACAAATATTCCTAACTGTCAACGTTGTCGCAGAATTTCTACGAAATCGAATGACAAGGGGGGTCTGGTTAGCATCTGCCGCTTGAACAGAGGATAGATTTATTCTCTTGGATTTCTTTTGTTGTTTTTGGAGCCCCTTACCTGTGAGGAATTGCTCAAAGCTCAAATTGATATATCCAACCCGGTCCTTGTCGTATTTCTTGAATACTTCTGTCATTCTCTTGAGCGAAATACACGATTGCACAAACAAGTCGAATGATATCGCATTCTCTCCACGTTTATCATACGACTTGAACAAGATCGTCACGAATTGAGGCGATAGGCGGTATCCGAACGCTATCCATTTTTAGCCCAGAGGAGAGAAGAGAATGCAAGTTAGCTCCACCATCAGATAGAGAGAGGGACAGAAATTCTGGAATACACGACGCACCTGCTAAGGCATTCGAGTACTCCTGGTAGCTAATGTTGCCGCTGCCATCGGTGTCAAATCTGTCGAATAGAGCTCTCCAAGCCGCTAGGAAGCCCCACAAGCCACTAAAATATACATTGGCACCTGTTATTTCACTTCCCTTCATACTCGGGTTGTCTGTAGTAGGCCCGGGAGAGGCGTAGAACATCATACCAGAACTCGTTAAACCCAATCGTCCCGTCGCGGTCCGTGTCGAACATCCTGCGCAAACAATCTTAGCCACGCATCCCACGTTCTCGTTACACGTTTTGTGTAACCTCAGCCGCCCACGCGCATCTCATACCTGATCATCATCCGAACCGTGTGCGGGTCAAACGAGGTCCAATCTCCGTTGACTAGAGCCGCCCGGAGCTCCTTCTCGCTTAGTTGTCCGCTTCCTGTGTGCGCCAGGCATGCATGCATTAGGCTTCAGACTCCAACACGGGTATATAGGAATATATGTATATGTTGCCATATCTGACATAATTATGAGGGGTGGTGATAAAGAAAGTGCACTGTACCATCTTTATCAACTGCTTTGAACAAGGGGAATAGTGTTGGGTCCGCGCCTTGAGGTGGTGCGGGCGTCGGCGGTGGTCTCGAGCTGTTAGGTCTGACGGGGAGGCCTACGCCGGCGAATCCAGAACCAGCGATGGGAGGAGACTGTGGAAACCCGCCAGGTATGTTAGCACCCGGTGACGGGTGGCTGTATGTTCTGTTTGGAGGGCCGGCATTGTGGATTTGTTGCGGGATCGGTGGCTGTGGCTTTCCTCCGTACCCGGCGTATGTGCCAGGGCCCTGGTTGGGATAAGATGGTTGGCGGTTAGGGTTCTGGTGGCTCTGGTGGTTCTGATGGTTCTGGTAGTGGTTTTGGTGTTGAGAAGATAAGATTTGGGCGGCTGCAGTCCGTTGTTAGTTATCACGGTCTATACTAGTCGGGAGAAGCGGTCGATTTTGATTATGTGACGATGGGAGGCCTTCGGATGTGAAATTGCATACCTTGCTCGGGTTCCGCATGGATCGGGAGGTCATCTACAAGAGATATCAGGATTCGACGTCAGCAATGTTGGCGGGGGGTAAGGTAATAGCGCGACGCTTGGCGGGGTAGCAGGCGGCTGAGGTCTTCGGCTCCGAAATCAGATCCACGGAAGAAAAGAGGGGTTGTGATTACCTGGATTGGAGTGATAGTAGGCCATCCTGAGCGCGCTCGGAAGTTGTAGTTCCTGTCCTGGAGAAGATGGAGGCCGAGTCTGGAGAGCTGGGTGGAAGCGTACGTACGTACGTCTGTCTGGTGGAGCGAGGGAAGATTGAGGTTGGGTGAAAGGCTAAAAGACCAAGTGCTGGGCTATTATCCGTTTCCTGAAGCGAACGATCCTGTTGTCACGGCCAAACAGCCCAAGTTTCTCGTCCTCGCGCTAGCTGAAGCTGGGTCGAAGCTGAGTCGAAGCTATTTGCTTTGGATGTTTGGGGGAGTAAGAATAGAAAATAAGGGTGAAAGAATGATCCGAGGCAGCAACTGCGCTTTATTCAGCGAAACACCGTGATCCTGACCGCTTTTCTGGACATGCATGATGATAACAATAATATCTAATACATCCCGACAAGCACAAGCTTTTCAACAAAGCTGACCAAGGCGGATGTCCCGACCAGCCGGGTCAGGCATCAGGCCTCGCGAGGAGTCAGCCGGAGCCCTCGCCCGGAACCTGCATGAATCTTTGACTCAACGTCGAAGAGGCTGTCTCCGTGCATATGCATTCGATGGCATCGCGCATCGGGTCTGATCGAACAAAGCAATACGGTTGGTCTGGCCAAGCTTCGGGCTCCGATACATTCAAGATACATCTGTCCTTGTTGACAAACAGCACGGCAGCATTCATGCAGAGATTCATCGAGTCAGACCCACCGAATAAACCAGCTTCCTTTGATCCTGCTACTTTGTCATTGCTCGTCAGCTACCGGCTACCTGGTCTGCTTTTCTACTTTAATTTGATTTAGTTGAATAAATTTAGTTCAAGTGGTTCCTTCCACGCAGGCCGGCAGAATGCGTAATGTCAGACGAAAGTCAACGGTACATCCTCAGATTACGGGAATACGGAGGTCATCTTCTGTGGTCGTATCATCCTCAGCTGTCCAACCTCGCACACAGGAATATATCGACCTACAAGTCGTTTTTAAACAGCCCAGAATAAACGTCTAGCTTCTTTTCCAGACTAGACTGCCAGCATCTTGATTTCCGGTACCCGGCAAGCTTCCAAAAGGGAAACCCGCTTATATACCACTGTAGGCTCCGATCCCTTGGTCTTCGTTGGAATCCATCCCGTATCACACACATGCACACGCCAGTCACTGGACTTCAAGTCACGCGCTGTCCATGGATAAAGGAAGGCATGCACACTTCCGATATCTACTGTCCACGTCTACCAGCTGGTTAGCATTCTATTTGCACACCCCCGAGAAGATTATTCTCGAGTATGCATATGTCGATTAATTTCCAGGGTGACCGTCTGAGAACTACCTAAGTAGCGACCCTCGCACGCGAAGCCCACTTTGGCGAGACCACCAACCGGGAAAGCTACAAGCACAAGCGCTACTCCAACCCCGCAGACCCAAATACCTATAAAACCCCGAAGGCGGGCGGAGGTTTAAAAGTGCTAGGCGCCCTTTTCCTTAGGCCGTAGGCGCTGCTCAACGTCACAGCAACACATTTGCAGACATGGATCAAGTAGACACGGTCCGGCAGCTTGAGCACCCTTGCCCATATGGTTGATATGATTGGAAGCTTGACAAGCCATAGGCCCGATTAGTTTTAAGGTAATAGGTACGAATGGGGCGTTTGACATAATAAGAATATAAGATACAAACGCCATACTGTTTATGAAATCTTGTAAACCGTCACAAATAGACTGCAGTTCAAACCAGCGGCCATCGGGCGCCAAAAAACACTATAACTCCAGCGGGTTCGTTGTGGTATGTGGGCGTCTTGGTGAAAGAACGAACATACCATAACAGTTCTCCCTCGTGTAAAGACGCGAAGTATAACTTTCATTTCCTAAACGCACCAGCCATGAGTCCCAACTCTCGGAACCAGCATCAATAAGCTCGATGAGGTCTCCAAAAATTCCGTAATCTGGGTGGCAGAATTTGTTCGCTTTTCGTAGTTAGACACGCTTCGGAGATGTATTCCGGTGCTAGTTGATGCTGGTCTGCTAACAGCCCACAGCCGTCGCGATAAATTTTCCAAGGTTCACCTCTCGCTTTGCCAGCGGATTCGCCTATTGGCATTGCCACACAATGCATATCTCCTGCACCTACCTCGACTGTTAGATCAACAAAGTTAGGATATATGGCCTGTGAATCAAAATAGCGGTCTTCCAGAGACTGTCCGTATAATTGTGGATCGTGAGCAACCGATTGGTTGGCTCCTTCGGTAGCCAGTTCCACATTGTTGAAAGAAGAACTAGAACTGGGCGTAGGATGACTCAAAGAACTGATCCTACTCAGTCCATCTTGCGAAATTTCATTCTGGAACGGCTCTTCTCTCCAGGCTTGCCGTTCGTTCTCCTGCTGCTCGTCGGATATTTGCGGGGTACACTCACTGATGTTGTGTACCCGGCAGCCATCCTGGTCATCAATGTGTAAAGGATTAAGAAATTCGGAGCTTGCAAGACCTGCATCAAAAGTTTGATCGTCGATTTGGGCTCCTTCTGGTCCACAACTATGGCTTGGACTCTCGCAAGCTTGTCCGAGTCGATATGAAGACCCTGTGCTACACAATCGATTCGTTCGTAGATCTATATCCGCCTGTAGACGGTCAACATGCATATCGTCGTTATCATCGCAGTCTTCAAGATGGTGATACGGCTCGAGAATGAGGTTTGATTGCCACTGTAGGATGGCTCTGTCTTTCTCCGAATACGCGAAGGACACACTCGCATTTCCCTCCCTCGCCTTCTCTGACGAAGGGTTAGATCCACGCGTAGCACAGCTGTTGTTCAGGGTCCCGGTAGAAGGAGGTTCTAGAAATGGTGCGGTATGAATAGCTCTAAAGTTCCTGCCTCTGTTTGATTCACTAGTCGAAGTCCTCGAGTCCGAGTCTGGGTTCCGATTCTGTGAACAGAGAGATCGCAAGCCCTTGGGTATTTTAAAGTTTTCTTGGGTGGTGTTCATTAACCAATTAATCACCCGGTTATTATCTTCCAATGGCTCTGTTGCTGGGTAATCCATGTGCTCCCCACCAGAAGAATTCACAGATAGTGAATTAAATAGGGGCATGTCGCGATATCGCCGACTGCTATGGGACAGGGAAGTGGGGGCAACGCTAGAAGGTCTGCTGATTTCTCGGTGTGGAGGTGAACTGGAGGGGATTGCATAGCAATGTACGCTTTCGTACGTTGTTCCTGCGGCTTTATTCTGGCCTATAGCCTGCTTATATGTATACGGTCTTCGTTCCTGGTAGCATTCGGTGTGGACCATTAGACAACTTAGTTCGCGATCTTGCTCTGAAGTTGTTGTTGCACCCCGTCCCGCTAAATAGCGAGGACTGGTATTTTCTTTCTCAGGCGGTTTCTCGAAGTACGATGATATATCCCCGTCAGCGCATAGTTCGATCTTATTTGTGTTCTTGCCTTTTCTTGCCGGCTTCAGCGGTTGAGCAGTCATATGCCTCCCTTGTTTGAAAAATCCCATCTCGCAAAATGTCAAATCGGGGACTAGATAAGTCAAAAATCATTAACCTTTGGACTGGTTAATCGAGACAAAATTGTCTTCAAATAATAGGGATGTGGGGATCTCACGCGCTGAACGGGATTTAAGAGACGACACTCTTCCATTGTGAAAAATGCCATTTGTGATCTGAGGTTTTACCTGTGAGTAATTGAATCAGAAAATAACAGAAACTAAAGCTCCGTTGATAATGCGATGCGGGGAAAGGACCCTACTGTTAGCCGACCGACCGCCAGGTTTTCCGATTCGACAGCTGAAGAGGCAAGGGTACCAAAAGCTGGCTGCAGCATCCTTCGCGTTTTTGCCGCTTTCCTCTCTCTCTTTTCCTTTTTCTGCTTCAACTCCTTCCCATCTATTTTCTCGGGTTGCCGAGATTGGCGCATTTTATGTCTCTTCCGTTTCTCAAAAACTTCCCGTCCTGCAAGAATGTCCGGTGACGGCTTGGGGGGTTTTCTAATAGGTGAAGAGGACCAAGACACATAGGATGTCACGGTTTCATGTTCATCACAGTCATTCTCATTCATTCCTTCGATTGGTGAGACGAAAGAGCTATCAGAACGCCGTCGTTTTCTCGACTCCGTTCCACCTCGCCTTCCACGAGGTGCTGAAATTGCGACCTCGTGAAATTCGCCACCTTGCCGAGCCCTACGCCCTGTACCATCTCAGCAAATCAGAAATAAAATACCGCCTCGACACGCGCAAAGTTATCATGGGAATAAAAGATAGATATCATTTAAAAAATTCATTTGTCGGCGACTTTGGGTGTCCGAAAACAATTACATCGCACCGGAACTTACCTGTTTTCTGAGAGGCCAGCTGAATCGCATTGTGAAAGCATCCAGTCCCAGCCCCGCCGATTATATTAGTTGATGCATTTCTTGGGTCAGCGGAATTGTCCGACATAGTGTGCCCGTCATTGTCGCCCCCACCGGATGCAGCATGATAGGTTGCTTGCCTTGCCACGTAAGAAGCGATCGGATCTTCGTTTCTCTTACCGAGACTGCGGTGCAGTAGCGATAAGGATGGTTCTGTTAAAGGCATCGCGTGGACCTCTTGCAATCTCGTTCCCAGGTTACGGGGCTCCTCAATCAATGCAGAGAATAAAGGTTTCAGTGCCGGAAAGAATCTGCAAAATGAACCGCGGAAGGCTCAAGACGATTCCGAAGTCTGCTGACGATAAAATCTGCGGGAGTTCGGGTTGCAGCAGAAGCAAAAATAAGGGTATGTAACATTAAGAATGCAAGAAAAATGCACGAAGGCACGAGTTTGTCTATCTTGTGCGCTCTGGCGCTCCACACAGGCTCCCTTTTAGCAAAAAAAAAAAAAAAAGGAGGTTCCCAGACGGCGTCAGGTTTTAAGGTGGGTCCTTTTTTTGCTTTGGCCTGGAGGGCCGTAGATGGCCGTTGCGTATGATGAACCTAGCGAGGACGGAACCAAATTCTGAGCCAGGGATCAGTTTTTGCTTCCCATGTGAACTGATAAAGCAAGAGCACGCAAGAATGATCAGAGAGCGGGAGCTTAAGAGGTCCTGGCTAGCTGCGGGATTTCCCTTTCCAGGGAGACCCGCGATCCCACACGTCAAGCGGAAAGCCCGGCGTACCCGACCCGTCCAAGGGTTCTCTTTTCAGCGGCGGAAAAGTGGAGAATAAGGGAGCAGTGCACTCCACCGGAAGGAGGGAGAGGCTGGCGTGCCGTACCGAGAGAACGAACCTCTGAGAGAACCCACAAGCGGTATCAACCCCGTGCGAAGTCTTGGATTCGCATGTACCAATCGGTGAACACTTATCAATGGAGCACGGCCCGTATGATCTGAGCAATACCGTGAGCTGCGTGAGCTGCGTGAGCTTTTTGGGAGGAAGCGATGAATGCGAGCTAGCAAGGAAGTTGACTCGCAGGAGGGTGTGGAAGACCCGGTGGAAGAGGACAGGCCTTACCTTACCTTGCCTCGCCTGGTCTTGTGAGATTGAGCAGAAGACGAGGCCAGGCAGTAGTATTTTTATGCTTGTAATTCATGCACACGCTTTGGCCGCCACGCACGACCAACGCTGGAGTTGCGAGATCTGCGAACGGTTTCACAGGAAAGCGCACTGCCAACGACATCGACAACGCATACAACGCACAAGCCGCGCATCACGGCGTGCTCACTAGTTGCGAAATAGCGGTGCTTAGTCTCAGCGGGCTAAGAAACCGTCTTTTCGTTCTATTTCCATTGAGGTCTGGTCGATTGATCGAGCGCTACGGACATTGTAGCTCTGCATGCACGCCAGACCAGGTAGGCCGGTCTCCACACCTGGTCATAAAATTGAAAATTCAAAGCCGTGTAGCCGTCGTTCTCATTGTCGGAAGAGAGGCAATGCAATGGTGCACTGGTGCATACGTACTGCCAGCGGACTTCGACGCGACAAACCTGTTATATCGCATGCTGCTGGATCCATCAAAGTCCTCTCTGCATACTTGTTTTTCAGTATGCCGACTTGTTGAGGGGCACATGGGCAGATGCATTGCATGAGGGTGCCCGGGTGGGCCTGTAGTATTTTGGGTAATTGGGTCGATTGAAGACCGGAAAACTGGTGAGCTCGAGAGAGAAAGAGATAGAGTCTCGAGATCTCCAAGCCTGGAGGCAAGGCATGGCGATGGCAGCTGGACATGCACTGAAAATCAGCTAGCCTGATCTTTCAGTAAGACACTTGAATGCCGGATTGCAGCTGAAAGGGTAGCTGGCCTAGAAAAACATCGGGGGTACTCGCAAGATGCAGTGGCGAGCTGGCGCTAAGCCCCTGTCCTGATCTGCCAGGGATCCGGCTCGAGCTCCTGTCTCGAGATCTTTGCTAACTTCCAACTCGAAGGCCTGAGAGCGGGAAATTTAACAAAAATGATGAGACTTTGAAAACTAAGTGGATTTTTTCTTGAATGGGTGGATGCACAATCTGAAAATGCATGCATGCATGCATTTTCTAGCTGCAATCGCAAAGCAAAGATTTATCCCTGCCCCTCAATCATATCGTAAGAATTAAATTTTTTCTGGCAGGGGTTACGCCTGCGTTTGTCGATGATTTGTCGTGCATGAGAGTGGTAGTCTGCCAGAGGTATCTCGACTCAGTAGAAGGCCCTGCTTGCATGCCAGACGCAAACAACGCATGAAAGCCCACCTTCTCTCCAGCTGTCATTTCCTCTCCCGGAGGACCTCTGTTTTTGCTCGGATGTGACGCGCACTCGCTTCAAACCATATGCATGTTCCGGTTGCTGTTAAAATGCTGTTGGAGAGCTTGATGCGGGAAAGGTAAATTCCAGAAACGAAACGGATGAAGCATCCGAATCGAATTCATTCTAGGTGAGGTGTGACCTATCGAACTGTGGTTGGCCAGGTTGGTGGGTTCGGAAACATATTCGCCGAGCTTGCCAGTCGGTCTCTAGGGTGGGCAAGGAACACCAGTTAGGTAATCGTCGCGACCTCGAAGGTCTCAGATCTGAGGTTATATCAGGAAATTTATGAATCAGTGCGAAGAACAATAACAGGAGACTGGATGTGATATTTAAATCAGTTTCTGTGCCCGGACCCAGTCCCTTGGACGGAGACGGGAGAACCGAGCGGTTATACTTCCGCATTTCATTCGACCAGCTGCTATTCCAGTAAACCGGATCAAGGTGTCCCGTCCGGATTGGAAGGGTTGCCTGAATGGAAGCTGGGGAATGCTATGAAAGGGAACAAAAAGAAAGCGAGTTGAGGCGAAAGAAGGGTGAAACATTCAGCTCCATTAGAGAGTCAACTTGGCCAGCTGGGTGCACGGCATACCAGGGAAAATTAAAATGTTGAAATCAAGATTCGATGACGAGAGATTTGATTGTAGATTAGGAGGGAACTGGTTAGCATCGAAATACAACAATTGACCCATCCACTTTTTGCTCGGGGGTCTTGTGAATCTACATATGAGCTCGGTCCTGGGTGAAAGTTCTGAAGAATCTACGGGTAATTTCCTGCAGCTTCCTCATCACGGCAGAATCCTAGCAACAAGCTTATGTGGCAGGCCTCATGAGCTAATGGAAATGCGGTCTCTGCACAGAATACATGTACATAATGGTGGCGAAGAGGCCCCATCAATGGCCGCCACCACCCTAGTTTGACAAGCCTGGCGGCTATGCTCTTCAAGGAATAGAATATATAAGTAAGTTCAGGAAAGACATTACGAACACCCAAGACTACAGTTTTTTTTTTTTTTTTGGAGAAAATGGGCTTTCCTTGAATTAGAAACCGGGAATAAGCGATGTAGAAGGAAAAGAAAAGAGGAACTGCATGGCCTCGATCCACATCTGGGCTCCGTCAACCTCATCCCATGGGCCCATCGTAGCGGTCATTGGCTAGAATACATAATTTTGGTGTGTCAGGTGACTTATCCGACACCAATGCAACTCTTCTAGCGTGCATAAGTCCGAGAGCTAGGCAAGTAACCTGCAGCTAAGGTTGGTTGGGAGCATGGTTCTGCGTGCCTTGAGCTCTCACCGAAGCCATGTGAAGTTAGGAGAGTCCACATCACTCATGCATGAAATCAGATGGTTGGCATTCGGGTGGAAACTAGTAATTTAACTTTCGAAATTTCTACAGAGGCCGGCCTTTCTTCGTTTCCTTTGCCGAAGTGGAATAATGTATCCTGTAACGGCCAGTTGCGCTAGGGACGAAGGGCGTGGCATTATCGAATGTAATGGGGTGCAAGCGTGATCTCAATTGGGAGGAAGCTATTAGCTCGCACAACATCAGGAGTTTTTCTTTCGAGATATTTCAGTCTCCACTGTCTCTTGCGCTAGTAGGTACGTCATCCAGTAGAGAAAGATCAGCAACGTTATTGGATGCGGAGCCCTAGTCTAGTCCTCTCCATGAGCAGGGTTCTCAACATCGCTGTTGATGAAATCGCCGGACATAGTTAAGCTTGATATTTAGTCGCATACATTCAGACATCCAGATCTTCTTACCAGGGCTGAGTGAAACCACAACGATATGAACAGGCAAGGTTGAATTCCTCCCACGGTTCGTCAGCTGAGGATGGAATCCGAGAATGGCCGGTGAGCAAAATGAATGTACGAATGAATAACTGGAGCCTCTCCGGAGAGACAGCGGCACGGGCTAGAGATAATGAAGGACCGATTGGCGTTGGAAGTTTTCGATATCGTCGAGTTTGAACTTGAGACAGTTCTTTCGGCGCTCGTCCTCATGACTACAATGAAAGAACCTGTTCCCTGTTGAGTTAGTAATTTGAACCTTATAGACCTTATCAGAAACCTTCAATTGTATAGATACAAAATTTTTTAAATATAATAAGAAAAAAACAAAACATGCAGAGATTTTTTTTCTTTAACCAAAAAAAAAAAAAAAAACACAAAACCTAGATTGTAGTTGAGTTTGTGTGTAGGGAAGATGTAGGGTTGTTCAAGGAGAAAAAGAAAAAAAATGAAGGGAAGGATGAAAGAATTAAAAAAAGGAAAAAAACAAAAGAAGACACAAGTAAAGGCACGATATTCTCTTGACACTGGTCGCGAAGGCCAGGCACGTTGGATCAGTCGTGACCTAAGAAAAACGGAGGGTGCTTTCAAAGCGAGGAATCGGGTATGTAAGTTCTTGTACACATGCTGCATACCACCTGCACCCATAAAAACGACGTGAGCCCCTCCAATCTGAGTGCCACAACCTTTCATAGCGGACCGAAGACTCGGACTCGGATTCTTTTCTTGCAAGCAGCAGCACACAATTAACCCTGGACCACCCGGTCCTGCCTGGTCTCTTTTCTCTACCCCGCCGCTGGCTTTCGATCGCCTGGTCTCTTCCGCTTTGTGCCAACTCGAGCCTCTTTCTCCGCCATCATACTCGTCAAGTTATACGTTAGCCGCACGTGCCGATTCCGTTTCCTGGTCGCCCCAGACTTAACCCGCCCTATTCCGTGAAGAGAGGCGAAGGCAAAGACGAAATGTAAGATAATAACTTTCAATCTGCGTCTAATGTTTCCGTATTTCGTTCTTTCTCGGGTCAGATGCATCTGTTAGTGGAACATTTGGGCTTGAATTTGCGCTTTCTTCTGCCGTTTTACCCCTCCGTAACTTGAAATTTCTTTCATCATCTTTTTTTTTTTCTGGAGCAAGGGTTGTCCGCAACCCAAGGTGGTGAGAAAGGGTACGTACCGCAAACAAAGCGTCAGTGGCGGGAACGCCCAATAGAAGCCGGCCAGCAGGACGACCCGCTAGGCTACTTAGTTGGGTTTTGCAAGGACCGAACCTCGCCTTTGGCACTGCGCTAGAGTGTTGTTCAATGGTTAGCTCGCGCTCTGCCTCTAGAAACCATTGGCTTCGCCGCCCTTGAACTTGCAGGAACTGAAGCAGGACCAGCCCCTAAAGCTTCTTGAGAGGTCGGGTCGCCAATTGGCTTGAAAATTGCGAATGCACTGAAGAAGGATCGAAATACTTAAAAGGTCTCTAAAAGGAAAGGCACGGATGGAAAGGAAGAATCAGCGACAGGTCAAGCGACAACAGAAAAAATAAGGCCCCCCCGCCCAAAAAANCGAAAAAAAAAAAAAAAAAAAAAAAAAAAAAAAAAGTC
Source organism: Drechslerella coelobrocha (assembly GCA_036971555.1). NCBI lineage: Eukaryota > Fungi > Ascomycota > Orbiliomycetes > Orbiliales > Orbiliaceae > Drechslerella > Drechslerella coelobrocha. The sequence continues at coordinate 2,142,155 of JAJTUH010000006.1, forward strand.
ATTGATATCAAAGCCTAGGCAAATGCCATGCTAGACCCTGCTGTTAGATGGGAGCTTCTTAGGTGCAGCCAACATCCGCCGCGGCTGCTCTAGCTGCGCTGCTGCCAGAAGCTAGGCCAGGCTAGCTTAGCGGAGCTAGCCTGCCTGCCTGCCTGCCTGCCTGCTCGCTCACTCGCGCATGCTCTTTACCTTTCTGCTCTTTGATTTGATCGATATCTGGGGACCTGGAGCCATGACCATTCCGTTTTGAATGGCGGTTCTCACTTACCAAAATATATAATGTCCTTTTGATTCATCCCCCGACAAATTAAAACTCAGAGATTGCCTGTTGCAGCTGCTGACTGAGATAGATAGTCTCTCATATGACTACATATTGAAAGCCCAGGCCCGATCCAGTTCGTCCGTCTCGTCCGGTCAGAGTTCCGTTGTAAACAAGAGACCATAGTAGAAAAACGGCACGAGGCCGCCTGTGCACCGTCACTGCCTTTCAGATCCCTTTCGACAAGGCCATTTTCCTGAGGTCAAATCAACATAAAGATTTTTTCTTTTTCTATTTTTCGAGTTACTCTCACCGTCATTATTCTTTCTCTCTCCTTTTTTTTTCTTTGTTAGAAAAAAAAAGAGGGATATTAAAAGCAGGAGGCGAACACTGTTATCTCTCCTCGTGCACCCCGTCCGTTGAATACCTTTGGTCGCCCAGGAACTCCGTTCGGTAAATTTGAAGAAAGGGAAGGTCGCAAAAACCTTAATAGTGTTCTGAGAGAAGGTCGAATTGGCAAGCTCATCGAGAAGCCACATACGACGAGCATCAGCGAGATCGAAAGGGAAAGCATAGAAGGGACGAGAAGATAAGAGAAGCACAAAACAAGAAGACAAAAAAGAAAAAAGAAAAAGGAGCCCACAGCCGTCAAAAGCGTTGCCGCAGGAGAGAGGGACGTCCACTTTGCTGGGGAAATTAGTACATACGCTGCTAAAACTCAACCAGCTGTTCGACACCCCGCCTATCCACTTCCAGGTATCCCGCACCTTCGAAATCCATCCACCCGTCTATCTGCCTCTTTTAGTTCCACACCTCTTCTCCAAACTGTCTCTGAGAATAGGAGACTGGTTCCCCTCTCTCCATCCATCAACCCCAGTCAGCCTTTCAGTCCGTCAGTTCCATCGCTCGGCCAGTCGGCTAGTCAACCAGTCAGTCTGCCTGAGCAATCGTCCCGTCGCCGCCAGGGAAGCTCATAACGGTGCCCGGTGAAAAAGTAAGCAAAAAGTACCAATCCAGAGTCAACCCGTGAGGAGGGGCATGGGACTACCCATACTAAGCAAGTAGTACACAGCGAAAAAGGTACCACTGAGCGAGACCGTACAAGTATACCGCCACTAGCTCTTTCTGTTCGCTCGCTCTTGGTCCCTCTCTGCTCCGTGACTTCCTGCAAAAGAGCATAGTCGTAGGAGAACACAAACCACACAAAAAAACCACCCGTAAGTCCTGGTCTGCCCTGCCCACAGACAGACCCTGTCATAGGGCCAGCGCTCTGCCTGTTTCCGTCGCTGCTGCTGCTATAATTCTCGGAGCAGACACCGTGGGCCAGCCGGTCTTTTCCCCCATCCTTTTCCTCATCATCTTTCTTTTTCATTATCAAAATCGATCATCTAAGGCGTTGTCGTTGCTCCTCCACAGTCACGTTTTTTATCTCTCTTATCATTCGCAACTAGCAATCATGTCAAAGCTTTTTGTCGGGTAAGTTTTGCATTTTATCTCCCTGCCGATTTTACCCTGTTCCGGGCCCTTTTGGGGTAGCCACAACAGCTTCAGATCGCATTTCGTGACCTTCTCTCTAACTCATTTGTGTCTTCTCTCGTGTCCATCGGCGACGACAATAGCGGCCTTGCCTGGCATACAGATGATACGACTCTCCGCCAGAAGTTCGAGGAGTTCGGCGCCGTCGAGGAGGCGGTAAGTTTGCCAGTTCAGCGAAACGCAAAAACTGCTCGTTCTCTCCGTGTTTCTCTCTTCTCTCGGCTCCGGCCTAAACCCTTGTTGATACTAATCAGCTGTTTCGTTTTTTTTTTTTTTGGCCTCAACTTCAGGTCGTCGTCAAAGACCGAGATACAGGTCGATCACGAGGATTTGGTTTCGTCCGATTCACAAACGAAAGCGATGCCCTGGCCGCGATGAATGCCATGAACAACACCGAGTGAGTTTATCCACCTTTCGCTGTTTTCTCCACGGGTGTTTTTTTTGCTTTGTTCGGTTTCGGCGGTAATGGAACCTAGCTTCCGAAGGCTACGATAGCTCCCCACTTGGCTTGACAGAACGAACGAGGAGAACTAACACGGCACAACGTTCATATAGGTTCGATGGACGAGTCATCCGCGTGGACATAGCCTCCAGCAAAGTTGGACAAGGTGGAGGACAGTCCTCAGGGGCCAACTATGGGGGTAGCGGCGGACCTAGTGCTGGCGGATGGTCAGGTCAGCCAACACTTTCCCAAGCTCGTCATTCCGCAACAGATCACAAACTTACGTATATTTGAGCTGTAGGTAGCTTTCAATCGGGACAGCAAGGATATGGATATCCGGCCTCTGGTGGATATGGTGGTAAGTAGCGTGAACCTCTGGAATCTAAGGCGTTAGCTTGATAACTAGGAGTTCCAATGCTCACTCTACCTGCTTTAGGATCTGGTACCTACTAAATGCAAATTCGAAACTCGTCTAATGATACGATTTACGAATCTCAACCTCATACCTGTATAGACGCTTCTCTTCCTTGCATTCTACCATCATCCAGATCATCTGCTGGAGCAACCTTCCTTGGAACATCTCTGGATGGACGTGTACGTTCTCTAGGGCTGGGCCAAATAGGATGCTCAGAGATTCGCTTGAACTGTATCAAAGCTTCCATCCGCATACGTCTCGATATTCCGTTGTTTTAGTTTCTTTTCTTTTGGGTTGGATATCTTCTTTCTTGTAATCCTCCTCATGTATTTGGCTTTTTTTCTTCCGTGATTTCCACATCTCTTTCGCTTCCCTTTCATCTCTTGAAACTCATTTTTCCCTTTATCTTCGATGCATGCAGTCTCCTTTTTATACCAAGGGCAACAAAACATCGGGTGGTCATCTGCAGATTTTCAAATCCAGCTTTTTCTTGTTCGGGGCGGCGATGGTGCATAATTGCAAAAGAGATATGAACGGCGGGTTTTGTGACAAGACAATACGCGTTTTTACCTTTTCTTCTTAATATGTCCACTTAATGCACCTTTAAAGCTTCCAAATGCATTCTTTTCTTCTTTCTTTACCCCTTTCTCAGGTCGCTCCTGTGCTGTGCTGCGCTATCGAGGGAGCAAACACCATTAGAAAGCCTACCCACCGAATGAGGCGTGTGACCAAGCTGCAAGGTAAGCAGCCCTAGACAAGTAGTTATAATGTGTCGATGAAGCGCAAGGGCTTGCAGCAGCGGTTAGTAACAAAAAGGGCGCTTGAGGTGAGGTTCTGTCTAGCGTCTTTTCTCTCCTTTCTTTCTTTTCTTGAACTTTAGTCAAGATACTTATGTTGGCTCTCGATATCTCGAACAGACATCCATTCAAGCAATGATATACTGACCATGCGCGCGTCGAACGATTTCGTCTCCTGATCAACTCCAAACTTCAGACTTACTTTTAAAGGGAAGGACTCGCAAGCTTGTGGATATGCCTGTTCTGACTTGTGTGTACTGTATATGTGAGTGAGCAGAGCTCTTTTGAATCTTTTCTTCTTGTGAATGAAAAGGTTAACTGTCCTTGTCTTTGTGGCTTTTCATTAGAGAGTATGCACAGTGCCTCGAGCGGAGCGGGCCTCATCAACATGCGCATTCTGATCTATAAACAAGGGAAGCTATGGCGAGCCCTTCCCGGTATCTTGTGTGTTTTGTGCTTTCTTTCTTGTTTTGTAGAAGCGTAAAAGACGATAATCTTTCTGATACAGTGCCTCGAGCGGAGCGGGCCTCGTCAACATGATCTTTTTCTTTTCTTTTTCTCGTGTTTTTTTTTTTGGTTTGGATTCTTGGAACGTTATGGAAGTTGATACGAAAAAGGAAATAAATGTCGCTGATGCTCCTGGCCTTCTATCAGGTGAATTACCGATTCGAGATCCAAATGTACGGCCAGGATGTCTATAATTACCACCTTATACTGCCGAACGCGCGATATGCCAACGATAAATCTTATCGATTTCGTCAGCCGAGGTACCATCATAGCGGAGTTTTGCTTAGTTCGGCATCTCCAAAGATATCCCTTCGATCTCGGCGGCTGTCCTCGCTAGATCACTGACGTGGAAGTCGTGCGCGTCGGGGGCGAGTTTCTCCAGGGCTGCGTACAAGTTGTACAAGTACTCCTTGTTCTCACCAGATGGCCCTCGAGAGCTGAGGATGTGTTGCGCAAGCGCGCGCGTGGATTCGGGAGGTCCGACGAACTGCGGGTTATCTGGAGTGCCGATGTACAAGATCGCTGGTATGGGGTTTGGGAAGCCTTCGGACTCTCCATCCGGGAGATTATGGTACACGGGATGCCGGTGGATGGTATAGCCGTTGATCTCGCGTAGGTCAAGATACGCCTTGATTCGTTCCACCTAAGAGGGTAGAGGCGGCGACGCAGAGGTTGCCCACACTTTCAATACGACTAGGTCCACGGCAAGAGCACATGTGCACGGCACACATGGCAAAAGGATCCGGATGTTTACGGACTCTTGGGTTGGGCCAATGAGGTGTGTTCACTGACCTCCGAGGGTGCTATGAGATACGCTGCACCCCATACCGGCTCATCTGTCTCCTGTTCTATCAGAGTGACAACACGGCCAGGAGCATCCGGCGTCCCACGATGATCTTCGCTATCGATATCGAGGCACGTTAGCTTGCCGGGACGGGTAACGCTGATACTGCATATGCAGGGTATGCCTTGATCGTTTTTCTGGAATGCTCACCTTGCCTATGACATTCGACACACCACCAGAATATGCCCCACGGTTAGAAATCAAAGCCTGCTTATCATCCATCTCGATGTCGAGCCATGGAGCTGGAAGGAAAGGAAAGGTCCTGAGACAATCAAAAGCTAGGATGCTGGTATAGAGTTTTTGGGAGGCCTATGTACCTGCCAAAATCTGCGAATGTAACCCCGTTTTATGTAACAGGGTACGCGACGGACTGTATCAACCAAAGGAGTGTCCTTTTGAGACACGAAGGAGTGGTAAGCCTGGTTTCTCTCTTGGTTGAGGCAGGTTGACGGAATTTGTGTGGTTGAGGTTGATCTCCGTGAAGGTTTTCGCAAGGAAGATTTTTTTAAGATTCATTTCCTTTCTCCGCGAAATTTTCGGCAAAGGCCATGCATGGCGAGTTACGTTGCAGTCAAACGCTCAAGAGGCGAAAGGCGAAAGATTCACGTCGATGGCCACTGACCAAACGTTGGTGGAGGTTTCCATATCAAACTTCTAATATTTTATTTGAAAAAATATATATAGCAGTCGTTAGTGACCACTGAAGCTGGGCGAAGACGCCTCGGCCATGCATGATGACGCCTAAGCGAACTGAAGCTGTGCGGGAGGGATGGGATTTTTCTGAGAAAATCCCGAAAGAACGGATGAGGTGGGTGCCGGAAGAAAGGTCAGAAAACAAAAAGGATTGGCTGTTTACCCATAACCGAATATCCAAAAGTCTTGCCCGTTATTCAATGGATCACTCATGGTCGTAGTCGGGGAGGCTCTATCTAAGCCTTCAGGTATGCTAAGGGGAAGGTAGGAACAGAAAGAGGCTTATATGGGAGAGAGAGAAGGAGAGAAAGAGAAAGGGAGGAGAAGAATGGTGGGGGGAGGGGAAGCCTTATGTTTCTGGGAGCCTGTGGGTTGGAAAATTTGGGCAAAACTCGGAGCCACAATTTCAGGCGGAGCGAGGCGAGGTTTATTCCTTATATATTATGAGGTTGGGGGAAACGGAACGAACTTTTTATACCCTCCTTGGCTTGCCTAGATCCCCCTCGCTTTCTATTTTGGCAAACTGAATAGCGGCTGGCTGCATGACTAGAAAGACGATACTGGGGTATTCAGATCAGATCGATGGGGATAGCACAGGAATCTTGATCGCATTATATTGGGAGCTATAGCACCGACGGAGGACCGCTTCTAAGCTAGAGGACAGGGAACGGACGTAGGACTGAGGAATGTCGATCCGGATTCGTAGGATCATACAGGTGGACACGGGAAGGGGAATGTGACTGGTGCATCGTACATGTAGGTACATGCATGTCGCTAGAATCAGTGGTGGGGGTTTTCAGGGTGAAGATATCAGATTAGAGGGTAATTTTACCCCTCAGTTTCGAGAATTCGCCTTTCCGCATCTTACTACTCGGCCTCTCCTTCCACCTGTGCCTCGCCCTCCGCATCTTCCTCAAAGGAGGTCGGAGGTACTTCATATAGACGGATTACTGACTTGTTTGGATCCTGCTTTCAGTTAGCTTGCTAGGCGCTTTGTTCTGAAGTCTTCGCACACTGACCTTGACCAAGATGTATTTGCCCTCCGGCATAGCCATGCACATGTCAATGATGGTTCTCACAATACCCCATCCGTTGCTCAAACTCAAATTCATCTGGTTGGCGAATTCACGGGGTTTGTAGCCGACAACACCGAGAATAACATGCTTCTCCCTTTCCTTCGGATTTACGCGAGAGATGAAACTTCAACACATTAGTATGAACTTATCAATCTTGTAGAGCCTTAGCTGAAACCTACCCGATTCTCATAACGTCAGTCTTAGCCAAGATTGCTTGTGTGGTCCATTTGGCGAGCTTGCAACTGTTGTTCTTCATTTCTGTAGCGACGATAGCACCACGAGATGTGTGCAGCTTGTTGCGCCAACTCATAGCTCCCCCACTACCTTGTGCCCTCTCGTCGAACTCATTTAGAGCTTTGATGGTGACAAAGTTATTCTCACCAGAAGCTGGGTTCTTCATGACAGCATCGACTTCTGTCCTCACGATCAGATGGAGAGGTTGGTCATCTGAAATAGACAGATCAAAGCGTCTATACTTGTATCCTTTCCTTGCCAACTCAGGTTCATTCGGTGACGGGTTGTAGAATGGATCTTCGTGTTCAAATTTGTGCTCATGTTCAGCGTCTTCGATGACAGCTTGCACAGCAAAGTTAGCGTTCAGCACAGTGGCCTCTAATGCCAACCGCCCTGGAGAATTGATGTTTTCCTTGTTGCTGTCGCTAACATCCATTGGAGGATCGGCAGCATTCTCATTGACGGTAGCAAAGTCAATTTGAGAACCTTCACGCTTGTCAAAGAATAATTTGTTCCCAACTCGGTTTATGACGATATCCCAGCTGTAGACTGACCTCGGAGCACACATTAGGGTAGAGAGGATGGTGTCGGTAGCAAAAACGACAGCCTCATCCCCTTCTGCCAGCTTTTGAATGATGGGGTCACCCGAGGTAGTGGGGTTATACCATGCCCTATCAAAGATGACCAATGGTGTCGATGTTGCCTTAGTGGCAGACCGGTCGAAGGACCTATTGTAGAAAAATAGGGAACCATAAGACTCCACATCCTCCCCGTCATCTATATCCAAGTTGAGCTTGCCGAGGCGATTGAAGTCGATTTCTTCCAACATCTTCCAATCTGGTTTAATAACAACCGATGAATCTCGGTTTCTCTGCGGTTTGTCGTAATCCTTCCAGCCAAACCTTCGGCCTCTGTTATTTCTTGCGCCCCGAGCAGATTCACCCTGTGACCTTCCTTGCTGCCGTCCGAATTGTTGACCTCTTTGTCCACCGCGAGCAGCACCGGGAGCCCCTCTCCCACCACGCCCACGGAACACAGTGCCACCGCCACGACCGAAAGGTGTTCTTGGTTTAACATTCGACCGGTTATCCACTAAAGAGAAGCTGGCCTCGTCTTCGCCTTGTAGTTGTGGGAATAATGTAGATGCACCTGCCCCATATATCTGTTGATCTATTCAATGGTTAGCAAGGTCTCGAAAGACGTGTATTCAAGAGAAGCACAATTGCTATACCCCTAAAGTTCCTGCCATAGCCTCGACCTCTCTGGTCCCTATCATTCTTCGAATCTCCAGCCCAATCTGCTAATCTTCCTAGCTTGTCGCCTTTCGAAAATGGATTGTATGGCATCTCATTGACGATTCCTTCTGCCTCGGTGGGGTCCTGAGGACCCCACACGCCGTCCTTCGGCAAGCCTGAAATTATGTTGTTGAAAACCGGCGCCATTGTATGCTTTATACCCTCTAATGGTCCCTTGCTAGCAATGTTGACGTGGAAGTACTGGTTTGGCTGCTGACCCCAGATAAGAGGAGTGGGATGTTGGGAGCTTGTCGAACCTTTTCTGCTTTTTCGGTCTTTTTTTTTTTTTATTTTTAAATAGAAAGTGCCTAGGTTTGTGCGACGAACCGACAACACATCAACACATCAAACCACGGTGCCCAAGCCGTTCCTTCGCGGGTCTCCACGTAACCATCTTCTATCAAACAACGAACACCAACGTGCATCGCCAACTTGACGCTGCAACGTAGTCCATCGCGATACGACCGTCGACCACCCATATTTGGAATCCCCCGAAGCACCATCGGATATGTACTAGAGCGATTACGGTACGGGTCTCAATTCGCTGGCTCCTTTGCGACAAATCGCCATGAATAACGGGAATTCGACGGTAATGTCGTTTCGCGCCGAGATCACCAACAGCTTGTTGAATCACAACTAACAGTCCGCTAGCCTGCCCCTGTAGAAGGGAGTCTTACGTGGCGCCTCTCCTCTCACCCGATAACACTTCTATTCTTTCTGGCCTTCCGATTGTGTATTCCTACCTACTCAGAACAACACCCCTTGGAATCGGAGATGACTGACGACCCTGCGGGACAGCTGCCCTGTTGACTTATCTTTTTGGACTCGTCCTTTTCCCTAATAATGAGTACGTCTGCCTTTGGGTACCGCCTGATTACGTTCCCGATGTGGCTAATGACTTCACTGAAGCGTCCTCATATTCATCATCATCATCCTGCTGCTTTCGGCCGACTTCTACTACTGCAAGAATATCGCGGGGCGTCGGCTTGTTGGTTTAAGGTCGACATTACCTTCCTATTGAATTCGAGTTGGCTGGTTTGCTAACGCGACACTTATAGATGGTGGAATGAAACTAATGGTCAAACTGGTGAACAAACCTGGGTCTTCGAAAGCGCGGATGTAAGGCGTTCTACCCCAATTGGCTACGATGTCCAAGTTCTAATTTAGCACCCCTTGCAGCCATCTCGGGCGACGAATGCCACCGACTCTCGATTTTTCTGGCTTTCAATGTACAGCGTGCCTGTGCTTTGGGGTGCTCTAGCTATTGTTGCCTTAGTGCTTCTTGAATTCCAGTGGTATGCACCTGCCCCCCTCTACCTATCGAACATAGTACTAGACCTCTTGCTCACCTATTCATCACGAATTAGGTTACCTCTTGTTGCCATCGCCTTGACGCTCTGCGTTACAAATACGCTTGCATTCTCTCGCTGCGACAAGTTTTCAAATGCCAATAGCTTCGCTAGCCGGGCATTCTCAGGCAGCGGTATTGCCGGAAGTCTTGCTAGTGGCATGGTCAGTCGGCTGTGGAGGAGGTAGCAATGCCTTTTCAGCCACTTGAAGGGGTTTGCCAAGTTTGTAATGGGCAGATATTTTGGCTATACCTTTTTTGACTATAACGTCCCTATATCTGGACTTCACTCTCGATCGAGAGCTCGAGGCCTAGTACCGCGCCTTAAATATTTATCTTATATCATGGGATGTTGAGTTTAGCTAGTTAATGCGGAGTTATCAATCTAATTTAAAAATAGTCGGCGAGTTCGAGCCGGATCGTGGTAGGGGTGCTTCCGTCTGTATCTCCACACTTATAACATCTCATGGCCAGGCGGCCTGGGCCAGCATTACGCTTATAAATACTTCGCGTCGGCTACTTTGAGCACTACGATTGGCCGAACTGATAATGCCGGGCATGAAGAAAGCTTAGTACCAAATAATACCAATTGATCGGCTATTAGATCGTGCATAGTGCTACACACCCAATGCTAGCTGAAAATAATAGAATCGATATACTAGAAAGGTCCGAAGGAGACCCCGATTGATGTCTGTATAGCTCTACTGGTTAGAGTAAGTTAGATATATGAGAGCATCAATTCTGCTACTGCTTTTTTTTTTGTTTAAAAATACATGAGTAAAGTTTCTCTGTTTCAAGAAGGAAAGGAATGGAAAGGGAGAAAAGAGAGGAAGGAAATTAGAGCTCCTCGTGTTTTGGTGCTTCCTTAGCTGGCTCTTCCTTTGCTGGCACTTCCTTTGCTGGCTCTTCCTTAGCTGGCTCTTCCTTTTCTGGGACTTCTTTCTCTGGTGTCTCCTTGGTTGGCTCTCCAACTGGTTCTTCCTTCTTCGTTTCTTCCTTTGGTGTCTCTCCCTTTGGTGTCTCTTCCTTTGGTGGCTCTGGTGTACCGTCAGCTGGTGGAGCAGGCGGATCAGGCAGCTTCCTCTTATGCAGTTCGCCTAGCTTGAGTGCATCCATCCAGCTTTGCATAGCCTCATGAGAATCTGCGTCACCTTCATATGGAATCCACCATCCTTTCTTTATGCTTATAGCCCTCACTTGAACCTTCTCCAGAGCCTCGATCTCTAGAGCATCCTTAAAGGGCACAGATATCGTTTCGATAGGCAGTTGCACGAAGGGGAAGCTTCGCCTGACCTGGTTTACATAAGCATTGGTTTTCTCATATGCTGTTAAGTCGGTGTCAGCTGATGGGGTGATAACTAGGATACAAATTTTCGCTCCGCATGAGTTGGCAAAGTCTTGCATTGAGGTAACACCGGCGATTGTAGCGTCGACTAATTCCTCTAGGTTAGTTGTAACCCCTCATATTAGGTATTGTGGTTCTCTTACAAGTTGGTCTTGCGGGGGCTGAAGAAGTCGATGAAGTCGACGACGAGGACTCTTTCTTCTCTTCCTTTGCAGGTCCCTTGCCTTCGGTAGGTTTGGCATGCTTTGACAAGAAATCGAACATATGTTCCTTCTTCATTTCTCCATCATAAACGACTCCTTCGCGGGTACCACCTGGTAGAACCACCAAAGTTGGGAATTTTTCAATGCCAAAAAGGGTGGTAGCATCGGTTTCCTTGTCTCGAATCTGGGCAAATGTAATTGCGCCGTGAAAATCAATTGCCAAAGCCTTATATAGTGGGGTGGCGACTCCCTTCTTTGTGAAGAGGATAGCCTTGACCGTTTCATTGTTCTTGGTAAGAAACTCCTCAACAGTTTTCGAGTTGACTCTGTTGACATGGTTAGGAATGAGATCAAGAACGTAATCAACAATGTGCTTTGCACTCCGTTGGCCTTGGTAATCTATTCAGGAATAGGTATCAATATTGGACTTGGTAGAAATATATCGCGGGGTAATTCCATAGTTCTACCTTGAACGATTGGCTTTCCATTCTTCCCTGGCTTGAATGATTTGAGGGTGGGGAATCCTTCGACCCCATATTCGCTGCATGTGCCCTTGTTTGCGTCTTCGTTGCAGTCAATAGCAGCTACCTGAGCAAGACCTTTAAGGTTTCCAGCAGCAGCCTCGTACGCTGGCTTCAGGCTTTTACAATGCCCACCTATTCTCGTGTTAAGCCGAGTCTTTATATGGAGTTAAACTACGGTTGATTGAGGTACTTACACCACGGAGCATAGAATCTTCAGGGATTTAAACGAGTTTTCGTTAGCCCAAAAAGGCTCACAGATAGAGGGGAACGACCATCTGAAAATCCTTACTCAACAATCTAGATCGAAAGTAGTTATATTAGTGAGTTTTCGAACTTTTGTCGCCAGTAAGGGCAATTTGAACTTACAGAAGCATGATTCGTCTTGAGGATCTTCTCATTGAAGTTCTTAGAAGTGAGTTGAATGACTGGCGAATTGCTCGAGTACATTGCCGATGCCAATGGCGCAAGCAGGCCGGCGGACACTGCCGCTACTACTAAATTATGGCGCACCATTGCTGAGCGAGAAACGTTAATTTGGCAAGATCTGTATCTAGAATTAAGTGTAAGATATCTAATATTGGACGAGATACAAGTGGAAAGAGGCGACGATTTACCAATAGTGGAATATAAAAATTAAGGATTCAAAGGAGAACCATGATATATCGGAGGCAAGCTTGGAGGCGCTGTTGGATCTTATATCCTGTTTAGTGCATGTAAACTGACGGCTTGTCTGCGAAAATGCCAGCGTAGCGGTTGCGAGATGAGGACCCAACACACGCCACAACAGCCGGCCGGAATCGCGGGGTGTCACGTGCCCGGAGCCCCGCAGGACGAAACTATAACACGCCCAACACGCCCAAGTTGGATATTATGTGACAAGAGAAACGTAAAGATCGGTATGAAGTGGGAACGGAGCTACCGGTTGGTTTCCTGTCGGAATTACGGTATACTCGGATAGCTAGACGTCGATCTAGACGGGTTTCAACCTAAACTGAACCAACCCGGATTTCAAATACCCGTTACTACTTACTACGGATCGTATACTGAAATGTTGGATCCATGGGTGATGTGACAGGATATGTCCGCGCAATCCTTCATCTAGGCATTCCATATAATTTAATGCCTTTGGACAGTCGTATAACACCTTTCTGTCTATGGTGAGCCAAGCTGTAGCAAGGAGCAATATGATGCTACAAACTGTACTTCTTTGAGAGCAGTAGACTGGTGCAAACAGGGCTTTTCCATATTTTGAGGAATATCCTGTATCAATTGGTGGCGCTACATGAACCTTTCGTTTGTCTGTTGCAATCTTGCAGTCAAGTTAGATATTCCAAATTTATTCTTCTAGGGGTGCATGTCGAGCATATCAGCTTTCTTCTCCCATGTCGTCTTTCTTAGCCGTCTAAGATCACAGCTTACCCCTACAGCTGTATTTTGAAACTCTGAGAATGCTGACTTTACCATTGATTCTTTCAGTGTATCCTAATTTGCTTTTGGCTCACTTAGTTTAGCACCACGAATCACATGCCGCAAGCTCATCTGACGTTTTAGCTACCCGGACCGTGCGCTCCCTAATCGAACGGCATCAGCTGGCGGCAAATATGTACTGCACATTTGGGTCGAGCATATCGTACATATTCATATATGTATGCGCACGTCTAGTTTTGCATCATTGTACCTAAGAGAGACTATGCTTATGTAGCTAGCTACTTTTTCAGTTAGGCGTTGCAAGCGCTTTGGTATTATATAGACCCGAGGCTGCTAGCGCTAGCTAACTCACGGGTTTGCAATTGTCCCTGCCACGCGGTGCACCGCATGCAGGTAGGATCGGACACATTGTAGGTCAGTTCAGCATGCGGTCTGTTAGAAAATATATACGTCAATAGCGAAAATGCAGTGTCTCATTGCATATCGGGGTGTTCAATATGACATATGACATTTATAGCTTGTCTCAAGCTTATTAATTTAGAACAATGGTGAGAGCAGCTAATTTCCTAGAAAGTAGGACGACCCCGAGAAGAAATTGGTAAAAGGACCGCTGTCCACTTTACAAGATAAGAGGGCTCTAAATGGAACTACCTCTTATAAGTTCCATACACCTGAAGGAGCCAATCACCCCTAAAAGCGCTGAGGTAATGTTCAAGGTCAGGCGCCTATACGGTCTCGTGTCACTGTATCTATACCTATGCAATTGAACTTAAAGTCCAATGAATCTAGTTTAATTTTGACAGCTTTCGCGGGCGATTGGTTTTTGTACGTAGCCTGAGGGAAACACTATTCGTTGCACGGCTTCAAAAATGCCTTGTTCAACCAGATGATCTCTTTCGTGACTTTCCTGCAAGATTCGCAATTCCTATCTTAGGCAAATCTAAAACCATTTCCAGTAAGGGAGATCGCGGTCGAAACACCGAGAGCATTCCACATTTTGGAAACATGTCCTAGGGGCCATATCCCGTGAGCGTGCTGCATGCGTGGAAAGGCTTAAGCTTTGATTAGGTGATTTCCTGCCCCCGCAGGTCCTTTGTAGCGATTTGTAAACTGTACATGTAAATCCATTAATTTGTTGTATTAAGCAACAAGCGTATAGCATGCAGGTACGATATACGGAAGGGGAAAAAAAGGGGGGTCAATGCACGCACTTATAGCCGCGGTGCTGTGGCTATACTTTAAAACCAACTATCCACGGTTGAAATTGATTGAATCAACCAGCCAGTGTGACGCATGCGGTGTGACAGAACTTGCGAACCGCGTCTGCTTCAAGTTACTATCTGAGTATATGGAACTTCATGCTTCACGCAGATAAGTTAAGATTATATAACAATACTATAGAGCTCGGACGCGCAATGACCATAGAGGGCAACGGATACCACCCGTTCCGGTGCGGGGTTTCGCCTCTTGCGTCTCCTGATTTGACCATGTCAGGTATGAATGCAACAATTAAAACTGGCTATACTCCGTCCACAACTTTGCCATTTTGTGCAGATGCCAAGCTCATTATCCTTGGAAATTTAAAATGCACTAGATCTGAAAATCTCAGCGTCAGCGGATCGGTGGAACTGCTGGCCGGGGGTCGGGTTTCCCGGTTGAAGAATTGCTCAGGTGCAGGTGCAGGTGCCTCCGACTATGAGAACAGGAAAGCCTATATCTATTGACAGCTGGCATTGGATGCGATTTAATTGTCGCTTGAAAGTTCCGAGGCGGATGTTTAAATGGGACAGCAATTTTAACTTCAAAACTTTTGTGGGTAAAAGTTGTTCCTGGTTGACGGGAGCATGAGCACAACACAGCTGCACAGGCGGAAGATCTCTCCCATGGGTCCTGTCCCCTGAGGCCGCGGCTACGGCCCTGAATTGGTCATTGGTCCCGTTGAGTCGCAATTTACCCACGAATTTTTTTAATTTACCCGGGATGCCGTAAAATGCCCACACACCTTTGAACCGGCCCCGAGAGCGACAAGAGTCAGGTTGCCATTGCGGATGTTATAGTGTTTACATTTATCTGTATGCATATGGCAAGAAGTTGATACTATACATGCAGCTATGATCAGGCGGGTGATACCTGTCGCAAGTTCATAGTATGCGAACTCTACATGTTACTTTCGGCATTCAACGCCATGAAGTTTTAAGGGATCTTTTGCGAATTTGGTGAAGGCTTGGGGAGGCAATACACCCAAATCGCTTCAGCTCAATAGATGATAGTGTGGGCCCGGCCCTCCACACCAAACCATTTTTCTTCTGCAAACCTGGTGCACAGTCCCCGGCTTTCCCCAAAATTGATGGCCCACAGAAAATCACTGGATTGGATAGCTCCCTTGGCTCGGGCCTTGCAGACAAAGGCAATTTCACAAGACACGCAGTGAAATATCGGCACTCGGTTTGCTGAGGAGCCAGGAGTCCACCTGATTTCTATATAGAGAACAGGGCCCTCGACATTTCTTGGACTCTATGTGACTAGCCATTTTCAAATTCTGGGGTATTTTAGCGGACGGACGGACGTACCGAAAACCCAGAAATCCAAGAAGACCGTTGATCAAGTACCCAGAACCACGTTTCTAATCAGCGCCGAATTGCCATGCTTTCTTTTCTTTTCTTTTCTTTCTAATCAAGAAATTCATCTAAGGGAAAACTCTAAAGACACCAACTTTTGTTCTTTCTTTCACTCCTGCCTCCGACACGACCTAAATTCTCCACTTATGGCAATTCTTAAGGTCGTGGTTATATTAGCGACGGTCTCCCGTATTCTGGCCGCAAACAAAATCTCGGGCACAGGCTCTACAGGCCTTTATTATGACTGCTGCAAACCTTCCTGTTCATGGACAGAAAAAGGGCCCTGGTTAACGCATCCGGTCGATTCATGTAGCAAAGACGATAGTCCGTTGACCGACTTCACGGCTGGATCTGCCTGTGGTCAAGGGGGTACTGCATATGTGTGTAACGATCAGCAACCATGGGCTGTCAACGACACCTTTTCATATGGCTTCATCAGCGCCTTTATTGTTGGAGCAACAGAATATGATTGGTGTTGTTCATGCTACGAACTGAATTTCACCAATGGTGGCGTCCAAGGCAAACGAATGATCGTTCAAGCCAGCAATACTGGATATGATGATCCCTCGAGAGATATCTTTGGAATTGGCGTACGTTACATCTAAAGCTTCCTAATACCCTGCATTGCTTTTGCCCAACGGATTTTGGGAGATGTGTAGACTCAACTCACACAATATGCACCTTTTCTTTCAATCTAGGCACCGGGCCAGAATGACTATGCGGACGGGTGTATTACCCGCTATAATGGCGGCGGCGGCGGATTTCTTGGGAAGAATGGAACGCCTCTCACTGAAAGAGACCAGTGCAATGAACTTCCAACTCCGCTACAGAAGGGCTGCTTCTGGCGCTTTGATTGGTGGGAGGATTCATTCAAACCGAAGTATGTATTTCCTCGAAGAAATTGTATCAATTGATTATACAGGAAACAGTTGGCTGATGTCAATGATACAACAGTATGACATTTCAACGAGTCCAGTGCCCCGAGGTGCTCACTAACATCACAGGGTGCATCCGAAAGGATGAACAGACCTTCAAATCTGCAGCTGGAAGGAACTCTCTATCAGACTCGGGGTCCCTCAGTCTATTTGCAATTTCTCTAATGACGGCTCTTTTGGTATTGGCAATGTGGGCATAAAATTCTGCGTATTGGTATCATGACGGAGTTTTCATTCTAAAGGTTTTTCTTTTTTTTTCTTTTTTTTTCATATTTCGTCGGCCGAGTGGCCGGAACATAGCATAGCGAATCCTACCGCATTGTATTTTAATGTTTAAAACAATATTTCATAGCATGCGTCCCAGCAATCTAAACAATGCCTGTACAGATGTACCGTGTCCGTGCAGGTACCTGATGACTCGAGCTCGATCGGGTTCCTGAATATAGCATTCAATTTAAATATGATGTGGAAACAAGTTGGGCGCACATGCATCCGTGCACGCCCCGTGGTTGTCCAGAACTGTCTCATGTTGGCGCGATGTGAGCAAGCACGAACTATATTATATTATCCCATAGCATTATTGATTTTCCAGGCCGATTCGCATTATTGCAGCTTTCGACGCACGGAGAGCTCGCCAAAGTTTGCTACATCTGGTGATAAGAGATCCACTCGCATCATTTGTAAAACAAGCAGCCCCTACATTTAAACCGTTCAGCCTCTTTTTCTCATACACATGCAAGCGCGGCACGGCTGTACCTGGTGTACTAAGCTAAGCGCTATCTCAAGCACTTAAGGTCTCGACAAGCAGATCTGGTCTACATGACTTAGCTTGTCAAACACAAGTAACGTTTGAAGTCCGGAAAATCCTTTGGTTGATCCACTTCACTTCACTTTCTGTACAGTGGTCTGAGGGTACACGGGTGGGTGCTCTAACCGATTCCTTGACTGCTCCAGAATGAAGGGCTGCAGGCTGGCTACGAACTATGACCGAATTATTTTGAGTAAGGCTGTATCCAGAGATATCAGACAAGATCAAAGCCGAGAAAGGATCACTATCTCGAAGTCTCTTGATAACCAAGATGGTTTCATTATCCTAAAGTATGAGCTTTTGGGCCTGTTACAATTCTGGTGTTGAAACAAATAGCTGGCTAGGCTAAGGGACTAAATTAAAGTAAAAATTGCAAAAAATGATGTCAAGAGAAAACGCCAACTTCCAAACGCCAGTTACCATCAACATGAATAGTAATAATATCATGGTGATAACAAATGCAGTACGCTATGCACCTCATAACCTAATCGTACAAAGTTCAGAAAGCAACCGCCCTTATATATCAAGACATTCATGAATTCAACACTTTGACATTACGATTTCCATTTCGTTTTTGGATCCGGAATAAGAGCTAGTCTCGTGCTCAACACCGATATCTTCGTGGTTATCACATGAAGGGTAAGGGTAATCAGTGATGACCGTACTCTCCACGTCGAATGTCGTGAGGCAAGTGACTTCGATAGTCCGGGTATGTGCTTTTCTTGGACTCGTAGGGCAACCGAGGGAGCCCCGACGGGTTGAATCAGGTAAAGCATATGATGGCGACCTTCCGTAAGACCTAATGGTATCTCTATCATGATGTCCAAGCCAACCGAGAATGAGAACCCGTAGGCTCGGAATGCAAGCGAATATTATGGCCATTCCGTGCTCTAGATGGTTTACACAGAAGGCAATGGTCCATGTCCAATCAACCGAAACCTCTCGGTACAGCCTTTCTTTGTAAGTGAGATATATTCTCACGGCACCAATTGCTGTAACGCTGTCATTAGACAAGTGGTTAAGTTAGCATGCAATTGGTTCAAAGGGTCAACTAGCAAAACGTACCCTAAAGTTAATGAGAAGAGGAAAAGAACGACAAGTCGGTCCCGCAGGCTAGCCTTCTGCAATTTCCAGGTCAAGTATACGGGGATTGGGAAGATCAAAAGGTCGGTGAACATGTTGATGCAAACTTGGAAGATATTGATCCGACCGACAACCAAGCGACCGGCACAGTGGAGATCGCCGAAAGTCCTTTGCTGCCAGGTATTACCCGTCAACGGTGGGCATTCGAATAGATAAAACATTGCCGGGATAATGGCTCCGAGGAAATTTACGACGAATAGAACGTATACTGCAATTCGAATAGGCGAGATGATGCCGCCGACTTTAAGCAACAGCACCATAATCGAACTCTTGACTAGAGGCAATATCCAAACGCTGAACATAAAGAATACCATCGTCATCTAAGAATTATTAGCACCCACTAATTCAAAGTAGCGTTCTCGATAGGTGTTCAAGATAGAGGGGACCTTGCTTACCCTGTAGTACTCGAGCATTGATGGCTCAGTGTAGTGCCAATTGACATCCCAGATATGGACACCATAGTGCCACATCTTGGTTAGACGCCACGATGGATATATAATTATTACTGAAAACATCTGAAATGATATATACGTTAGCAACAATAGAAGGGCAAAATGGTTTTGATTTCAAGGGTAGTTATAGACATACCACTGCTACGACGATTAGCCAATCGTCTAATCCAATGCCACTCGCACTCCGGCGCTTTGCGTAAAACCGTAGGGCGCAGAAGAGGGAGGAAAGAAGTGGCATCATCACAATGACGGCCAGGCAGAGGTCTTGCATTGGATACCCCATCTTGTTGGATATTTTTCGCGGTCAAAAATATATGTAGTCGACTTTTTGAAGGCCGCGCCGGATATCGATAGTGTAAATGGGTCTACTGCGCGGCATCTAACGACAACCAGCGTTCAGCATCCGTCTTGCAAAACAACATCGATGAGTTGCCCAACAATCAACAACGAAGATATCGTCTACCTAGAATACTTGCCCTACCTAAGGGAAAAAAGAAAGCTAAGGGAGGTTGGTTCTTTTAAGAAGCTCCAAAGAAGACAAAACCCTTTCCCCGGCAATGTTGTTACCGGCCATTTCCACCAGTACGGGCAAAGGCAGAATTTGGCGATCTGATTGGTAAATGTTGGGTGTGTGGGTCGAGTGGTGGGTCCGGTCAACTGTTCTTGTGTCAATTTTGCCGGCCGTGCACCTCCATGCATAGGCTATTTTTCTCGTAAAAGAAGTTCGGCATCATCGAAATCGCCTCGCTTCTCGACAAAGGATCGATAGCTCTGCGCCTGGCACACGTATCTCCGCCTAAAATATGGTTGGCGGGTATTCGGATAGTGGCTGTTAATGGTTCTACTGATACAGTTACAATCTACAGAGCTTCCTTTACCTGAGTTATTCCGGCCTTCCATTCGTTTTCAAGACCTCAGACCTACCAGTTACCTGACTGCGGGTCACTTGACGTTGAACGCAAACACTAGCTAAACCCCCAGATTTCGCTACCCCGGAGTCTGTTCAGAACACCACAGCTTCTGGGGAAAAGCCGCGGCTTGCTGATGTTAGTCCCTTGGAGGCATCAGCTCAGACCCCTTTGATCGGCATCGCAGAGGTCACGGACTGCTCTGCAGTTGGCGTCATGTTAAACCGGATTAATTCTTCAGCTCGGCACCAATCATGTCACCAGGTCACTAGCGACATTCGGGCATCCAGAAGGAACTTTGGCCCTCTCCCCAGCGTCGGATACTGGAGGACTGTGCATGCGTAAGCTGCCAAGTTGAGTTTTGGGCACGGTCAAACGGAACGCTCTGGAGCGAGGACCATTCAGACGACAGAGCGCTGGAACAGGTGGACTTGCCCAAACAAAACGCCATGTTGAAGGTACTCTGTCGCAAGATTGGTGGCTGACATCCTGTTTCCAAAATATTCGACTGTACGTAGATTTAGAGTATTTGTGGAAATTTGCAGGCAGTGTCAAAATATTTGAGTGTTATTGGCTTGCAATATGTACCTTGATGGAGACGAGATGAGGCTGGACATGTTGCGATGCGGAATTCCCATGGTTCCCTTTCCCTGGCCATGAAAGGTTCATGGGTTTGCCTTCCATTATTGGTTTCAGGCTAAATTCTGTCCCGTTTTCCAGGAAAGCACTTGCATGAGTCGTTCGAGTGTGATGCGATAATGGTGCGGGGCAGGCCAATAGAAACTTGCGAGGTTGTTGACGCTCAGACCGACAGTCGGAACACATGATACGGTGAAGTGATTTCAGATTTAAAATACATTTCTCCTGGTCTGGGTGGGTTTTTTAAAGATGCGAAGCCGCGCACAAGTCAAGCCCCAAGCAGCCATACTTTATAATTTATCCGGCAGACTAGATAGCGCTTCCGAGGCTTGTCAACGCATCTCAAAATTTCCACACCTCCGTTCACGTTAAAAGAATCACCATCTACATTTGTATTTTATCTCGAAAACGTCGACGAATACTTATATATTGGAGATATAGATAGCACCAAAGGATGGCGTACCCCGCAGCAGGGAAAACCAAATCGAGTACCCGCAGGATCCTAGGAAACACAAATAAAACATAACGGAGATCTGGCCGGCCCTCCCGTCAACACCCGCTTCGGTGATGTGTGGCCAAAGTGGACTAGCGCACCACCACCATTTGACCCACTCACACTTGAAACGTCGAAACTCACTCCACCAGCCTTCGCATTTACGATTCTTCTTTGAGATAGAGGAAATATTGACCAGTCGGCGTCTCTTCTCGAATGCATCAAAACAAAATACGAAACATTTTGGCTTTTGCACGCTAATATGGCATGAATATATTACGTAGTATCCTTGATCGTCGAAGCATGATGCGTTTTCATTGCAATATTGTCTACTGTATGTACCTGGCTACGACCCCTCTCTATGTTTTATTGCCCATGCTTTTTCTAGTTGTCTTAGCGCTTCAACAGGAAAAATATATTGGGTGAGCACATGTTTAATTAAGATCTTGTCTGCGCAGCTGTGCTTTCCGCAATGCGTAGATATCGATAGGCTTCACACCATGGTACCACCTTTTGTAATTTTTTGAGCTCAGCCGAGGACTATCATACATACAGATATCAATAATGTTGTCTGGAGTAGACAACCACGATCAAACGATTGCAAACGTGTATGCTGAAAAATAAAGGGTAAAGAGTCGCGATAATCACCCCCAAAATTTTCTTTCAATGAGCTCCGGCGTTTACAATATGGTGCTCAAGATAACTGACGTTCCATGCTAGGTTGTAATTGAATAATACGCAGGATCAGGATTCAGGATATAGAAAATGGACTCGGGATTTTCAGGGCGGTTGGCATAATCGGCATGCGCTCATGGTACGAAAGAGTTCAAATTAGCTAACGGATCAGAATTTACCCAGTGAGACAGGTTGACGGTTGTTTCTTAAACCGGGAACTGTGAGGAGACAGAGCTAACCTCCAAGCTTTGCCAACCACCGCGCCTCAAACTTTCAATGGTAAGTAGCGGAGCGAAATGAAGCTACTATCAGAGAATGCGCTACCTAACAAGATGGGCTCAATCGAGGTATTCACATATATATTTTAGCACCCGCGTAGTCCCATGCAGTACACTTAGCCTTGCCACCAAGTTTATGTCGATGATAGTTATACAATTATATGGGCATTTACGATAGACCTTGATATTTCTTGGGGTAGCAGAGCAACGCGTTGGTGGGATTGAGAAGATATATTTCTAGCCTTGAGCTTTTGCCTTGTGAAACCAGTCTGTGCTGAACGTTCTTTCTAGCATGTGCTCAAGTACTCGAGTGTTGATTCAGGTTTTTGCAACGGCCAAGTGTATTGGGAAGTATATTCGATAGCCGCGTGATAGTAGTGTTAGTTTTTATCTTGTTCGTGATTACTGTCATACCTTGGGTTCAACAGTGCCACCACATTGCATTGTTGCTAGTTTTCGGCGCCAACATGTGCATTTCAGTCAACGTCCTTGGTTTTGGATACAGACTGCAGCTTAACTTAGTTATCAACTTTGCAGTCAGCGTTTTGTTTACGAGACAAGTTGTCAAAATACAACATGTCAACACAGAAGCTCTCAGGACGGAGATGCCGCGCTTGCAGCTCAGTTCACTCAATTTTGAGCCTATCCTGACGAGGATAGTCAAAGTAGCCTATTTGACATCTTGTTGTTGGATTTCGGTTGCCAATTTCGGCTCCCGAGCCTCATCTATCTTTGATTGATTAAATTTACTACGGCAACCTTGTTTGACATCTCGGGTAATTATCCTTGTCGACTGCGACTGTCCTTCAGCATCCGGATTAGCGACGCATTCATATCCGCCATCGCATCATATCCAATACGAACACGTCCATTTAGGCTGCGGATTCAATCAGGCCGTCTTGTTAAACCTCCTTACAGCCTTATTCAATATCTTGATGTTGTGGGGTGCCTTGACGCGCCGACACGTACATACATATATCTATCAGAGTGTCCACTGAATTCATTCGGAAGTGGACCGGTAGCTGTAGGAATTACCCGATTTAGGTTCAACTCAAAGATTTGGTATGAAGCATTCAATTCACCCGGTCAGTCTGTGTACCGGGTATATCCACTCAAGTGACAGTAACTAGTCCGCCGAAGGCATTTGCGAGATCTGGAAGATCAAGCGATGGGCATCCGGCGTAGCTACTTTAGCAAGCAAGAACATAATTACTTAATCCATTAACTTGTTGTACACTTCAACCGGTGACGTCCCCTCGGTGTGCAAGTTTCAAAGTGGACTAACTGCATTTTTATATACGTTCACAGCATTCGGATGACACGAAGAAACAAAATGGGGTGTAATTAGTTCATGGCGGATTTCAGTGATAAATCTACCTGTATATTGAAATAAATACCTTAGATTTACTGGTTATTAACGGTTCTGTGTCCGATCCTGTAATCTAAAGTTAATTCACAGCGCCATCGTGTATCGGGCAATTTGCGCGTGTGGCTTCGAGCAGATTATTCGCCATATCTTGGGATTTGCTGCTAGTGCCACACAATGATGACTTAGCAGAATAAATGGCAATGCTCTCAGCCTGATCGAATCGAGCGATGCCCTATGAGCATGAGCGGGGTTATGTCAATTACCAATACTACTTCAACACAGCAATTGCAACATATAAGCTACAGCATATGTTCAACATGGCATGTGCATGTAAAACTCAATATAAATTCGCAAACAATGACGCCTCAAACCGGGGTCAGGTATCCATTAAAACATTGTAATTAAAATCATATATGATCCAAAGAATTATGAATTCGATTGCTCAAACAGGCCGCTCTGACATCGGGCTGTGATCATGGACGCTTCGACTATCTGCTGGCACCTCTACGGGGACGTCCGATATCCACGGGTAGGCTGGGGTGTACAGCTCAGCGGGAGCAACCATCCCGCCCTGAGAGCCCAGATTATCAGCAGACATCTCCCTGTAATAAACTCCGTCCTTTTTGTGGAACCTCTCTGCTGCTGGCGGCATCGGGGCTGGCATATTGTTGGCCTGGATGAGCATCGTATTGTTAGTAGATACTCTAGGGATAAAGCATATATAAAGCGAGCAATACTGAAGTTCTTACAAACGAATAGGGAAACTGACCTTTCGCCGTCTGTGAGTATACCATAATGCTGCTCCTAGTATTAGGGCAACTCCGACTATGGAACCAATCACTATTCCTGCAATGGCGCCACCAGAGAGCTTTTTTGATGACGGCATATCGGATGCAAGTGGTGGCGGCACTGGTGCATCGACCTTGACATATTGAGCCGCCAATTGGGAGTTCAGATCAATCTGTGCCAGCGAAAATTGCATTGTGTGGTAGTTGGCCATCAGATACATTTGCTATATTTTCGAGATTAAATGTCAGAGTTTTATTTTTGAAAAGTTGGCTTGCTTGTAAAGATAGTTGCTTTCAACTGCGAGAACTCAACGTCTCGAAGAGCGCACTATCTAAACAGAAAGATGGCGGCTGCTTACTTGTAAGAAACTCCTTCCTAGTACGTAGTTATTTGAGTCGTCGACTGGGAGGAGAGGGAGATATCTCAAGCCGTCACCTGTGACGCCCGCGGTTGGTGGAGCTAGAGTTAACATTTGAGCTGGAACGACCGAGCAAGTTAGATCAGGAATCCTGGATATCGTTTGATTTTGGACCACATACAAATACTTATTGAGTTGAAGAACCAAGAGGAACTGCTTCCATTAACGTGGAAAGCAAGAGTGGACTATCCAAGACTGTATGGTTAGTTAATTCAATACATGATTATGACCGTGCAGCGAGCTGGGTATTAGTCTTACGTTGTTAATATTTCTGTACGCCGGCGCACTTGCATTATAGATATAGTATCCACTGCCGCCAATTGTTGCATTCCACACTGCACCGACACTCTGCGCAATTCGATCTGTGACGTTCCTAGGCAGCCAGCAGTATGGAGTCGAGCTGTCAATGGTAACATCGATTGGGTTACTGATCAAACTTGAGTTTGTAGTGAAAGTCTGTCGATTCTCCGGCCCCGTGATATTGAGGAATAGCTGGTCGAGAGTCACTTTCATGCTGGGCCTTCCATTATTCGCAACCCCCATGGTATAATTTTGCATAGATCCAGGGAGGTACTTTGTCCCATCATATCCACCAAAGACCAACTGCGGTAGCTTGTATCCATTACCATATCCCGTAGTGTATGCCCAGGAAGGCGATGGTATCAGTCGCTGCAGGTACATCTGATTTGTGATATTTCTTAATCCAAGCAATCCATTATTGATCCTGGTTGATTTGACGGCTCCGACTGATATTTTCCTGATGTCTGGTACACCCCCAATTGAGATCGTATCGGTTCCTGGGACCCCCCTGACTTCAATTCCATAAGCTTGTCCGTTAACTATGACTCCAGACGACATGTCGGCTCCCAACTCAGTATCTCTATCGGAGGTTGGTGTCCATGTTGAGCTAGCGGTTTCATTGTAGGCGTAACCTCGGCCATCTATGCAGGCCTTTTGTCCACCGCAAGCATCCGGTGTAATGGATAATATTGTGTCTTGTAGCGTCGCTACTGTTAAGTATACTTTCTGACCAGGCGTCCCAATTTCGACTTCTGCGGCTGCCCAAGGTCCATCCGGTCCGTACCTGCGATTATGCAAGACATCACATTACTCGTTAGCGGTGTGGACTTCCCGATAGATTATAATATTATCTGACGTTGCGTGGAAGATGGGTGAAAGGGCTGGTGTATATATCAGGCAACGCGACGCGAAGTCCAAGACACGACTATATATCTCGGGACATATCGATATCGGATGGGCATTTTCGTACCAAGTTTGACCGAACTGAGCTATCGCTACATCCGGCGTAGGTTGCTGTGCGACTACGGCAATAGCCGCAAACCCGACAGCAAAGGCAATATGTCCATGCATTTTTTGAACTCCAACCGATCAAGAAGAATACAATTGAATGATTCCTATTGACGGATGCAACCACCCTTTCTGCAAGTTGGCTGGAGATTATCGTGTTAGTATATAAACAACGGCCCTTTTTTCGGAAGAAATCGATCAATCCAGCTAAATTGGAAAAGGTAGGAAGCGGGGGGCTACTTTGTTATATAACTGGGTAGGTCTTGTTATGGGTTGTCGACCCATAATGCAGTGCACCGTGTGATTCCCACAGGACGACTTCCATTACAAATTTTTCTCACTCTTTGTGCGACTGCACGGCAGCGCACATCTCACAGAGTCTCACAGGGGCCCAAGTCTGCAAATAGGATCCTAGAACACACCAGCGACGCCTTCCATCTTTGGAACTTAGATTTGCAAGTTCTTATTGGGTTGCGTGCACACATCCGCCTGGACCTAGGCTCCATGCCGGGGGGTAGCTACTAGAGTACTTCTGTATTTGTCCCGTTCCCTGGCCGAGCTTGAAATTCTTGCACTAGGCTGGGCGGCATAGCCAAGGAGATTACCTATCGCTAGGGCACCCAGAGAAACCTTCTATATTCGGATTTTTTTATGCGAGTTCACGAGTTGGAGGGCCCGTTTCCTATCCGCTATCGGCAAACAAAGCCGTCAGCGGAGGCTCCGAGGTGCAGCGTGCTTCCAAGCGAAGGTGGCTTCGATTACTGATATCTCCATATATGGCCATAACTTGGCACTTTCTTGGTGGTTAGAGGCGAGGTTTGATATCCTGGATGTTTCTCGCTGCAGCTGCTAAGCTAAGCATTTGAGTTCGGTCAGACGTTCCCTGTGAAACCTTTGAAACAGTATGCCGGAATGCGGTTGAGCCGGCCGAGCTCACGGGTACCATGCGGCAGGACGAATTAGTCGAAGCCCTGACTAATTATTCCCAAGGCTATAAACAAAATCTAGGCCGACGAGCGATGCGGGATGTAAGGTGTCGTCATGTCTAACGGCAGCTGACTAACAGCCACTGTGTTGAAGATACTGAAGCGAGTAAGCACTACGGAAATGCTCGGACATGAAATCGCAATTGCGAAACTCGATTTCTGCATACATCGGATTTTCTTTCTTCCGTTCGTACATTAGCCCCCTCAATCACTCAGCTGTTTGAAGTCTGATGCACCACAGTTTTATCCTTGTGCCCACGATGAAAAGAGACTGCACGATTTTGCTATTTATAGGGGCCCAAACCAGGACAGCTTATTCAATGGGAGAACGATTTCCACGACTGGTCACGACTTTGTCTCTTCAATATCTGCTGAAAATTCTGAATTCTTACCGTCATGCTGTCAAACTTGATTCGTTGGTTTTTCAGCCTAACTGGAAGCCACAAATTTACAAAGCGAAAACCGGAAAGGCGGATTTAAAGGATATAATTAGATAATTCACGACACCTGCAATACGGATTAGCTACATTAGCACATCTCGGGGCAACATCCTAATACGAGACCGAATATTAAATACATCTTGAGAAAGAACACAATTCTAACACGAATCGTCAGCCCCGCGCTTCCGGGAGACCTCCACCAAAATATAGTATTTTAATCTAGGTTATGAGAGAGGCGATGAGGAAAATTGCAACCATGTTTGCGGGAAAAACGCCCCCAGCATGCTGACGAGATACAAGCGAAAATAGCAGGAGGTGCTAGAAAGGGATGCTGGCTAGTTCTATACGATTCGTCGTACATACTGTCCCTGGTTGAAACTACTATACATGTATACTTAAGAAAGAAAAGAGATTAGAAATGGAGAGCTGATAGTAAGCAGACTCCGAAAGCTATCATATCCAAATGGCTCGATACGCAAAACCAACGGGGTATTCTTGTGTCTGCTCCCCGTCACCGACGCAGATCCAGAAGTTTCGGATCACTGGTAGCCATCCCACGGCTTCAAATCCAACTTCTGCGATCTCTCTGGCTAATGTATCTGCATGTTCCCACATCTGTGGACCCAGATATAGCACCATGCTGATTGTAGCATACCCATTTTGCTGTAAACTTGCCATACTGGTGACCATATCCTCAACGTTTCCCTTGAGGGCACCCCAAACAAACCGATGGCCAGTAGCTGCATCGACGGTATGGTGCACTACCTTGCCGTCAGGCACTTCGTGGTATGAATGCCGAACTTGCCGTAACGAATCGAAACGACCCTCGTCGCCGAACCCATTCCCGTGTTTTTGATCTTCAATATCAGCAAGGAATGTGGAGTCGAGGCCCAGGCATGCGAACTCAACATGTGATTGAGCGGGAAGCTGGGCGACCTGCACGATTAGGAGGGGTGGCAGGATTTGAGAGCAAGGTACGGCTTCAGCTGGTAGAGCAATGTCCTGGTCTGACTTTTCGAAATATTGAAGCGGGAAATCCTGCTCGTCGTGCTCGTTTTCTTCGAGCGTCTCATCACCACGGCTGCGAAACCACTCCCGCCACACCGATTGCATACCATCCACAAAACTGCTGTCTACAACAAAGCCTACACCACCAAGCCATCCCCGCTTCCCATGTATATTCACCTCCCGTCCAACTCTGACCATGCTTTGCAGAGCCAGAGCTGTCTCTCCTATAACACCTGCAGTATCCCAGATTCTCATCGTTTCTGGGACCAATCCAATCATGCCCGCAACTGTGACAATACCACCTCCGGAGATTGCTTGGCTGTACGGCCCGATATTTGCTGGCGCCCAATATGACCGACTCTGCACATGAAGTGCTTTCCGTGGGGCATTTTCCGTGGGCTTACCAACCAAGACTGATAATAAAACGTCCAAGCCCGCCGGCATCGCTTCCCCTATGGCTACACAAACGCGAGATGGAGGCTTAGGGAAGGAGAAAAATGGAGAGTAAGCTTTGTTTACTTTTTGGAAATCCGACATGTCGCGGAGCAGGAGGAGAGTAGATGTGGTATTTCGTTCATTAGACCCGGCCTTCTGAAGCATTTCGCGTAGCTTGGAGAAAATGGAATCCATCTGGGTCTTCACACCTATATCTCCTGGATTGCCCTGCAGATTTGCAATGTATACTGCATCAGGGGATATCCGCATTGAGGTTTGAAATCGTGTGGGGGGTGGCGGGAGGTCTTGCTGTGGAAACTGGCTCGTAGATATAACTTTCTCGCTGTCTAAGATGCTTTGAAAATCTTCATCTAAGATCGGTGGCTTGGATGGCGTGCGTAGCTCTCCCGGATCGCTCACATCGACCGTCTTTGATTCTAAGAATCTTGTCCATGCCACATCAGCTCCTTCATTTACGACCTCGCTCCTTTCGATCTCCAACCTCCTTGGCCAGCCTTGACAACCCATCACCAGAGTTTCGAATTCGCCGCCTTCTCCAGCCACGTTGCCACCCCATCGTTTCTTGATATTCTCCAATGCTGACCTTGTCGAGGGATCTGTGACATTCCGACCGAGCCAGCGCTCGTCCAGTCCCATACTAGCAACCTTAATGATCCTCGCATCAAGCCCCACCTCTGTCATTTCAGCGAGAACTGATTCCTGTCGTCTCTGCCAGAGCCAAGCAACAGATATCAACCCAAGCCGCTGGCAAACGTTTTCCACCCGGGTCCTCTGGTAGGTCGACAATATTGCCCCAGAGCAAACAGCTTTTACTTCAGGGTGCTCCTGCAAGACCTTCTTCAGCAACTCGTATAAATCCTCGGTTTCATCTCTCGGACTGTCGATAGAACCAGGGAAATACGTCAGCTCTTGGTTGACGGAGCCGCCCGTGATCGCGGCCCGATATAATGGTAAGCCTAATATAGTCGAGTAATGCGGCAGCACAGTGTAGCCAACTGTTTGGTACATGAACGAATCCAGGTCGTCGGACGCATTTTGTTGATCCGATGTTGCAGTCGGAAGGGGTGGGTGGAGGTTTGCAAGAGCGACAACTTTGAAGTTGTTCGCATTGCTATGTAAGAGGGAGAAGAAGGAGTCTTTCCCACCGGAGACAAGAGCAACGGTGGGGATCGCATCGGTCGTGGACGGTACAGTTGGCATGTGGGGTGCAGGAAAGCATATTTCTAGACATGCTTTATCAAGTACCTGTTGGGGGTTTTATTAGCAGGAGCTACTTTATCTGGCGATTTGGGTATGCTGGACTTACTCTGCATTTTGATAGGTTTTGTCCGTGTCGTTTATCGTGAGAATAAACCAGTGTGCGCCATGTGTTTTTTTGGGGCGCGGGTTGCCGTTGGACTACGAAACAAGGTTGATATCGATAAGCCCCACGAACCCAAAGTAGCTCGCTCTAGCAAGACACCTCCCGTTACAAGCTTTCAGCTACATCCATGCAGTAGAAGAAATGCCTATGTTCAAATCGAGCAGACATACTCGACCAAGGACACAATGCTGCTTTACAGTAAATTACAATCATATAGGTTTGAGAATTTCCATTATGGAACGCTGTTCTCGGTATTTTCTATCTCTCCTTCGGCTTCGCCCTCCTCATCGCTCTCATCTAGATCTTGGAGCGGGAATATTAATAACGCTGCTACTCCACCAAGCCCATCTAGCCTGACCCCGCTCTCATGTATACTGCTTAAAATCATCACCTCCCCGGCTCCGCTAGCTTTCACGTCCTCTACCATCTGCACATACCTGCGCCGCTCGCTCATGTTGTTGCTTCTAAAAAGGCTGTTGCTCACAAGCAACGTCCCAACAGCACCCTTTTCGATCGCCCGTTCTACCTCCTTTGGTCCATACCACGCTCTATCTTCATCCGTTTGCATCATCTTGAAGAAGGTTTCCATAACCTTTGTCTCCTTCGCATACTTTGTGTCGGCTAGTCTAGCGAGAACAGCTGGGCTCTTAAGGACTTCGTTCAATGCATGCACGTGCCCTGTCGAACAGTGTACCGTTACAAACTTTGGTCTAGCGCTGATTATTGTCTTGTTGTCCGACTTGACGGCTTCCGCGAAAATATACTTTTGTAGTGACTCCGCTAGAAAACCCGGGGAGGCTAGGAGAATAACTTTGAGATTGGCGATAGGTAAGTGTCGGAGAATGGATTGGTAGATTGTCTCGTAGAATCTGTCCATGGCCTTCTCGAAGGCGTTGATAGAGCCGGTTCGCTTTCGAGGAATGGACACATCTATCCGCTGGCGGAGGACGGTCATATGTTCCGTTATGAGACAGACGTTGGCCAGACCTAAGTTTAAGTTTTAGCATCAGCGTTTGCCCTAGTATTATAGTAGCCGGTTATGAAGGGATGAGCTGGGGATATCTGACCTTCATGTAGAACCACAGCACCAATCTCTGCCTTCTCCGCCGGATCGCAAGCCTCCTTCACGACTCCCAAGCTCACAGAATCCCACTCCGCTTTACCGACAGTAAAGTTTCGGTTCAGCTCCAGGTCCAGGGTATGATGCGCACCGATTTTGACATACTTGTTCTCTTCCGCGATCCTGCCGTTTATATGTAACTGACCGGCCTGACTGTCAAAGTCCACCTTGTCCACCGTGATCGTGAGGTTCATGTGAACTCTTGAAGAGGATGTCGAGCCGGTAGAGGATTCCGACACTATCCTACGAACAGCGGAGGCCCGCAGAGTGTCGCCCACCCTGATGAGATTGAATGCGTGCCACATATCCTCTGGCTCTTCGGGGTAGAGGGTCACAGCGCCGCTGCCATCCCGTTCTATCAGCTGTTTAATCAGCCGCATCTCAGGAGTTGACGTCTGAGAAAATCTTGATACTCAGGGGAGGTATCAGAATATCTGCCTATGTCTGGAGAGCTATGATGAGATAGATGTAAGTGAGCGCTGAGGTAGATGCAGTTATATTATGTACAAAGCCGAGCTATCTAGATATGACTTTGGAGGGTTGTGCTTTAGCGATGCTGGTTCCCCGTTGTGTTGCCAATCATCAGACATGCAACGCAAACTACATGTCAAACAAGTGTTTGCGAACTGGAACAAACACGTCAATAGACGGGCAGCATGACATAATCCTAGACGGAACCCTGCCTTGAGCTTGTGTCCACTGCAGATGGTCCCGTGGAATGCTAAGGGATGAAAGGGACGAGCGGTCGCAGATAGTGAAAAGAGCGGCCAGCGATTGGGTTTGTCGTAACAGTTCGAGCAGCGAGATAGCACTGGCACCCCAGCCGTGTTATGCTAGGATTCGGGACTCTAACTCTCATGCATCTTGTATCTTTACTTGTAAAGGCCTCCTAAGAAAGAACAGGAGGAGTACCAAAAGAATAAAATTATATGATTAAGTATGTTACACACATAGCCGACAATTTTAAGAGCGTAGCGACCAGCCAAAATGAAAACCCAATACTAGATACGGCGAGAATTATTTCGCACACACTCAAATCCAAGCTCCTGCTAAAGAAACAAAACATGCAAAGCCGTTGATGCATCGTGGTTCAAGTAATAACCTTTTTATCCCATGATACTGTCTTCTTTTTCGGCTTCGGTGCTGTCTCGCCCCAGGCGCCGCAGGCTATCCTTACGGCGTCTTCATAGCGATGACCTCTCACGCTTTTTCTTCTTCTTGCTACCTCGTCCTCGGAGGTTTCAGCTTTCCTACCCTCATCTTCCTTCCCTTCTTCCTCATCCTCCGTCAATAGCGCCTTCTCCGAGATTTTGCTGCCATCACTTAATGGTGGCGTAGGTGGCGGGCTATGAACCGTCGCCGAGGGCTGTTGGTCTCGTTTTATTATTCTGGTGTGCGGAGGGGCACACCTACGGGCAGAGCTGCGAGACCTCGAGCGGGGCGATTTCAAGTCTGTAGTTGACGGAGAGGTTGGGCTGTATGCTGGAGACCAAGGTGCTGAAGGTGGTGATTGAGGCGATGATACTGTGGAAGAGGAATCCGACAACTCTGGAGATGGAACGGTGGGCGAATCCTCTAAAGACGAGGGGAATGGGGGGAAATATCGAAGCATTTTGCTGCTAAATAGATGCGGAGGTGCCCTGTTGTAGCGGAGGGAAGTATTTCGAGATCCAACGAATTGGAATCCCAAAGGGTTGTATTAGATTTCTTTTGGATATTATGGGCGTCTCGGGGTTATTGAGTCGAAATATGTCAAGCCAGCTGGAATTAGCAGTGCGGCCTGGAGGAGATATTTTGGATTGATATTGCAATAATATTGTTATTTGTAGTATTTGCAAAATATTTTGGCGATGCGATCGAAGATGTGGTTTCTGCAGAAATTTTGAAATCGTCTTGCAAACTGATTGGTAGGACATGCGAAGGTACTCTCACAAAGATACCCTACCGTCAGCCGCGCCCGTATATATATACCTAATTGTCGAAGCGGGCTTGAGCTCAAGTCGGTTAGGTGCCCATCTTTCAGCCCCCGCAGCCACTGCACTGACAGTTCAGGGAGCAACGGCGCCAAATCCCAGAACCAGGCAGATTAATATGAGCAAGGCTGGATGGAGCATGCATGATGCAGAGTGCTGTCTACTAGCCTGTGTTCATGCTCCCACGGAGTGCTGAATCTGACGTCGAGTCCTGTCACCCCACCCAGAGAAAAAAATTTTGTTGAACACCGATTTGCTCGTTTCCCAGGCCGAAATCTCGATCTGATCGGGTTCTTTCGTTCGAGTGGGCTGACAATCTACTGCTTGACTGGAACGAGCAGCAGCACCAATGCGAATAGGTCAAGCCTGTTCTTTCGACATCCTTTAGCCAATGATATCAGCGGTGGGTGCCTTCTAAGCGAGAGTCGGCCACATTTGCTGCAGAACTGGCGGGAACGCCCGACAAAAACCGCTGCACTCGACGGTATCGCTTTCCAAGTAAGTGCTAGAAGACCGGAGAAGGGAACGGGGAGTTCGATGTGACGTCAAGCCAGCTCTCACTCGATGACCGATGGGGAGGGCAGAGATAAAGGTTTCGATGGTAAAGCAGAAGGCCGCGCTCGCCGACATGATTATGATATATGCTCTCAAGTCAAGTGCAAGCATAGGTGACCGGTGGTGTGCCCACAACACCCGTCGCACAAAAGGTAACCTGAAGCTTAACGTCACAAACGAGTGTGCGAAAATGCACACATTCACACAGCTTAAGCCTTAGAAGAATTCTATGGTCTTAAAACTAAGCCTTTCAGTACTTTGGGCTGGTTTGGTATATGCGAGCTTGACTGAGCTTGGCCGAACTTGAGCATAATATCACAGCTTACCTCCCCCTCCGTTCGTTCTAACCAGTTGCAATCCCTGTCTCGTGGAACCAGCCTGCTTACTTTCAACCAGCAAAGTAAAAGCTAGAGTGCCCTATGTAACCAACCCGATGCTCCGACGATAGTTCTTCAACAACATGCGGACATAGTGGACGGCACAAATAACACGAAGGTGCGAGTATGAACTGCATAACTGAAACTGGTTGCAAGAGAACGTCAGCTTTCGTCTCAAGTCCCTCTTGCTATATGTTTTCTACCTAGGTATATAGGTGTGAATTTTGCTATTGGTATCATGATATCACCATAGCAATATTAATAGGGCACATGGCCCATGTGCTAGAGATGGAGGACCCTCATCCTGAGTCTCGGGGTATCTACGTCAATAGTAAATCGCCTGCTGAAAGTAGATATCTCTCAGGGCCTCCTATATCTGGCTGTACGCTCAAGCTCGGGCTCCAAAATTTAAAACCAACCATTTCAAAGTTTGGATATCTCTGCTTTAAGATCTCTCTCAAGTGTACGTGTGGTTACTTATCTCCTCAAGTACTAAACCTAATTCGGGATGTACGATACCGGATAACGGAACGCTTCCAGATCGTCATCATGAACCGAAAGCCAAGCACCCACCCTTTCCATTGCAATATTGCTTGGTATCTACGTAGCCCCGTTTCAACGGTTTTCCATCATGTGGACACCAGAAAGATGTAAAATCAGCGTCAGAGATGCGCATGCTTGGATCGCTACTGTATACAGGTAGCCCAACGATCGCGATCGAACGAGCCACGTGATGCCTACCAATCTAGCTCGGAACACGGCGAACAGCGCTGCAATGAGCCAAATGCTAACATTTGTATATCAACCACCAACGTCTGGTTTATGAGACGAATGACATGGCAATTCGAACCCCTCAATAATAAACAAGCAAATTGGGGCTCGCAAAGCAAATAAGCAAATGCTAATATCTTTGCATAACTTTCTATTTCTAATCGATTGTACAGAAATACTGGAATCAAGTAAAGGCATTTACAGCGTTAACCTACTAATAGAAAGTACTGAATCCAAGGAGCTTTGATATATTAGGTTGGCCGGTTAGTACTATACCTAATTCGCACACCGCGAGATGTTTTTGAAATCCACAAATATCATGTTCTAGGTGTTGGCGAATAATACTATATCTCAAATCAAAAGTCGGTATGCGATTTGGAATTGAGTGATGAATTTTGAGCTAAACCCCGGAACTCCTCGCTCAAACGTCCAAGTTTATAGATTACGAAAGCAAAATATGCAGATATCTGACTCCCGCCGGGCCACGATTAACAATGAAATTCGAAAGTAGTTGCATAGTCGTCCCGTACGTACTGTCGTTAAGAAGCTTTATCGGGTTCCGGAATTACCGGCACACTTGATTGTCGGACGCCGGTAGTTCGCAACCACTGTCAATGCTATTATCTAATAATGCCCCAACTAGGAAGTCGCACAAGCAGACAATCTCTACAAGATGCTATCCTCGAGCCCATCGACACCGAGTCCGAATCAGCTCTGTTGTGCTAGAGTACAGGCCACATCTAAGCTATACACGTCAACAGTCTAACTGCAAGCCTAAAAGGTATTGGGTATACGTAATTGATACTCTAACAAATGCTCCGAGTAAAACCGTGCGACTAGCTGACCTTCCCCCCTGCTAAGATTCCGCCAATGCAACCTTGTATTAGAGCGAGGAAAATCTCGGCCAGGGGAGCGCGTTCTATGTGAGCTATGCGTCGAAGCACTTCTAAAATTTAAAATACAATATATATGCAAAATCTTATCGACACATAGAAGGGAGAACAAATGATTTGGGTGCTTCTCAGGATAACTATAAACATGCGCGGGGAAAGGGCTGAGAGCCAAACACAAACTAGGAAGTACAGGGTGCAGCACATTGAAATATCTCAGCACGTGCCAAGCCATCTCAACCATCAACTGGTTGCAGGCTCAGTCCTATCACTAGACCTGTGTTTGGTTTGCGCAAGCATTAACTTCCGAATTCCTAAAAGCTGCATCGCTGGCCGTTAGCCAACCCTTTTCCGCTCTGGGTTCCACCCAATATTCTTTCCCTTTACTCTAAATTCTAGTTCATGGTGCTTTATGTTGATGCTAGCATATAATTAGCATAGTTTCTAATTTTCTAGGAAAGCTAGTATTAATATTCACATCTGGCCAGAGTGGTACATGTTTCAGTGTTGTATTTCTCAAACTAGCTTCGTTTCCTGCGTTGCGTACTAACGTTAGCTCGACGCCTGATGAGGCTGCAACAACGATGCGAGTCAATGAGGTAGTGATCGATGAAATATGCTCTCCACGTAGCGTGACTAGCTTTTGTTACACGGTGCAGTCCCCAATCTGGGAGCTAGCTAGGTTATAACAGGGAGTTGAGAGAAACCCAACGTTACCCGTGCTATATGATGCATGTATAAACATGAGAAGCGATTGTGCATATCCTAATATTATATTGGAGGGTACCGGTCCCAATATCAATCGAATCAAACCCCTCAAAAGTCAAATAGGAACCCAACCTCGGATCCGCATCGTGCCGTCTGGGCACACGGTGCCTAGATAGGTATTTATAATGGGGTCGTTACGTTGCTCGGCTTTGCTCAGCGTTTATGTTGCAAAGCAAAGTTGAGGCGCAGCACTTAGCCTCGAGTCAGACTTCGGTTTCTGTTAAAACATTCATTGATAACCATTCTTATTTACAATCGAACAGCTGGCAAAGGGTGATCAATTCCGTTATTTATCTATCTTATCAAATCGCTTATTTCCACTTGTAAAAGGACGGCTCGCTAGTCTATATTTTACAAAGAAAGTATTGATGCATGATGCTGTCTTCGGCCACTAGCTAGCTAGCTAGTTTTAAGTTGAACTAAGCTGTCCTAGCCTGAGAATGGATTTGAATTGCAGAGGGGAAGAACTTACACGAAGGGGATATTTAAAATTTACAGGCACTATAGACGGATAATGTTGCATATGGACTTAATTAATTTGGTGTATATGGTGGCGTCGTATATATCAATCATATTAACTCATACACGTAGGGTGAAATTACGGCGGCGCCCTGAAAGGCCCCGTGAAAGAAAGTAGATAAAATCGAAATCGTTGCAAAATGTGTACATACAGATGTAGAGTGTGAATAACAACAAGAGGGCGAGGAGAAGTAAAAAAAAAAAGCAGCCTCGGATATACAAAATGGATACCGGGGATGGATGCCTCCATAAAATCACGCTAAAGCAAATCCAAAAAAGAGGGAGAAAACAAAGCCGCAAAAACTATCATCGGAAGTCTTCATAGTATTCCCCTCTCTGCGGTGAAAACAATCCACTACCCGTCGGCGCCGGCGGCCGCGGATAGTCCTGGATGGAGTTACTTCCGCGTCCAGCCAGCCGGCCACCTCCTCCGGCAAACCCGGAGCTATTTGCACTCAAGCTGCTAATAGTGCTCACCGGCGGGCTGACTGTGAGACTGCGTGCAATCACGTCCTCCGGAGCCCCAATAGGACTTGTTGCAGAACCAGGTACCCCCTTCCTAGGGATCATCATTCCAGGTCTCGGCATGTCTTCCGCTGTCGGGTCGAACATCCGTCGCTCCAAGCCCCTCCGTCCCGTCAGATCTTCGTATCTGTTAGAAAACGACATAGGATCCCTCATTCGAGATATATCCGTAGGCGATGATAGTGCAGCACCGATCAAACCTGCACCTTCAGGCGCTCCCCCATTAAAGCCTAACAACGGTGCACTAGGCCCAGGCACCGCTGCCGCAGGCATCAATGGTAGCGAGCCACCCCCACCGTCTCGGTATCCGTAATCCCCACCATCCATAGGTGTATAGCCCCCCATGGGCATCCTGCCTCCAAATCCGCCCACAGCATTCTCAAAGTTAAATGACGCCAAGCTAGCCGTCTCATCAACTGGCATACTCATCCGCCTATCCCTTCTTGTAGATTCCGCAATACTCTGCACCTCATCGATTGGTGGCAGTGGCGCTCCATGTTGGTACGGAACGTACGGATTCCCATTGGCGTGCTGACCGAAGTACGGCGGGAAACGTTGCGGCCCGCCCCCAGCTCCGTAATATGCCGTGTCCACCATGCCTTCATGATCGTCCACCAGGCTCATGTCCTGCGAGCTCTCACTGCTTTGGCTACCACTGCTCTTCCCTACGCCAAAGAAGGGGACGGTCGATAGCCACATCCGGTTCTTTCGTCGCTTCCCGCTCTTCAGGCCGAACGCTGTGAGTGTAGATCCGCTAGCCGCGTCTGTAGCAAAGCCAGCACCAGCGGCGGGATTATTCGCGCGAGCGTAGCGTCCTCGTCCGTTACGTCGACAGCAGCCGAAGCAGAAGTAAAGGATTCCGAATGCTGCTGCACCAAGAACGACTAATCCACCAATAGCGATGGTCGGAATAACCCATTTCTTGTTCTGAGCCGTGATGAAGCCAGAGTCCTGCTGGGAATTTGTCGCGATGGTCGGACCGCCTGATGTTGTAGACACCGGGCCGTTGCTATTGATGCCCGTAGCCGTTGCCGGAGAGGTCGCTAACGTCGTTCTGTCGGTTGCACCCGTTGTAGTGACACCTGCGGTAGTACCGCGAGAGGAAGTTACGTCCGTTGAGGTTGAGCTGACGCTTGTTGATGTCGGGCGCTCGCTCGAAGTGCTCGAGTCACGAGTCGTCTCTTGCGTGCTTGTAGATGTTGATCTTGTTGAGGTGGCCGTGGCAGCAGCTTCACTAGACCGTATTCGAGCCTCAACGTAATAGCTACAGGCACCCGTTCCATCGAACCAATTGCGGAACTCCTGCGATTCAAAGTCCGAGGTACATGTGCATGTGCTGCCTTCGTAGAACTGCTCGACCCAGGGTGACTGACATAGACAGTCTTGTGAGGACTGCCCAGCAAGAGTGCAGTCGTAGTTTGCCGACCAGAGCGGTTGACAACGGTCGATACAATCCTTTAGATACTCCGGGAAGAAGCCTGCTATCTGGGCGGTCGTCTGGCCTGGAAAATGCAGTGTCGCGAGAAGAAAGGTGAGGGTGAGGTGAAAGGATAGAAGCTTTAGAGGTTTGGGGGGCCGTAACAGCGACATGGCGATACACTGAGCACGACGGCTCTCCTGGTAACGATGATACCTAAACTGGGTGTAAAATCAACCTGAAGAGAAAAGAAGAAAAAAAGATCAAAAAAAGATCAAGATATTTTGGGGGTTACAGATTGCAACCAAACGAAAGGCAAATGAGAACTCCACTAAATGAAATGAAATGCAAAGGAACGTCAAGCCGGTAGTTTGCGCAAATGTCGAGATGGGATCAGCAAGGATTTGATAAAGAGAAAAAAGTCGGGTAAGCTCGTTGGAGTCGTGAAACGTCGTAAATTCATGATTCGACGGCTGTAATCTCCCATTCCATGGCGCCGGAAGGCTGATATCTCTGCTGGTGAGGATTCTTCGACAAAGGGGGTCGTAAGGAAATAAAGGAAGGCGGAAGATATTCTGGATCTCAGCTATTCTGTGGCGTTTTGGACGAATGAAGTCTACTGGAATGCGAGTGAGGGGAAGGCCGGCATTGATGGAGGTGCGTATTGTATGTTCGCTGGGGTTTGAGGACGACGAGGAAAAAATGCAAAGCCTCGTCGCAGTGCTATGACACCAGTTGATGAATCGTACCAGGCCCCGAGGGTTGACTATTCTATTCCACCGATTCCGGGACCGTCAACCGATCAAGCGAAGGGCGGAATGTTTTAGCTTGAAGAGTCGGTCAGCCAGGCGATGCAATATGCGTAGTAGCTGTCAGCCTCGAAAGAAAGTTGTTCGTTGTCCGAGGGCGGATGGATGAGCGGACGTTAACGTTAGTTTGGTGGTACAAGCCAACGCCGACCAGGTGCGTAAACAACAATGAGCCACCGCTATAAACGAAACCACCAGCCTGTCCACCGGAGGAAAGAATGCAGTAAATGTCGGTCAAAAGCAGCGCAGTCGTAGCGGTATAATTCCTAAGCAATGGATCGCAATCATAAAGCAATAAATGTATAGCGGCTGGCTGTATTTATTGTAAATAAGTAAGTTACAATTCGTAAATACGGGAGAAATTGCATGCGCAAGATCGAAGGTGAGCAAAGCTGAAGAATGTAAGTAAGAATCAAATGGAGAAGAAAGGAAAGAGGCAGCCGGGCTGTGTTTTCGTCCCAAATTGGCTTAGGCCCTCGCTCTCGCCCTCGACGCTTCCTCTTTCCATGGCAGAAGGAAAAAGGCACCTAGCAACGTGAACAACCGACGCTAAAAGTCACTCGACTAGTTCGCACAGTGTGGTTGGTACCTGTGTTCCGGACTTGGATTGTACCTGGGTCTCTGGCACGGATACAATGCATTGCATGACAAGGGCTGCGTCAGCAGATGATCGATGGGTTTTCTCGGTTGGAAGACAGCGCTGGGTGAGCCTCAGCCCAGCCTCCGGTTGGCGATTGCCGGTGCTCGCTTTTGCCCCGGAAATCCATCCACTGGATTATTACGTTGACTCTATCGAGACCCGTCCAAGTTTGACGCTTTTCACGATGTCCAAGGAACTATGTTTCTTTTCCTTGGTTGTATCCGGAGGCGAAAAAAACCTGTGATCCTCAAGATCCTTAATTAGGGGATCTTGTTTCTATTTTTTTGGGCTCTTTCCCCCATCGCTGGCAAGGGCATGGTAGCATAGGACCCTAGATTACCACCACCACTGTATCCACCGACGATCGATGAGCATTGCAGCTTGGCCCGGTTGAATCATTTGAGTGGGCTGGCCGGTGAGGGCGGTGGCGGTCGCCTAGCATCTTTTTTTGCAGCGTACCTGATCCCGGTTTCTACCAGCAGATCCATTCCCCGGCTTCCACTCTTGCGACCGGAATTCGAGAACGGCTGGCTATAAAAAGTAACGTGGTTGGATGATTCGATGGCAACCCGTCTGGTGATAATTAACGGTGTTTCTCCTCCCCTTGCATTGGCGTTAGCATTGGCTCGCGCGGATCCCATTCCCTTCTGTGATATGGTTCGCCACACTGGTGCATGGGATGCGTGGCGTCAGTGGCTTGAGATATCGGCTGTGGCTGTGCGACGGTGTTTCGTATTCTCAGTCTTCGTCGATAGCTTTTGGATACACGATGGTGAAAATAGTCAAATTAAATGGAACGAAATGTCAAGTAGAAGCAAGTCAAAAAAGCAGTTTCGGCTGACGCTAATAGATAATACACCAACAACGCCGTTCTGCATCAAAAAAATTACATGGCGGTAGAAACATAAACCATACCCTTCGCTAGAAACAAAATAGAAGGCTTTGAATCAGAAACATTTCAAAACATATCACCTGCTAATACCGTGCCGTCGGAGTGTATACAAAATTTGCACCCTTTTCTCCTCACCCTTACGAATTAGTTCCTCCTCGTGTTCCCAAAAGATGTCCCACGGCGTCTTGTGGTTCGACGCCCGCACAAATCGATCGATCTCCGGTCGACGTAGCAAAACCTCAATTGGTGCTGCGCTGCGTCCATCAAACATGCACCAATGCAGTGCTGTGTAACCCCCCGAGTTCTTCGCGTTGATGTTCGCCCCTGCCGCAACTAGCATCTTAAGGATCCGCACATCCGCGTTCCATGATGCCTTCCACGCGGCAAAGTGAATCGGTGGCTTGCCCGTGATGCTGCGCGCTTCAATATCCGCGCCGTGCCGAATCAGCACTGCCGCCACTTCTGCATTTGTCTGCCGTGCGCAGACGTGTAGCGGCGTGATGCCCTCGAACAATGTCTGCTGAGGATTGGCCCCGCCGTCCAGCAGCAGCTGTGCCATAGCCGCTGAGTACCGTGACCGGCTGCCTGCAACCACGTGTAACAGTGTCGTTGCTCGCCATGCATACTGCGGCATCGGCGGGTCCAAGTCAAACGAGATGGGAGACTCACGCAGAGCCTCCGTCGCATAGTATTCGTTTGAACAGATCAACGTCATCAGTGGTAGGTTGTCCGTTTCCAACGCATCATGCAGCGCTGTGAAGACGTCCTTTTGCCGGCCGATAAGGACCTTGCCGTCGTGTCCGAAGGAAAGGCGGTGGCGCTTCATGTCTTCGAGCAGCTGCGCACGTTCTGCCTCAGATTGTTCAGCCGTATTGGCGGTGATATTACCGACATCACCGTCGCCGGCCTCGCCGTTGTCTGGGGTGGCAGCTGTCGCATCGTGTGAGATTGGTGTAACGAGGAGGATAGGATCCGGAGTATGATTCGAAGATATGAGAGATTTATAGAATTGCGTCTTAGTCAGATCGTTTGCCTTGTTACCCAAGTCTTCAAGAGTCCGGGAGGCGAGGTCACCAAACGCGGATTGATATTTTTCCTGTAGCGAGCCGTGAAGGAAACGTTGTACGACGTTTAAGCCGCGTCGGGAGTTCATGTGGGACGCCTCGTAGTCCCTAAGCTTGTAGAACGCAACGGCTTTCGCGTAGTACGCTCGGGTGGACAGCTCTGGTTCCGAAACCGATTGGTGCTCAAAGTTCTCGAGTAGCTCCAGTGCTTTATCCCATTGTGCTTTGCAGTTGTGCACCATCGCCTGCAATATCTGCAGGTCTGGACTGTTGGTGGCGTTAGATTCCTTTAGGAGGATGGATAGGCTGCTTTCCGCGGTGGTCCAGTCACCGCGTGAGAGGGCGTCGACTACTTTCGACTGGTGGAGTGGCATCCG
Source organism: Drechslerella coelobrocha (assembly GCA_036971555.1). Lineage (NCBI taxonomy): Eukaryota > Fungi > Ascomycota > Orbiliomycetes > Orbiliales > Orbiliaceae > Drechslerella > Drechslerella coelobrocha. The sequence goes on from JAJTUH010000006.1 coordinate 2,184,884, forward strand.
CTCATTGTCGGCACCGTCAGATTTAGGAATGGAGACCCTGTCTTCCTTCCAGCTAGCTGGGGCAGAAGAAACATGGTCAGCTGTTGGCCTGTGTTCACAACAAGAAAGATGCCTGGAATGAGAGGACACGGGCACCATATTCTGATGCTCACCTTCTAGCTGCACGCTAGCGTTCTCGATGAACAGATGCCTAATTCCGGGCTCCGCGTTCTCGGATCGTGGGAGGTGCATGTATGCGGCGGGCGACGGAGATGCAGCGTCTGCAGAGGGGTGACTACAACGATAAGCGGTCGGGTCCGCATTCCAGTTGTCGGTGGCGCTACGCTCGACGATAACGGCGGGAGATCCTGCCATGGGCCCGGCTTTGGCTGTCGGTGATGGTGCTCCAGCTGGAAGGAAAGCAAGAGAGAAAGAGGAGAATGAGAGCAATGGAGACGATGGGCTGCCGGGGAATGTCAGAAAACGCAGGCTGGTGGTGTCCAATAAAACCTGCTGTCAGGATCCACCATCTGGTGGCCAGCACGCGCGACGCTGCTTCGACCAAGCAAGGCGGACGAACGGCTTTAACGACTTCACGGTAAGTAACCCTCTTCACGACCACCAACCAGATGATAATGACAATGAGAACGGCATTTCGTATATACAAAATCTAATCATCTAGCAGCATCTCCCGCAGACCTCTCTCCAGTCGCCGTCTCTCCCGTTCGGCTGCCTTCTGTCTCTGCCGCTCTTGCCTCTGTCGCACCTGCTCCATCGACCGCCGCCTCGACTCCCCACCGTCCGCCCAGGCCTGCTGCATTGCTGTCGCCTCAACCGTCAGTCCGTCACGACATCTACCTCTGCTGTTAGAACAAACATATACCACATCCCTAAAGGAAGGAAGGAAGAAAAGCAGTACCTCCAAAACCGACGTTCGATTTCCCAGCAAGTTACCGCGGCGTCTCCGAGGTCGATTCCCGTTCCATTGGCCACCTTTACTATCTGGCAGTCGTACTGCATCATTGTCGCCAGCGGACAGTCTTTCTGTAACCTCTCCACCGTTATCGGTGTGTCGACCACTTTTGCCGTCTTCGAAGTTCCGTACGGCGCCGCCGGATCCGTCCTAACGGTGCTCGTGTGTCCAGCCAAGCGGCCTGGAAGCTCCGATGCTGGGAACCGATCGAGCGGCAGCGACATTGCACGGTTTCAATGGACGGTAGCGGCGATGGCGGCGGCGGCAGCGGACTGGCGAGACGATTGCTGATGCAAGTTACACAGCACAGTGAAACTCTGACCGATGTACGATCTACCTCTTTTTTCTTTGATCTTTCGTCGTCGGACGCGACTCTTCGGTTGGTGGCAGTTGGCGAGAGCTAACTCGAGCTTGACAGCTGCTCACCGAAGTTCGCCTGGCTGCACAACACCACAACACTGCCAACGGGCCTCTCCACGTCCACGCCATCGACAACCTCCTCAAACTACAGCTTCACGACCACCTGCACAATCAATCCGCCGCAGCTACAGGAATTGGAGTGGCCGAGGTAGCAAGAGGAGGTGGCGACAGTGGTTGGAGCGCCCCAGACACGTTACTCGGCGTCGAAACAGATTTCGTGCCTCGCGATAGGCCCCTCATCGTCGAGATCTCCTCTGACAAGCCATGTGCGGGCAAGACCCACCTCCTCTATTACTTCGCATGCGTCGCTGTCCTGCCGACATCGTGGAACGGAGTCACTCTCGACGGTAAGGATGGTGCTGTGGTCTTCATCGACTGCGACGGCCGATTCGACATCCTGCGCCTCGCTGCAGTTATCGAATCGTACGTCCACACTCGACTTTCGCGCGCCATCGAATTTTGCCATGCAGCTGCTGAAGAACAGCCGGATGACGAATTGGAGGAATATCTCGGCCTACTCCTCTCTCTTACGCAGTCCCACGTCGCCGAACTCACCGAGTACGTTCTCGCCCACGTCCATGTCTATCGCCCGGAATCCTCCCTAGAGCTGCTAGATGTATTGGGCGGTATCTCATCACACCTCGCTTTCTCGCCCTCGCATGGCCGACCACTCGCCTCTATTCTGGTTGATGGCATATCTGCCTTCTACTGGCTTGACCGCTCCTCCTCGCTCTCGCTATCCAATGATCTCCCAAATGCATCGGCGGACACCCCGCCACCGCTCCAGACACAAGCAAAGCCACAAACATCAGCTCTCCAGTCCCGCTTCGAGGCAATCACCACAGCTCTTAGCGGTCTATCTACCCGTTTCGGAGCCAACATTATCCTTACCAACACGTTCATTCCAACCGCCGCTCCTACCATGGCGTCTACAGTATCAGCTAACAACCCACCGCCACCGTTCCCACGCCACCTGCCAGCATGCTACACCTACTCATCGAAATTCCTTACTGCGCGCATCATTCTCTCGCGGGACTTGGTGGCGCCGTTCCGCGCGGGGATACCGCTACAGGATGCACACACGGAGCACGACGAGCGGATGCAGGCCGTGCACCGTGCGGGCATCAGCGCGTGGGTTGGCAGCGCCGGGATGAGGAAGCCAGATGGCGTTACTACCAGCAGCGGAGGTTGGTTCTGGTTCCGGGTCGCGGAGGGGGTGCACATTGATGATGATGATGGTGATGACGACGCCGACTGCGACGACGACAATGGCAACCAAGGGATTGGAGGAGCAGAGGTGGAGGCAGAAGCAGAAGCAGAAGCAGGATCAGAGGCAGAACCAGAGGCAGAAACGAGAGAGTAGCACACTTGTTATGGCATTGCACAGAGCATAACGGTTGAAGTTGCATTTGCAGCGACACTGCATGGTGTTATTCTGACCTATATGCCCAGCGTCCGAACGCCCGTCATCAGCTTTCGGTGTCTGGCCGCGGTGGGAGGATGTCAGGCAAGTCATGCGATTCGGTCATGTCGTCGCGGTGCATTTATTTGTACATGCGTGGGGCGGAGAACTTTATTATTATATTATTATAGACATCAAGGTGGGCTGCTGGCCCGCTGGCCCGCTGGCGTCTCGTTTTAAACAATCTACTTGTTTTCTTCGGTATCGAACCATGTATATATTTGTAACTGCCAGCCAGCCAGTCGACCGGCCAGCGCAGCACCGGTGTGGCATGTCTCTCAAAGGGCTGACCAAGCCAGTTTGTAATATAGTAATTTGTCGTGCATGCTGCTGAGGCACATGTCTTTTTCTTTGTTGACTATCGTTAAGAGTAATTAACGAACATACCCCCACGTTCACGGTATACCTAGGCTAACTAGGCCACTCTTACCTTCCTTTCCTTCACTACCTACAACTAACAATCGCATGTAAACATAAATGATAGTTCACATGACCATAACTGAGGCTCAGCTCAGTCTTTGACCCGGTCCCGGTCTCAGCCCTTACGGTTGATTTTCCTGTCGGGGAAAGGGCAGGCTTTGAGAGCATTGAACGGGTCCGGATCGTGTCCGAATCGCGTGATATAATAAAGACAGACGGACAGACAGCTCGTGAATCAGCCACGTATCGCCAGCGCTGCGTACAGCGCCAGACCAGTTCGGGCAGCCGGATCGATTGATCATCGATCAATTTTGGCGCCGCAACCGGCGGGGTCAGGCTTCCTTTTGATTCATTCATTGACGTATCTTTTCCAGGTTATGCGTGTGTGTGTGTGATTTATACTGGTATGAACGAACGAAGATGCGTGCCAGTCGACTCACTCGCTCGCTCGGTTGGCAAGCAAAGCCAAATCAATTCACAAATCCACAGCCTCAAAATTGTTGCAACAACATGGCGGATGGGTATGCGTATACTCGCCGCTGACAAAGAGGTGACACGACGCGACGCCTGCTAACTGCTTGCTTGCCCTTCAGCTAAATGGCTCAGAAGACAGGACGGGATGGCTACTACGAGCATCCTAAGCGCCTTCTTGACGATTTGATCAATTGGGAATATTGTAGCTGTGGTTAGTAGTAGTAGGCAGGAGCTAGTAGCAGCTAGTGGTAGCAGTCGGGAGCAGCCAATGGTGGTGGTGGTGGTTTAATGTTCATGTTACAGTTCATGTTACAGCCGCGCAGGACAATTGAAAGTTGCAGTTGCAGACAGCCATATTTATCACGGAGAGAGAGAAGAGATATAAAAATCTGATCGATAAACAGGGAATTCATTCCTCCCGTCACAAATTCGCATTTGTAAAAATAAAAAAACCTTCTGAACCCGCTCTACAATACACTTTCGTGGTATCTCTTTTGCGTAAACAATAAAGACAAAAAGCCAACGAACTCAAAGAAACATTGCTAAATAGAAAAGCAGATTTTTTAAGGGCTAGAGAAAAAAAAAAAGCTTGGTCTGAGAACGCGTGCTTGTAGTAATAGAAAATTCCAAGAGGCCGTGGTTCATAATATCCAGGCCCTTAACTGTGCGAACAAAACTCCAATTTATCTTATCGCTGGAGCTGGTAGAATTCTTCGCGTGCTTCCTTCAACTGGACTGCACTTCTTCCCTTCTCATTGTTCTGGAAATTTATAAAAATCCAAAAAGGGACACTTTATCATCCCCTGTACATACACTTATAGTGTGCTTCCGTTCTCTTCTATGTATAATCCTGCCCTGGATGCCGCCGTGGCATCGAAGGAACTCGCTAGATTGCGTTACACGCAAGAAAAAAAAAAAAGAAGAAAAAAGACCAAAGAGAAACAAGAAAAAGAAAAAGAGAAACTTTGCATTCCACCCATTTCTTGGATTCATTCCATAGGGGAAATGCAAAAACACGTCCGCCCGTCCGTCTTTCCGTCGATATTAAAAAGGCTGTATGGTGTAGATATGTATCCTTGCTCAGGGATATTTATAGGAATGACGAATCGGTCGTAATCGGAAAGCGAGTGCGAAGGAAAAGTGAGCGATATGCTAATGGTGTGTCGTTTGCAGCAAAAAATTCGAGAGGCCGCCTGAAAAACCGAAAGACAGAGGCGAAAAAAGAGGTTAAGACAGAATATGTCGAAAGATGAAAGCCCACCAGAAATATGGAAAACGGAAGAAAACGCATAAAACGCCTTAAATGATAAAACGATGAACCCCAATATTCAAAAAAAGAACATTTGACGAGGCGGCCGGACAAGCGAGAAATGGTAACCCGGAGAGTATTTGAAAAGATTCGCCTTGGTGAGTTATAAAAAAATAAATAAAAAAACGTGACTGCGACAAGCGCCCTCTACTGTCCCGGATTAAATAGTATATGTCGGTATATATCGATATGTGCAATGAAGGCTACCAGGCATCACCAGCTGCCTCTGCATGGATCCCCCCTTTTCAACCACCAAAAAAATTTCCTCCATATGATATTCAGCTGATAGTGGTGTTGGGTGATGTTGAGAAGAAGTGTGATGTGTATGTGATCTGGTATATTTTACAGAGTGACTTCGGGATGGTAGAAGACGTATCGCTCAATATAGGCTTTGAGAGCGCCTTTTCGGTCGCCTCTGACCTTTTCGATGTCAAAGCCCGATCCGATGGCAAGCTCGTCGTCGAACTTCCGTGCCATGGAAGAATGGTTCAGGGAGAGATAGGAGAAAACGGTGCTGATAAGCTCGTCGTCCACCTCTGCGTAGTCGTCCTCGCCGACGGATGGCACTGTAATGTCGGTGGCACCAGAGGCCGTGGTGTCTACAGAACCGAACGACGTCTGCGTCTTAGGAAAGTACTCTGGTGACGAGGTTGTTTCAGTTTCGGGTGTGTCAACCGGGATGTTGAGAATCGTAGACTTTGGTGAAGGAATGAAGTTCGGGGTCATGATGTGCCGCGGCTGCGACATCCACAGAGATGTTGGAATAGCAGGTCGCCGTGTGGTGACTATATAATCCTTCTCAACTTCTTCCTCGTATAGTAGGCGTGCCTTTGCCAACTCTCGTTCTTCTTCTACCCTGGCGGCCGTCCTCTCATCGGGAACATAGTCATCAATCTGGTCGAATTCGGGTAAAAACTCAACGGTAGAGTTCCGTCTGGCGAAAGTCTCAGCGCCTCCGATATCGAACATGCTGTCCAAGTTGAACGAGCCCTTTGGGATTGGCTTTGCAGCCGGGCCGTGTCGATGGGATGTGGGCGCCATTCTCTCTGGGGGGACGGATATTGGGGCAACGTCGAAGGTTATTTCCTCCGTACCTTCTTCGGGGGTGTGTATCATCGATACTCTCGTCGACGATGTGGCGGAGACGGGCGAGGAGCATAAAGAAGGGCAGTACACGGATTCCCTGTCGGAAAAGAGATAGTTGTTTTCCCGATTGGAATAACGGACTGTCGAGATGGGCTGCGGTAGCGACGCGGCCAGTCTCTTGAGGGCATCAGCGGTTAGAGGGACATACTCAAGGTCGTCCTGGGGTTCGTAGTGGCAGGGAGAGTTCTCGAACTGCTCAGGCCGCAGCCTGGGCACGAATAGGAGGGACATGGTGAGTGTAGTGTAGTATAGAGATGGTCGGTTATGCGAGGGTCCGATCGATCAGTTTTTAGGATAGAGTGGTGAAAGTCGCGGATGATCGGGTTTGCGAAGGTTATTCGGAGTCCGATCTCTGGAGATATAAGATATATATAGTTGGGAGTGCTATGCTATTTTTCTCCAGTTAGAGTTCTAGGTGAATGTGTTGCCGGCTGTTGTGCGACGTTTGGCAGCAGAAAGGTCGGGCAGGGGAGGCGACAACGCAACGAAGCCCGATTTGGAGATATATATATGTGCCTTGCTTGGGGTGGCGATATCGATGGTGATGATGATGATGGAGCGTTTATCTGTCAAGTTTGAACGTCGAAGCTGTTAATATATATGGGAATATACTGCAAGAGCTGGAGGGTAGGAGGAAGGGGCAAGATTGATATTTATTTGGACCGAAAAGTGTGAGAGGGTTCCGTCTGATCAAATCTAGAAGAGCAGGAAAAAGAAATGCGCACCACCGTCAAAGGCAGCGGCCGGGAGCAGTGTGTGCTCAGCGACCTCAAGCATGCAATGCAATTTGGGGGGGCAGAAAGAAGCACCTATCCACGCCCTGGTCGCCGAAAAAAAAAAATTATAGCAAGTATGGGGGATGGGAAAACGGGCGATTGGCCTGGACGGAGCTCCAGGCCCCAATTAAAAGCCTACCAGCCGAAAACAGGCCCCAAAGCTCCCAGTCGGTAGGCAGCTCGTGGGTGAAAGCGAGGCTAGCCAGGCTGCTCCTGCTGGATCGGCCGGAGAATGGGGGTGCTCCTTCTGACTGGGCGGGCAATGTCAGGCGCCCTACTTTTGTCCAAGTTCTTGCCTATGGTGTATTATTTTAAAATAGAAAACTGACTGACTGGGTGACTGACTGACGGACTGACTGACTGGCTTGTCTGGCAGCGGTGCTGGGCCCTGGGGAATGCAACGGGAAGGGGACCCTGAAGAAACCGAACTGAACAAAAAGAAGAAAAGCCAAAATGAGATATTGCTGAATCTGGCACAGCGGCACTGTTGGACTTACTCCGTGACCACACCCAAATTTGCCTGTGCAGGGCGCGCACTCAGGCCGAAGGGCAAAAAGGCTATGTGACCTCGCTTGGAAACAGCGAAAGCCTCCGTTGTCCGCTGGCCGGGTTTCGAGTCCCCCGTTTCTGCTGGCACTGTTGCAGCAGTCGGCTTTGGAGATGGTAACTTGACAGTTGGCCCGGTCGATTGACTGGCCGACCGACTGACTAAGTAACCTCAAATGGCTTTTCTGTCTGGTGTCTTTGACGTACGTGGCTCGTGCTGGACGTATGTATCGAAGAACTGAGTCGTGGTAAAACTCAGTTTCCCCGTACGAGAAACAGCCGCCGAACGATGAAAGAAGATACCAAATGCTTTTGACTGACTGTAGGCAAAAAATAATAATAAAAAAACCTTTTGTTTTTTGAAAAAATAAACGTCAAAAGCTTAAAGGTTCAAGTGAAGCCGTGGCCCACGGATACAGCGGATATAAGTAGAAAACTTGTCTTTCTTCCTCCAGTTAATCCGAGCCGCATCGAGCTTAGCAAGCCTGTGCATATATCGAAAAACTTTGATAGAGCAATAGAAACCGGTGATCCGAAGGCCGCTCGGAAGAACGAATTTTTAGGAATTCCTCGGCTTCTGCATGGCAACCCCACGGATTTTCAGTCAATCCGACTGAGGCCCTTGAAGTTATATCGCCGTCATGGGTAAGCGAGCGGTGATGTCAAACGTCATGGAGCCAAGTCGCCTGCAAACAGCGCTGCAGGAAACTACTCTGTCCATACTACGCAGGCATCAAAGGCAAGAAGGAATGCAATCAGATCGAAGCAATCGGATCCATCGGGGGGGAACCGCCATATCGACGACACCGTCGTCAGCGTGCGGAGTCAACCTGCTTTCCCCCATGATCGGGTCCGACGTGATGATTGTCGCCCCGTTCAGCAAAAAGGTCCGACGGTCTCGACGTTTGGGTGGAAGGGTCCTCCCTGGTCATGACGTAGGAACCAGAACGGCAGTCCGCGGTAGACCAATGTATATAAAATGTATGTCTGATATGTATGCTTAGGACATATGCATGTGTTAAATTTGGCACCTGGCTGGCCGAATCAACTGCTGCATCTGCCCTGGACCCTTTTTCTGTTTGACCACCCCCGCTGAACCATCAAATAAAAAATCAAATATCATATTCATCATCAATCATCACCATCTCGCATAAGCGGAGGCGATTGCAGTTGCGACGCAGTGCACTGGTGCAAGGGCATGCCACATGAGCCCACCAGGAAATTTCACGACGGTGACCTCGCAATGAGTCCGAAAAGGTGCAATTTCTCGCAATCACTTGCTTGCGCTTGCTTGCTTGCTTTCCCCCAAGCGTTACTGAAATGCTCGCCAAGCCGGTCGGCTGGATGAATTCAGATGGAAACGGCCTCCGCCCCCCATTCTTTCGATGAAATTATTCAATAAGCATGGCTAGTAGCGACGCGGCAGGCGTGTGTATGCAAATATAATGGCGAGCACGGTGAGAGGTTGGCGCCGCGGCCGACCGACCAACCGACCGGACTGATGATTGTGGGGAGATGAAACGGCGTAGAATGTTGCACAAGCATTTTGATTCGGTTTACGGCGTGTGGGGGGTTGTTGAAAGGAACCGCAAAATGAGGCAAACGGGCAAAATTTCTTTTTGTTCAAGGCGAGAGGGAGAGTGAGAGTGAGAGTGAGAGAGGAAACGGAACATGAGAGATACCTACCCTTTCAGAATTAAGATTGAAGGAATATAAAATTTGGAGCCGCGGGCTGAAAATGGAGCTGTCGAATGGGATTCGAAAACGGCGACACGATGATGATATTCCGCACAAAGCAAAGTCAAATCACCAATAGCACCAATTACGGCACAAATCAATGTTCAGTTTCACTTTGGCAAAATACTTCCGCAATATAATCAGACTATAGTAACTCCACAGGCGGGTTTCGCCCTAGGCTATCCTCTGTTTGCTTCCGGACAGTTAACGTTGGCGATGTCGCCTTGTAGTAGTAGTAGTCGTTGGAGCCTGCTTCGATTCGGTAGCAGTCAAGGTCGACTGGCGTGATGATGGTTGACTGATTCAGGCGAACGCTCGAACACGTACGTTTGGATTGCAAATATGGCCAACGTCGCAAACGAATGAAGCGAGAGGCGCAAGCAGGCTGCTGTTGTATCGCAAAAAGATGCCTAGGTCGTAATAGCAGATGTTATTTTGTATCAAATTCCACAGCCCTTCTTTCTTCAGTCTCTGCCTCGTGGCCGTACCCTGACTCTTGCTCAACCTTCGCACTTTCTCCGTCGACCGGCTAGCTGCTGATTAGAAATCCTCTTCTATCTCTGGTTAATTTTAATTAAGGACGCAATTTAGGAGGCCAGTGAGGATACAGATTGTCTTCCAAAAAGAGCAAAAGATAGTAAAATCTGGGAGAGGCCTTTCAGGCGAGATTGAAGGGAGGATCAGGAGGCTTTAAGCAATTAGCTGGGAGCACGGAGAGAGTCATGGCCAGCCTGCGAGCCAGCCAGTCAACTAACCAGTCAGCTAGCTATCCAGAGCATAGCAGCAGCAGCAGCAAGAACGAATGGTGAAGGGGCTCCTCACGATACGCGGCTGCATGGTAGCAGCAGTCCCTCCCCATCCATCACCCTCTGTGGAGCGCTGCAAGGAGGAACAGAACACCCATGCCAGCCGAGAAGCCCGGGCCAATGACAGCGGCCGCGATATCAAACCGTGGTGGAGCTGTGGTTGTGGTTGTGGAGGTTGGAGAACGTTTGTCCAGGGGAGCTAGGCGTAGGCCGGACGCCGATGTGTTGCGCGGACAGATCCCTCGCAGCGGCCAGAAAGAAGCAAACGGAGGAGCGTGCAGTGCGTGCAACCCAGTTGCGACTCCAAAACACCAGCTCGACGGGGGGTCGGCCGGCTTGACTTGACAGTCGCAACCCCGAACGAACCACACCAGGCTGCACCAGCGATCATCTCTCGCGGCTTCATGCACGCTGCACTGCACTCCTCTGCAGGCCAGACGCCCTTCTCTGCACGGTTGTTCTTCTCAACTTTCCCTCTTTCGATCTGGCCTTGCGCGGCCGCCGGCGACCTGGACATGCAGTCAAACCGTCGTCGATGGACCAAATGCCGGGCATCAATCACACTTGTGCTTCTCCTGCACGTCGTTTGCAGCTTCTCTGCCCCACACAACCATCCATCTCGCTCTCAGCTAGCTTGCTCGTGAAAGGAGAGGCAGTCGCTTCCCATTGGTGCCGCCGGCCGGGGGTCGCACTGGCCGCCTGCTCAACCTTATCCCCATCCACCGGACTGGTGGTGAAAATTCGTTCATGAGAGCTCCGTTGCATGCTTTATCACCAATCCATTTCCTAAACAAAACACCCACACTTGCGCAATTCTTCGATGGCGCTCTCGAAGAGATGCCAGAACCCTGCAGGGTTCTCAAATCCTCCTGAAATATCTTCTTGGCGACCAGCTACCGATGGCTTCTTTTTCATTACCGGATGCCTATCCCGGTCCCGTCGAAAAATGAAAAACAAAAAGACGGCAGAAAGCTCTACCATCGACCGCACTAAGCATGGAGGCCCCGGTGAATGGGGAGGTCTCAAACAGTATCTCCGCCAGTTCTATCGAAGCACGCCGGAGTTTCCGGCGTCGCGTCGACGGGCGACGGAGCATGGAGACATTTCGAGACGCTTGAAGTTCGACAAAAATATGCTTTGCGAAACTCGATGCAACGGAGGTGGAATTATGCTTAATTTTACTTCAAACCTTGAAGTGAAAGAAAAACACTGGTACAAACTTAAAACAGCGCCCATGAAGAATGCAAACTATATCGATATAAAACGTTCCCCAGATGGTCACGCTTGCCCAAATTCAAGACATCTTTTTTCGCGGTCCGGGAACCCAGCCACAGATACCTTCCAAGTGTATCAGCGCGGTATCGAATTCCAGAATGATATTACTAACGCAAAACCCAACGGATGCTGTATTATTAATATCCGCATCGATATATGTGGACTGCATTACGAATTTCATGAACGAACCGGTGAATTTTTGATTCGGCATTCCCCAAATTCCTGCTACCATTTGCATTCCCCCATCTCGCTCCGTTGCCGAAAGGGCACAGATACTCCTTCCTTACTCACCTCTCCTCCTTCACTTCCCCGAACTCGAACTCGCATTCGAAATTCATGGCACCCCCCACGCCCAGCTTGCTGCTGGCGCATGCACAGATCCCCAAGCTCGCGAGCTAATGCAAGTGCATGCATGCATGCATGATAGTGTGTGGTTTCTGGGCAGAGCTTTCCCCACCCCAGCCAGCGCCAACTCTAATTGGAACGTGTAACCCCAAACAACCAGCATGTCAGCATGCACGACGTCGTCAACGTAGCCTTCGTTTAAAACCCCAACTCCAGATACTTTTTGTTATTTTCATAACCAAATTAACACCGAGTAAGCCCGACCCGACCCGAGGAGTTCCTGTTTCTCCTTTGTCTTTCATGCGAGCGGGCACTAACGGCACAGCCGGGCCTTGAGAGTCAGCCGAATAATTTATGAGCAATGCCGTGACCGCATATTTTACCGGCGCCGTGACACATTGATTCACTCCACCTAAGTCTTGTTTCTGGAAGCAATCAATAGGTATTATTCATCTTTGGGAAACGTAGCATTTGCGGATGCTCCAAGTCCCACTTCCCCGGATGCACGCGCATCCGCCTCGTTTGAGGAAATGATGGCCACGAGCTTAGCGATACCAACCGGGCTCGTATGTTATCTATTTAGCAACAAAAAATCTAAGATTGCGGCAGTACGATAGTCCCGCCAAAACCCGTGATTCGGGGACGTCAAGCTATATTAATCGCCTGTGGGGGAGAAAACGGGGGGGATAATACTTTTTTTTTAACATTTTATATAAACCTCTTTTGGTCCTTTGACTGCGGAGACCGCCTCGAGAGCCCGGAGCTGACAAGCACTATGATATCACATCACGTAAATCGATGTCCCGTGCGGGCATCCCCACGCGAAAAGAGGTAGATGCACCCCAGAAAGCTCTCAACTCCGTTGTTTGTTGTGTGAAGTTTCGCTTTCGCCGATGCGGCCGGTCCCTCTCGTTTCGTCTGGAGTTGTAAGGTGAAGCTTAACTTGCTCCCGTCCCAAGTCTATGGCCCCGCAAACATCAGAATTTCATTACCAGTCTTCGAAAGTGACAAAGAAATCTCTAGACGTATCGGTCAAAACAATCGACTTTGCAATTGTACACGCTCGTTCGCATGAATAAACACGACCAAGACGCGACGCCCTTGACTCGCATCAGCCCGGCTCCCATCTGCGCTGCTCATTGCACCCAACCAACCAACTCCGATCAATTAGCATACCATTGCATGCTCGGCGGCATTACAATACGCAGCCACAGATGTCTAACGAACCAATCACTCCCAGTAAGAGGCCCGAGATATTACCCATCGTGTGACCATATGCAGTTCCATCCATGCTGCATATGCACGTCTGTGGATTCAACCAACTTCCCAAAGAAAACAATACAGCCAAAAAACAGCTATTTTGCCCAGTTCGATTTATACACCTTTGCAGCGTTACTATCCTTCAAACACCATTCCAAACCGCTGCGAGCCAAGAATTCAAAACAGCAAGCTGCAGAGCTGCTGGCTGATGCCTGCCGAGCCGTCGTTGGGAGTCGTCGTCAAAGGCGGTGGGTAGTGAGTGACACCCCACGCGGGCGCAGGATTCCCATTACTCGAAAAGATAACTTACGAGATTTAACTTTTGATTTCCTCCCTCCTTCCTTTTTGCCATCCGTCTTGATCCTGAAAAGGATCCCGGCGAGGATCGATGCAGCGCCCGGGATTTTCAGCGAAGCGGGCTTCTCGAAGGACGCCAGATCGAGAAACGGGCCATGGCCATGCGTGCCTCGCATCAGACCGGCTTCTGTCCAGCCGGTGCGTCCACTGGACAGGCAATCAAAGCCGCCTTTGATAAAGATTGTACCGACGATATCCACCTGCTTCTCCTCATGTTTGCACCCAGGGGGGAATATGTCAATGCGGAGCTAACAATGCATTCAGCTCTCCATTCGGACATTCCTTCATGTAAGGTGCTTATCTAATCTAATATGCAATACCATACCCCATGGCCATGCACGCCCAGTGCAAGTGGGCGATTTCGACAGCCTTGCGTAAATTGACGACATGGACAAAGTCACGCTAAGTTCCGAAAGGAGGAAGGATTTCAAAACGGTTTGGCTGAAGCACGCCTGTAGCGCTTCGATTCTTGCTGCCTGGCTGGCCTGCAATGCATGGTGGTCGGTCAGAGTATTACTACGAGTATTAGCTAGGAGAGCGGTGGCCCGGAACGGCTATAGCTAGATCTCTTTATATATTATTATTATTAAAGAAGATCATGCCTTCCGATGCACCAGGCGTTGCAGTGCATTGGGCAGTTTATTTACTTATTTATTTTTATACGCCGGCACTGAGCTCTGGGAAATCGGAAGCTTAGCTTAGCTTAGCTTAATTATCAGGCTGATTAGGGCGGAAGCGCAAGCGTTCCCCGAGACCATTGTCGTTAGGAGGAGGAGTGTCTGGCCGGCTGGCGGGCAAAGCTTTCGGTCTGGCCCAATGTGCCTGTTCAGGGCGGGGTCTTTAGCCTGCAGAGGCTAGGCGCCGACTCCGGAGCATTTTTTTTTTTTTTTGCTTCTGGATCAGAATCTATCAAATAATTTTGACTTTTGTGTGAGAGCATTCGCTACTTTCAGATATTCGTGTCTTTGCGAGTGCGACAGTTCGCATGGTTGGATCGACTTTTCGATGTGAGCCTCCGTCTTGGCCTGCAAGCTTGCAAGCTTGCGGACAGTCTGGGGAAGCGAAAGGCACATGCTAGCGAGCCCGAGTTTGGAAGCACTTGCAGGAGATTCATTGAGTATCTGCATGGACTGTAGGTTTTGCACATAGCTGCTCGAGCATGTATTAACATATTTAGAAAAATCGATTCGAGCTCAGGTAACTCCTAAATCACGGCTGAGAAGAGCGCCCCCCAACATTCTCTATCGATCGAGATCGGCCTCTGTTGAATTCACTCTATAGCTCGCTCGATCGAGCTTCTGGGTGAACGATCTGTAGTTGTAAAAAACTTGCTTCTTAGTGTATACATACACTCCTGGAGGAGTATAAGGCGGGTCTATCAGGTGGCGAGCAAGACCCTTGAAGGGCCTCGATTTTAGGGCGGGACAACGGCGAGCTTCTAATCGATAGCCGTCAAAGCAAAGCGGAAATGATAGACCCCGAGGAAATCTTGTAGAATGAAAAAAGAAAGAAACGGGAAAAGAAAAAAAAAATTTAAAAAAAAATTGAAAGAAGAAAAAGAGCTAGCAAACAGGAGAAGGGAGACAGACAGAAAGCCCAAGCCACCAAACTACGTGCCCATGCAATGCAATGCACTCGCCATAACAGTCCAAAATTCCCTACCTTCAGAGCTACGCGTGTGCTCGCAATTGTAGACGCGCATTCGTGTATAACGTTAACATTGACCCCAAAAATCTTGCATTACAGCGTTTACAGGAGACTCACCGCTCAACAAAAAGATAAAATGGATATATTTTTTAGTTTCCAAGTTTTTTTTTTAAAAAAAAGCCAACTCTAATCGCACCAACCCCGAATGGAGTCTTTCCGCTCAGCTATCAGCGCACAGCGTCGTGGAAGGCTGCCACCACGCTGCTACAACTAGCTACTGCAGCCTGCACTTGCATTTGCCTGGCATACCTACTCAACTTACCTACCTCCGGACCGCGTGTGCTGCAGCATGCACCGCTGCCGGCATCGTAGCGTAGCGCTATCAACCGGCCTTTGATAAAGCAAGCGTGGGTCCGCCGGAGAGCCTATCTACGAAGCGGAATAGAGTGCTAGTGATCTGCCTCCCATTCCGTGTCATGCAAATGTCAAGGATGGGGCGAGAAAGATGCAGGCAGGCGTGACAGGAGTCGACATCCGTCCAGTAATCGCGGCTTTGCAAGCTTCGCAATCTTTATGTTCCACGACTTGCACTTGATATCGATATATTAAGTATCTATTTAGCTAAGGTCCGAACCGGGCGCCGACGCGCATTGCCAATTATTTAACACATTATTGCATGTATTAATGGATTGCTTAATTAGGCTCGCACTGCAGCACTGTAATTCTAGAGGAACTGGTACGGATACCGCTAGCTATTGCGGATTGAAAATTTCCAATTGTGCAACCCGTTTTCATTTTAATTGATTGCGCCCATCTGTATATATACATACGGTATGGCTTGCCTAAGCGCCTCGGAAGGTTACCGTAACGGTAACGATTAGAGGTTGATTGCAGATATATTGCCTGTGCACGTGTCGACGGTGAAATTAGATCGAGTATTACGCATATTGTGAGATATACTGTGGATATACGAGGCTATAGTTACCTCGGTATGTATCAATGTTTACGTAGTACACGGAAGGTAACTGTCACTACGCTATACTAGCTTGATCTATATCTACCTAGGTATGTATATAATCCCAGCCTCACGATATTGAGCTAATCGATTGGCGTGGAGCCGGCTGCTCGTGTAACACGAAGTTTTAGAGGGAGACCGGAACATCCTGCTCGGGATCAATCGCGTTCTGAGTTTAACCTCACACGGCCTGCAGCTCAACCTGCTCTCGCTCATCGCTCCCTTCTGTTGGCGCCGACTCTTCCGCCCATACTGCATCCACCACCTCTGAAATGATTTTAAAAGCATTCTCCAAATCCGACACCTGCACTCTCGGC
Organism: Drechslerella coelobrocha; assembly: GCA_036971555.1. Taxonomy (NCBI): domain Eukaryota; kingdom Fungi; phylum Ascomycota; class Orbiliomycetes; order Orbiliales; family Orbiliaceae; genus Drechslerella; species Drechslerella coelobrocha. Next base: position 2,201,148 of record JAJTUH010000006.1, read on the forward strand.
GCCCCGCCAACGACTCTAATCGCCGTAATGCTCTCCTCCCCGTGCCCTAGCACGGTGGAGGTGATGAAAATCTTTCCTTCTTTATTAACCCTCTCCGCAACCTTCCTCGTAACATCATTGCAGCACTTTGCAAACTCCTTCTTATCGGCACCATCCCTCTGCAGCCGTTCAGCGACTCCTGGCGCCGGATTCACCCGGAAGACGTTCAGCGCGAACGCAGGCTCCGCAACCAGCTCGTATCGCTGCTTATCAGTCGTTATCAAACGCGTGAACGCAGCTCCACCGTCCAACGCTCGTCGCACGTGCTCCTGCAGTCCCTTCACGCCATAGCTCCGCGTGACAAACCACGCCTTCAGACTACGGAAGCGGCGACCAAGCGGGATCTGCCAGTCGCGGTAGTCTGTCACCAGTCCGCTCTCGCTGAACTCGTTGCGCAGGTATGCCGGCGTGATGCTCAGCGCATCGGTAAGGTCGCGCCGTCGCCGGACGTACATGCAACTACAGTCGAAGTTTGTGAGCAGCCATTTGTGCATGTTGAAGTCGAAAGAGTCCGCGAAGGAGAAGGTGGCTGGTATGTGCTGGTATTCTGGGAGGACAAGTGCTGCGCCGGCGTAGGCGGCGTCGACGTGGGTCCAGATTTTGGGGGATGTGGGGTTGGCGCTGTGGTAATCAGCGAGAACGGTGGAGATGGAGGTGAAGTCATCGGTTGCACAAGTGGCCGTCGTGCCTGTGGATATAATACCGTCGTGTTAGGGATCCGATACGTGTGGGCTAGCATGCAAGCATGTGCATGGCATCTTAAGATCTTAGAGGGGTTTATATACCTAAGGTTGCTGTGAGATAGAATGGAACAAGCCCGCGGGTTTGCAACTCCTCGAGCTTCCGCTTCAGCTGCTCTCCCTTGAGCGAATACTCCCCAACTGACGTCTCGATTGTTTGGAATCGAACGCCTGCGATCATGGCAGCCTTCTTCGTCGAACTATGGGTTTGATCGCTGCCTAGTGCGACTAGTTTGCCGCGTAACGTGCACACTTTGTCTTCAACCTCATCTTCGCTGAGGCCCTGGGCCGTCCAAGCCTCCTTGCTCTGAGCGATAGCCCGGTCCCGCGCAGCTACCGCCGCCACCACTATAGCTTCGGACGCGGTGCCCTGAATGACACCGCCACCTTCACCGGCAGAGTGGAACTCTTCGGGGAGATTTATAAGACGGGCAACATTGTCAAGAACGATTGTCTCGAGCTCGGTGACGGCGGGGGAACACTGCCAGTTGAAGGCAGCGCAGGTGAATGCACCGGAGTATATGTCGCCCAGAATTCCCGGGTACGAGGAATTTGCAGGGTAGAAGGCGAGAAAATTTGGCGATTGCCTATACCCCAGTATATTCGTATCTTGTCAGTAGTGAATTGGCTGGCATTGGTATCGTCCATGTCGAATATGCATATGCGCAACTGCAGTGAACTTCATCTAATGCCGGCACATTTGCGTTGCGTTGGAATTGCAACTTTTCTTCTCCTAATTCGTATACAACAAAGACAGATGCAGATGGAGAGACGAGTCAGGACCTACCAATGCGTCAGGCCTGGCATAATCTTCGCTTCGATATCGCGCTGGATGTCCTCCCATTTCTCGCCGGTCTCCGGTATACCCGGCTCAATGAGCTCCCGGAGATACCCAGGTTGAACCTCGGATAGGACACGACGGGACCTAATATTCTCATAGTAATCGATAACTGCCAGCAATTTACAACAGAGTGATAGCGGCACACGTTGAAACGTTAGCGTATGTCTTGCATGCAACTGAGATATATCACTCGTTATAGCTATAACGCCGGATATGCACGCCCGGGTGTCCAATCTTCGGCCCGCGGGGTATTTTTAAAAAAACTTTTCTGCAGGGTACCACAAACTTTGGTCGATGGCCGCATGCGCAGCTTGTCGGAATTGGGGGGAATCCATGGCGCTGGGTCCCGTCCGCGACGAGGGATTTAATTGAGCTGGAGCTTGGGCCTATTGGGAACAAGAAAACGTGGAGGCACGTTGGAGGTCTGGGTAAGTTGTGGCGCAGGACGAGAAGTGCAGGTTCTCGATTCTAACAGTTGGGGTCGATTGCGCGATTTATCATTTTTCGAATTAGCTGCCAACCGAGCTTTATATATAGAGAATGTCAACCATTGAGCTCGGTGCTGAGATTTGTTTAGGAGGAGATGCATGCTCAGCGGAGGACAGATGGTCGAGATGCTCTTCTCTAGCTTACCAATGGATGCGTAAGGCAGCTCAATCGTGACAGAAGCTTTCCTTCGAGTTCTGTGGATTCGGATCCTTCACTATTGGGGAGCCTTCGATTGAGGTCCGTATGCAACCTGGACATGGACCTGAAGCCTCGAAACATGGACCCGCAGCCGGGACCGGGCTGTTTCGCATGCATTAGGCCATTGGCGGCTAGCAATTCGGAAACTTTTGCACAATCCGGCAATCACCCACAGGGAACATAGAAACAAATCTGAGGTATCGATTGAAGATACATTTTCGATCTCTTATCACCAAAAAGAGAGTGCGGTGTTTGTGTGTGTTGTGTTTGCTCTGTGTAACCTGAGATACGCAACAGGCGGACTGTTGACGGTTGTGATCCGATATCGGGACTCCAGTTCGAAAGAGGATGCTTGAATTCGAAAATGCATTCGGCGATCTGCTGTTCTACAATGTTTACATCCTAAGAGAGTACATCTATTGAGCCCTGCCATGGGGAACATTGGGATTTGGTAGAACAAATTGGAGCGAATATATGGCCTATGTAACTGGCAAAGCAAGCGGTACGCTGTTCGTTTTAGCTCCAACAACGGATAAGATCTGGTTCACGAGACAAAGCGGGATATCCTACCTAAGAGAACGCTTGGACAGAATTTAAGGTAAATACTAGTGTATATGTGTATGTTCGTATAGAAAAAACGCCACTGACGCCAACCCCTGCCTTCGTGATAAACAAATACCTGGTGTGATAGCCAATAGATAGGTAGGTATAATTGGGTATGAACAAGTGAACTCCGTTTCATACGTTATATCAGCTCGACATCCCCACTCTTCACCGCCTCCCTAACTGCTTCATACCGAATAACGTATACGTCGCCCCTCCGCATTGCCATCACTTCACCAGCCTCCCATGGGATGCTCACATCGATGTCCTTCACTACACGTAGGAACACTGCGCTTTCTAAATCTGGCTCTTCCACCATCTTGATGCCGCCGGTGGCATCGTCTAGCCGCCGCAGGTTCTCCGGGAAGGTTTTTAGGAAAGAGGTGAGATAGAGCTCGTTGAGTAGGGCTTGGTGAGTTTTTAAGTATGTTTGCTCAGCAGCAGAAAGGGAATGTCGGAGGGAGGGAGTAGAGAGGATGTGGAGGGCGTGTTTGTCGATCTACGTAGGTGGTGTAACTGTTAGCCCAGCTCTAAGTGGATATAGGCGATAGAAACGTGGATTGGAGTGGAACAATGGCCACCTTGGATATACGGGTACGCAGGTACGCTCGTATCAAGAACTTAACGCGCTCGAGTTCCGTCTGGATGATGATAAGATGAAAGTTGGCTCGCGGGTCTAGGTTGCCCGTCTGGTCTTCAATATGCTCAATCTGGCAGCGGTCGAAGTAAATCGCCATCGGTTACCGAGGGACGTATAACTAGTCATTAGTTAGCTGAAATCGTAGAGATTATGCAAACAGCGGGGTGCGTGAGGGGAAGAGGGTCGGTGGTACCTGTCGCCGGACCCGGGTCATGATGCGTTCGACGAGGGCTTCCTGGTACTGTAGGATCTCTGGAGCGGCTCGCTCGTTGATCCACCATTTGAGTAGCTCGTCATAGTCTTTGCTGTTTGATGGAGCCGTTTCGGCATCGAATTCGCGGAGGAGGTCGTCAATGTCCATGTCTGGAGAACGGTACTAATATTATTTGGAAGAGTGGGCGGAGGCTCGCTAAATTTCGGCAGGCCGAGGAGCACGGTTTGGCGGAGAGGCTTGGCACAGTGTTCCGGCGCGGGTGTTCTGTTCCCCCATCACAATCACATCGACCTCACGTCAACATCACATACCATCTATTACCATCATCATCATCCCATCGCCGCACCCTCGCTCAAAAGCCCGACACGGGGCGCGATATTTCCCCGTCGGATACGTATCTAGAGTCGATTGCTCTGTGAGCACGCGGGATGATGGCGCCAGACATCGTCGGTCTCGGCGGCCCACCCTCTAAGAAGCGCCGAGTCTCCCCGGATGGCGAAGCGGTCTCGACGACAACAGCGGTCCGGCGCAGGAAGCTGCCGCCGATAGCACGCCAACTCGTATCTCCGGACGCGGCACCGGTTCTCCCAGCCGACGTTATTGAGCCACTGTTTGAGCAGTCTATCGCGTTAATACTAAAATCGTGCGGATTTGACGGCGGGAGCAAGTTGGCTTTAAACAGCATCAGGCAGCAGGCTGGACAATGTAACTTCTACAACTTACCTCTCGAGGCAACCGTTTCACGGACCTTAGATGGATACATCAGGCAAGGTGGCTAATTGAATTGATTCCGTTATAGACATCCAAGACATCACGAACGATGCCTTGAAGTACTGCGCCATCCAGCGCCGGACGCGTCCAACGGTCACCGACTTTGAAGAGACGCTCAAAAAAACTGGATATGTAACCGCCGACCTCGAAGACGAAGTCATCCGATACCGCAAGTCGCAGCAACAGCAGGCATCCGCGTCATTGGATGAAGCTACCCCTACGCTCCCATACCCAACAAACGGCAATATCATCTCTTCCTCAAAGTTGAAATCTCATGTTTACGCGCTCCCGGCCCCAGACCCGGCTCCACCAGAGGACCCAGCCTTGCAGGAACTACTCGGCCCCGAGTTGCTCAAACCCCGCAAACGCTACAAGCTCCCGATCCCCACGCGCCCAGCGTACATGACCCAGCTTGAACAAGCCAACCCGGATAACCCACGATTCGCGACGCCGACAAAGCCGGTGGTATCAGTTTACACCGAGCGAGCGTACATCGATCCGCACCATCCACCCTGGCCGGGAAAACACACATACGAGCGTCACCAGGAAGATCAACAAGTTGTACGCGATGCGAAGAAGATCCGTGAGCTTGCGTCGGAGGAGGCGCGACAAAGCGGGGAGACGCTGCGCAAGTTGCTAGCGGAGTTTAGCAAAGTCTCTAGTGTTCGAAAAACTTCTGGAGAGGCGAACGGTGGTGCAGGAGGTGGAGCGATTAGTGGTAGTAGGAGGGGTGGTACTGAAGTTTATAGAGGAGGGAACGCAAGACAGAAGCGAGATGAAGCGTTCGAGAAGACGTGGGAGAAGGTGGTGAAAGCGATGGAGGCGGAAAAGGAAAAGGAAAAGACGGCGAAAGAGGAAAAACGACGAGAGAGGCGAGAGCGAAGGGAGAAGGCGAACAGCGGGGTCAATGGGCTGTTTGGTGGAAGTAGTATGATGGAAATCGACTTTGAAGACAGTAACAGCAGCGACGATGAAAGCGGGGAAGAGGTGGCCAAGGAGCCGCAGATTGACGAAAAAGGACTGCTGGACACAGTTGTAAACTGCGAAAAGGGTCTATGGGCGAAGGGTGGGATGAGGCGGGTCATGATTCGCTGACAGCCGCGCAAATCCGTCCTGTCTTTTATCCTTGTCAAGATCATTTTTGTTAACATTATTTCTACGCCTTTTGTCATTTATCATATCACTTTTCAGGTCTATTAGCGGGAGTTAGGTTTGATTTCTTTTCTGGGGAATTCCATGGGTATCTTTATTAATCATCGCGATCCTCTTCTTGCTTATCGACACAGCTCTCTTCAAAGAATCGTATAATGCTATGATAGGTTATTACTACCATCACTATTATTTCATCCTGTAGCCTTTGATCTTTTCAGTCTCCATTTCTTCGGAAAACGCTTCTCAATCCGTGTGACACCCTCCCAGACGAAGAATACGAGGAAGACTAGTCCTAACACGCAGCCCAATATGATACCAAACCGCTGGCCATCACGCCACTGTCTCCACCACCGCTCGGCGGGCGGGTATGTCGGCGCATAGGTTTCCGGGCCGGGAATACGATCGGTGAGGTGGTCCCAGGGTGGATAGGCACCGCAGCCCATCGATCCCTTTATAAAATCGATAACGGCGGCACGGCTGCTGTGACCGCAGAGGAAAGCGCACTGTTGGCCTGTGGTGAGCGGGAGCATATAGGGATTGTCGCAAAGACAACGGGTGTATGTTGTGTTATCGGTGGAGGAACCTGACTGAGGAAGAGAGGAGCAGTAGCGGGCGGAGAGGATAAGAGGCATGCAATCGTGGATACAGGCCGGGGTCTTGGTGGACCGGAAGAACGGTGGGAGAGGGTCCAGATGAGCCATCTTTTTCGATAGATGTATCGAGAGACGCTGTCGTCGCCGTCGCCTGCGCTAACTATCCTGCTTCCAGCTGTCGTCGTGGGTGTAGAAGCTGTCGAGGGAGCATGGTAGCGATGGGGTATATAAAGCTGGTGTGACAAGGCTGAAATTTAAAGGAAGAAGGGTCAAGGTCGTATCGCGTGGGCCAAATTAAAATAAATTGTTTGGGCGCATCCACCACGATCCTCCGAGGGCAGACGACTGTCGCCAGAACTCAATCCATGGCGAAAATGTCTCCTTCTCTCCCAGCAACCTCCTCCTCCTCTCCCTCATCGATACCCGACGACGACGGCACCAAGCCAAAAGAATCGCCGGCCAAGATGGACCCGTGGCTGCGTGATGATTCGCACCTCTATGTGCGCGTCGGTCTGCTGCTAGCCATTTCGGCATACACTGCCCTCCGCATCAATGCCGTCGTCCCGGACCCTTATCTGGTACGAGTTCGCTCCCTCTGACGAAATAGTAGTTATTGAATAATGGGATGGTGCTGACGGTGCTGATAAGGATGAAGTCTTCCACATCCCTCAGGCCCAGCACTACTGCATGATGCACTTCAAGTACTGGGACGATAAGATCACCACCCCGCCGGGCCTGTATGAATTGCTCTTCCTCTAATCTTGAAGGAACGTCATAATGTTGACGTTGGCTTACACTTTCCTTTGAGGTACTTGCTTTCCTATATCTACGTCGGGTTCGTTCAAATTATCCTGCCTGTTGTGCGATTCTTTGCCGCGAACAACCCTTTCACGACCCCTACTCCCTCTGGATGGGATACCCGCCCTGGATCTACGACCACATTTACACATGCCTCGCTTGAGCACTGCTCCACCGCCCCTCTCCGTTTTCTGAACGTCATTGGCGGGTCAATCGTCCTGCCCTGGGTCGTCTACGAGATTTGTCTCTACGTCCACTCGCCCTACCATCAGGTCCCCCCGCCTCCGATACCTGTTGTTGTAGTTGCTGGCCCTGGGCCCGGTGGCTCTCTCGCAGACCCCAAGGAAGTTGAGAAAGCTAAGAGGCAGACAGAGCTTCCTCCTGGAGTTGGCCCAAAAGAAACATCGACGGTTTCAAAGATTGATATTGTGGAGGAGAGGATAAACCATGAAGCGTCGGCTGCCCAAACGGCCATGAACGTGGCTCTGTTCCCCCTTCTCTACTTCTTCAACAACCTCTTCTACACAGACATTTGGTCGACTGTGTTTGTCCTGCTGGCCTATCGTAGCTACTTACTCTATACGCCATGGATCAGTGCCGGGGTATGGTACAAAACCAATCCTCAAGGTCTTTGGGGATGCGGCTAATGTGTTCTATGTGCAGTGGTCTCTCCTCTCGATCTTCTTCCGCCAGACCAACATTATTTGGGCGCTGTTCCTCCTATTGCTATCCGCTGTCCGCATACTCAAACGACTGCATCCGCCCGCACCATCCACTCTCTTACACCATCATTCTCTCACTCTCAGCGCGATTTTTGGTCGCGCTAGCTCAGGCGGTATTTACGATCCCTCGATCCTTTACTCGGATATCTCAGACTACTTTAAATGCATCATCTCAATTGCCATATCAGCATATAAAAATTTCTCGCCAGTTCTCATCGCAATCGAACCATATTCCTATGTGGCAGCCCTATTTGCCCTCTTCGTTTGGTACAACGGTTCTATTGCCCTTGGCGATAAGTCCAACCATGTCAGCACTTTTCACCCAGTCCAAATACTTTACTTCTCCCTCTTCACTCTTCTCTCTACTCCCTTCATTTTCCTCACAAACCCGATTACCTTAACGGTCAGCATTGCGAAAGGCCTCTTTGGCTCCCCAATCAAGGCTGCGACAACAGTTGCATGCGCGTTGGTGATTGCCGGGGCAGTACACATGTTCACATATACGCACCCGTTCATGCTCGCCGACAACCGCCACTACGTGTTCTATCTCTGGCGGCGCACGATCCTCGCCCATCCGCAGGCAAAATATGCCGGCGTGCCACTATACTTACTCTCGAGCTTTCTGGTATATCGCCAAATTGGGCTTAAGGCACCTCCAGTCCCCGCAACGGCACGCGCGATCAACCCGCAATCCTCTCCCGTGACGTCAACGACGCATACGGTGACTTTCTTGATGGCCTTTCTCGCAGCCACAGCAGGGACGTTGGTCTTTGCTCCCCTAGTTGAATTTCGGTACTTCGTAGTGCCATGGGTAGTGTGGCGAATGCACGCGGGGTTGGAGTATCCGCAGGGGAGGAGCTGGTTTCGGCGGAATAAGATTGGCGGAGTGGATCTACGGGTATGGGCTGAGACGGTTGTATTTTTGGCGGTACACGTCGTGACGATAAAGGTGTTTTTGGAGCGAGAGTTTAGGTGGGAAGGGACTGAGGGGGTGATGCGGTTTATGTGGTGATCGAGTCAGCATTTTGGGGAATTCTACCGTTAAATTTCCTACAGGCGTGGGATATATGAAAATTGATACTCTTCTACATATGGTCTATCTATCTTGTGTATTATATATAGACTTTTTGTTGGGCTTTCTTATCATTACATAGTACGCGTCTTCTTGTTTGATGGTAATCATGTTCGAGTTACAAGAGAGCATGATATAAAATAACTAGAATAGATTGTCTAGAGCCTTGGTTTAAGCAATTCGAAGGCTAACATTAGAATGGGTTGATTTGAAACTTACGTCTATATACACAGCCTTTACCAATCTGAGTATGATACAGAGAATGGGAACGCTCTTAACTCAAATTTATATATATATACATAATATCTACTAGGTGCCTCATCTTCTAAGCTTAGTAGCGGAGTTTGAGTAGATTGGCCTTGATTCCTTGATGACGCTTATACTAAAGGTAGTCTTGCGCAATCTTCGTGACTACCTAGGTAGCTCACGACGAATCTCCTTCTTTTCCTTGCGTTACTGCCTCTTGCATTACCGTCTCCTGCTTCCGCTTTCCTTTCTTTTTCTTTTTCTCCTCTTCCTCCTTTTCAAATTCTTCGCGCCTCTTCTGCTTCTCTTCCTGCATCTGTACTAACTCCTTGTCAGTCTCTGCAGCCTCCCCGTCGTCTGTAGCTGGCAGTAAATCTTGATTTTGCAACAGCTCTTTTTTGTTAACCTTTCCCACAGCATTCCTCGGTATTTTGTCCACGATAATCCACTTCCGAGGCAGCTTTTCTGCGCTGAGCACTTCCCTTAGCCGCCGAATGGCTGTGCGTGCAAAATTATGTTTGAATTTATTCCGAGCAGCAGGTTCTGTAGCTGAGAGCTCATTCGCCTCTTTTGGCTTGAGTACAACAATGGCGTAGGGCAATTGTCCAAAGCGGGTGGAAGGTACGCCAACGACAACAGCTTCGGATACTTCTTCCAATCCGAGGATTTGACGCTCGACTTCGAGCGTTGAGACCAGGTGGCCGGCGACTTTGATGACTATACGAAACGTAAACCGTAAGTTACCACGTGGATGACCGATATTGGGGTGAAAGAAGGATAGATGTTATCGGGAAGGAACAAAGACATACTATCAACGCTTGCCCGGCCGAGGATGTAGAACTCTTCGTGCGGGCCCTTCATTGCAACGTCGCCCGTGCGGAAGAAATATCCAGGCGCATCGTACAATAGCGCATGTTTACTCCCTTGTCTCCGTTTCCGTAATACAACTACCCCGTCCTCAACTCCTTCCATATACCCGATGCAGATCATCCGCGGCTTTACCCTCGCACTTACACTCGCTTTGGGATTCCCCCAATATCGGGCGAACAAATTTGACCACCCCTCCCACCGTACCACCAGCTGTCCTGGAACATTTGGTACGTCAATAACCTTGTCTTCAGGATCGATAATAAGCGCGCGACGGTTCGGCATCAGCCAACCCACGCTCCCGGGCACACGACGCTCTGGGTCTAAGGGATTCGAGAAGACCATGCCGGTTTCTGTCATACCGTAGCGTTCTAGCGGGATTGAGCCTGTGATCGCTTTCCATTTTTCTGCGATAGGTGTAGGTAGCGCTGCAGAGCCGCATATAGCAACACGCAGCCGTCGGAGGCCTGCGGCAACGGTCTCCTGTTGCGAGGGAGGCATGGCCTCGTAGGCTGCGATGAAGTCGGCATACATTGTTGGCACGCCATGGAACATGGTCACCTGTGGAAATTCATCGGAATCAGGCTGGGATATGCGGTTAAGCACGTCGACGGCGTTGAATTGCTGGTTGACAAACTCGACACTACTGCCAGCGATGAGCGGGGTCATGAGGGCGTTGATAAGACCATGGATGTGGTGTAGCGGGAGGGCATGGAGAATGTGGTCTTCAGGTGTGTACTTCCAGCTTTGGCACAGTAGACTGCACTGCCCGGAGACGCTAGACATGTTTGTATAGACGGCTTTCTACAGGGAGCTCATGTATTAGCCATAGTGTGCCTTTAAGAGTGTATTGAGGATTTTGGCGACCTACAGGTCGCCCCGTCGTGCCTGAAGTAAAGAGGATAATGCCTTGGCTTGCTGCGACACTGAAAGTTCGATATGGTTGACCCATCTCACGGTGACTAAAAGGATGTCTAGAAACCATCCACTCGTCGGTACTGATCACTTTGCAGTCGGGTTTGCCATGATGTTGCTTTCTTGGTACAATCAAATGTTCCGCTTCGGCCGTCAACATCAGCTCCTGCACTTCGCGAGGTGTGGCAGTGTTGGATATGAGGGCGGGTCGTAAGCCGATGGAAAGAAGAGAGAGTAGATTGACTGACAGCCAAGATAAAGATCTAGTTAGCTATCATGACCATGCTAACTGTCTTGCAAACTAGGTGTTAGATTTAAGATGGTGAACCCTCCTGAATAAACAAGGTATTCCTTTGAAATGTGGCAATTGAGAGCGTCCATACGTTGACCGAAACAGCTGCTAAGAGGGAAACAGAAAAATCCCACCTACAAACTCATAGCTCCGCTCTGCGACCAGTCCGACGGTTGTCCCTTTTCGTACGGTCTTTTCATCGCCTTGAAATACCGGCATGAGCTCCTTGACAAGTTTGTTCCGAGTGTAGTGAATATGAGTGTTCAACACTGGATAATTGAATGTGGTTAAAGCGGGCAATTTGATGTCCGGGCGAACAACGATGGCAGGGAACGCCCGCTTGTTGACATGATTCGGGTCCACAAAGTTCTTGCTGAAGTTGAGAAAGTAGGTGTTTTTGTAGGGTATGCCCTTCGGCTCATCGAGGATAGTAGTCGGAGCGACTTGGATAGCAGTGGGTCTTCGAGCTTTCTTCCACAGACACCGTGTAGCCCTCATGATGTCGCGGGACCTCTCTCCATAGCCTAAGAGGAATAGGCAACGATCAGGTATTTCTGTAAAGAGCGTTAGTAGATGATATGTTGATTTAGATAAAAGCACTGCGATTGCTAACCAAGTACGTACGGAACGAGTCTCACAGACTTTCCTTCTCAACAGCCCTTTGCTGTTGCGAATGTCGCTGGGATTGGTGAGGGTGTTCGTGGGGCAGGCACCGGATACAGGCGCTGAAGAGAATTTGTGGTTGTCGAGACGAGGTTGTGTTCTTGGCGAGTTTTGTGCGACTCATTGATCCGCCTCCAACTCCCGTCGCCCTTTGGTCCACTTTCATCATTACACCTCACGCGGCCTTTGGCCTTAGAAAATCTCGGCGTTTTGGACTAACAACGATGGCCGACTACGCTGCCCCTCCCCCGAGCCAGGCGCTCATCCGCAAGTCTACCGACATGGAGCTGATGCCACCGCCTGCGAAGCGAATAAAACGCCCGCCCAAGGTGCTGGATGAAGACAGCTACACCACGGCTATTGTAGGTTTCATACAATGTCCCCTTTGCTCGCTGCTGAATTAAACCTAACACTGTTACTAGTCGGAAATTATCGCTCGCGACTTCTTTCCCGGCCTCGACCAGGCACGTCATCAAGAAGAATACCTCGATGCGCTCGCCTCGAAGGACCGAGAATGGATCGCGTCCGCCGGACGAAAGCTCACGGAGGCAATGACGGGCCCAAGATTACGGAATAGACACAGCACACCTTCTTTTCGACCGTCACCAGCCACAGCGACCCCTTCTGCCCGTGGTTTCGATACACCCATGAGCGCGCGCGATGACATTAGCGTCGGTACGGCGACCTCCAACCGGATGGAAAAGAGCTACGACGAGAAGCTATCGCTGGACAACTTTCAGGCCAAATATACTTCTGAGGATAATGCGAGTTTCAATGGCCTTTTGGATGACCAAAACCAAAAGCGCCGCGAGGACTACGGCTGGCTTTGGCGGGGCAATAAGATCTCCAAGCCTTCGGTGATTGCTGAAAAGGAGCGACAAAAGTTGTTGAAGGAGAGAGAAGAACGCGATGGGGTGGACAAAACAAAACTTTTAAAATACCAAGACGACAAACCGGCTATGCCGGAAACCTGGAAAATCAATCCTAGGAACGGGCTCATGTTTTCTCCGAATAATCTTGAAGACGAAAAGCTGGATCCGGACTTAAATCCAGCGACGAATACCGAGTCACGCGCGGCGCCGAAAGCTATATCGCATGCAAACACTAGGATGCCACCTCCTAGATCAACCGCAAATACCGTACCCCAATCTCCGTCAGTATCCGCTATTAGAGATGCCATCGCGGGAAATCCTCGGTTTTCGGGTTCGGAAGCGCCATCTGTTGCTGGTGGTAGTGCAACGCCACGGGTTAATGGCTACTCATTCGTAGCCGACGCGCCGTCACCGTCACCCTCGGAGCTTGGACTACCCCCGATGACATGGGGCACAATCGACGACCTCCTACCAAGCGTGGAAGCCTCACCTTCGCCGTTCAAGATCGAAGAAACTCCGAGGAGGGAGAAAACGCTTCACAAGATGGTGGACAAGGTCGCAAAGTCGAAACGGGCATCAGCCAAAATGGTGATTCCGGGGACACCGGGGGGTAGTACTGCTGGAACACCAATTGCGACAGCAAGGAGAATGAAGACACTGGGGAATATGACTCCAGCTGCTAGGGGCCTGCTAGGCAAAATTGGTACTGGTGGCAGGGCAGACAGCGTATTTGGAGGCGCTGTTGGACATGACAAGAGAGAGGCAAGATATAAGTGGACACCAACGCCTCGGGCGGATAGAAAGGGAGATGCAACGCCTTTAATTAAAAAGAAGTAATTGGAACAAGATGCCAGCGTCACTCAGGCGTATCATGGTATTGTCGAGGGCTTTAGGTATGGCGCTTTGATGCATGGAACTGGAGTTTATATGGAGTTATGAGGTATCGACAGAAATTATAGAACGTTTTGATAGCATGTATAATAATCAAGTTTATCGCAATAAGGACCGCCCAAGTTGGCATTTTGTTGGTCGCAAGTCGCCAACCACAAACGAAATAAGCCTATTTTTTGTGCCCCGCTAAGATTGAACTAAGGCCCCACCACCGCCACTCTTCACTTTTCATGTAACTTCAACCCTACGCCGGTCCTGTGGACGCCGACAGCCATAGTAGGCAGCAATCGCTCGACATGACGCAGCCAGAGCCGACCGTAGCACCAGTTCTGTCCACTGAGCCTACCTACGAACCCGCTGCTGTCCCGGCGTCCCATGCGCAAAACCCGTCTCATCTCCCTGGTGACCTGCGCGAAATCTACGAGACCGATAGAACGATACAGTGGATTCTCTCAAACAACTACTCCCGTATCACGCTACAGTTCCCAGATGAACTGCTAGGCGACAGTACTCGAGTCGAACGGGCATTGCAAGAAGGACTCCGGAGCGGAGAAACGAAGCCTCCCACCATCGACCAAGGTCTTGAGTCGGTCCATATTACTGATGAAGGGCAGTCGTCAACGGAGAGGAAGGTTTACATCCTCGGGGACACGTCATACGGATCATGCTGTGTCGACGAGATTGCCGCTGAGCATGCCGACGCGGATTGCATTGTTCACTACGGCCGGGCCTGTCTTTCGCCGTATGTATTCACTGCCCGCGCCTTGGGCCATTTCGAAGCCCCACTAACATGCATGACTATAGTACCACCCGGTTGCCCGTCCTCCATATTTTCACGACCCTCCCTCTCGACATCCAAGCCCTCATCACTTCTTTTCTCGAAACGTTCCCGGACAAATCCACCCCGGTTATACTTACTTCGTCCCTCCCTTACGCTTCCCATCTTCCGACTATCTACAAGGCCCTCGCTGAGCAAAGCTATACGGCTCTTTTCGAATGCGCAATCATTCACGACCCGTCGTCGCCAATTCCCAACCGTACCTGCCCTACGACGGACACGATATCTACCTACCACATCTTCCATATCGACGAGCCGCTCACATCTCTAGTCCTTACTCTATCAACTCTTACCTCCTCGACTTCCCTACAAATCTATGATCCGAAATCAAAAAGGGCCGATGTGAGTCTCGCATCGCGCAGACTCCTCCGGCGATATGCCCTCCTCTCGCACATCCGCGCTTCCGGTATATTCGGTATCCTGATCAACACGCTATCAGCGAACAACTATCTCACTGCGATTACAACGTTGCAAGCTTTGCTTGCGAAACACTACAAGAAAGCATACCTAGTGACGGTTGGCAAACTGAATCCGGCTAAGCTCGCCAATTTCGCTGAGGTGGAAGTGTGGATTGTTATTGGGTGCTGGGAGTCAGCAGTTGTTGATGAGCATCGAGAGATGTGGCGGCCTGTTGTAACACCATGGGAGGTGTCCGCGGCGCTAGACGGTGGCGAAGGAGCGGGCGTTGATGGATGGAGGGGAGATTGGGATGCCTTCCGGACAAAGGTAGAGGCGTTTGAGGCTAGTAGAGGAGCTGATGGTGAGGAAGAAGCGAGTGATGAGGAACCTATATTCGACATGAGAACTGGTCGGTATATATCTTCGGCGCGGCCAATGAAAGCACCTAAGACTAGCCTTGCGATTGCAGCTTCTGAAGATGAGGGTGGAAGTACCGCTCTCACAACTACGGAAAAGGAAAAAGGCTTGACGGTGATGATCAATAATCAGATTTCTCCTGCGGCGGAATTTTTGCAGCAGAAAAGAGGATGGAAGGGTCTGGGCAGTGACTTTGCAGAGGTGGAATACGACAGAGATGGGAATGAAGTGTGGAGAGGTGGTGAAGGGTCTCTCGTCGAGGAAGGTCGGAAGGGAATTGCAAGAGGGTACGTTGTGTACGAAGACGACGAACGAACATGAAAAGATACCCGGGGTTTCTAATTCTAAGAAATTCCATGCTTTTGCCATATTGTACATTATATGATGCTAAATCTATGATACATCGGTTTGTATATACACCATTCGATATATTGAACCTATTGAGGCTTCTTTAAGCTTAGTCTAGCCCAGAAAACTGCGTCTTCTTAGGTCCAACACCCTGATGCTTATTCTTCCGGCGTTTCCGTCGCCGTTGGCTGCTCTTTGAGCCACCTTCTTCGTCACTTCCATCTGAATCAGAATCGATGACCCTGCTCAGCTTCGCTTTAACGGGTGGCGTCTCCGAGTCGTCAGAATCTGAGTCGGAATCCTGCTCGCCTTCATCATCATCACTGTCCTTCTCTGTAGCTTCATCGCCGCTAACCTCATTCTCAGCGTCATCCAAATACCATATCTTGACCACGCTGCCCCCCGCCGTCATCATCGCCCCGTCGCAATCAAATACGATTCCTGAGATTCCGTCTTCATCGGATCCTCCATCCTCCTCATCACCACCACTATGTTCAAACACTCTAACGACCTTATTCCCACCCAGTCTCACAACTCTCGCTCTCCCGTCGCCGCATCCAGCTACAATATATTTCCCCTTCCTCACCTCCTCGTCACCAGCGAGCGTATACTCTTCCACAACATCCACATCCACTCCCCTTCCGCTAATCTTAATCCTCTCACACATATCCCCCCACACCCCGCGCTCGAAGGCGTGCACCACGCCATCACCCATACCAACATACGCGCGTGTTGAGCGGCCGCCCTTGCCCACACCACCGGCGATGACACACGATGCTAGAGTCTCATTCTCCTGGTCTTCAGATCGCGCAAGAACACCCTTCCTGATATCGAGGAAGGAGACCGTCGAATCGCCTGTGACGATGAACTGCTTTGATAAGTTGGATGTACTCTCGGTAGTTGGCGGTAGCGGGGAGATGGAGGAGATGTGGTCATCGTGGATGGTGCGCCAGGTTGTCGTCGGTTTAGCAGGGAGGGACGGTGACGATGATGTCCGTGTATCGTAGAGATGGACGGTACCGGCGTCGGTACCAAGGAGGATGTGCTGTGGGGTTAGTGCGTGTAGATGGGTAGGTCCGTCTGGCGAGGATGCAGATGAAAGTGGGATCGCGGTCTTGGAGATGACTTGTCCGGTTGTAGTTGAAGCGCATTTTATGAGCGAGTCTGTGCCAGCAGTGTACAGAACTAGAGATATGAGGAAGAAACTGTCAGTAAAGATTGTTTTGTCGAATTGGTAAGAGAAGGGCCTGTTGGCGACTCGTACCATCGCCATCGCTACTATAAGCTACAGTACGACAGCTACCCTTGTGGCGGCGGGTCTTCCAGGCGACTTTGTAGCCGCTAGGAAGGCTATCATCGTCATTTGTTAGGTCATCGGTGGAAGGCGCTTCCTTTGGCCATGTATAGGTGTAAGTGTGACCGGAGAGAAGGCCGGCGGTGAAAAGGGGTTCTGAAGGGTGTGCAGCGAGGGTGAAGACGGGTGACTGGAAGTCAATGGAAATGGACTTAAAGGCATCCATCGCGGACGTTGGAGTTGAAGCATCGAGAATTCATCGCCAAAGTTGAGAAAATACGGGCTATTTCCTATTTAGGCAATGTTGTTTTGCAAGGATGAACTTCCGCAACTGGAAGTCAGCGCAGGGCAAACAGGAAGCCCTGGTCATATTTCCGCCTCTTCGCTCTCCGGCTGTGGCCGTCACTCGCAGAAGCTGATAGGTCAGATCGAACACCATAGCCTGAATATCATATCCTCGAGCCTGTTATTCCATTCGAGACCAATACAGTATCTACCGACAGCCTCATCAATAATATTCTCTACCAATGTTATATGATACCCTTCAATCAAATCGCCCCGCCCGTTACCAAAAGCGGTCAGGTAACACGAAAGAGCTTGAGAGTTTCGATGCCATGCGCATGCAACTGCAACTGCAACGTCGAATGTTTAATTGCAAGTACACGCGGTACATGTACCCTTCAGCAATTCCGTGCCGTATTTCCCTGAACCGACGTATTCTCATTTGTAACGTGGCCGAAAATCCGATTTCTCAATCGAGGCGGGCCGATTGGCTGATTGAATGTGTTTGAGTTTGAGTTTGACCCACGGCATGCAATCAACCCAACCCGCTCGTATCGGTCCCCCAAAGGAAGGAATCTTTGCTCTCGCCTCGAAGCAAAGATCAAATCTAGGAAAGAGCCGAACTTGTATGCGTAAGTAACTGCCGTCTGCCCCGTATATGTACATGTACGTGAAGGGAACGGCATTCTCCGCGGATCCGTGATAACGCGCCGAGGGGTAAGCAGCCACAATGTACATGCTTACTCCAGATTCCAAGACCGCGTGATATCTTTGATTGCAGGCTGGTGATAGCTAGCGGTCAAACGGATTTGACAAGGTATGCCCGTCGTATCATCCTCCATTCTCGGAACATTGCCGCCATGTATATTACTCGAATGATATACCCCCCTAAAGTTACGCCATCCCTCCTAATAAGCGCACCTTACACTTCAAACTTCAAGCCAAACAGAGTGAAAGACAACGAAGTCAAGTTCAGGCCTCATTCTCATTTTCATTTCTGACGCTTTGCAATTTGGTTGGTTGGTCCGTGCTTGACGATGTGAAGAACGAGTCATGGGCCGTGGTTGAATTGCTAGCTCCTGGATGAGCTTGAGTGCGAGCTCCAACGGCCTAAAATGTGCACTCGCATACGAAACAATGGCTTAGCTCTGGCTGCTTAGATTTCCTACGGGATAGTGGAACTGTGTCAAGTGATTAGCCTGGGTCACCGCGTTCTAGCCCCGAAAGGTCAAGGATACTATGCCGGGTTTGAAACGTGGGAACGATAGCTCTCGGACTGCTTCTGCGCAAGCGAAGACGATGAGAGAAACTGGAAGGCTCGCTCGAGCGATTGTTGCATGAGACGGGAATTCAAGATCTATATTTACTTACCTATTTAAGGAAGTAATTAAGTCGGTACTTACTTTAAAAACCCCCCATGTAAGCTCGCTGGTTTGCTTGGGCCTCTTATCGCCTGACCGTTTCTTTAAATGGCGCGAAATTCTCATCCGCAGATACGCCTGCTAGTGCCCGTACTCTGCGAATGCGGACTGCGAACACGAGGCATTAAAAGCCCAATTAAGATGGAGATAAAACGCTAGAAGCTTATTTTATATTTCTAGAATTAATGGGATTAGGGCTGCGGGGAGAGTGAGTGAGTATATATGAAGTGAGGCCCGTCCACCCACACCTTGCAGGCGCGTTGCATTTTTCCGATCTTTCTTCAGATAAAGCTGTACAACCATACCGCGGTCTGTATCCCTACCTGTTGTTCCTGCAGCCGATTAGCACTGTGCGCCTTCATGGTCTAAATTCAACAATGTTATCCGCGGTGGCTATCCTCTTCATATCCCTTCCCATCTATGTCTGTGTGACCGCGGCCTATAATCTGCGGAAGAATATTCAGAAGGCGAAGAGATCTGGCTTGCCTTATGTGGTTGTTCGTAAGTAGAATAACTTCGACTTCGCCCTTATAGTCCAAGATAACTGACATCAGCCATAGCGATATACTCTTATAACCCGCTATGGACCCTCACAGGCCGTAAATTCATCAAATGGTTCGTCAGGACCTTTCCTGATGCATGGGCAACCCAGAATTACCTTTTGTAAGATGGTTCCTCCCCCCTCGATTCTAATATTATCACCATCAACCAATCCCATTGCACGTTAATTAACCATCGACTCGCGCGACTCGCTCAGACTATGGGTCCCAGAATGGACTTGGCGGTACGGGTACGAACCTTTCCAAAAACACGGCGACACCTTCATGACTGTTACGCCCTCCGAATGCTACATCTGGATTGCAGACCGAGAAGTCATCTCCCAGGTCTCTAGTCGCCGCGACGACTTCCCTAAACCTCAATGGATGTATCGC
Source organism: Drechslerella coelobrocha (assembly GCA_036971555.1). Lineage (NCBI taxonomy): Eukaryota > Fungi > Ascomycota > Orbiliomycetes > Orbiliales > Orbiliaceae > Drechslerella > Drechslerella coelobrocha. The sequence continues at coordinate 2,220,697 of JAJTUH010000006.1, forward strand.
ACCATCAATGCGTTTGGCCGCAACGTCGTTACCACCGAAGGCGCCGAGTGGAAGTTCCACCGCAAAGTCACATCCCCGTCCTTCGGCGAGAGGAACAATGCCCTCGTATTTGACGAAACAATCCGTCAGGCCCGACAAATGCTTCACAAATGGACCGGCGACGACGGTGCTGGAAACATCACCATCCGCAACGTGCTCGAGGATACGATGCGATTGAGCTTGCACGTTATCAGCGGCGCTGGGTTTGGTGTGTCGCTGCAGTGGCCGGGGACTACAGAGGATGCGGATCTCATTCGTCCCTTGACCAGTAATTCCACGCATAAGCATACGCTCAGCTTCAAGGATGCGCTCGCCGGGTTGTTGCATAATCTGATGCTTGTGTTGATCTTCCCAAAGTGGTTTTTGAGTAAGTTGTCTCAGCAAGCGTTAATGTTTCGCAAGCGTCGGGTGCGGGTTTCAGTTCAATCGCATGGCAGATGCAGCGGGATTGAGTCTTTCGGGTGGAGGGGAGTGTATACACTTCCATGTCGTGTGTTTGTGCAACATGCGAGGATACTCCAAGCAAGGATGCGGGACCCCGACGTGTCTGTTTTACGACGAACGCGATAGCACCGGTCCTGGTTGCATGAGAAACACTGCAAAGTTCCGTCGTACGACCGTACACTAGATATCTGCCATGCGAAGGAACAGGATACTGCTAGCGATGTTGGCGGTATAGCGATAAGAAAGCTAACAGATCAATTAGGGAACCTTCCATTTCAACGAGCAAAGAAAGCAGCAGAGGCATCTACCGAATACGAAACTTACATGAACGAACTTTTTGCCGAGAAGAAGGAGGAAGCCGTTGCTGGTGAGAAGGCCGAAGGCATGGACATCATGGGTGCACTAGTCAAGAATTCGTACGGGCCGGAAAGCCACGTTAACCGTAGCAACAAATCTGCACCTGGCGATATGGAACGACAAGCTCTGACAGATTCCGAGATACTTGGTAACGCATTTGTATTCTTGCTTGCCGGCCACGAAACTTCTGCAGGCGCATTGCATTATGCAATGTTGCTCCTTGCACTGCACCCCGAATCGCAAAGACAGCTGCAGGACGATATTGATAGGATATTTGGAAACCGACCGGTTGAGGAATGGGATTACAACAAAGACGTTGCCGCAATGCAGAGCAGCATGATCGCAGCTGTCATGCAAGAAGAACTAAGGGTGGTTCCTCCGGTCATCAACATTCCGAAACAAGTCACAGACAAGGGAGACCAGATCGTAATGGTGAATGGCAAAAAGACGATATGGCCAAAGGGAGCCGGGATCAATTTCTGTGCACTTGCAGTGCATCGCAATCCGAAGTATTGGCAGTCTACAGGTCCCTCAAAAGTCACGGATAAAGAGGATGACCTGGCAGATTTTGTTCCCAAGCGTTGGTTAACGAGCACCCCGAGGGACAATTCGCAGGATGAGGCTGCAGCAAATGATGAGGCGCAAGGCAGCGAAAATACGGGTCATTTGTACCACCCACTCAAAGGATCATATATTCCTTTCTCGGATGGGGCGAGGTCTTGTCTCGGAAGACGGTTTGCCCAGGTTGAGATTATGATCTTACTAGCGATGATATTTAGAAATTACAGCGTGGAGCTCGCGGTTGACGACGTGGCTGACGACAAATCCGTTGAAAGGCTGAGTTCTGATGAAAGGATTCGTCTATACAATGAACAACGGGCCACGGCAAGGACGATAATTCGAAATTGCTCGCGGATTATGATAACCGTGCAAATACGGAACGCCGAAATACCCATCCGACTTGTACGGAGGGGTAAGGAACGGTTTATCCATTTGATAGAAAACTAGATATCGAACCGAAGAGTCCCCCCCGCATTCTGTGTATATATTGCAAGCACGCCAATACATACCCAATCACCTCATTCATCTAGTAGGCAGCCTTTTTCTCAGAGATCTTCATTCTATATTCTTTCCGCGTCAACAGCATCACGTTATGGTGGCTTTTACTTCTTCGTGTAACGTAACGTTGAATCGTCAACAGAGCCTCCAGAAGTGAGTTGGCTTGGCACTAAGAGTAGTTGCATTATCAGCCCATAAGCGAGATATGAGGTTGGTCTTGGTCTTGGTCTAGGCAGCAGCCGACGTAAGAGTCGAGGCGAAACGGGAATTTTCACCGTCGATGCCTTACGATCATTAGGCTGTGGCCCACGTCCCGCTTCACAAATGGCCTAGTCTTATTGGGTTGCTCGGATAATCCTCGCCGAAAGCAAGAGCGATATCGAATGCACCCGCCATGGGTCGGGCTGTGAGGGTCTTAGGGGCTTCCTCTAGCTTTGTCATTTGGGCAATCCCCATGCGCGCGATTTTCTCGAAAGCAACAGGCGAGCCAGGCTAAGCTGCATAAAAAGTGGGCCCGGTAGGGAACACACTACCCGCTCATGGAATTTCTTTGGACAAAAGTTTGGATAACTCGACGGAGTATTGGGAGTAGTGGTGATATAATCCCTGTTGATCACTGTTTCTAAGGCCCCACCGTGGTGAACACTGCCTCCAAGTCCGCTTCTCGGATGGTCGCCTAGTTCACGAGTTTCAGACTAAGGCTGCCGAGTTCCCAAGCTACTTAACCACCTGAAAGTCGTATCTCGAGCTCGATATTATCTCGAGTTGATTTTCTCTCCATATGTCGCCCGCGCCTGTAAAGACTCAGCGCAACAGCCAGCTCCCTCGATGAAATGACAATAAAATTTCAATACTCTTTCCATAACGTTATATGACTCTTGTCCCTTAGTTGTGAAGAGCTTTCCAGACATTGAATCTAAACCTCAGCGCAAAAAGCGTTTCCATCGGACAAGATGCCGATGCCAACTATCCAGATCCCGCAAGTCGCGATTGTCGACGTGGACTCCTCGAGACCGCAAACGCCCGTCTCAGAGCCCCAATCGTCGGCCCCAACCTCGCCAGCCACCACGCGCATGGACTCGCTAACGGTGGATGATCCATCCTCATGGTGGAAGCATAGACGTTCATCGTCGGTATCGACGGTGGAAACGCTACCCGTCTACTCTAATCCCCAGAGTCCCACCCAGAGCATCAACGGCCGCAAGCGAAGTAATTCAATGACTCCGTCGATGCTCTCCGAGGTTCCGTCCTATCGAACAATTCCAGATGACCATGATTCCACAACTTATCATATCTACCGGTTGGGCCACAAGGGTGGCATGAGCGTCCACGAGGTGGCAGATAAGTCGCTGGGATTGCTCCCAAGAGCGACGTTGCCAGACGGGTCGCCGATGCCTGAGCCCGGCTGGTGGAAGCGCACTATAAATTGCGCCCACCCAAAAACTGGACGACGACCGGATAACCCAAAGTTTGATCCTCGAATGGCGGCATACTATGTCCACAAGCCAGTCATGCCAGCCTATTTCAAATCGGTCCCTATGACTCTACGCGTAGGTCCTAACAAGCACTCTCCTATCGCCTGTCGATTCGAGGGGAACCTTGGTTGGCGCAAGTGGGGGTTCAACTTTGAAGACATCAACGGAGAGGGAGTCGTTGATGAGAGAGGTGTGATTGCTGAAGACTTCAAGAGGAAGCAGAGGCCATCGAAGAAGCCGTCGAAGAAGCCGATTAAAAGCGACGCGGAGGAGCAAAGCATCTGTTCAGAGAGCAGCAGGACCGAAGTCAGGAAGAAGAAAGCCCATCGTTTCGCCCAGTGGCGAGGGATATCCCAGGCGTCGAAGAAAGAAGAGGGAAAGAAGGCAGAGATTGAAGACGAGAAGCCTGTCAACACAACAGATGCTGTTGCCACCAAGACGTCCAGCGAGCCGGCAGAGACTGCTGTCGATGGAGCCAATATCGCAGTCCCTGTGATAAATATCGAGGTGGAGACCTCGACAGAGCCAACTAAGGAGCAGGAGCCTACGAGACAAGAGGAATCAGCTTCATCAGAACCAGCCACAGCAGAGCCGACGCCGCAGCAGGCACCAGAATCGACATCGACATCAACTTCTCCCGCCGCCGCCCCATCTACAGCGCGCGCCATACCTGATCTCTGCATTGATACTTCAGGTTCTGCTACACCTTGCAGTGCAGACAAGCCTGACAGAGTCGAGATGATCTGGGAGAACAAAATGAGTCGCCAATACTCCTTCACGTATAGGAATATCAATTTCTTTTGGAAAGGAACCTCAACCTTGAAAGACGAGCATAACAAACACTGGGGTGCTTTGAACCGCTTTAGCCATCTCAAGCTTGTCGCGGAATTGCCCGTGACAGAATCAGAAGAAAGCCCGAAGAGTCCAAGTTCACCGGGCTGCCTAAGCCCAGACTCTGCCGAGAAGCCAGGATTCTTACTGCGCCGCCGGTCGAGTATCTCGAGTATCTCCAGCATCTTTTCCAAAAAATCAGCAACATCAACCAAGGCACCAAAAAGAGAGCTAGTCGTTGCTACTTACACTTCCATGTGGGGCAAGCGGAAGGCTGGAAGACTAGCCGTTGACAATACCGCGATCGAGAAACTAGTCCATATCATTGCGGAGGCTTCACCCACTTCCTTTGTACCGGTGCCTAAGCGGAGGACTTCAACTCTCTCTCCTGAAGAGTTGTCATCTGCGTCAATGTCACCGCCTTCCAAGGCCTACCACGCCCATGTCTTCCCAACGCCAAGGCTCCAGCAATTTCCAGTAGAAGTGGAGGTGTTCGAACGGAAGAGGCTAAGGGAGATAGCTGTCGTGACTTGCATCGCAATGGCTAACTCGGAGCAAGAGAAGAGGCATGCGGCTACTGAGCTAACGTTCTTGTTGGCAGAAATTGCTCAGAATGCTGCTACCAGCTAATTCGTTAAGAAAAGCTGACTCGAATGATTTGCACGTCTGTATCTGATGAACCTTAATGACTTTCATGGCTGCTCTTCCTTTATCTTCGAATTCGTTTCTACTGTAAATATATATTTTCCTTTCGATCTTGTAAATATTTCTTTATTTCTTTTAATCTTTTTATTGTTGGATATTACTCTTAAGGCTTATGGATTGGGAAATATACGTATGGGGCAACAGAATGCACTCCTTGGAATATATCAGGCTAGCTCGCTTCAAGCTTAATCAAACAAAAGTTATCTTTCGAACCTAATGCATCTGTTTCGTCTTCATTAGAATTTAGAGGTGAGACTGCTTCAAATAATTGTTCAAATTTGCAGACGAGCATCGGCAACACATTTAACCGCAAAAGTATAACATAACAAAATCCATGCATCAGGCGAAATATAAACCAAGAATGATAATCAATAACCATTGCACTGACATTGTATCGCTCAGACATCAATGTCTGCGTTCAGACCAACAGAGTGTACCTTGGCGTCATGATTGGTGGGATAACTGGAAATCGGAACCTTTGAAATTGTTCTTGATTTCCACTCAGGTCGTGGACTCTGATTTAGCGAATAAGTCAATTCGCTTGCGATATCCGGAATGAACATCAGCGCTATGACTTCGCTTTTCTTGGCTCTGCGATCAGGTGGTTTGCTCTCCTGGTTTACACCATCTCTTAGTTATCATACTCCTGAAGTCTTCATTTGATGAGATGCGTCAGGTATGTGACAGAGATACTGAATGGAGACATGCGCATGCGGGTGCCGAGAGAAAGGGAATTATGTAAAGGCCCCCCACCAGCGTCAGAGAATATTATCCAGAGCCCAATAAAGTGAAGAGTTAGCGCCATGCACGGTTGGGCCCCTTCGGCATTTCCAAAAAGGCAAATTGGACATCGGTAACCGGATCTGTCGGACTGCACGGACTAGTGGTTCCTTATATTAGAGCATTCGAGTCTTGGCAAGGCGTTCGGCATATGCGTAAAGAAATTTATTGCGTGCGAGGGAAACTGGGAAACCTGCCTGTACCGTTTTAAAACAAGCTCAAGGAATCGAACTTTGAGGATTATATTAGCAGCCTACGGAGGAGGAAGCTACATTCAGTTTCAACATATATGGCGACATCAACGTTCGTAGATATAACCTACATGTCATTCATGTGGAATTTCTATGCTAGCTGACTAGTCTCGAGGCTAGCTAGCTATACTGAGATAAGCCTCATAGACATATTTCGTTATGTCAGCAGCCACGAGGTGTACGATAACATCCTCGAACACATGGGAACTGGGTAAGTCGATGAGTTAAGTTGTGATACTTTTTCCATGTAAGGAAATAATCTAAGAAAGCTTTGAAAGCACCTTGCTAGCTAGGCTCAACAATCCCAGATATATATCTCTACTCTACAATCAAGCGCTTACCTCATATTGAGTGAACGTACCTCAGTGGAGGGGAAGTTGATCTCTGATACGTGACATGGAGGGAAACAATTTAGTACTCCCTGTTGTACGACTCAATGCCTGAACTGCAGATCAATGCCTGGAAGCCCTGATTGTCCTATTTTACAGGCAGCGGCCACTATCGTTACGTTGCTATGGGAATATAAAATATAGAAGATCATAGAGGTAGGCATAGTCGGCAGTAAATTTTAGCATGATGAGTGGGTTGTGATTAGCCTTGAGACCAAGCCGTGCTGGCAAATGAGACTAAGCCTAGCCTATGCGTGTAACTAGCGATTGGAATTGTCTCACGCAAGATAGGATAGAGTCGAGGAGAGTGGCTGGAGGACACTAGTCGTTCTAATTGTCTAACTAAAAGTCGAAATGATCTGCCAGAACAGATAACCTTGGCAATAAAAGCTGAATTTTGTTCATTCGTACTATAGGTTGACTGGAAATATCGAAAACGCACTTGATTGTATTTCAGTGTGTGTACTAAGCGGCCCGCCCGCATGGAATTTCGAAGTCCACGCAGGTAGACGTTTAGCACGTTTGAAACTGTGAGACACCACCACCACCACCATTAATATATTCTGTGTTTGGAGGAGGAAGAGGGCCTGTAGATGAGGATAATTTTTTATGCGGGGTGTTTGGAATCGGGAAACATAGTCTGTTGCAAGGATCAGTTTCGGCGGAGTGCCGGCCGGTGCGATATCATCGGCGTTTCGGTTGGAGATGTTTTCTAGTTCACCAATGCAATGTGAATTTTATCGATATCTTGGTGTATCCTTAACTTTGTGCTCCCAGGAAATACTCCACATCTAAGGGTCTGTGAGCCCTTGAGGCTTTTGTACCACAAAACCTTGGCTAATGCATTTCTCAGAGGCAAGGGCACAGACATCGAGCTGCGAGTCAGCTGTTAGCTCGGCCGGCTTGCGCATTAGGAAATTGCTGCTTGCGCTTTCATTGTGACAATGCAATGTTGAGGTGTGGAAACAACTCTCCGCCCCTTTGTTCTTGTAACAAAAGCAAGTCTCTACTCTGAATTCTGTAACAAGCACACATCGAGGACAAGAAGCGCCTACTATCGGCGCTGACCATTGAAATAGCTGTGGTGGGGTTGTCGGTTGGATGTCAGAAACACCATGCGTTTGCCCACCTTGGCCTCACCTCCCACCAAATCGGAAGCATCCCAATTGCACCCCAAAACTTGAAGTGCAGGAATCACCCTGGTAAGGTCCTCAGCGGAATCCCACATCCGGTCGCACTCCATTTTTCGCCTTCCTCCACTTAACGGTATCTATAGCGCTGCCAGATATCATATCAGGCCTGGACCCTATAGCAGAGGCTCTTGATTCCAGTCGATTGTCTGGAACGGGCTCGAAAGACGCAACGTGGATGGCATCTGAGGGATCGATCGTGACACAACCCATTAATTCCCCACGCTCGGTTTGGGCCTCCGCACATGCAGATGGCGCTAAAGCAGTGACAGCCTTGCTCGTGGCCCCCTTGACCTCTGCCACATTCGCGAGGCCTCGTGCTGGGGCTCAGATACCTCTCGTCCTGCGCTAGCGTTCTAGCAGATTAATTTCGCCCAGCATGGTCCATCCCAGCGCGATCGATCAAACCATCCATTCTCAGACGAAAATCCTTACATGACTAGCCATCATCTTTCGGGATACACCCAGAAAGGGTGTATGTGCGAAACGGCTACTCGTCTCGCGAAGCCAATGAAAACCGTCACCTGCAACGCTATCTGACTGACAGTCAGGCTTGCATGAAATCTATCATGATTGTGCACAATCGTGCCGTTCTACCGAATATACACATCCTTCTACATGGAATATATTGCAGATAATTATAATGCAAATGCTCCATTCGGCAACGTCAATTCAACACAACGTTATGGATTGATTTGCTGGGGTTTCACCGCACACCGCCGTTTGATCCGAAATATTCGTTCAGGAATACAATCAAATCAAAGGTAGCCTAGGCGCATGTGGCTTTGACACCAGAATTGGAAGAGACGTAAGTCGTACAGAGATCTCCTCAGACGCTAGCTCCTTCAAGCTGACTGGTGGGTTCGAGGAATGCATGTCCTCGGATGTAGTCGTTTGTATCAAGTCTTGTCGTCAAAGCGCCAAAAATTGGCAAAGGGCTTTCGAACAACGGATAATCATTCTGAAAGTTAAATTCTCAGTCCAGTGGTACTGAATTTGAGCATGTCTGTTGATGAGCTTAGACCCAATGATTGTTACCGAAGCTAGGGATTATCAATGACCTGATACTCGCTGTCGATGCCCCCTGTATCTTCTATGGAAGCGGACTGAGCGCTTTGGCTTGCCCGCTTCCATGCTTTGGGTCGTAGGACTGCGAAAACAGAAGCTGAGATCTAAAATTGAAGTACAGTATGAGCTGAAGTTTTTACAGTCTTGCGCACAGAGGCAAAGGAGAGTAGCTGCGGCTACCACTCGCAAGGATGAAATGGGGCCCCTTCGGTAGTTAACTTCTCTTGTGATACAGAAAACCTATATCTTTCGGGTGCATCCGCACTCTGAAAAGGTATATTCTCCACTGTTATACTTCCATTTTGCTTCCACTAGCCATTCGGGTTCCTATTTGGGACTCCAACCTTCGACAACACAGTCGAGCCTCAGATCCTCATATGGGTTCAGAGTGACTCGAAATCTTTCTGTATTATTCCATCTTATCTTTTTGTTTGGGAGGCTCGGTTTTCTTTTGGGGTTTTGTTTCTTCGGTTCCCCTTGACATTATATCCCTACAATGGGAAATATTCCTAGCCATGTCCCGAAGCCAACTACGGAGGAGCGAAATGAAATGTTCGCGATATTTGGGCAGATTGCAGCAATGAGTGGGAAAAGCTCGGGGGGAGGCTTAACGGAAGAACAGGTCAAGTTTTTATATTCGGATGCCTATGTTCCTCCAAATTATGATAAAGAGGTGGTGACATTGACGGTGATTGTGATGTTCTGGCTGGTGACGTCGATATCATTGAGATTCTACTCACGATTCAAGTATGGTGCCCGGGGTGGGCCCATGTTAGACGACTGGCTGGTCTTATTAGCGACGGTAAGTCACATTTGCACGCTCCTGAAATACTCGAGCTCAGGTTTTGTTCCACTATTTATGACAAGTGCTGATATCCTTGTGGTCCACAGCTGATGTGTATTGCCTACGCTATTGTCAACCTATATGCCTTCCTTTGGGCGGGGTTTGGGCGCTTCAGCTACGACTTAAGCCTTACCCAGTTCAACCACTGTCTCACGCTCATAGTTGTAAACTTCACATTGTTTGCGGTTGCCAACACCGCTGTCAAGGTTTCCATTCTGGTCCTCTACCGAAGAATCTTCGACGCGATGCAAACAAATATGCGACGAGTCGTATACGTCCTCATTATTGTTGTCCTACTCTTCTGTCCCATCAGTCTTCTAGCCCTGGTTGGGACCTGTAAGCCGTTGTCTGCTTATTGGGATCTTTCACGAAGAGTAGATCCGAATGTGCACTGCACCGATGGAGCTGCCGCAAATTACGCTGTTGGGACAATCAGAACCATCCTGGATATCATCATCTTTGCGCTGCCGCTAAAACACATCTGGGATATCAAGAATTTCTCTCAACGAAAGAAGATTGCCATCACTGCCATTTTCCTGCTTGGTTTGGTAGCATGCGTCGCATCCATACTAAAGCTGGTGTTCATCAGTGATGTTTTGCATGGCGATCTCACGAGTACGTTCACATCACCTAATTTGGGGCTATCTATCTATATAGCTTTATGCCTAAAACACATCGGTACTAATCTCTATCACATTCACAGGAAGCATTCTCAAGGCCGAAATCACAGAAGCCTTGGAATATACTAGCGCTGTTGTTGCTGCCTGTGTGCCCGCATTACTACCTATGATCAAATCAGTGTATCGGAATACTAGCTCCACCATCAAACAAATTACCAGCGGCGGAAAGTCTCAAGTCCAATCTACGACTACTCATATTGCCGGGGGCGGTGTTACTAATGGCGAATCGATCAAAATGAGAGGCATCAAGGTATCTCATGCGGTCTCACAAACAGTGGAGATCCATCGAGAATCGGATGATGACGAGCAACTTATCCTTCAAATGCCGGATGAACACGACGACAAAGACGATAAGGATAGCAAAGCAAGTTATACCGCTAGCGCCAGCAGGAGCCAAACGAGTGTGTAAAGTTTACTTGGTTTAAAAGCTGGAATTTTTTCTGTTCTTTTGTTTGCAGGGGTTAATAGCATCTTCATGTCTTTCATTTTGGGTTACTACCACGGTGCATGCACTGCGTAATGCATCTATATATTATACACTGTTGGATTTGGGACGCGGGATTCTGAGGAGTTACAGCACCTTTCTTTTTTTTCTTTTTCTTTTACATTTACCTTTGATATATCTTATATTTTTTCAATCTGCGATATATAATATCCATGCGCACGTACTCGGGTTTACAGGTCTGTTACCTATTCACAAGTCCTCACGAAAATTATGAATTTCCTTCTGCTACAGAATAAACGGCTATGGTTTGCTAGCTTTAGCATCAGATTATCTGCTATCTCAATCATGAAACTAATTGCATGTTGGCTTTGGATACACTCAACCCCTAAAATTTTGTGCTAGAATATCCTCAATCTAACCACAACCCTTCTGAGAATTTCGAGCGGCGTGTATGTCCCAAAGATTAGTAATCGGAGTAAGGCTACAAATTAATCGACCTCGGTGCATATTCCGAATTCGTCGATGTCGATAGCGAAGGAGGAATCGGCGTGCTCCGTATAAGTAATCAGTTACTAATAGTATTGCCGGGGTTAAACCATATACAAAACCAGCTCGCTTCCGGAATTCCTCCATCTCGGGTGGCAAAAGTCGATGCCCTAATATTTGACATCGGCTTAGCTAGCCATTATAAAAACTGTGAACCCTGAAATGATAGAGTTACAAAGGTTGGGGGCAAGTTACTTGTTGAGTATTTGGCACGAAACGGAGCTGCTACGAGGACACAGACACGAAAACAAGGCCCACAGTGAAGCCCGACTTTCCTCGCACTAATGAATGTAAAACAATGGGTGGTGACACCGTGCGCGGCCACCTATTCCCGAAACTTCGACCAATGCTAATGGCAGCTCGATTATATTCGATCAGCTGTAGAAATATCAATTTTACTTACTAAATTGAGAAGAAACCAACAAATAAAATCAAAGAAAACGGATGTAAAGAATGTGCGAATAAAACCGAAGCGTAGGACATTGCATGGACTCAAAGACGAACAAAAGTCCACATGGTGATCGGGGTAATTAGAAGCACAGAAGTGCACGCTAGCTAATAACGAGGCGCCAGCGCCAGGTACATGCAGGCTGTCCTTTGTTGAGATGCCTGCCTATTGTAGACCCTGTGGCTAGGAAACTCTAAATACGCAAGGTACCTGCGCTCGAGCGTTCGAGCTCAGGCGCGCGAATGGCTTGACTTCTGCTTCTCGGCAAGAAGTCTAGACTGGCCCGATACTATACTCCTATGTGCGGGTTTTCTTTAGTTTTCCGATTGAAGTTTCCGCAAAGGCACCCGCTAAAGCAAAGTCAAAAAACGTGGCGTGGTGGCGGCGTTTACCTGCACTGTGCAGTGAACGTCTTCTGTATCTGGCACAGGGATCCGACGTTGGGTTGTGTTGGGTTTGGGTTTGACGTCAACCCCGGACCCCGGCAAGTCTTTTGGGGGCACTTACATTAACCCCACCAAGGTCGAGAACTGCATGGTGGCCGGTAGTATCCTTCTAAATACACCTTCACGCTGTTACGAATTCCGAATCCGCGGGAACGAGCCTCCCAATCGGCTGTCTGACATGAATCAGAGCGGTTTTTCTTTCAACGGTCAAACTAGGAGACTATCCGACTCTCTAGCCTAACTCACACAACCGGAGCATTTCGAACGTCTGACCCCACTACCAACTTGCCCGCTATGGCCTCCGATCTCAGCTATCTTACCTATACCCTTATTGCCGTCGTGGCTGGCCTGATTTTCCTGCCTGTCTTCCTCGACGGCGAGCCCGATGGCCCTCCTTTCGCTTTGATCCAACAATCTTCCGTGTCCCCCACGAGAAAGAAGAACGAATCTGCTGTTTATCGATCTCGTGAAACACCTTTTGGGTTTCCACTACGCCAGGGTTTGGGCATTCAAGAGGGCTACGCTAAGAGGAATGGCGATGTGAGGGATATATGGAGAGTGTTTATGCAGAAGGTGGGGCAGCTGCACACGATCTTGGGGAACGACAAAGTGGTGCATAGTATTGGTACGGATCTCTCCAGTCTATGGAACGACTTGTAACTGTTGATAGGTTGTTCTAATAACTTGATAGAAACACTGGATGCCGAGATCGATACTCTGGGAGCGTATATTTCTGAGCTGCCGACTTCTGCACAAAGAAAAGTGGTGGCTGTGTACCTACCAAACTCAGCTGAAAATATAGTCACTGGTTTCGGTACGTTGATTCAAGTGTTTCCCTCGGTGCTGTGATACCTGGACATGAGGCTAATGTGACCAAGCATGCGCATTCTACGATTTCACTTTTGTCCCACTCCAGTACGACACCGAGCCGGAAGTGGTGGCAGAGAAACTGAAAAACACCAATGCCGAAATACTCGTTATGCCTGCGGCGACTTTGGACCTCGGCTACCTAAAAAGCGTTACATCCATCAAACACGCCATCCTCGTTGTAGATGAAGGTAGCCGGCATCTCGACTTTGCTGATGACCCTAGCGCGGTGGTTACTTTGAAAGAATGGCACGATATCGCGGCTACAGGAAAGAAGGGCGTCCGCCCCGAGAAAGTGGATGAATCACAGCCACATATGCTTGTGATCTCTAAGAACCTCAAACTCCAGAAGAATGAAGTGATTCCATACTCCCATATTAACATTGTCTCTGCGGTCTCCGCCCAAGCCACGGCTGTCACACCCAAAGACCAATTCAAACCGGTTGACGTCTTCTGTCCAGCCTGCACGCTCGCTGATCAATTCACCCGAATCATTACATACACCGCAATGCTCGCCGGAGCTACCGTAATAGTCAACGCAGTAACACCACCGTCCGGATCCCTCCAGTCTTCCTGTGCAAATGCCATTCCTTCGGTGGTAGTTGTCCCAGCGGACACCCTCGCAACAATTGCCCGTGCTTCCAAAGCCGCTCAAGTTGAATTATTCCACGAGTGGATGCACATTTACCAACTTCGCAAGTTGGTCCGATATGGCCAAGCACCGCAGCAGTCCGGATTCGCCAGATTCAACGATTATGACAGGCCAAACTTGGGCAAAAACCTGCGATTGATATATGTTGCTGAGAATCCGGCGGAGGGAACTAAGCCGATAACTTGCAACATGCTAAACGATCTCCGTGCTATCATGTTCTGCAAAATTATTTATGCGTTTACTTATCCGCCTGCAGCGGCTGGCGCTATTACGGAGATTGCATCATACGACTACAGGCCAGGGGAGGATACGCCGACATTCAAAGATACACATGTGGGATCGCCATTGAGCTCTCTGGAGATTAAGCTGCGAGATGCTGGAGAATTCACAGCGGAGGGTGATGGTGGACCTATGGGCGAGGTTGTGGTTGCTGGTCCATCAGTTACTTCTCGAGGAGAATACGCCACGGGGATTATCGCGCGGTGGAGGGGCGACGGCTGCCTGGCTTTGGGGTCAAGAGGTTGAATAAGGACAATGGTGTTTCATATCCCTTTCTAGGGCGATATAATCAGTGCATTAAAGAGAGCGACCAGCTATATTGCGTAGTGGTCATGCATGGTAAAAAGATATCTATCTTGCGTGTGTAATAAGCAGAATTTGTTAACGGCAGGCCGGATCGATCGACTTTTGAATCAAGAAACATTGTAATTTACATTTCAATAAAATGCAATAATATGCAGAAGCACATCTTTCTTCCATATTTCGTTCAAATAATATGTGAACATCTATTAAACAACGGTTCTAGATGCCTTGATTACCACGAGTGACCACCCTTCCACACCAACCGGCGAATCGAATGTGTTGCTGATGTGGCCAGGTGTCCGATCTTATCAATCAGATCTTATCAGGTACAAGGACCTAAGCTAAGGAAGCTCCGGAGAGCCGTTCTCGGAACATTCGGAGACCTTGCTGACTGTCTAGGCGGAGAGTGCTGGAGCAAGGTGTCCCTGTGACTGGAGATGCCTCACTGGGAGGACATGCTCACGCTTTTCCTCGACGCTGACGTGCCTGCGGGTCTTGTTGGCGGCGGTGTCACAGGCTGCTGCTGCTGCAGGGAAGGGCATCAGTGATCAGCCCCACCACACTCCATCCTAGGCCTATTCCTTCTCATCTACCAGCCAGCCGTCCGGCGAGAGCCTCTAAGACCTCACCCGAATACTGCATCCACCTTTACCTATCCAGCCTCACCGACAGCAAGAGACCAGTAGCTACGATGGACACGATTCAGAACTTCGGCAAGAGCGTCGGCAACACGTTCACCACCAGCTTTACCCCTTTCGCCGCCCGAACCCAGCAGTTTGTGAAGGAACAGCTTGGCCAAGCAGATGATAAGGTCAGTGAAGCCTCCGGCGCCGTGTCTTCCCACCTCCAGCGTCTATCCCACCTCTATGCCCCCAGGTTTCTGCTCGCAGAGGTTCGTAGAATCTAGTCCATGCGCCTTTACATTCTCGTTGGCAATATATGTGTGGCATGCATGTATATCGGGGTTTTCGAACTCGAGCTCCAGGGCTTCTGATGACGGCTCCGCGTTGTGGACTCTGTCTTTGGTCGGTTTTTATGTGTAGCAGCAGCAGCATCACCATCGCTTTGCTTTCTGTCTTCTGAACCGCATGCAAAGCTTTTGAGATGAAAACGAATTGAATGTTGAAAGTAATCTGCCCCTCGGCTTGGGGCGTGTGTGGCGTGCTGCGAAAAAGATTCGACTGGCCGAAGCTGACATGTTCCTCAAATGGAATGGGGCTCCTGTCGAAAAGACCCAGCTTCCGCCAGACTATCGCGAGTTGGAGGCCCGAGTCGATGCACTCCAAAAGGTTCATCAGAAGATACTGAGTGTGACGTGAGTATTGATCCGTCTTTCCTTGTCTGTTAGCATTACTGTAACTTCGTGTGGAGCTGAGAGTACTGATGTTTTTATATCTTAGATCGCAATATGCGAATGAGGTGAGTCTTCCTCTGCTTGCTGGTAGTGGAGTGTAGTGGGTTGGAAACAGATGTATTGACTGAGTGCAATCCGGTCCACAGGCATACGATTACCCGCCTAATCTGGTATGAACACTCCTCGACTTCATATACTCTAAGCAAACACGGGCCCATACTGACGTTCCACAAAGCGAGAATCAATCACAGACCTCTCCCGCAACGTCACCAGCAGAATCCAAGCCCTCTCCAACGCAGCTACCCCGGGAGAAGCTCAGGAGGCTATCGTCTCACCCACACAAGCCCCAACGGATCCCAAAACGTTTTCCCATGCTATCGCACGTGCCGCCGAAGCTTCTGCTCAGTTCCTTCCACCCTCGGACCCCCTTGCCGCAGGACTTGAAAAGATCTCTACTTCTTCCCGACAGATTGGCCAGGCACGCCTAGCTAGTGACAGCGCTATTGTGGATGGCCTCAATAAACCCTGGTCTATTACCCTGAACATCACCTTTAAGAATGTCATGAGAGATCGCCAAAATGTTGAAAATGCGAGGCTGCTTCTTGATGCTGCCAAAGCTAAGCTGCGCCAACGTGAGCAAAGTGGTGGTGGTGGAGCTGGTCTTAATCTTTTTAAGAAGGACCCTGCCGCTGAAGCTGCTGCTGAAGAAAAGTTAAAGGCGGAAGTTGAGGGGTTGGAGGACGAGTTTATTACTACGATGGAGAAATCCGTCGATTCGATGACCGGCTTACTTAACACCCCAGAGCCGTTGAAGGGATTGTTGGCTTTAGCTGCTGCCCAGCTTGACTATCATCAAGCTGCGGTCGATGCTCTCCAGGATGTTGCTGAGTCTGTTGGAGTACTTCAGAGAGAACAGGAGGTACGGTTTCCCACATCGAGATCATTCGAAGCTAATTGTTAGTGCTAATGCAATAATTGAATTGTTAGACCGCCTATCAACAAAGCAGATCGAGGCCTTAGGATGCCCGTTGCCACGATTGGGTGATATCATCTTTCCTCCTTTTCGCGAGATTCTTCGTACAGTTTGTAACGTATTTTATATCGCTCTGGATTGATTATCAGACATTGTGCAAGGTACTTCGCAGGAACTTGGTTGCTAGGCCTATCACGCTTAAATTATGTCAAGGTTAACCTCTATCGCTTTCCAATCTGCTTTTATTCATCGTCATTGGGGATTGTCCGGCTGGCTAGTACTTTTGTTTCGTTTTCGATAGTTTTGCTACAACTATACATCAAGTTTCCAAAACCAAAAAGTCGAATAGCCTGTTCGATATATTCAATACCTAGGTATATAGACACAATTTTCGAAGTATGGTACGCAGTACATAGCTAGGCCCTATTTTGCTACATGCAAACGACCCGTATCTAGTTGGATAAAGGTTTATCCACAGGCGCAAATTCAACCGACTCTCTTACGGAAAGGTGGATAAAAAACCTTGTTGGCGGCTCCAATCATTGCCTTTAGTGTATCAAATTCCTCCACTAAGTCTTTACTGGATTCCATTTCTACGATGAGGGCCATTATTTTGTGGATGATTGTGCAATAAATGCCACGGACTATAATATTCGAGTTCTCCCTTGTGGCACCAGCCATGAGTAAATCCCAAGGGCTTGCGATCTGATTGGCTTGATGATGCTTTACGAGACATTCCAGAAGGACAACTGGTTTCTCGAACAGTATATCAGCAATCGGTAAGTTGGGATTCATTGCAAATTGCCGTAGTGGGAATGCACAATCGGATTCTAGGGAAGAATTCCCCCGCTCAAGGCGTCGTCTTGGCTCTGTGGCGATGTCTGCGCCAGCGTCTATGAGAAGTCGAACCATAGAGGGATTCTGGTTCTGGATAGCATAGGTGAGAGCTGTGTCCGTTGCTCCGACGGCTGTGGCATCTACATTCTTTGCGTTTAATAATGGTTTCATCAGCTCTATTATTGCCATGTGGTTCCGCCTCGCTGCGATTTGTATAGGATAGAGCCGATTCGCTTTCGATCGAGACGTCAAGTGGTATTCTTCTCTTACGCAAAGAGAAAAAAGCTCAGGGTCTCCGAGTTCAGTTACTTTCTGAGTAATTGTCATCGTGTCGGGCAGTTCAAAATGTAACGCCAAGCTGTGATGGTCCATCAACAACTTGAAAAACTTAACCTTGGTCGGATCAACCGCAGAGTGGAGGGTTTTCGACCGATTTTCAATTGATAGGGCGTCGATAATCACCGTTGAATATCGTTCCACATGGAGATCAACAGCGGCGTGAAGTATTTTGGACCGACTCTCAATTGGAAGAGCATGAATGAACTTTGAAAATCGGGTTTTATGGAGTTCTTGGAAGATATACCAGGATCCGGATCGAAGAGCCGCCTCGACCATCCGCTCGTAAGTTGCTAAATCAAGATGTTTTGTAACCATCAACGTACCGAGGCCAGGTGTCTTGAAAAGTCCCGGGTAATTGACGGTACGCTGGAGGGTGCCAGGAATTAGCGTGATGATTTCTACTAGCCGATCGAAAAGAGGGCCAGCTGCATTTTCGCATGCAAAACATAACAAATCACACAATATCGATGGGTCCCGGGACAATAACCCTGTAGGATTAGAAGCGTAATAATAGAGAGTCCAGTCTACAGACTCCAAGTCCCGCGATATCGTTTGCTGCAAACAGTCCCAAACATTGTGCTCTGAGTCTCCAGTGCGGCAAAAAATTTGAAATCGGGTGCGTTCGAATGGTTCTCGATGTTTTTGAAACCCAAACCAGTAGGCCATTAATATTTCGTGGGTTTTCGGATGCAGCTTGAAATATAGAGTCTTCAACATACAAATGACTCTGTTTTGGAGAGCCCAGTCGAGAAAACCAAAGATGTCTTCTTCATATGTCGATAAGTGTGGTGCAAGATAATTTTGCCATGGAAATCTTATTGACATGTGCTTCTTCAGTATCATATCAAATATTTCTGTTTTCTCCTTTTCTGAGGGAGGAAAATGCCCATAGTATTCATTGTAATGGTTTAACCAATTACTTGTCGAATACTCCAGGAAGGTATAAGTTTGAAGCATCTGCTTAAATGTGCGAGCTTGGACAGTCAAGGCATTGTAGCTGCTTGTTTTCACTAATGCCGATGTTGAATCGGGGATACTGGTGGTTGGCGTTAAGGCATACTCATGTACTCTTCGCGCAAACCAGCCTGTCCATGTTTCACTGGCTTGCCCCATGCTCCCAGCTAATAAGCTTGCGGTATTGAATCCCCCTTTGCTAATTATAGTACGCTCGTAGCCAGAGCGTGGACCTGTAATTTCAGGGAGCTCAAAATATCGAATACACAATCGCGCCAGGCGCTGGTTGTCTTCGGAAGCCGTGCGGAAATATCGGTCCTTAGGCTTGTTCGTCTCGAGAAAGCTTTTAACAGTAGAGTGGGCAAGCTGTATTGTATTGTTTCCACTGTTTAAAACGACCAGGCTTTCACAATTTTGAAGCCATTTAGCTTCATCCATTTCGGTCTGCCGTTTTAAACATGCCCATGAAGTGACCTGGGAATCCTCGATTGCAATAGCTTCCTTGAGTTCATTTAACGTGAGCGGGCGCACTGCATGTGCGAGCCACGTGAAGATTTGTTTCGCCACCTCGGGACGCCGAAGCCGAGATATGCGATCCAGGATCCTGTTGTAAAGCTCATCTAAGTCCTTCGGCAAACCCGGAAGCGCTGCCTCAATATCTTCAGGCCTTGCCTCTTTACAAATTTCGGCAATTTGTAGGTCTACCCAGAGGAATAGACCCTTAGCGTTCCCTGCAAGAAACTTTGTGACTTTATCAAAGAGTTCTTGCGAGAGCTCCGGGAGTTGGCCTTCGAGCTCTTTATCCCGTAAACTTTGCACGATAAACAGCTCGATATCTGGTTGATTGGAAGTCGCAAGGTCCAGTTGATCGAATTCTTTGAGAGCCTTGGCAATGTCCTGCGAGCTGCGGCTGGAGATCAGAATTTTGAGATTTTCAGGGACGTCGGCAAGTATTTGCTTCAGAATTCTAAGAACAGCCCCACGCTCCTTGTCATCGCACTCATCTAGACCATCAATCACAATGATGTTGCGCGCCTTGTTGCCGTTAAGGATCCGAACCAGGAACTTTTGAAGGTCAGGTATGAGTACTCGACTCGAGCTAGCTTTATCATTAAATTTCGATTCCAAGATATCTATAAGGTCCTGCGGTAGGTCGTTTGAGTAATAAAATAGCTGATGCAGAATACTCGAGACAATAGTGCGCGCAGACAGGCTCGATGGATTCGTATATTCACAAAAAAAGTACGCAATATTGTGTCTAACTCTCGTTGTCTTTGATTTGTCGAGCAAATTTTCCACGACTCCAGCCGTAAGCACCGATTTTCCGAACCCCGGAATTGCGTGGTACCAAAGCCCCGAGGACTTTGGAAATTTGAGCCACAACTTGTACTCGGTCGTCTCAAAAACCCAACGACCGCTGGCTTCGTGCCGTTTATATAAATTGTTGACAAAATCGAAGTAATAAGGGTAATCGGATATGTTGCGTAGTATTCGTTCGCGTTTCGCCCTCTTCGCTTCGTTACTTAATTTGATGCGGTCCTCCTGATAGTCGTGGTACGTTATTCTAGCCAAGGTGTAGAAGTCTTTCGCGTCGCTTCTAGCCGAAGCATTATTGATCCTTTCAATGTGCTCCTCCTGCTCTGAAGATATGCGAATTTCGTTGTCAATGGTTTTGCTAACGAGTTCGAGCGATCTGATAGTGCTGCTGAACTTATCCGTGAACGGCCTGAAAGTTGCTACCGCAAACTGTTTGAACACTAATTGATGTTGGCAAAGGACGATTTTCCAATTTGAATATAAACATGGGCTTGCGACTAATCGAGAATAAAACGCACCTGGACTATAAAGAAACCCAAGGGCTTCTCTGAAAAAGTTGACGACGATAGCGTAAAACTCGCATATACATTCTTGTAGCTCGGCGTGATTGGGAAATAGCTTGCTAAATCTTTCATACTGTGGACATAACCGGCCCATTTCTTCACAAATGTTCACAATCTCTTCTAGATATTTTATGTAGTTTGAAAACGCCTACAGCCAATCAGAATCATCGAATTTGTGGTTTGGAGACTTGAGTTGAGTAAATGTAAAGAAAAGAGTAAGCCTACTAAAAGCACAAACTTTATCCCGCCCCACACAAGGGCTGCGATCTCTGGATTTGCTTGAACGCAAGTATCTACAATGCCCGCAAATTGCTGGATTGATTGGATGAATGCTGTAAATGCTGAACTTTGCAGGGATTTCCTGCGCTTCTGCTTCTGTTGAAGCTTTTCGTCAACTTCTCGAACAAGGTTGACAACATCCTGAGCGGTGGGGTCAACAATCTTTTCTAATTCTTTCCTGTGGTCGGGTTGAAGACCATTCTTGAACTCCAGGATGGCCTTTTCAAGTTGTTGTTTGCCTCTAAATGTATATCGAGTTAGCAAAAGGCGGGCTTCGAGTATGGGGTATAACCACTAACCTTGAAGACATTTTGCGGGCTAGGGACTAGCCTAGGAAAATGGAAAGCTTCCATGAAGGTTAAAGGAAGCTTAGATCCAAAGATGGGGTCTTCGTCGTATTTAATTACTTTCATTTGGTGGAATTCAGGCAGCCTTGTACAACATTCAAAGTCCATCGAATGTTTGTCTGAGTGCCCCAATAGGTGCTTGGCACAGCCTGAGTCCAGGGTCTGTGGCCAGCCAGCGCTTATGCAGGATCTAAAATTGGTCACATCGAGGATCGCTAGGCGTTTCTGCCGAGATTTTGTCGACTTGGACATATTTTCGATGCTATGTTATTCGGATTGCAGCTAATATAGCTTCTTGATAAGCGCCAGCCGATACCGCGCTAGAGCAAATCCTCGTTGTCTCACGCTGCGTGACTACAATAGAATTCGTCGGCAAAGATGGAACCAGTAGTTCCTGCATATAACTGAAAGCTAGTGAACTCTCTAGCTTTGAAGGAGGAATATTCGGGGTGTTCTGCAAGTGTAGTCGTCTAGTTGCCTCAATTGTAGACCCCCAATCGTTTTCGGCTTTATGAAATCAGCCTTATCACGAATCTCGTCAGCCACAGCCACAATTCTATTTGGCCTGGTGACTTATACCGCTCCGACCTCTGCGGGTTTCAACGCCTTGTCCAAGACCTTGAGCACGCTCCCGGCTACTCTGCCTACTTCCCCAGCCTCTTGTATTCGTGCCTGAAGGCCCGCCCGGATGTTGCCCACAAACACGTTCTCCAATATCCTTCTCCTACTATCGTAATCTTCCGCAGATCCCTCTGCGTCCTCTTCATTCACATTCTCAGCTGCACTGGTAGCAAATAGCGACAGGTGGGCATAAATATTGGAAGTCGTAGGTAATAAATATAATTCTGTATATTGAT
Organism: Drechslerella coelobrocha; assembly: GCA_036971555.1. Lineage (NCBI taxonomy): Eukaryota > Fungi > Ascomycota > Orbiliomycetes > Orbiliales > Orbiliaceae > Drechslerella > Drechslerella coelobrocha. The sequence continues at coordinate 2,242,615 of JAJTUH010000006.1, forward strand.
GGGGTCGCAAAAGATCGTTCATCCCAACATCAAACTGCGAAACTGGCACAGTATCTTCCAGGATCCCTACGGTTAAGAACTGCCTCAATACCCCCAAATGCTGCATGGACGCCTTTTTGTTCTTTCCAGGATCTGAGAATTCGATAGAACTTGTTCTAATTCCCGCCCCTGGCTTTCCGTTCTCCCAGCCTAACAGCACCATCCAGCATTTTAAGGTTTTACCCCAGCCTTTAGGGCCACGAACTACCTCCTCCCCCACGACATCTAACAGAAATGCCAAAAAGTTGGTAGAGTCCGAGCGAATATCGGCGCTGATATGGGTCATGGCGCTATGTATGTATAGAAGGAATCGGGGCGTATGCATTCGGATCGCATCGGTAGGTATAATTGCATCTTGTCGCAGGTCTTTCGACTTTCCGAGACTCGTGAGTAACGTAAGCAGCTGTGTACGGACAGGCGCAGCGGAATCGAGTATTAAAGGAGCAAGGGCGGGTAGTGTGACAGAGTATGGTAGCGGGGGGTCAGATGTTGTAGAAGACGATAGAACCGATGCGATGTGGGCTAGTGAATCGCGACGAGTGGTATAGGAGTGGTGGTTGAGAAGGGTGAGGTTGTGTTTCAGCTGTGTTTGGACGGTTGGAGCGGCGGCATTTAAAGATTGGTGGCCGACAACAACAGCTATGATGGCGGAAGTTAATTCAGTATGTTTATCAATAAAGCGCGTGGTGGATACCGGGTAATGGGCTGTACCTTTCGATTTAAATGAAGTTGAAGTGTGATTGTCGGGCTTCGGCTTTGTCTTGCCTACTCTTAGTTTAGGCTTCTGTTATGGGAGAATTATCAGTGGAAGCCCGGGATTGTTTGTAGATTGAAAGCTGAGAGAGAGTGCGCTTACGGCAAAGTCCTTCTGTTTCTCCTTCTTCTTTTTGCTGCTCGAACCCATCTCTGTAAGCTTAGCCCACCAGAGGTTGGCGATGTCGATGAGAGGCTGCCCGAACACCCAAAAATTTTGCGGCGTCATAAATCCAAACTGGGCAGTCTCGGCAAGAGAATCTGAAACTGGGCAGCAGCTGAGCAACACAAAAAAATGCAACACCACGACCCATCCATCCAACACTAGCTGTCTTGGTCTCGTAGACTAAACTCTTACCTTGGCTGGACTGTCTCCAGCGCTCTTCCTTGTGCAACACCAAGAAGTGGTGTCCACAAGAAAACAGGTCTGGTTACGAGACTGCGTCTGAATACAAACTACACCAAGAGACAGCACACTCTAGAGGGTAATAATTTAATATGGGTATCAAATTTTTATATCCTACTCCAATTGTCCTTGACCGTTATAAACATCAGAACTTCAAACAACAGAAATATATGGGGAGACAGGATCTACCAGACTCCAAGAGTATCATGAAACAGGGAAACAATGCAACATCGCCAGCGAGATTTAGATGCAGCCGTATATGCAAGATATGTTAAAACAAGAATACAAGTATGGGAAGCAAACATGCATGCGGTCAAGACTTAGATACCAAGACCTAAGACTCAAAGCCAGTAGTTGTGCTTGGGAGGCTCAGGGGTATGCTCTGCTTGTCCTCGGACCTTCGTTACCAATGTCGTTACATGATGCACTGGTGGCTTTGCTTCTGGTTTATCATTTTGCTTCCCGCCGTTGTTTCCCTCATGCTTGCCAATGCCCTTGTTGCCAGTTTCTTCGGGGGCAGCAGCCTCGGTAGTGCTGGTCTCAGCCTCGGTTTCGGTTGCTGTGGCCTCAGCCCCAGTTTCCGTAGCCGTGGCAGTATCGGTCTCAGCGGTGGTGGCCTCAGCGAGAAGCTCTTCCGTTGTGGTTGCCGTCTCGGCTGCGCCAGCATCAGTGCAGGTGACTACAGTTTCAGTCACAGTCGTGACTTCCATTTTCTTTCCATTCTCAACCACAACCTTTAAAAATCTTTAGCTTATGAATTCACGGGGTCGATTAAGAGATTGATAAACGCGGATAGGATTTAGACTTACGTGGGCACTCTTGGTGATAGTTACGGTTTCCTGTACGTGTATATTAGCTTGTGAACTGGACGGATCAATAGAAGTCAACCCATGGGGATGTATACGTACGCGTTTGGTCTCGACGATGTGCTGGGTTTCAGTGACAGTGACAACAATGCGATTGCTAGAATTATCTTCGGCAGCACGGTATGGCGGGGGAGGAGCCTCTCCCTTGTTATCGTTCTTGTTATCGTTCTTGTTGTCTTTGTTGCCCCCGTTCTTACCTCTGTTGTTGCCCCTGTTATTGTCATTATTGTCATTATTGTTGTTGATGATGATAATGTTCTGCTGGATCTCGATTATGTGTGTGACCACAATAACGACAATGATTGGAGGCGCGTTTCGGTTTTTGTTTCGGTCATCCCTTCGTGTGGTGGTAACCCTTTCCTCGCTGGTGGTATACTTGAGGTTCTTGCGACCACGAGGAGGTGGAGCTGGTGCAGTAGTGTGAACGTATTCTACTACCTGGGTGCATTCACTCTTGACAACGTGTCCCTCCGAAGTAACCTCAGTAGTTGTGACAACATTCTCCGTGGTGGTTGTCGCAGGGAGGGATTCATAAACAGGTGCTACAGTGGTCTCAACCACTTCACCTCCAGCAGTGGGAACTTCGCCGGTAGTGATGACCTCGAATCCCTCAGTAGTGGTAGCGGTGTCTGTTTCTGCTGGGGCACTGACGTTTGCGGCGACAGAGGTATTGGTTGCAATTTCCTGTCCAACAGGTGGTGGCGGTGGTGGAGGTGGAGGTGGAGGAGGTGGGTGTGCTTCGTCCTTGCCAGGTCCCTTGTCATCGGCCTTGACTGGAGGAGGATGCGGGGCTTCAACGGGTTCGTACTGGGCTACCCGCTTTAGGATAGTGTAGACTGCATGGTAGATGTTAGATTGGAACTAAATCGTAATGAATAGAGCAACCACTTACCAGGCTCATCAAGACTCTCCGCTTCCCGGGCCTTGACATCACTTCGTCGGAGTAGGCTGCCGAAAAGGCTTGCTGACGAAGCAGATATCAGGAGAGGAGCAACTACGATAGTCGAAATCTTCATTTTGGCGATCTGATGTCTTTATATCCAATAAACGTAAGGAGTGGACTGGAGGTAGAGTATAAAAATAGAGGCCCTGCCTCAACGAATGTAATATAAAAAAATAAATAAGAAAGGCCCTTCTGTAGCAGAAAGGGAGAGGGAAAATGAAGGACGTGAGAATCGAAAATTTTCTTCAAGAAAATTATGAAATGAGCGTTCGCGGAACAGCTCAACCTCCCAGAGGCGAAGAAAAGAAGGTAGTAAGAAGGTAAGAGCTGGAAGATTGCTTTGCGCTGTAGAATGAATGTAGAGACAAGCAGATGGAGAGAAGTTAGCACCAGAGAGATGTTTTTATAATAAACATTTCCATTTTCCCGCCAAGCTAGGGGTGCTATTTGCTCCGAAGCTGAGGTGGGGCATGGTCCGCCTTGTCGAGATATGTTTCTTCTCTAGTCAGCAAGATGCATTATGATTCTGTGAATGTTGATATCAGAGCTGTCTCGAAGATACCGCAGTGAACCCGGCAAGGTGTGTTTTGGAGATAGTGCCTTCCCCGGTTGGGAACGAGAAACAAACCAGGGAAACTCGGAAAACGAGCAGGCATACATCCGTACCAGGCGGACCCTGTATCACGGCCCACTGCATCTTGGTCCATCGTCAGACTCGGGATAGCTAACGGGTGTATATCTGATACTAAGCGACCGAGGGCCACTTGCTGCGACAAGACTCAATCGCTTGGCGCTTCAAGACTGCCAGTGAAACGTGGGTCCGACGGTTCTGTGACGGGGTAGCTATCGCACAGCCACTCTGGGGCTCTTACTATCGATATTCCAGAACGCAGCCCGATCTCTTCGACCCGGCGCTTTTACTTTTTAATTTTTTTTTAATTTTGTTTGTGGAACCAAACATTTGGATACATCCTACTATATCTGCCTTTCCGGAGCCTGGAGTACGTGTGAATCGAAACCCAAAGCACCGATGCCTAAGTCAGAACTCGTGGCTTGGCGTGACAGCTTCGATTCTGTTGTTTGCAGAGTACCCCGGCCAAGAAGACCAAGACGGCGCGTTGGGTTTTGATACTCTGCTCAACCTCAAAACGAAACGTGCTTGCCAGCAAAATGAAACGATCTCTCATCTTTATAACGTTCATAGTCAGCAAGCCACCCTCCCGTGGGAGAACGCCGAGGTCTTAAAAGCCTTTATGATATTGTCTCAATTACTAATATAATAACACGCTGCCTCGGCCGACCGGCACCCTAAAATGATGCCTAGCTGGTGGTAGAACTTGGCTAACGAGCGCGCCCTTGGAAAGGTTTGGCATTTTCGTGCAGACTGGAGCAGTATAAAATCCCAGCCGCAACCCTTGCCAAAAAAAAAAAGGTTCACTAATAAAATCGTAGGACATATATATATACACCAAGCCGAAATAGTATCTTTTCGCATCGAGAGTCGATGTTGAACGGTGATCAAGATACCTCGATTCGGTTGCTGGATAAGTACCTAGGTATCTGCCGGCAAGCCAAAAGCCAGCCAAGGTGGCAACCCCTGACAAGAAATGTCTTATGCAAGATTGGCACTTTACGGCATTGTTTTGAGACCAAAAATACTGTGCCGGGCTTCCCGGTAGTCGATTAAATTGGTATTCAGTTTCTTTTTAGGTAATGCGGATGCGGAAAACAATAAAAACACATGGCGCGCTTCGGAATGTTACTATCTTCCGGAACGGATCGCGGAGCTGTGCGGCCCAATTGGGATTGGACAGCTGCTGGTGGCGCAAATTGTAATTTCCACGATGTCGGCGCTCTTGACCCAGTTTCGACGCCTCTGCACGCTAGCAATCACGCTAGACATGTAGCTCGTATTTTCATGGGCAGAAGTGGATTCCCATATATCGCCGAGAGTCTAGCATGTTTACCATCCCTTTTCTGCATACGTACTACTTAGATATATATATATATATATTAGCTGAGGATGGCATTGTATTACCATCACCTTGACCTTCACTGTTCATTTGTGCTTGTCGCTCGTTAAGCCTTCACGTTCTAATTGCACTATCGTGCAATTGTCCACTCATTTTTATAAGTTTTTATTTTACGTCACTCTTTAATATATTCAAGATGCGTGTTAGTGTTACACTTCTGTTTACCGTCCAAGCCATATCCGGCCTCATCGGGACCACAATCGCTAGCCTACAGTGTCAACCTGCGGCGAAATCATGTGCAACAAAGCAAAGCGAAGCGGCGTCTTGCACGGCCTTGTTTGGTGAGTCCCATAGTTTTCCCCTTCTGTTACATAGAAAATCCTACTAGCAAAATATGTGAGCGTCGGTGAACTAACAGTGCTCTTCTATGAAAAAAGCGAAAAGCAAGATCGCGCGGCCGGCTTGCACGGTTGTCCCTGCAATGGCAACGGCCACCAAACAGGTGATCCCGACTGTTACTGCGACCAGGGTTGTAACATCTACGAGTACTGTCCTCGTTACCCAGCAGCTAGCAGCGATCCAGGTCACCAATACCCAGCAGGTTGTGGAAACGTCGACAGTAACTGTTACTGAAACATCCGAAACCGTTGTTACCGAGGCCACGTAAGAATATCTAAGCTTATATTTCCTAATTGTCACTCTAACTCTAGAGACGCGGTCTCGCTAACCCTTCATTATGATGCTCTAGTACTTCTTCTGTTACTATCACAGGGTCTATTCCAGGCGCCACATGCTCTTATATACCGTCTCGAAAGCGAGATCTCGAGGGTGTTTTGAACGTCCTTGGAAAGAGAGCCCAAATTCCTCAATGCTGTTGTAAGTATCACATACTTAACTATAGGCTGGCAAACATTAGAGCGTGGCTATCGAACGCCCGAGATGCTGTTAACATTGGCTAAACTAACTTGTTAATTTCACTAGCTTGCTTCCTGACTTCGACTCAAACCGCGGCCCGACAGACCAAGACTATCACCTCGACGATGCCCAAATTCACAAAGTGGGCCACCTCAATCAAAATGACGACCTCGACGCACGTGGTCAACGGCCTGGCAGTCACTTCGACTATCCAGGAGACGACAACCTCTACTTCCACAGTCACTTCTACAACCGACACGACCACCACCCGGACCACCACCGATGTTACAGTAGAAACTGTGACAGTTCTTCCACCTGGCCTGTGTGACGACCCATACACCTTCAATGGCCGAAATGCTTTTAACTACGACCACGCTACCCAATCGAACGATGGCGACGGTGTTACAACCGTGTCGGGCTGCTGCACGAAATGTTATAACACAACGTATTGCGCGAACTACATGTTTGATACCAACACCAGCACCTGCACAATATACCTTATCACCGACTCAAGTAGTACTGATCGTTGTGTTAACGACATCTGTCCGGTGGGACATGCATCTGGCAGCTTTTCGGAAAGGCCTACCAATGAGCTATATGGTCCCGGGCCATGCGGAGGAGGTATCGTAAGGTAACGGTGCTAGTAGCTGAAGTGGACAAACGCTTGTTGGGGAGGGTATCCGGCAAGCCAGATATACCTATGCATACACATAAATAATTTTACAATATACATATTCTTAATATTTTAAATGGTCGTTCGAGAACCTCTTGAGCAGTGCGCTCGCGGCGTCCAATCGATACACTATATATCTCAGTGCTAGTGTCGGTCTCTAAATATAAATGTTCTGGCGTGCTAAGCATATCTCGATCCTATTTTTGTTAAAACCCGCACTCGTTGCGTTGTGCCTACAAACAAGTAAAATCTCGTCTCTTCGACCTCAGCGCTTTCATTAGTCTCGTAGTAAGACCATTCTACCCAAATTGCAACGGACCGAGCGAATGAATACATATGCAGGACATCTGATATACGACATGCTAGCCCTAGAAGCATAAGCAAGTATCCATGATTTTCCACCTTGTAATTCCAGTATTTGGAAGTTAATCAACGGTTGCAAGGATTGACCAACGCCCACACCCTCTCATATTCAACAAGCCACTCTGAAAATATCTTACCATCTCATCACGAAACTGTTGCAAAATTACGCTGCAACACAAGTACCAGCAACAATGAAGCTGAACGAATCGGTCTCATTAATTACTAACAAACTCGTATTCGTTCCTTATGAGGTAAAGTGAAGGCAATCCACCGCTGTTAAGGTTTTGGCAATTTCAATTCAAGCAACGGAAACTTCCCCGAGATCCCTATGATAGCCGGATATTTTCTAACTTTTAAACGCCTTACTGATACCTAGGCCTCTCATGTTACTACATACTCGGAATGGATGTCCAGTGAGGTGAATAAGCCTATTACCAAGCTTCAGATCTTGCTATAATACTGTATACAAATGCAATAAAATACTTTATGAATGGTGCTAATTCTCTACACCGCACCCGGCGCTTTCTTAACAGGCCCTTCGCGAAGCAACTGCCTCTGAGCGCCTCACTTTACCCGAAGAATATGCAATGCAAAAATCATGGAGGGAAGACGTAGATAAACTAACGTTTATATTATGTCTTCTCTCGTCCCGCCTACAACAAACCATAAGCAATCCTGAGGGGAGGGGAAATGAGGAGCGGACAGTAGTCGAAGGGATCGATGACACAAGCGACGTCCTCATCGGCGATATCAATCTATTCCTCTACGAGGATGACGAAGGTCTAGAGGAAGGAGAAGAGTCGACAGGCATGGTGGCCGAAATAGAAGTTATGATTGCAAGGGCGGAGCATCAAAATAAAGGACTGGGAAAGGTGGCGGTGCTGGTTTTCATTCTTTACGTTATCCGACACCAGGAGCAGATTCTGGCTCAAGATAATCGGCGTTTTACCAAACCCGGAGGCAGTTTGTTGAAACATCTTCGAGTCAAGATTGGAAAGGAAAACGTGCGGAGCCTAGCGTTGTTCCAGAAAATGGGCTTCGGAAAATGTACTGAGGAGCCAAATATCTTTGAAGAGTTTGAGTTGAGGCTTCTGCTGCAGCCACAGGAAGACGTCGAACGAAGGTTACGAAGGATGCTTGAAGCTTCCGGCGTGAGTTATCTAGAAGAAGCAAAGTTTCAGAGAACCAGTGCATAAACAGTTCCGAATTCCGCAGAATTCGTATGCTCCCAGAATACATAATTAACATTTGTATGCATCCAAACTGCACAGTCTGTAGACGTTTGTTACGGCCTCATGGATCTTCCCACACAGTTAGGATGACCATCACCCTTTCTTAATTCACCTAAGAATGAATATTTCACACCTCGTAGTCGACATTATATATGTACATTCAAAGAACAGAAGATTATAGTTCGAGGATCCTCCCTAGAAAAACTCCGTCTGGTCATGTGGATAAGGTTGCTGTAATAAGCATGGAATTGGATGAGACAAAGAGGAAATGCACGGGCAACAGCTGGCGTAAAACGAATAAAAAAACACAATACGACGAGTTGCGCTTATTTCTTCTTCGCCGGGACGTCTGTGATGGTGAGACCTAACCGACAGCAAATGGGTTAGTATAAAATTCTGACCCCTTCAAAGTCTCAACGTTCACATACCAGGCGGTAAGCTCTGCTTCAGTTTCTCGGCCTTCTCAGAATCCTTGAGGGTGAGGGTGTAGAGATGTCGGTGGCACCGGACCTTGAACTTGGTCTGGGATCCGTTCTTCTTTATTCTGGCAGCTGTAACGACAAAATCGACACTAGATTAGCCTAGCTCTTCCAGAATTCGCACATCGCTGTCGTTTGTAGTTCTCATCGGATTTGAACGGCGGTTCGTACCCTTGGCATCCTTGCGGCGGGCAAGCTCGATGAAAAGCTGTCGAAATCTCAGTCAGCAGGACTGTAATTGCAAAAGCCTGGATTCTAGAGCTTAGTAAATGCGAACCTTGATATCGTTGATAGCTCGCGGCATTTTGATGGTATTCAATGGTGACAAGAGATATTGGCTAAGTGATGTCGAAGTTCGCCTTCAATTCAATATTCGGTTGCTAACAAAATTGTTGGACCTAAACGCCAAGGGATCTCAATTTGGGCGGTCTAGACCCGATTAGGCGGCATATAGGGTTGAAGCCCTCTCCTATCAGACAACAACACATCCAAACCAAATTACGATATACGGTCTACGCGTGATTGTGATTATATGATTATAGCAATGGCAGGGAGAAGTCTCAAATGACCGTATTCTCCCCATAGCTGCTGTCATTCAAAAGGACGTTATATTATGAAAGTACAGAGGCTTCCCATAAAAACCCATTGGACGAACGCGAAAAGTATGAAAATGTACAAGGAGCAGGAATACAGAGAGAATCTTAATCAAGAGTATAGAGGAAGTGAGAAGTTATAGAATTGGAGGATATTGACTTCGGAAAGAGGGAAAAAAGAACGCCGGCATATTGATTTGCATGTTTAATGTCCTCTCCTCGCGTCAGCGATAACTCTGGTCAACTCGTCAACCTTTCTCTTTGCGCGGCCGAAGGTCCCGAGCTATTCAGAACTGTTAGTTGGTTTATTCACTTAGAGGCTCCAGAATTAAGTCGTAAACGAACCCTCTTCTTTGCGAGCTTTCTCGCACGCTTGTCTTTGCTGTTCCGGATCAATTCAATAACCCGCTTCTCATATGGAGCCAGACTGTCACCAACAAGTCCCTGTTAGCCTATATCCTGCTGTAACCAGTATAAAGATATCCCCCTATGCGATTCCAGCTTCATTGTACGCATCCATGCTTCGAGCTCCATGTCCCACAATGCTCTGATCATCGATCTGTCTATTTGCGAAGCCGCCAAAATCGGGGTCGAGTCTTCTTACCCAGCAACCTCCCTGACGATTTCCCTAACGAATAAGGTACGCTTCGAGGATTTTCCCTTGCTCCGAGAGATTCTGGGCTTGGTGTCACGGCGGGTGACTTTGTAGCCCTTGTTGACACCGATAGCAAGACCTGAGTTCAATAGCGCTGTCAGAACTATAAATCGCTTTATACGAAGAATGCAGCGGATACGGTGCCATACCGGTAGGTTCCTTAGCCATTGTTTCGGTATTTTATATGGGGTACAGGGGAGATTTTGGTGTCTATCCTGCGGAAGTCGTCGATGTCGATGGTTGATGGGAACGACGAAAAGATGCCCACCCAAAGTGAAGAGGATTGCAGCTTTCTTGGCACTAAAATCAGCGAAAATTAATCTTTTGTGCGTGTTGTGCCCTACCGTCTAAATACGGTAATATTGAAATACCAAACATCTTGAAATTTTCATGACCACCGCCACAACACAAAGCCAACGAACTACACTGTTTTAGCCCCACCAAACCTCTTCGAACCGAATAACCATGGCATCCCGCATTGTAGTCCTAATCTCGGGCTCCGGGAGCAATCTTCAAGCTCTCATTGATGCCACATCGACACCTTCGCTCCCGTCCTCTAGCATTGTCCATGTAATCTCCAATCGGAAGGCAGCTTACGGCCTCACGCGTGCCGCCAACGCCTCCCCGCCAATCCCCACCTCTTATCACGGCTTTCCGCCCTATAAATCCTCCCACCCCTCAGACCCACGTGGAGCCTACGACACTGATCTGGCAAAATATATACTAAGCCTACCAGAAGACCAATACCCCGACTTAATAGTCTGTGCGGGTTGGATGCATATCCTGTCCCCAAAGTTTCTGGATCCAATAGATGCAGCGGGCATCCCAATAATCAACCTGCATCCTGCGCTACCGGGTGCTTTCGACGGTGCTGGCGCAATCGAAAGGGCGTGGGAAGCATATAATAAAGGGGAGGTCACGGAAACCGGGGTGATGATACATTATGTGATCAAACAGGTGGATCGAGGCGAGCCGATTGTGGTGAAGAAAGTAGAGATAAATGCTGGGGAGTCGGTGGAAGCGTTAACCCAGAGGATACACGCGATTGAGCATCTTGCCATTGTGGAAGGTGCGAGGTTAGCGCTAGAGAAGAAGAAAAATGGTGGGTCATGATAGCTGTGCGATATGGGGATTTTGCTGGCGGGAACAAGTATACTTTGTATGTGGGCAATGGTGTCGGCAGTATTGATGGCTTCGCAACTCGGTCAAGTCTCCGGAATAGCCACTATTTGTTATATGAGCCTTATGTATTTTAATGGTTTTGTGATACCCTAACTACAGATTCTTCCTTGAGAGTAGTATAAATGCGTAGCTAAATAGCGTAGCTTGTTGTGGGTGCTTGTGCTCGTGGTGTGTGCCGATTCCGAAGATTCCAAAATACTTTGAGATCATTGCTGGTCAATCTTGAAGCCACCTGGCACCCGTCTAGAACCGACAGCAGTGAATGATAGATGTTAAGCATTTTGCGGATTTCATTTTCCTGGTTGCAAATGCCAATATAAGATACGAAAGTCAGCGTCCCTGGTCGACCGGTCTGCGTAGACCGACCAATAGCTAAGTTGGGATGTCTGAATCCAAGACAAAATCCGCTTTGTCACCACCTGCTTGATCCGGTATAATCGACAAACAAAACTGCTCGCTCTGCTGGCTACCTAGGTACCTAGGTAATTTTTCAAGCGACATTCTCAATTTGGTTTATATAAAATAATTGTGGCCTAATTGACATGTACAACCACAGAAAGAGGAACATTGGGTATCCCGTCCGCTCTGCCTTACACAAGCCTCTTATCGAGTAGCTAGTAGTGCCGTACGTGAGTAGGCGCGAATATTACTTGTTGTACATGGATATCTTTTTTTCTTCTTCTTTTTTTTAAGAAAATTTAATATTCGCGTCTTCTTTTTCGTTCTAGGTAGTCTGAATTTTGGACTATATAGGTATATACATTGTCCATACAGTTAGAGTCGTGATATCAGCCAATATCTCTGGCCTGTGGGGTTGATAATCTAGTATTATGGGTTCCAGTCGACCGTCTCAGGCGCACAAGGTCCAACAACGCCATTCTGACATTCAGTTCCATCACAACCCCAAAGCCTAATCCTATCTCCATCCCAGCCTTCGTCGTCCGAGTCCAACAGAGCAATCTCACCGACGGGTTCAAAATACCCCCATGAAGCAAGCCTGTCATCATCCCAAATGGTAGCCATAACATCAAACCCACGAGCTTGATTCCAAGGAGCACGATTCGGCTGATATATTCCACCAGGTTCATTCCACAGCCTCCGGTCATTTTCTTGATAGCATTCCATTGGATGGTGCCACCATGCGGTCAGGATCTCAGACACAAGAATTGGATGGCTACTGAACACAGAAATACCGTTCGCCAGTTGAATTGGCCATCGATAGAAGCTGGATATAATGTCAAGACGCTCTTCTTGTGAAGATCTTAAAAGAGCTTCTATACCGGGGAATCCGAAGTGCTCCATCAAAGCAGTAGGTACAGTCTCCCTAACAACTATATTTCAAGTATATATATATATGGTTAGCTTCGAGGCCCAGGATAATGATGCTAGCCTTTACTGTATTTTCCCAAATGGAGTGCTTACAAGTGCACAAGCCCTGCGGAACTTGTGATAGTCGAGCTCTTTGTTCCTGGCTCATCGCAGGCCACTCATTGTCTACGCAATTTCTCACGTGCGGACATATCAGATGGCTGTTCGTGACTCTGTAAACGGTGTATAGAACCCCCATATCTGGAATGAATCTGAAAGAGCGATCTTCGTCCCAAAGTGTCCACTGCATCATTTGGCCACAATGGTCACTCGTCCTAGTTGACGAGTTGTAGTTGAGCTCCTGAAAGGTCCATAGTGTGTAGTATGCCTCGTCTATTCTTGCGTTTTCCGAGGGACTAATAGTCCGCATGGCTATTGCTATATCAGATTCGTTTGGTTTTCCGGCCTTGGTCCCACTTAATCTTCTGGAAAGCATTTCCTCAAAGAATATACGGGTGAAGAACCGAGTCGTCCTTCGGGCTGAAATGAGGTCAGCTAGATAGCCCGGTGCGGATTGGTGGTTGTCATCCTCATTTGTAGGAAGAGCGGTTTCCAGCTACAAGATATTCATACAGTTAGAGAACTAGAGACAATTTACTACGGATGCAATTTTATTTTGTAGGAGCAAAATCCACCGTGCATGTTAAATGTTATGTGCTCGTACCTCTTCATCTGTCTTTCCAGCCTTGAATCTCCGCAACTTTACCAATGTCCGACCAGCGAACCCAATGTCTTGCTCTAGGACTCTTTTGTAAATCGAGTTCCAAAGGTATGTCTGAGAGATATCATAGAATGCGTGGCAGGTAAAGAGTATGGATCTAAGGCTATCGACTGAATCTAGGCATTCCAGTAACTCTAGCTTGATGTCGAGCGGAATGTCTCGACTTAGCGATATGCGACATGGATCCATCTTGAAACTCGGCTCTAGGACTCAACTGTGACCTTGCAAAACGCTTTCGCTGGCTCCAGAGATATCGAAAAATTAATACAGAAAGATACAAATAGTTTCTGGGAACCCCGGAATGTATCACGATTTTCTTTGGATTGAAGTTCAAATGTATATATGTGTAGAATTCGCGAATCCGACACTTAATACATGGACGCTTTATATATGTTTCAAAAGACTGTATAACTATATTCAAGGATTACTATGCATGCGCACATATTTGCTAGTTTGGTGATGCACCGCCATGACAAGTCTACTGACTTAGGTATCGTCAGCTGAAAGCCTAAACGTAAAATTGGCGCTAAAGAATCTAGAGATCCCATAATATTTTACATAGCTGGGCGCTAGGGGAACTTTTGAAGAATAGCTTCAAGCGGCGTGTACTTGACTGGCTCGCGCTTAATCCTTCATTTGCCCAAGAACTGCCCTAGCTGCGGCACGGACAAGTCTCTTCGCTAGGCAATTCGAGCGATGCTTTTCGCAATAGTGGCACAGAAGAGACAACATCCTGCAATGTGACGATGGAATTGAAGTTATTATACCGTTTATGCTACTTGCCAGGCTGCGGCGGGGTAGTAAAATTCAGGGATCCTACGGGAATACAGACGTATATTCGTTCATTTATACAACCAGGTTAGCCCTCAGGCGGACCGAAAATACAACAAACAACGTGTTGACGCCTTGGGCGCCACAGCATTTCTCACCGATGGGTCATCAAAATAAATGTGCGACGAATAATAGCCAGCGCCCAGTGAATCTTGCCGGGTAGCAAGTCTGAAAGATCCGTCTTTGGAGGCCCCTCTCCAACCCTTCCAGGAAGGATACATAGCTCAATGTACTCCACCAATATCTCCAAAGCAGAAATCCCAACCTGTCTCCACTTTCAGCAGATACCGCCTCTACTTGCACACTCCTGCTTCAAGAGGTCTTGAAACGGCGGAGCGATGCAGCAAAAACCGGAGTAAAGCCTACTTCGGAGATTCAGGATTTTACAGGATTCTATCGGAGATACTTTGATATAGCAGAATGGAAAAGGGAGCCTCCCTTCTGTCGCGCCAGGGCAGTGATCTTCACAACAATTGATGCAGGATACTTACTATTCGTGACCGATAGCAGCATATTCCCTGTTGGAGACGTACTTGTTCTGTTCTGTTCTTCCCCTGGCGCTCTGCAGTTGCAATGTATATCTCTCTTCTCACGGGCGTGTTAGATCTATGATGGCGGTAAGTGTAGATGCAAAGTGACCAGAGTAGCACCTGTGGCTTGAATATCCTTATATACAATCAATGAGGGAACATCCATCCGACTGCGCTCGAAATATGTACAACGCGCAGAACAAACGGAGAAGTCCCCTCACCACCATCGCGTGGTGGTTACAGCTCCACCCTCGTCGGTACTTCAGCGACGGCTTCAGGGCTCATTTCGTATTTCGCCCAGCCGTCCCCGCGAGTTGCCCAATCGTTCTGCGGGCCAATAACAACGGTGGCGCTTATATCTTCATTAAGTTGGTCAACGATGTACTTCTGCGCAACTTCTTGAACTTGTTTTGCGGTTACGTCGAGTAACTGCTCTCGTCGTCTGGAGGTAGTCCCGAATTGTTAGCTTGCCACAATAATCCATATATATTAGCCAGTAATGGATAAGAAACTCACTTCTGCCTCATCTCATAGTCAATCTTATTTAGGAAGAATGACATTCCTTCGCTGCTAACGCTTTTAGGCGCATCGATACCTTGGAAAATGCTCAACTTAGCCTCTTCGAGGTCTCTCTCTGTCCAGGCCTTGTTGACGGCAAATTCGCCAGCCTTCCGCACCACATTCATGGTGTTCAACGGATTCGGATCTCTGTAGCTGTAAAACGAAAAGATTCCTGACAGACCCCCTTGACCAGCTCCACCACCGTACGCACCCCCTTTCTCTCGGATTTCGTGGTGCAGATACTTGTGACTAAGCATGTTTCCGAGGACAGTGAGTGCCGCGTTGTCCTGATGGGTGTACGGCACGGTTTTGAGTGACGTAGCCGTGTAGTTGACCTGGAATGGAAGCGGGAAAAACGACTTTGTTCCATGAATCTCAATCGGAGGGATATCCTGTGGCGTATATTGTGTCTCTATTGGGGACAAGCTGCGCAGGTAGTTGTTGATATGTCGTTGGTTGTCGGCGACCGCTTCCTGCCCACAAGTGACCGCTATGCGTATCGGATTTAATCCACCCTGTGGAACTAAACAGATTGAATTTAAAGACCGCACTGCGCCCAGATAGTTTTCGGATAGTGCAAGATCTGTGATCAATTTCACTTGTGCAAGGCCATTGACGGTCTCGCTGACTTGAGCGGCATTTGTCAGGTGCGCCGCCGCAAAGCCTTGCGCGTACGCGTGCCCCCGCTCGGCAACCCCGTCAATTGCACCACTTGCCATCCCCTTAACGAGAGTGTGAATTTTAGATATCCGGTTGAAGTCTGTTTCAACAATAATAGTACGAAGGATTTCAAGGAATTCTGGGAAGTTTTTGTCCAGACAATAACCCGAAAACAAGATCCCTTCATGATATTGGTCGAGGTTGTGAGGATCGGTTGAAGCAAACGGCTCGCAGGTGATACCACCAGTCTTGAGTTTTATTTCATCTTCGATCACTTCCATCGGCTTGTGTGTAGTCCCAAGCCGGAACAGTGCACCAGCGTATAGCGGCAGGAACTTCCTGAGTTCATCTGACTGTCTATCGAATTGGACGAAGAGCCGAAAGTATGTTAGCCCGTTCGTGGGAGCGATTCTCCATTGTGTATTGACGTCGCCAATATTATCCCACTGGATCTCAACCTTCTCTGCGGCACGCGGAATGTCCTTCACATGCAGAGTCGGCAAGGAGCTCAGGTCCTCGGATTTCGCTTTCTCTTGAAGCTCTAGCAGTTCTTTCTCCATTGATACTAGGGCTTCTTTGTCCCCTCCGAGTTTTTGAATATCTGCGTCCAGCCGCTCAGCTTCTGCGTTTTGAAGATTTTTCTCGTAATCCGGCGTAGGGGTCATGGTAAATGTTAACGAATTTCCGTCGATGAGGTATTTTTCAATCAGTCCTTCCAGATAACCTCCCTTATCATAATGTTCCCGGAATTGTGACACGACTTCGTTCCATTTGAGGGTATCGAAGGGATCCACCCCATTGAACCAACCAGATCCCACTCGTTGCATGAGCCCAAGACCAAAGTTTGCTGTTTTGTGCTTCAACGCGATTTCTAGCTGATGCAAAATTCCCTCGACTTTCTGCTTCTCGAACCCTTCATCGCGGATGACCTTCAGAGCCCGAACGATTTCGTGGTGCACGTCCTTGACATTTTCGGCCTTGACATTTTGGAGTCCTATTGAGAAGATGCCTTTCTTGGAGCCGCCGTCGTACCCTGTATTTGGTGTATACTCGGCCCCAAGGTTCTTTTCAATCAATGTCTTGTACATTGGCGAACCATAGCCATCTAGCAACAACGACGATATAACTCCGAAAGAAAAGCTCTCAAGCACATTTGAAGTGTCGGACGTGATCCAACTCAGCGAGGTCTTGTATTGTTCGGATTGCTCCGCTAATGGATCCACGGGGCCTTTGACCTCCACGACCATATTTTTATCAAGGCTTATTGGCTCCTTTATGTCCGTATCAACAGCTATTTTCTCGAAATCCGAAAGCTTTCCACCGATCTTCTCGAGAGTTGACTCCAGGGGAAAGTTGCCGTATGAAAAGAGCTTGGCGTTCGATGGGTGGTAATGGTCTTTATGGAAATTCCGGAGTTGGTCGATCGTAAGGTCTGGGATGAAAGCTGGGTCTCCGCCACTGTTGTTCACGCTCGGAATGATGTAGTCCTGGAACCGTTTGTAGAAGAGATAGCTTCCGTCCGACATTTGTCCTTTCATCTCGTTGTACACCACGCCTTTAAATAGTAGCGGCGAGTTCTCATCTGAGGGGTTCTCTGGACCAATCCTCCACCCCTCTTGCCTGAAATCGCTTTCCTTAAGCAGCGGGGATAGGGTCGCGTCTAGATAGACATCCATCAAATTCATGTAATCCGTCTGATTAGTGGTGGCGAATGGGTATGTCGTGTGATCCGAAGATGTGAAGGCGTTCATGAAATTCGATAAACTCCGGTTCAACATCTTGAAGAACGGATCTCGAACCGGGTATCTACCCAACGTCAGCTCCTGTTGCCTTATCGTCCTAATCGGTTCGCTGGTGGACATACTTCTTTGATCCACATAGGGTCGTATGCTCTAAAATATGCGGCACCCCGGTGGCATCTGGAGGATTCGTCTACGGATCAACCTTAGAGATCTTAAAAGAGGTGTAGAGACAGGTGAATCTAAAGAAACGTGATCGCAGTCGTACCTTGAACCCAATCGAGAAGACATTGTTCTTGTCATCGCGGGCAACATGGATATAGTCCGCCCCAGTCTTGTCGTGCTTGAACTGTAGTGCGCTGAGTTCAAGTTCTGGGACGTGCTTCGCTCGTTGGAGTGTGAAGCCACCGAGCTTTAGACCTGTTGGTGGCAGCTTTGTCAGGTCTGCGGTATCAATCGCAGAGGACGGATGCGTCGCGGCTGTGGCAAGGAACCGGCGTCGCGCCAGCGGCCGCCGTGACAAGTTTATTGCAGCCCGAAGCATTGCTGCGAGAACGAAACGCGGCTGATGTTTGGTGTTGAGTAGGAGGTGGGGCTTATATCGATATCATCTCGATGCTGTGGAGGCGTTTGGAATGCATCGAAGTGGTCGACTATTCTAGACTGATTACAATTTTTATTCTAGTTTTCCAATCCAAACAAGAACAAACATCAGAGACAACACATTCTACTTTGTCGAGGAAACACTCATTACTGGCGACATCTCTTCCTTAATAATTTAGACCAAGAGGCAAGGCGGACAAGTCTGAGTGCCTATATTCTTGGCGGCTCATAGTGAAACTCTGCAGCTATATCGATGACTCCATGGTTGATGGCTTTAATCCAGCCGGAGATATCCTTTGATCTATACAGCTCCCGCAGAAGGATTGCGAGCAACTTTTAGCCTCAGAATTCAAACTTATCGGCAAGTGATGGCCATGACGGGTAACACCCAGAAAGATTTTCAAGCAAGACGTATAATTATAAGCCTATAGGACTTGGGCTACTGACTGGCAATATGTCTTCATCACTCCCCTATCACGAACCGACTGTTACATCGTTCCTCATCAGCTCCTCTTTTCTCCTCGCGCTTAATCTTGTCAACTATTTCCTCGACCGCCTCATCTTCTGCGGCCTAATTGGACAGGTAAGCATCGTTTATAACCATAATCAATAACATGCCTATATAATGAACACAAGTATCATCGCTAAATAATACAGATTGCTGTAGGCATAATCTTCGGGACTCCGCTCCTCTCGTGGCTCTCAGAAGACTTGGAGCGTTCCGTCGTCGAGCTGGGGTACGTAGGCCTTATCCTCCTCGTCTATCACGGCGGCCTGAGCACATCACTTGGGCCGCTGCTGAGCAATCTCCCACTGTCGTGTGCCGTGGCACTTACGGGGATATGCGTACCAATAGCGCTTTCATTCTTGTTGCTCGGCCTCGCCTTCAACGCTAGCACATTGCAGTGCTTTGCAGCTGGTGCAGCGCTATCCGCCACCTCGCTGGGAACAACATTCACGATCCTGAGTACGGCGGGATTTGCGGGGACGAGATTAGGCGTCGTGTTGACTTCTGCTGCGATGATGGACGATGTCGTGGGACTAGTTATGGTGCAGATCATATCTGGATTGGGACAGGGCAAGAGTGTAAGTGGCGGAGGTATTGCGAGAGCTATAGGCGCAAGTTTGGGGGTTGTCGTAGTGGCAATATTGGTAGGGCAAATTGCTAAATTAGTGGTGGGGAAGAAGACACTGCCTAAGAGTTTACGTAGCAAGGGAACGATATGGGCTCTGCAAACTGTGGTGTTTTTAGGGAGTGTGGCCGTAGCTGGGTATGCTGGAGCATCCGTACTACTCGGCGCATTCGTTGCGGGTGCATTAGTGACCTGGTGGGATGAGCAAAGCTCTCCAGAAATCCAAGAAGGGGACCAGGACTTCAGAGGAACTACCATATATGGAGAATATTATCTGCCTGTAGTGAATTGGGTGTTGGTTCCGTTCTTTTTCGTGAGTATCTCCCGTCTCATAGGCGTTACATTGGCACTATATGCAGAGTCTTGCTATAATAATTTTTGCTTGAGACTAAACAACGTTAATTCACCTATAGGCATCTATTGGATTGAGTGTACCAATAAAGAGCATGTTTACAGGCAGCATCGTCTGGCGGGGGCTCATATATGCTATTCTGATGCTGTTGGCGAAGCTGACTACCGGAGTGTGGATTCTGCTCGCAGATATACCATTTACTGCTATAAAACTCTCCACTAGGCTGAGTGGATATCAGAGCAAAGAAATATCGCTGCTCAAAATTCCAAACAAACCTCAAAGAAAAGTTGAAGCTATTACTAAGGCTTCTTTACCAACACCGCCTGCATCACCATCAGCTCTATCCCCTCCTGCTGATCAAGTTCCCGGTGAACCTGGAGCGGAGGCCGAAGAGATCACGACTGTTACACCATCAGAGCCAAATAAACCAAGCCAGCTAAAAGCCAGTAGCCAACAATCCGATATAACAGCAAGTCCGGAGGAACCCTCTCTAGAACCTGAGCCACCGAATCCCCAAATGAAGCCACCAAAGCCGCCTGTATCGGTCTACCCTTCTCTGATATTAGGCCTAGCAATGGTCGCCCGTGGAGAAATCGCATTCCTGATCGCATCCATTGCATCTGCGAACGGAATCTTCTCAAATGGTGCACACGGGCAAGAAGCGCCGCCGCCTCATACAGATGGTCCAATATTTTTGATTGTAGTATGGGCTTCCATAGTTTGTACTATCCTAGGGCCTGTCGGAGTCGGAATTTTGGTTAGGAGAGTTAAACGACTTGAAGGCGAGAGGGGAAAGGGCATAGATAGTGGGAGGAGTGTTTTGGGAGAGTGGGGTGTCGTCCCTAAAGTAGAATGATTAGAGACGTTGCGAAATTTTATTTGAAACTGCTGTTTGCCTAGACGGAAGTCGCGAAATACTCCTATGGGATATATTTTGAGAAAACAACATACGGTAGTACAGGTATACGAGGAACTATCCAGTGAAATAAAAATCAAGAAAGCTCAAGGAGATTAATCGACAACGAGACAACCAAATCTAGAAATGCGTGTGACTCTGAAACTATGATTTTGTAACTCTAAACCCGAACCAGTCCCTGTAAACATGCGCGTCTATGCAGTAGTAGCATCAGCAACCTCAAAGCTGGTCATTAGCGAAACTCGTCTCTGGTAACCCGATGGGATAGATGTAAGACTGTATGAACAACTCATTAGTATTTGAGGCTCCACATTAGTTGAAGAAAATTACTCACCTCTCGTCCAGCAATGACCTTGCCTCGTCCGCCAACCTCTCCGCTTTTTGCACATGGCCTTCAATCGCCATTTCTCCAGCTTCCACAGATTTGTTCCGCGCAAACACAGCCTTCGCAAGTGCAAGCTCCCACTCCCCCTCAGACCCATAGTTCCGCGTCCCATCTCCAGCGCCGTAATCTCTAGCGCGTCTAATATACGCTTCCAGACCAGCTAAGAACCCCTTCAGCAGCAAGAAGTAGAAGGACTCACAGAGAGGCCGCAGAGCTCTAATGTATTCAATGCCAGTAGCCTGGGTTATCGGCGGGAGTGTGACCCGCGCGATAGCAGTGCTCCCAGGAGTTGACTTTGCTACCAGCAGTCCGCGAGAGAAGCTCTTAGAGTATCCATCGTAAGAGAAATACTCGAATGAAGACCCGTCGCAGAGAATCCCGAGGATGGGGACGGAGAAACCTTGCTTCTCGTTGGTGAGGTTACATGCCTCGAGCTCTGCGATGAGCTGGGCGATATACGTGAGCCTGTCCTTGCCGATGCCGAGGTTGAGTCTGATGTCCAAGACGAGGATGGTGCATCCGCCAAAGCACTTGAAGTAATTTCGCAGGCCGTGCCTTTGAGGTTTGTCGGCTTCTACAAAGTTTTCAGGGCGGTTGTATATCATGAGACGGAACCACGCAATTATATTGTTAAAAGCCTGGTGTTGTCACCGATTTATGTGAGTAAGGTTGTTGGTAAGGTATCCTGGAAATAAAACAGGGTAGTTTATAGGAAGGAAGTATGCTTACGGCGCTGATATAGCGAGCTCTGCCGGCCTCGCTGAGATGGTCTGCAGGAGGTCCGTACTGGTTACCGAGAGTTTCGAAATCCTGAATTATAGTCCTGAAATCCAAGCTTCTTATTCTCGCGCGATGGACCTGGAAAGTCGGGGCATCGCCAACCATTGCGTGCGGATCCAGATGAACTCTCTGTGCCATCATTGAATATGATAAGGAGGTGGCGATATGTTCCAAATCTCTCTCTAATCGAATATTAGCAAATCTGCGCTGGCCTCAAGAACACCTTTACCGAGATATTGCTGGACTATACTTAATGCCTTGCTTCTGACGCCGTCAAGGTCTAATCCATGCTTTTGCGCCAGATGTATTATTGCAGACTCTGCCCCTTTCCTACTGTGAATTCGCTCATCCAGATAATCATGACGGTGCTCTTCATGATGGCGATGATGGTGGTGCTGATGTTTATGTGGGTCCGCTTGCACTGGAGGTGTATGCCCCCTCAACGGGAGCCCATGGTGCTCAGTCTCATGTTCAGCAGGAAAAATCGGAACAGCTTCACCCTGTTCGTTGTGCGTGTGATGGTGATGGTGATGATGCGGGTAGTGATGGCCACGCCCGATCCTACACTCTCCATCGGCTGGCTCAGGCGCAACTGCAGTGGCAGATGCACCTATAGCGTGTTTCCCGCTATGCCCATCATGATGTCGATGGTGTTCATGGTGTTGGTGATGATGGTGCTCATTCATACCCTTTGCCGTGAGGTGGGCAGGATGCGAAGATCCTTGAGTCCGACAGTACTGGCAGTCGACCGGGCAGTTGTACGGCATATTGGACTCAGTGCTACGGTGCAAGATAGGTGAATAGTATTCGACTCGACCGCGTGCCTCTGGGGAATAGAATGGCTAATAGAAATTCTCGGACAGATTTGCCTAGGAGTTTTAAACCCACGTTGATTACTACGGTGTTCACGCGGGGGCCACAGTGGAAATGAGCTCGCATTTTATATCGTATGGCCGCTAATCTTCGTATATTGACAGGTTTTGGAGGCTGTCCATGGCGGGTTTAGAGTTTATTCAAGCAGCTGGAAAATAGCTCTTGTCCGTTAAGGGGTGACGTCCGGATACGTGCTGAAGTCATAGAACTTTATACGCATCTGCAGGTTGAGTCTAGATCTCAAAGTTTGAGGACGCCAACTGAATTTGTAGCTGTAATCTTCGCGTAGCCGACATAACAGATTGTAGAGAGTCTGAACTTTATAGTCTCTTCCAGTATCCATTTTTGATTTTGACTTTCACGATTTGTGGTTTGCAAGTGTAGTATGATCGGGAGCATGTTGGAAGCTGGAAGCTCTGGATGTTCTGAAGAGAGGTAGCACCTCAAACTGGCTCTTCGGGTGGATGCGTTGCAGGCTGTTGGAGAGTTGGCCCAACAGGAAATTGCCGAATCGGGCGGCTGGCCAAGACGGCGGGCGAGAGCTTGCCCTCGGGCCAACAACATCTTTCCTTGGTCGTGTTCGACATTGCGGCGTGGGCCGGCCATACTATAATAAAAAAATAAGTAAAATAAAATAAAATAATATGATAATAGGTTTATGGGCCTTCATCAACATCATCAGCATCAGCATCATCATATCGTCCTCATGCGAACAGACGCAGGAACCCGATCCACTTTCGCACTGCCCTCCACCAAACTGGCGTCCAGACCTTAAACCCGCCCCCGCTGCCGTTTCCCCCACCCAGCCTCGCCCCGAATTGAAGCCAATGCCTCCTTGAAAAAAAAAAAAAGCCTGGGGTAAGCCAAGATCGAGGGCCGCCTGTTTGAACTTTTTGCCAGGTACCAAAAGAGATTTCTCGCAAAAACAACCAGCCAGTAGCCAGCCAGCCAACGATCAAACCTACAAACCAGCCCTCCTGCAAGGAACCACAGCCCTCCCAGCCGATCTAACCCCCCCTTCGATACACATTTACGCTCCGGGACACATCACCATTCCGCCCGGCATCGTCTGTCTCCCTCTTATGTAACCGCCCGGGCACTGGGGCTACCTAAATTCTCTCATTCACTACCCGTGCGGGGCTGGCCGACAAGCAGAGCCTGACTTGCAGCATCGGTCCGATTTTCAGTGCATTAGAAACAATAGGGCCGGGCGTGGAAGTTAGACGGCGGTGGTCCCTCCCCGTTACCCTCAGTCCTTCGTTCGTCAACACTCTCACCCGCTCGATCCATCGCCGGAGGAATGGCTGCCACCGCGGAAGCAAACAGAAGCCATGACTTCAACAATTCGGCGGCACACGACCCATTAGATCATCTTTCAAACGGCCACGTCGACCATGGTCCCAACGGAACCGACGCCCATGGCGGGCGGTCGTCGGCGGAGAGTTCTTCGAATCACCACCACCACCACCCTGCTGCCGGACCCTCGGGAGGCGGCCAGTTGTCCAAGAAGACGGTAGGAAAGAAGAAAACGGTGGATCCGAACGAGGTTAGCTGAGGATTGCCGAGGCCTCGATCGCCCATGACTACTGCTCCCTTTTCAATCGTAATTTTCTAACCCTTCGACCTCCTTGCGGTCGTGCGTGCTTCTAGGGATATAACCTCTTGACCACCCGGATTTCGCAGCTCGAGACCGATGCCTCGTTGGAGGAGGAGGAAGAAAGGGCGATGGGTGAGGACGAACCGCTACCAACTTCATCTTCCAACATTATGACGACCCGTTCTAACCCGCATGTACGCTTACAGCTCGAGCCGTCCGGAAGGCAAACAAGGAACTGGCGGATTTGGTCAACAACCGTGAGGACCATCTTGCGAAAGTCGAAGCGATACAGCAGAAGTACAGCGAACTGTTCCAAGAAATGAAGAAACTTGAGCGGGACTACAACCGCGCCAGGAGGCGGGCCGACCAGTTGCAGAAGGAGAAGGATCATAATCGGAGTGAACTGACAAAGGCAAACAACATGAAGAATAAGCTGGAGCAGCTTTGTCGAGAACTGCAGAAGGAGAACCGAAGGGTAAAGGTAAAGAGTCCCGGGGAGGAGCAATTGCTCACGGCTTTTTATCACAGCTGGTCCACTGAGCGCAAACCGTAGTAACCATTATTCATGAGGGAAATAGGATGAGAGCAAGATAAAGGAACAAAGCGAAAAGGACAAGCGTGAAGAACTCTCCACAAAATTCGAAAACACCATCTGGGAGATTAAAAACCGGATGGAAGAGGACTCCGACTCTGCCAACAGCAAAGCCATCAACATGGAAGTCGACCAATTGTAAGAACTACCGGCTGTTTTCGAATCAACCTTGGGCTTTGCAACGGGGAGCTGACGGTTATTGATGGTTTCACAGAATCCGGACCAAGTTGCGAACGCTAATCGACCAGTACGAAATGCGGGAACTCCATTTCCAGTCTCTATTACGAACCAAAGAGCTGGAGGTGCAGTACAACCTCGCTCGCTACGACTCGAAACGAAAGCAAGCCGAAGCCGAAGCAATGAGGGCGAAAGCTCTCCACGCGCAGGTGTCGACCTTCTCGCAAACCGAGACGGAACTCCGCTCGCAGCTCAACATTTACGTCGAGAAGTTCAAGCAGGTTGGAAAGGCCCTTCATCTTGGGGATATGGACAAGTTATCGATGGCTAATACGGTCATATTTGGGCATTAGGTCGAGGATACGTTGAACAACAGTAACGATCTCTTTCTAACGTTCCGTAAGGAAATGGAGGAGATGTCGAAGAAGACGAAGCGACTCGAGAAGGAGAACATGGCATTAACCCGAAAGTCTGACCTGATGAACCGAAACATCCTTGAGATGGCGGAGGAGCGGACCCGCCAGCAGCGCGAGCTAGAGGCCGCGAAGAAGAAGAGCTCCAAGCTAGAGGACATCTGCCGTGCCCTTCAGTCGGAGCGAACAGCCCTTGAGAATAAGCTTAGAGGGGTGGAAGATGCGGAAGAAGAAGAATACTCGGATCCCGGGGAGGATGAAGATGGCAGCGAGGAAGGCGAGGACGACGATGGAGAAGAAGGCAGTGAATATGTGGATTCTGAAGGTGAGGAGGACGACGATGAGGAGACAGAGGACGAAGGGCTCTTCGATGAGCCCGAGACTGCGAATGGGAATCACATCAATGGAACTGGGCCCGTCGCCCATCACGCCCATGCTCACGCTCACCACGCCCACCATGCTCACGCTCATCACGCACATGCTCACGCCATCGCCGGACAGGACGCCAAGGCTGTTTCCCCTAGCAAAGTCCGTTCCTGAACAACCGCCGCCGATGAATGCAGGAGAGCTCCTGACCGCAATTTCAACGCATCTTTCTGCACCCTGTGATTCTTCGTCGCATTTACTCAGTTTACACATCTAGGTTACTCTTCGATTCTTTTTGAAAAAGGAAAAAGCCACCACAAAAAAAGGAAAAAGTGGGGCGGACAGAGGAGGATATCAAATCTGCATTGAGACTAATGCGCAATTTGCCTTGCGCGTATCCTTCAACCACCCCCCAGCCGTTACCATTGGCGCCAGAGATGAACATTTCATATCCCTCACACACACACACCACACACATGCGTCATACAAATTACGGGGGTCTATGATATCACCGAGATATATTTAGTGACGTTCCGTGGTTTGCTCTAGGAGACACGAGATGGATCCTTCCGTCTTTCCTTCCTTCCTTCTCGCGTGCATGCGCGCATGCACTGTACTACGTGTGTCATATGTTTTGTCTCCAAGCAAGGCTTCAATATTATGTTGATATGTATTCTAGAGTATACCTCCATAACCTCAAATTCATTACGCGAGCACCTTGGGATCGATCAGCCTGTAGCTATGTTCAAAGATGGCTGGCGCGAGGTTCGTCGCTGTTATAACGTAACTTGTGTCTATCAGTAAAGATGCGTGATTTTTTACATGTTGGCGTGATACCTGTTTCTACGTGAATCTTGCCTCGTGAACCAGATCTCTCGTTCATTGTTGGAAGGGCATTTTTGTTTGCGTCTGGTTTACGAGATAACGTGAATCGGGCGGGTGTATCAATAAATCCAATGGATGATGTTGGTATAATCTTGGTAAGAATACAGGCTGGCTAGCTGGTATAGTACAAACGATATATAGTCATGAACAAGGGGAAAAGGAAAATCGTAAAAGCAAAAGTGGCAGAAAAATAAACAAAAAAAAAACTATATGACACGCTGTTCTGGGTTCGATGGAAATGGATATCGTGAGAATGTAAATGCTACAAAATGTATATAGGGAACGGTTGACGTTGATATCCGTCGCGGGGTATATATACTCGTCTCGGAACACGGTATTCGAAATTTCATGGATGAAGAGAGATTAAGGTAACTAAAAAAACAAAAACGAGACAAATAAAAAAAAAAAAAAAAAAAAACCCGAAAGTTACCATCCCATGCGAATAACTAGGAAATATAATGCATCATCTTCCAACTGGCTAACCTCTCACGTGCACAGACTGCTCGCGAGGTTATGTTTTATTGGTGCTAGCCAGCACTGATCTTTGTATACACATTCGCCGGCGCCTGGATGTCCGGGTTGCGATTTGACAGTTCATTCGCAGAGATAGTTGCCACCCCGCCTTTGCCTGAGGTGCCCGGACGGATTCGCTTCAGTGGCTCGGAGTGGAATTCTGAGGAAGCGCCGCCGAATACAGAATTACGTCTTTTGTTGAGTCGCCAGAAGAAGAAAGCGACGGAGCCGAGGATCAGGAGGCTGACGGCTATAGCGATACCCACGAGGGCGCCACGAGATAGGCCGCCGCCGCCGCCGCCGCTACCGCCATTGCTACCACCAGTAGATTTCGATTGATCCGCGTAAGGTTGACATTGTTGTTGCGAATATACAGTGGTAGTCGGGACGGAATTGATTGTGGTAGAGACGGTATATTTAACTGGCGGTTGAGTGGGGTCTGTTGGACAGCTGAACCCGGTGATGGTTGCCGTCATTCCATTCACGTCGACTATTGTTGTCAGAGCCGTGGTCGGCCAGGATGCAGTGGATTGAGCTTCTGGCGCTTGGGCTGGTGGGGGAGCATGCTGCTGGGGGAAGCCAGTAGGTACTGCTATAGTAATCGTACTCGAAGTAGACGGGCGAGCCGGACTCAGACTGGGGAGAATCAAGGCGTGTGCTGCATGTTGGGGTGAGATGGCTAGGAGACAGAGGAGCGAGCAGATAGAAGGCCAGCGGGTTCCTGACTTCGACCTCGCGGTCATATTGGGCGGATGACATATGTATATATGGAGATTTGGGGAAAATTTCCCGTTTTGAGAGTTTGGGGTATGAAATGTAGATGCAGGGGTTCCCAAGCTGTGTTGTTGGGTGGATATATATGTGGGATGGAAATTGTGATACTTGACAAGTGGGATTTGTAAAAGGAAGAGGAGGGTCTTGGATGCGTAAGGTATTATATAAGAAGGTATATTCTGACAGATCGATTTATAACAATCAAGAAAAATAAAATAAAACAAGTAAAATAACGTGGAAGTGGGTCTGCGAGAAGGTGTGTAATGAGAAGGAGGAGGGAAAGCGGGGCGTAACTTATAGCGCTCCCGTCTTTATAAACAGCTCTCGCTTTTTTCGTCAGAGGAAAAGAAGTGGACAAAGATAGAAAAAAATGAGTAAAAGAAGAACAGGCAAGCTCAGTCTAGCTGATTGCCCTATCGGACCAGGCTGCAGATACACATGGCGCATGCATACACGAGAACTCCGCTAAGCTTGCTAAAATGCCACGCGAGACGCTTTTGCCCGGATGAATCGAGGGTGGATCGTCCAGGGCCCGTCAATGCAAGAACACGACGGAAGGGCAAAAGGAAGAGCTGGTGCGACAGCGGAAATGAAAAAACGCCAGGATGGGAATCGGGAAAGCGCATGCAGCAGACACATGGCCGGCGGGCATAACGTCGACGTGCAGCGACTGACTGAGTAAAGTATCTGGAGATAAATATAAACTGCGGTTTATTGTATCGCGGACGACGGCCAATCAAAATGCAACAGCCAAAGTTGCGTTGGTTTGCTCTATGCGCACCCCGGCAAACACACACACAAAGTGCCCGTCCACGGTACCTATTTCTGGCCCGTGAACCCGCCGGCAGCAAAGTACCTCGCTTTCGTCGCCGGCGTTTCAGCTGTGTTTGCTGCTCCCGCGCCAAGCCTGCCAGCCGCTGCTTCTTTTTTGATATCACTCTTCCCGCCGACGTCGCCTTCGTTGATTGATCACCACCACTCATCGCCCTCAGCCAGTCAGCTCTCCCTTCAGGCCTCCCCGTCAGCACTAATCCTGATGCTGATTCGACCGGCCCCACGGCCTCTCCTCCGTCTGCTGCAGCAGCCCCGAAGCGGCTCTATCACTGGTCCTCACCGTCGCTCCTTCGTGTCCCCCCCGCAGAAGACCTTCTCGGCCACCCGGCGTATCTCATACCCCCCGGCCGCTCTCTTCGCCCTGGTCGCAGACGTCAACGCCTACGCTTCCTTCGTTCCCTTCTGCGTCGGCAGCACTGTCACCGAAACATCCCCGCCGCCGGACAACTACCCTCTGCGTGCTGATCTGCGTGTCGGCTGGGGCGGCTTTGACGAGACCTTTACGAGCAGGCTGAACTGTGGGAGGAATGATACGAGACAGAGCGGGAGACAGCTGCTGGGAGGAGTCGTGGAGGCCGATGCGACGGAGAACAGCATATTCGAAGTGTTGAGAGCGCGGTGGGTCATTGATGGCGCCAACAATTCCACCAGCAGCAGCAGCAGCAGCAGCAGCAGCAGCAGGGCAAATAGCAGCATGCCTGTCGCCGGCACGGATAAAGAGAGCAAAGTAGACCTGGAAATTGAATACAAGTTTGCCAATCCACTCTACGCGGCACTTAGCGAGGCGGTCATGCCCTCCGTCGCTGGCAAGATCATGGAAGCCTTCGAAACCCGGGCTGAGCTCGTCCTAGGAAAACCGGGGAGGTGATACAGCATGTCATATTTTTGACCTCTCCTCAATCCTTATTCTAATATCAATGCAAGGCGGTGGGTTGCTGGCTGGATTGGGAATGGCGAGTTGTATATACGGAACCCTTCCAGCTGGCGGGAACTAATAGGCGGGATGAAGCAAAACATAGACTAGAATAGAATCGAACGGACTGCAGGGAGGACGTGTAGGATAGTGTGTAACATAGAACGCTGTATATAGATAGATACCAGTGGCACAGCAGGAATCGAGCAAACCCGCCTGCCTGTCTGCCCGCCTAGGGGTCCATCCCGTGCTAGATCCGACGACTGTCATGCATGCACTTTTATTTAGGTAACACTAGCAGTACTTAGTATATCTCATCTCCCCTCCTCTCCCCGGGCGCCTTGCTGCGGCTAGCCGACAAAATGCAAATCCAGAGACAAAGGGAAAAAAAA
Source organism: Drechslerella coelobrocha (assembly GCA_036971555.1). Classification (NCBI taxonomy): domain Eukaryota; kingdom Fungi; phylum Ascomycota; class Orbiliomycetes; order Orbiliales; family Orbiliaceae; genus Drechslerella; species Drechslerella coelobrocha. The sequence goes on from JAJTUH010000006.1 coordinate 2,272,595, forward strand.
GAAAACAGAACTCCTGGCGAATTTGACACAATGAAAGCTGGGAATATGAACAATCTCCAAACGCGGAAACTACAAGGAACAGTGGCCAAAAATGCTGGATATTTATGTACACCTGGAAAGCTCAAGGATCAAGGGAATGAATGCGAAGGATGAAGAAAGCTGTGGAAAATGCAATTCGATTGGCGAGCGGGCTTCGAGAAACTAATTTATCGTGACGTCTGGTCGCCGGAATGTTTGCGGTGAGGTAATGCTATATCGCGTGCGATAATTCGAAACAGCACTTGTCCGTCGTGCGGTTTCACCAGCCTAGTTTCCGATCATCATGCGTCTGTTTGCACTCCGGTTAGCACCGATCCAGCATGGATGGGAAGCTGAGCTCCTAGCTCCTAGCTCCCAGCTTCAATCCTCCAACTACCGACACCCTCATGTCATGGGTATGGCATGAAAGAAAGGAAGCGGGGAGTGTAAATGCACGTGTACACTTGTGAGAGGTTGGATTGGGTGGACGTACACAAGCTCGAAGACCAGACCGCCAAAGACGACGAACCCAAGGAGGCCGAACCAGATGGGCGAGATGGACATCTTGGATGGCCTTTCATAGGTCTTGCGATCACCATCAGCTTTGCCACGTTTGGCCGCCTCACGCTGTATCCCGGTAATGTCAGATAACAGTTCATTGATGGTAGAGATGGACTACAGCCATGGCGTACCTTTGCGAACTTTTCGTTGGCGAGTCGCTGCTGGGGAGTTTGCTGGGCCTGCGACGTGTTGGGTGTTAGCGGTGTGCTTCTGCGAGTTATTTCCGACTGGGACTGACCATCGTGATGAGATTGGAAGAGTAACGGTATAATGTAATTGTCCCTGTTCTTGTTCTTTGGTGCTAGGTAATGTAACGTGGATGTGGATGGAGAGATGAGCTGAGCTGAGATGAGGTTGCAGTGAATTGGAAATGGAAACGGTGGACGAGTCGCACAGGCCGCTCTTCTTTGTGCTTAGAGCAACGTGTTGACTTCCGCGGCAGGCCCGTCCGATGTCCCTGGCCTTGGCGTCCCACTCTCAAACCTTCATCCGGCCAGTCGACCCACCAGCGAGATATTACTTACTTCGGTATCACAGCAGCAAACCGCCATGGCGACTCGCCTTCCGCGCTTTTTCGCGCACGCGGGCGTCAGAACTATGGCCGCCAGAGCAGTAGCGCGCCCGCCGACTTTGATACGCACGCGGCTTTCCAGCAACAGCGCGGCTTCAAGCAGCCCCGCCGACAAGAAGCCTTCACCCCACGTGCGTCGTCCTTCAACCCCACTATCGAGATGAACAAGCTACAGATGGCAGTGACAGTGGCGGCGGCTTATGAGTGCAGTAAATGCAGGTCTCATATTACAAGGTCTATGGGCGAGCTTTCGCACGGGTGCTGCTGATCTCGCTGCTGGTCTACCAGGGGCTGTACTACGGCTGGATGCAGCTTGAGCATTTGGAGGTCAAGACTACTAAGGAGGGTACGATATACATATGACATGGCCCTCGTTGTTTAAGTTGCAGTTTTCCGACGTGGGAGCGATGCTGACTGATGGCAGAAGAGATACGACAGCTGGAGGACAAGATCCACGAGCTGCAGCAGCGGACGGACCGGCTGGAGGAGAGGCAAAAGCAGAAGCAGAAGCCGAGATAGCAGAGGAGCCGACTGCGGTGTCGATTAGCTTGAATCGAGCGGTTGCTTATTCGGAGCGGATGACAACTGCGTGGACATGTACATACATCCGTTTCTTTGTTGACTATAAATTTTATGCTACTCACAGTTCTTCAATCCATCTTCTCTCTGTCCTTCCTTCTTCATCCTCCTTTCGTTCTTCTCTCTCATCGTCCTTCATCTTTTGCCGCTCAGCTGATCTCGTGTTCGTCGCGAGAAACCTTATCGATTAGTAAGCTGCCCCTCGACTCGCTTCGCTTGTCCGCAGGATCCAGCGACAAGAAGCGATTCGAGTTAGCTCCGTTGCGCAGACCCCGGCTCAATTCCACTGCACTTCTCCCACCGCGCTCGCCTGGTCGGGCCTTCTCTTCTCTTCTTCTTTCTTGATTCTTTTTCTTCTTCTTCCTCTCCTATCACTCTTCTTACCATGCGCTAGGCGCTGTCTTTGCCATTCCACGCGGCTGACCTCGACATTGAAGCTACCAATGCAATGGCGCGCTCAGTGGCAACATCTACCTTCCAGACGATAGCGGCGGGCATCGAGGCCGGTAAGTTCGCACACAATCATTCTCCAGCCGGTACTTTAGTCCTACCCAGTCTTGTACTGACCTATTCGCCATAGATTCTTCCGCTTCCGCTCCACAACGGACCAGATCGACCAACAGGAGGCGAAAGTCGAGCTATGAGGGCGTCATTGACCTTACCCAGGATGATAATTCCCAATCGTCGCCTGAATATCTCACCCTCTGGAAGCATAGATTGCAGCTCGTATGCAGACTTATTCTTCCTATTTACTTTATATGATCACGCTGACGTACTGTTGGCATAGAACATTCTCAAGAAAGACCTCTCATCCCTCACCGAACATGTCCATACCTTGCTCCCCCACCCTACCGGTCAGACTGCTGCACATGCCAGCTTCCAGCTCAGAAGCTCCTATGGCTATGTACTCTTCGCTATATCCCTCACCGGCGCTACCGATACCACGCATCTCCTAAGCGGCAGAATCCCATCCAACCCCGAAAGCCGCGCCCTCTGCGACTTCCTCGAAAAATTGCAACGCAACAAGAAAGTACAGGAGGAATTTTTAGTCTCCTGGTCCGTCTTGCCACCTACCATGGACTTGGAGAATCCTCATATTACCCTCGAACTCTCCTTGCAGCGCCGGGACAGCTGGGTCATCGACTGGAAGCCAGAGAAATGGCTGCCTGCCTTTCTCTCGGCGACCATCGTTGATCCAGGGCAGCAGCTGGATATCGCCCATCTGGCGGGCATTCTAGCTGCTGCCGAGGTGACGGCAAAGGGCAAGACAACTATAAAAGCCAGGGACTTTTATAGCTCTGTCTTCGTCCCAGACGTCGACACCCCTGTCCCCGAGATGATCCAGGTCAGCGAACTGACGACGCAAATGTTCCCCTTTCAGATGCGGACGGTCAACTGGATGATGGAGCGCGAAGGGGTGACGGGAAAGGATGGCTCTGTCCAACCTCTCCCGGCAGCCCCTTCCCCCCAGAGTCTCTGCATCCAGGAGGCGACCGACTGGGACGGCAAGGCAGTGTGGGTCAGCACCCCACTAGCCCTAGCCACCACCAACCGGCAGGCGATCGAGAACCTGGCCGACGGATGCCAGATTCGAGGAGGCATTCTTGCAGAGGAGATGGGTCTCGGCAAAACTGTCGAGCTCATCTCCCTGCTCTCTCTGCACAGGCGAGAGATACTCGGCGGGCAGGAGACAATCGTTGACCCGTATAGCGGGGTCGAAGTGCGGGCCTCCGGGTCCACACTCATAATCTGCCCACCGAGCATCCTCCAGCAGTGGGCCAACGAGCTCGAACTGCATGCGCCGGGCCTCCGGGTGTTCCAGTACAATGGCACCCGCGAGCTCGTGCAGCTCGTTCACCAGAAGAAGAATTCCCTCCGCGGGAGGATCTCGAACGACCGGTACTTAGAGCTGGCGTTCGAGCTCCAGGGAATCCCCAACTCGGAGCTCGTCGACTACCTCCTGCAATATGACATCGTACTGTCGAGCTATAATGTGCTCGCAAACGAGCTGCATTACGCCGAGCGCCCACCGGATCGTTCTCTGCGGCACGAGAAGAAGTACGAGCGGCGATCGTGTCCGCTCGTGGAGATTAGCTGGTGGAGAGTCTGTCTGGACGAAGCCCAGATGATCGAAAACGGGGTCAGCAATGCCGCACAGGTCGTACGGGTTATCCCGCGGGTGAACGCATGGGCTGTCACGGGAACGCCTGTGCAGAAGAGTATTGAGGATTTGTTTGGTCTGTTAGTCTTCCTCAGACAGGCGCCGTGGGGTCTGAACAAGCAGACCTGGGGGCGGCTGTGTGATGAGAAGGAGCAGTTCACGGGCGTTTTTCGTGAGCTGGCGCTGCGGCATACGAAGGACGTCGTGCACGAAGAGATTAAACTGCCTCGGCAACATCGCACAGCTATCTCGCTGGGGTTCTCGCAGGTGGAGGAGCAGAACTATGAGAGATTGTTTGGGCAGGCGTGTGACGAAATCGGCGTGGAACCGGATGGTTCGCCACTCCGTGCGGATTGGGACCCCGAGAGCGAGGAGACAAGAGCGAAGATGCGTGCGTGGCTTGTGCGGTTGAGGCAGACGTGCGTGCACCCGCAGGTCGGCGCGTGGAACAGGAGGGCATTGGGGACGAGTGGGCCCTTGCAAACCGTGGATGAAGGTAAGACCTATTTTGTATAATTACCGTTTGTGGTATAGTAATCGCTAACCTTTCTTTGGTAGTTCTCGAGGCGATGATTCAACAAAATACGACGATTACAAAGGTGGACGAGCGAACGATGTTCATCCAAATTGCTGCCCGCGCGCAGGTAACTCTCGAGGCTCAGAAGAAGCCGCAAGAGGCTATTGACGTGTTGAAGGAATCTCTGGGCGGCCTTGAAACGGCAGTTGAAGAATGCCGAAAGGAGGTTGACGAAGAGACCAGAAGGCGAGAAGCGGAGAAGCAAGCTCGCAAAGCGCAGCAGAAGGAGAAGGAGGTACAGCCAACCGGAGAAGCCGCCGATCCACTGGATTCGGAAGACGACGAATATACAGAGCACGACAAAGTTAAGGAATCGTGGGAGGAGTCCGACAATGAAGACGGCCGAGACGATGACAACAATGCCTCGACGAGCGAGTTGAACAGGCGTAAGAATCGGTTGCGCGACATTATTGAAGTGCAGCATCTCTTCCATTTCCATCTTGGAGACGCATACTTCAATCTCAAAGACGAGATTCCCGAAGACGATGAAGAACGCCGCGAGGAACGCGAAGGACTGAGCAAGCTTGAAGACCAGCATTATGAAACCGCGAAACAGCTGCGCAAGGAGCTCATGTCCGAGCAAGACACGCGTGTAAACGCACTCATTGCCACGATCGAGAAGCGCACCGAGAAACAAGACTTTGTGGAAATCCCTGAAATCGATGTCGACCTCCAAAAGGGTGGCATTGAATCCAACTCTATAGTCGAGAACATCGCACTACTTGCGGAGAAGTTGAATGATCAGGCGGAGGTGCTGGACGAGTGGCGCGAGCAATTAATACAGCTGCTACAGATGCCTCTGATCGACCAGGGTGAGGAGGCCGAAGGCGACGAGCTGCAGCAATCGGCAGAGCAACAGGACGAAGGGTTCCTTTACGTTGCAATGCTGCGAACTGTGGTTGCCGATCGAGTGGAAGCACTTACGGGTCTGACCTCGGGACTTGCCAAAGCAGAGATGAAGACTGCACAGCTTCGTTCAGAAAATTTACTTAACGCGGATGAGGAGGTGGATGAACATCATCGAGCGCTGTTCAAGGAGCTGAAGGCTAAGAGAGATTATGTGAAACCCATCAATATCGACGGTGATATTGACACCGGTACCTCTGCCATGCCGTTCTCAATGAAAGGATTAATCGCCAAATTAAGGCATCTTACGAACCCAGCACGCGATAACGCTGCGAGTAGCTCACGTGCAAAAGTTGAAGCGGGGCTCGTTGCGCAGTCACTTGCAAAGTTACAGCCACTGGTCGCACAGCAGGAGAAGGCGCTTAAGAAACTAGAGAAGGAGATTGATTTTCTCGGCGACGTGTTCAACGCTCGCGTGGAGTTTTACCGCCAACTCCAGGCGGTGTCGGACATGGTGAAGCAGTTTAACGAGAAGGAAGTACTCAAAGCAAACCACGTAAAGGACCTCGATGCTCTGCTAGCCAAGTACCACGCGGAAGTGGAGCGACTGTCCGAGCGCGTGGCCAAGACGAAGGCGAAGGGGAGGTTCTTGCAGCATCTACAACAGACGCAGGGGGAGTCGCAGCGGATGTGCATTATCTGTCAGGATGCGGTTACTTTGGGCGTGTTGACGGTGTGTGGGCATCAGTTCTGTAAGGAATGTATGGATGCGTGGTTCCGAAGCCACCCGTCGTGTCCGGTGTGTAAGAAACATTTGAGGAAGGTTGACTTGCATCCGGTGAAATATACGGTGGAGGAGGTTACGATTGAGAAGGAAGTTTCTACGCAAGCTGACAAAGCCGCTTCAGACACTGCAGCTGGCGCTAGCGGTGTTTCAGCAGTTCAGCAGGGACAACAGGAAGACGACGAGATCAAGATTTACACGGGCATCGATGAGGAGACGTTTGCGCAGATCAAGAAGATTCCCTTAAAGAGGTCCTTTGGTTCCAAAATTGACATGGTGGTGAAGCACCTGCTCTGGATCCGGCGGACGAGTCGGACCAAGAGCGTGATTTTCAGCCAATGGAAAGAAGTGCTGGACGTATTCCAGAATGCGCTGGAAGCGAACGGCGTTGGCTTTGCTAGTCTTGAAGATGGGAAGAATAAAGAAGCGGCGGCGAGACAGCGCGGGATGCCTGCGCATGGCCGGATGACTGGATTACATCGGTTTAAGACGGACCCGGCGGTTGAAGCGTTCTTGCTGCATGCGCGCAGCCAGAGCGCTGGGTTGACGCTTGTGGCTGCTAGTCATGTATTCTTGGTGGAGCCGTTGGTGAATACTGGACTAGAAGTGCAGGCGATTGCGAGAGTGCATCGCATCGGGCAGAGGCGGGAGACTGGAGTCTATCTGTATGTTATTGGTGGCACGGTCGAAGAAGGGGTGTACAAGTATAGTACGAAGAGGAGGATCGAGATGCTTTCGAGGGAGGCGGTGGAGGAGAGCCCACGGAAGAAGAGGAAGAGGATGATTGAGGATGTTGCTGATCGGAAAGGGAAGAAACGGGCGATGGTGCATGAGAAGGATGAAGATTTGGAGATGCAACTTGAAGCGGCGGACTCGTTGCAGATGCAAGAGGGAGCTGCAAACAGCATGCTCGAGCGCGGGAGAGGCGGCGGAGAGGTGGTGGATAATGAGCAACTGTGGAGTTGCTTGTTCGAGGTGACGCACCGTGAGAGAGGTGCTGAGGTTATGGGGGCTTTGCATAGGGAGGCGGTGGCGAGCGCGAGGGAGGAGGGGAGAGGGAACGTGGTGGACGACTCTGCAATTGCTGGGCCGGCGACAGTGAAGCTTCAGGGAAGGGTTAGAACTGGGGACGTCGATGTGGAGATGCACCATACGAACAAAAGACCAAGGGCGGAGTAGGTAGAGGAGTTGATGAGGCATGTTACCTATGTTGATACGCTCATGTCGTTTGTCTTGCTGTCATGGGGGTTTTAGAGGCGTTTAGCTATGGTCTGGGGGAGGCCTTTCTTGTTTCACAAAATGGAGTTACCGATCCATCAAAAGTTCGATCTTGATGTTAGATCCTGAGCAGTAGGGTATATTTCTTGTATGTCACCGAAATTACTGAAAGGATCAATTGTCTGTCAAGCCAGCGATATTCAAATTTCACCAATCGTATTTTGACTATTAGACGGCTCGAAGCGGGCGAGAAGTGAAACTTGAGAGCAGGGGCTAACGACATGCTCTTCATGCTGTGGCTACAGATTTCGACTTGAAGCTAACTAGCTCGCACTCCATCGTGTCAAGGTCTAATAGAATCAGTTCCCCCGTCTCCGAAAACTTTGGTACCGCCACCAAACGCACAACTTGATCATTCGGGCCTGTAATACGAACACACCAGGTTAATATAGAACAGAATTGTAAACTATCGCAAGTTGCAAGAAATCGGTCTTGGGAACATACCATATGCTAACCGTGTGGCGAACTCGGGCTGATTGCCGACAAAGTATACGTGTGGGCACGTCCCCACGACGAATTGATCTACTTCCTGGAACGGGTAGCACCCTGCCTCAGAGTCCCACATTAATAAATTATCCCCTAGAACGAAGCCTTGCTACGAAATCTCTAGAGGAAATTTCGTTTGGTAAGGGTTCCTTACAGAGTGTGTCCGGCGCTGTTGGCGCGATATGCCGCCACCGTAGTGTTCTCTCCATCATCTCGAGCCTGTCGTCGCCATCCACGTACTTGAATATATCATCGATTGTTTGTCCACCCGTACCCAGGAAGCGCACTCCATCAATCTCACAAGCACAGGGGTTTGTGGACGGGATGAACGTTGATCCTGTGTAGTATTTTGCTGCGGGAAACATTGTTGGGTGCATCCTTTGCTGCGGCAAGGATGAATTCGCCGGATCTGTTTCACCAGGTATGAGAGTGACGCTGATCGATGTGCATAGGTCTGCGAGCAGTGAGTCTAAGGTTGTCGTTGGCTTCGAGTTATACGCGGCAGCGTCGTAGCCGTATTTTTTGCCCTTGGAACGTGCGCCGCTACTTCCAGTCGCCGCCGCCGCAGCATCATCGGCGGGCTGAGCTTGCGGTTCTGCGAGGGAGTTGCCCGCAATGATAAGACGGGAGATAGATGAGGATTTGGACTGGTCTTCCGGTCCACCGGTCTCTCCGAGAAGGTATTCCACGAGGAGGTGCGTTTCTATGCTCTCATGCAAATTTCCCGTGATGTTTAGACCGCTGACAAGGCCGACGTATCGCTTCTTGTTATTAGATGTGCTAGGTGGTGGCCGTTCCGGCTGCGGCGGTAGCTCTGGTAAGATAATATCTACGACCTCAAATTCGCCACTCGCGGTCTCGGTGCCCATAACGGCGATAACACAACCTGTTACCAGCGCCTCCTGTGTGATTGTGCTGCCGACGAGGCGGATACGGCCAGACTCGTCTTCGAGCATGATCTGGTCCTTTTGGAAGTCGCGGTATTTCTGGCGGGCGGGCGGTGCTGCTATGAAATGCTAAAGAATTACCTGATCAGCTTTGTTTTCTCCACAACCTCTTTTTAAGAAAGAAATGGATGACGGTGTTCACATACATCTTTCGAGATATCTTCCAGTACGTTCGGCTTCAAGGGCATTTCCATGTATACCGTTCCGGACACCCAACATAACTCTCCTATGCGAACGTTTAGATCCCATTCGTACTCTCATGGATATTGAACTCTTGATCTTTTCTAAAGACATTTTTAAGGCGGACCTTGTCGTACATCTAGCACGCGATCAACACGTCGGACAGGTTCGCCCGCAATCTAGTTCCGTAGCCGTGATTTTTTGGGTCAGTTTCAAGTCTGACATGTCCTAGCTTGCGCGGAGGAGTCTTACCTCCATCCCATCCCATCTCTCGCTACCGGCTGCCTCGACGACAGGCTTCAGCTGCGCGAGCCGCAGGAAGTATATGTCGACAAACTGCGTCTGGTAGGAGTGCGAGTCGAGCTGAAACTGCGGGTCGGTCTTGTAGACGGTCTGTTGACGCTCGAAGGGCGGTGTTTCGCTGGTGGCGTTTCTCCACTGTTAGCGAGATAGTGCTCAAACTGGATGCTTTCATGAATAGAGTAGAGAGGGGGGAGGGCTTAGTCTTAAATGGGGCTTACTTGGTCATTATTCCGGCGGTATTATGGTGAAGTAGCTTGTAGTACAATGGTTGTTGAAGCTTCGCGTGCGGCGACTGAACAGGAAGACGCGACGTTGAGACAACACAACTATCTACAACCTGCAACAGGCGGCTAGTCAAAATATCTATCCGTTGACGAAGGCCTCGTCATAGCTTCCAAATTCCTCTGAGAAACTTGAGCGCAGTGAATGCTTAAAATATGTATTAAATAGTCGATGATATCAGATGTACTCGTATATGTACAAGCGGGTATTATCCTCGTCTCAGCTCCTCAATGACCTTGGACCGCTTCTCCCCGTCCGCGAACAACGCCTTAACCAAGTCGATCAGTTCATCCTTCTCGAAGTCTACCAAGGCACCTTCCCTCCATAGCTCTGTTATTTCCGCCATGGTGCTGTCCAAAATGTTCTCGAGGTATCGGAACTTTAGCCAATTCTCGCAGTAAACCTAAATCTCAAGCAGGTTAGCTCATTATAGCGTCGTAGGCATAATATCACGTGCACTCACCCCTGTCGTGGGTAATGTATTCTTTGGCTGATCGGGCAGTAGAAATAGATATTCCAATTTTCCAATCTCTGCAACATATGAAGCTAAACTGACTGACGCATCCGCTGAGATGTCTCCAAGATCTTCGACATCATTTATGAACTTTGTTACTACAGTGTTCAAGAGCGAGCCGAGGGACTGCAGTAGTGCAGATTTTGAAAGCGTATCCTATTGAAAGTTTAGTTTTTATCCAAGAAAATCTCTCATAATAGGAGCAGAGTTACCCTCCATTGCATTTCGATGCCTTGTATTGTTTCAACAACGCTCGCGATTGCTGTCTCACAGTTGCTAGACATCGGGAACTGCGTGCAATTCTCAAACCCCTGGGCTCCATCCATTAAATCAGATAGTAAGATTCGTTTACTATCCTGCACAGACCGTTTTCTCATTAGAATATCTCTAGTAATAGTGACATAACACGGAGGCATTTGCGCGTACCATTTCTCTCCAATATGCTTGTCTGCCAAAAGAAGATATCGCCCGGATACTTGGTTGCAAGTCAAAATTGCTGAACGACACCGACCGGGCCTTGACATCTTTCTCGAGTTCTACCAAGTGTTCTTCGAGCCACTCGCAATCATTGTATATACAGATTGCCGGATTGGGGTCGTCCCTATAAAATATGCCAGACAACGCTCTATAAGCTATCAAGACAGACGCGGGGACGCCAAGTAAGCCGGAGGTGGATGAGGCAATTGTCAAATTCGAGTATTGCGGTTGGGACAGTTTCTCTGCTTCTTCGACGGTTCGCAGAATGATATTGATAACCTCCTGCGGTATTGATGTGATGCTGTATGTCTCTCTAAGGGTTATATCTTTGACTTCCTTATCCTGTGTCTTGCCATTCGCTTGGTGGGGATCTAATGCTTCTTTCTTTTTCGAATCATCTTCGTCTCCCCAGCCCCAATCCATGTTATCATCATGACTCTCGGTTTGCTCAGGGACAGAAACATTCGCCTTGGGGGCTGGGTCGTTGGCATTTCCGTCATCGTCGATGTCGATGTCATCATCAAAGCCCCACCCGCTAACATCCTCATCTTCATCTATTGGTGGCCGAGGGTCATTCTTCGCCTTCGTGGAAGCTGACTGAGACGCTGGTTCCGTCTTATTCTCAGGTTCATCATCATTTATTTCGACATCCCAGTTCGTATCCCAGTGATCATCGGTTTCGTCTATAGGTTTAGGTACCTCTTCCAAGACTCCGCCAACCTCTTTTGCCCGTTCCACTCGTTCAACACGATGTCGCTGACCAAGCCCCGATGAAAACGATTTGCGCAGAGACTCTAGCGCGGATTCTCGGCGACGACTGAGCCATATCTTTGGAGCCCGAGAAACCCAATCTTTCAGCTCGCCTTTTGTTTGACCAAGCCAGCCAGCTTTGTCTAGGTAGGCCTCAAAGTTCGTCGTTTCTGTAAGGACCATTTCAAAGTCACCAAAGCGATCTAGATCCGTAGGTATGCATCCTGGGAGATAGGAACCCATGAGCGAATTGAGGACCGCAGGTGTAAGAACCTTAGAAAGTAGCTGTAAGATCGTTGGCCCGAGTCTCTCTGAGATAAAATCAAAGATAATTTTCAAATCGGTATACAGCGCATCTGCGGTTGGGTTCGGGGCGCTGCGTCGTTCAAGTTTTATGTTGGTATGTTGGTTGTTGACAGAAAATCGATAGCTGGCACCAGAGTCGGGATCTAACCGGGGAAATATAAGAATGTGACTGATTTGGTGATGTAGTTGGTCTAGCTTTTCTCTTAAGATCCCAAGTGTATCGAGCGTTTTAACGAGGTCTGCCCCAGCCACGGATCCTGACCCAACTATTAAAAATGCGTTAGTAGACTAACTGTTACTTCAGGGAACGCCTTTGACGTACATGAAACAGCCTGAAGTATCGACAGGCTCGGCTCGCCAGCGTCCGGTGTTATCAGTTTTGTCCAGCAACTCTCCACCCGCTCAACCAACCCCTCTCGCAACGAGCGTATGTTCTCCTTCATCAAGCTCACCGCTAGAACATGATCAAATCCGGAGAGTTTATCGAAGCCATGGCTCGCGTCTTCAAGGCGCTGGCACGCATTTTCGAGATCCCCTTCGGTAGCATATGATTGTGAATCACTGACAGCATCCTGGAGTTTCTTCAAGTCTGATAACAAAGCAACCAGATCTTCGTTGAAAGCGATCTCGTTAGCGAGAAGCGTCTGCTGATTGCTCAAGTCTCGAACTCGGTCGTCTAGTTTCTTGATTCACAAACATCAGAATCGGAAGATAGCAGACTAGATAAAGACGGGAAGTGTATTGGGTACTGACAGCTCCCCGCGACTCAAAGTTTGTAATTTCTTCTAGAGAACTATGGTCTTGCGACAGATCGGTGTGTAGCTTTCGGGCCTCTTCCATCCACGCTGCTACTTCGAGTTGGTTGGATTCGCCAACATGCCTGATTTCCGACTATCGCCCGTGAAATAGTAAGTATGGCATATAGAAGCTGAGCTAGGAAAGAGCGCAATCTTTGAGTTTGTGCGACATTACCTTGATACCATCGATAGTCTCCTGGAGAACGGTAAGGATGGCGGGTAGGTTCCTAGGCGAAAGCTGAGCGCTGGAGACTTCGTTGCTTTCTGGGAAAAGCCCGTCGACAGCCTGTAGCACTGCCCTTGCGATTTCCGTTGCGTCGACCATTTTCGGATGCTGCGATGTAGCGAACGAAGTTGTGCCGGGCCTTCGTCCTCTTTGTTGAAGAGATGTGTTTTGATTGGTGTGTCCTCTCGCACAGCATCGACAATTCGGCTCGTTGGAACGTCATTTAAAGAAGCGGCAAGCGCCACAGCAAGCGGAAGCGAAAGTGGCGTTATCGATAGCATTTGCCAAACCCACCCCACAATCAGCCACTTCCCAAATGTATCAGCTCTCCAACAAAAGGGCATCATTATCGAGACAGTTCAAATAGGTTAAAAGATATTTTAGCGAGAGAGAACCGTCTTCTGGTATACATCCCAAATCTTTTGGATCAGTTGGAATTTTGAGCATCACATACTTTACTTTCTATAGTTCGCATGCTGCGGCATTGCCTCTGTTCTTTCCCCCTCGCCTGACGACATAGTCGTTAAAGTCTTTCAAAGTGTTCAGAAACTATACATCTCTCATCGCCCAGGGCTTACAGGCGCCGAAGCTCTACGAGCGATTCAAACAGCAAATCCTCACGGCTAGCCTCTTTCTCGCATCCTTCGACATGGGGGGTCTAAACAAATCACGAAATGGCGAGCATCCGCATTTCAAGACTCTAACCAAGTTCACGACGGACTACTCGCCGACGAACATTACAAAATATGAATCAACGCGGACGGGAATGTCCGTAGTTGTTGTCAACAAGGAGGTCCGGGACTAGATCTGAACTGAAGCTGAATAATGGAGGCTGACGTATCAAAAGTAGTGCCCGAAAGTTCTTGGGTTCTTCGCGCTAGCAACTGAGATTTTGGATGATTCCGGCGCCCGTATAGCCCCTCCCCTCATCTAATACCGGCGGAAGGTGTAGACAACTGACCTCTACTCTACTCTCTAGCACACACTCTTGAACATCTTTGTTTCATGGTTCGTTTACCGTTGGTCTCTTTTTTTTCTCGCGAATACTTGCTAATTCTTCCTAGGGATCGAAAAACTACCGTTATAAAGGCATCCTTGACAAATTTGCTACGAGAGCATACTCTACTACTAACGCCTGGACGGCGACTGATCACACGGCGTATACTTTAAGTACGGCGGGATGGGAGGGATTTTCTCAAATTGTAAGGAGCGACTTACGCACCTGATAATAATATTGTTTGCTAATCATTATCATTGCTACAGCTTCCAGTATACTTAGAACACGTGCTTTTCCCTATTTTGACAGACTCTGGCTGTTATACAGAAGTGCATCATATCAATGGTGCAGGCCATGATGCTGGGTATGTTATCTACATTTCTCATTGCAAATACAAGGGACCGCCCAAATGCTAACCAAACAGCGTCGTTTACTCTGAAATGCAAGGGGTTCAAAATGAGCAGGATACGCTGATGGCCCTAGAAGCCAACCGGCTGCTTTACCCAGAGGGTGTGGGTTTTCGATCAGAGACTGGGGGGATGATGGAACAACTCAGAGTTCTCAAAGCACAGCGAATCCGAGATTTCCACAAGGAAATGTACCAACCAAGAAACCTCTGTCTGGTAATCATTGGAACTGTTGATGAGTCTGAACTTTTGGATATCCTCGACAAATTTGAAGAGGGCACATTAGACCAAGTCCCGGATCTAGACTCCCCTTGGAGGCGCCCATGGGTTGACTCTACTCCAGCCCCTCCGCTGAAGGATAGTATAACACGATTTGTGGACTTCCCGGAGAAGGACGAGAGCATGGGTAGTGTGCTAGTCGGATATTTGGGGCCATCTTGCGTGAGCTTTAAAGATAGTAAGTTCCAAAACCCTGCAGCCAATGTAGAGAAATACTAACTGTATGATTTAGTGGCCGCATTGGATGTTGTGGGCACCTACCTTGCCGGTTCGTCTGTTTCAGTAATTGAGAAAGAGATGGTTGAGATTTCGAATCCTTATACTACTGGCGTATCTTGGTATACGGAAGAACGTCCGAATACTGTTATATGGTTTGAGCTCAGCAGTGTTCCATTCGCACGCCTTGAAGAAACTGAAAAGAAATTATTCGAAGTCTTAGACCAGACGGTACAGAAGGAGTTAGATTTGGAATATCTCAAGGATTGCCTTCATCGATCCAAACGCCAAAAGAAATTTAACGTGGAGATAGACGGTAGTCATTTCGCTCAGCCCGTTATTTCTGATTTCTTGTTTGCGAGCCGCGACGGATTGGATCTCAAGCAACTTCAAACCTTCCGCATCTACGATGAGCTCGAAACTTGGACCGAAAGCGACTGGAGGGAATATATTAAAAAATGGCTTGTGACCAACCCTCATGTTTCAATCATTGGTCGCCCATCATCAACCCTTGCCGATAAGATCGAACTCGATGAGAAAAAAAGGGTCGAGGAACAGATTGCATATTATGGACCCGATGGTCTTAAGCGGCTAGAAGATCAGCTCGAAAGTGCAAAAAAAGCCAACGATCCCGAAATTCCGGTTGATGTGCTCCGAGGGTTTAAAACACCCGGCGTTGATTCCATCAAGTTCATCCATTCGACTTCTGGCAATGCGGGACTCGCCCCTGCCGAGGATGGCACGCCTTCGACCGATATTCAAAAGATCCTAGAAAAAGATGTTCCGGCAAATCAACCATTTCCGCTCTACCTTCACTATGAACACGTGGAGTCCAATTTCGTAACAATTAATGTGCTTCTGTCGACCGAAGCCATCCCAGTTGAACACCGCCCTCTCCTCTCGCTGTATTTTGAGTATTTCTTCGCGGCTCCTATTGTGTTGGAAGATGGGACCAAGTTAGACTACGAAAAGGTCGTTTCACGGTTAGAAAAGGATACGATTGGTTATGCAATCCATAGCGGCAGCTCGATGCAGGCCTCTGAGTCCATCAGAATCCGAATCGATGTCGAACCCGAAAAGTATGCCGCCGCAATACGATGGCTCAGGCGCTTGATGTGGAACATCGTATTTGATCCTGAAGTACGTATATCCTTGGTAGAGGTTGGAAAGACTTATTTCGCTAACCCTTTTAACGCAATAGCGATTGGAGGTCCTCGCTAGGAAGCTTTACAGTGACATTCCAGAAGAGATGCGTAGTGGTGACGATGTAAGAATACAAATATCAAATACCAATACTCCCCTTCTGACATTTATTTCACTATAGATGGTCTGGTCTGTGGCATATCTTACTGGCTATACACCAGAATCAATAGGTTATGGTGGCAACACCCTCGTCAAGGGGAAGTTTTTGAAAGAATATATCAAGCTCCTTAAATCGAACCCTGAAGAAGCGGTGAGACAGATATCAACTGTTCGTGATACGGTATTCATACTGGAGAATATGAGAGTATTGGTCCTAGCCGATGTTCAGAAGCTCCCCAAGCCAGTCTCAACATGGGAGGAATTTGTGGCTGGCAAGTCTATGGTAATGATACCCTGGTTACTCTTATTTGGGCCATACTCTAATATCAAGGATAGAAGGGAAAACTTCTACCAATAGATAGCAGACTGAATCGGCTTACACCAGTCGGAAAAAAGCCGGGAGACATGATGCACCTTGTTCCTATGCCAACACTCGATTCATCATTCGCCGTCCTAGTAGCCAAAGGTCCGGAATCCTACGACGATCCACGACTGCCAGCTCTATTACTCGCGACTTCTTACCTAGATGCAGTTGAAGGACCCTTGTGGAGGTTTGTGGCACCTCTTATGCAAATGTAAAATTCCCCCTCAATACTAATGCTTTCAAACCCCAGAGCCATTCGAGGGACTGGTCTAGCATATGGAACCGGTTTTTCAAGAAAGGCCGACTCGGGGCATATATTCTTCAGCGTTTATCGATCTCCGGATGCGTTCAAAGCATTTGAAATGGCCAAGAAGATCGTAACCGAATATGTCGACGGCACAGTATGTACTCATCTGTATCTGGCTCGCGAGTGAAGATTCTTTAAACTGATATACATTGTTTGACAGGTTGAATTTAATGAATTCGATCTTGACGGCGCGATCAGCTCAGTCGTCCGTGACATTGTCGACCTCGAGGCAACCTTGACGGCTGCAGCCACGACATCGTTCGTGTTGCAGGTTGTCCACCACCAGCCAAAGGACTACAACACGCGGATTTTGCACAAGGTCAGGGGTGTCAAACCAGATGAAATCCGTCAGGCGATGAAAGAGATTCTACTACCATTGTTTTACCCTAAGACGGCGGTAGCAGTGGTGACCACAGCCCCCGTGAACACTGAGGTATGTCATAGCGATTGTATGAGAGCCCTTCAAATTTATGCCGTTACTGAAAACCGATATCTATATCGCAGTCTCTTGTGGAAAATTTCACGAAGCTAGGGTTCCCAGTAGAGACAAAGAGTTTGAAAGAGTTCAAACCTAAGGGAGCAGATGGGAGCGACGATGAGGATATGGAAGACGGATCGGGCGAGAGCGAGGAAGGAAGTGAAGGAGAGGGAGAAGAAGGAGCAGAAGAAAAATAAAAGAGAACCGAGAGTCCTCGAGGGGAGATCGGCCCTTACTAGGCTTGCCCCATCTTATCTATATTTTCTTTGGCCGTCTCGTTGTTTACTATGGATGATACGTATGGCTACGGACTAGTCTTGGTTTTGACGCTCCTATCCGCGTTGGCTACGGACCATCGAGATCGGCTACGAACCAATAAAACTTTCAACATTTTTATAAAAAGACTAAAATATCGGACGGGTCCATGAATTCTAAGAAGCTTCGCATTGGATTGTTCAAACGATTTTAAAGATCCTAGAATGCGCTTAGCGAATTAATCTCTGCTCTTGTCTGGTGGAACCAGTCCGCTTACTTCTGCCAGCCAAAGCTGGGCTGTCGTAGGCACCTCTGCTCGGCCGTACACAATAGTGGATCCACATAACTTTTATATACCTAGTAATATGAAATAGAGATACACAAACACCCCAAGGTTGAACTATTTAAAATACCGCAAAAACTCCACCAATGCCATCATAGCCATCGCTTGTCCATACGGCATACTAGTTCTCTCGATGTCGATGTAATGCTTTAAATCTCGCCCCATTCCAGTTCCAAAACTCGTGTCCATCAACTCCCCGTCTTCTCGTATCCTCGCCATGACCCCCTTTATCGCGCTCACGGCCACACTCTCATAGTCCTCCCGTGGAATATACCGTTTTCGTATCGCTTTGAGCATTCCGTACGTGAATCCCGCACTAGCCGAGGACTCCAGGTACGACCCTTCCGCTTCTGGGACATCCAACAACGTTCGCCACAGGCCCGTTTTCGGGTCCTGCAGCGCCTTCAGTGCCTCACACTGCGCGGTTAGTACATCCACCAGGAACACGCGGAAATGATCGTCCGGCGGTAGGTCCAACAGGTCTAGGACGTCCGGGATCGCGATTGTGAGCCAGCTGTTACCTCGAGCCCAGCGCGCTCTCGCAAAATTATGCCCCAACCCGCCCGGCGCAGCTCTGTCGAACTGCCAGCCATGGAAGAAGAGCCCTGAAGTCGGGTCGAACAAGTATTGCACGTGCAGCAGGAACTGGCGCTTGCCTTCCTCGATGTAGTGTGGGCGATTGAGCACCAAGCCAGTCTTCATCAGTGGCATAACGGTCATCATGAGCGTGTCGTCCCAGAGCTGGTTGTGGTTTTCCTCAAGGTATGTGATATGCTGCATGCCGCCGAATTTGGTGCGTGGGAGGTCATGCATGGCCCATTCGCACCAGCTGTCCAACCAGGGGAGGTAGGTTTGGTCCCGCGTAGTGGGCTGCTCATAGAGGTATGCGAGAGTGAGGAAAGGCGACATGGTATTGATGTTTTTGGTGGTGCCTTCGCGGAATCGTGCGCTGAACCATGATTGAATGATGTGGAGGGAGTCTGCGGAACCGGTTTGTGAGTAATATTGGTATACGCCGTAGAGGCCAATGCCGTGCGTCCATTCCCAGTCGTTCCAGCCTTTGGTGTCGATTATACGGCCGTCAGGTAGCTTGAGGAGGAAGTGACCGGTGGTGTCTGTTATGTTAACGAGATTGTGGATTAGGAGGTCGATTTGCTTGTGTAGATCTGCAGCCGTAAGGCCGTGGATGCGGAGGGCCTGCTGTGGCATTATGAAGATGTTCGCGTAAGTGGTTAGTTATTTTGTGAAGGTGTATCTGATAGCGCTCCAATCGTGGTGCTTTCACGATATATTGGTTCGCGCGGGAGGGATACGAAATATGGCCAAAGGAATCCGCTCAGCACAGCTAAAGTATTGAAGGGAATATCAAGATTCCAACTGCAACGATGCAATTGCGATAGGTGATGATTTCGTCTTGACCACCGAGCAATGTTGATTTCGCAATGACACTTTCACTTCTTTTCCACCTTATGGTATTTCTGCCGTTCCTTTTGGCCTACGAAGTTGTGATTCAAATATCCTCGGCTGAGAAAGCGTCGCATTGGTCATCTGCCAGCCGCCATGACCTCCTTCGCGGAGCTCGATCGCGAGCTGGCATGAAGTTGTATTAAGGCTTGCCGAAGCATCGTGCAAACCGCGGGACGGTGGGTCTCGTCCCTCATGATCGAGACGAACTTCAGACCCGCTTCTCGGAAAAACCGAGGTCGGGTTCGCCCGATCAGTAATCTCGTCTCGAACGGGAGGCAGACGGGGTGAACCCGCGCCGAAAGACGCCCACAAATTCGGCTAGTGGGAGTGTTACCGCGGTGAGGATCTCGACCGAGACTGGGACGTTGACCTGGATGCGAGGCAACGTGCTCCCCGCATCCCCCACATTCGGTTAAATGGCCGGGGAATCTGGAGAGGTAAATCCACGAATCGCACGTGCCAAGACCCACTTCTCGTGACGAACAGTCAAGATTGCTGGCGGGAAAGTGCGCCCTTGCACCTGAGATGCGCAAGCTTTCTTGGATCCGAGTGGTGGCGTCGTGCCAAACTTGATTCCTCGCATGTTCATTCGGTAGAATTAGAAGTCTCTTCCGGGGTGATGGCCTTTTGCCCCGGCGCCCGTTTCGAGACGAGGGCTTTTCCCTTGGGACCCACTGCCGCCCAATTGCAGTCGGAATTATGGGTGGTTATCAAAATCAGCGAAAGGTTTTGCGAAGTTTGCCTGCCGCGTTAATTACGTTAAATGTGAGTATGAATTGGTGACGAGACCGGGTTGACGAGACCATGGTTCAAAGTTAACTGACGACTTCCCCAGAAATCATCCTCCCATGACTCTGCAACCGAAGCGGAACGATTGTATCCACTTTACCCCATGGGCTTGAGCTCGATACGAAACCAGTAGATGCAGCTGTTGACTAAAATGCGGAGATGAGACATGGATACCAAACCCGACGAAGTGGATGATCGTTTCGACTTCGGGTAAATGGAGATATCAAGTTCGATGGTACAAGGTGTATGCTTGACTAAAGCTTTGATATGATCAATCATCGTCTTGGTGCCTGGCCCGTGCGGAGACAAGTATATTAATATGCATCGCTCGCCCCCCGTCGATCAGGTTTTTTGAGGCATCTCAGAACAGACAACTTCTCCTCTCCTCCTCCTCCTCCTTCTCCTTCACTTACTCTATCATTCTCTCATCCTTAAGCTGTTGTCAGGGTCACACAACTTCATTGTTGTAGTGTGAGACCGAGCCATCGTCGCAAACATGGCAGAAAGCGGCATTAACCCTCGTCCTCAAGCTCCCGTGGTGGTCGATGAGAAGCCCACGGATATCTCCCACTTGGAGCGGGTCACAACGACCGATTACCCAGAAAAGGATCACCTCGACTACGAGCGTGTGGACGCTGAAATCGCAAAATATGCAGAACCCAGCAGAGTTGTCGAAATCACACCTGAGGAGAACAAGAGGCTGAAGCGCATGATTGACAAGCGTGTCCTCGCCGTCATGGTGTTCACCTATTTCCTCCAGGCCCTTGACAAGGGTACTCTGTCATTTGCCTCCATCATGCACATCCGGGAGGACAATGGCCTACACGGACAACAGTACTCCTGGTTGACGACTTGTATCTACATTGCCATCTTGATCGTTGAGTATCCCATCAATTGGGTCATTCAGCGCGTTCCAATCGCCAAGACACTCGGATGTTGCATTATCATCTGGGGCTCCATCCTCGCTCTCCATGCTGCGACGCACAACTTTGTTGGCCTGGTCACCGTGCGTACTCTACTCGGTATCTTTGAGGCTGTCTGCCAACCGTCGTTCATCGTTCTCTCGGGCATGTGGTATAAACGTGAAGAACAGGCTGAAGCTGTTACTTTCTGGTATATGATGAACGGTGGACAGCAGATCGTTGGTGGCATTCTTGCGTACTGCTTCACATTGATCCCGGCGGGTGGCCCATTGAAGAGCTGGCAGGCGTTATTTCTGACCTATGGCTGCTTCTCAGTACTGTGGGGGTTTTTTGTTCTCTACTGGATGCCTGACAGCCCGATGAGAGCCAAGTGCTTCTCCGAGGAGGACAAGGCGTTAATGGTTGAACGTGTGCGGTCCAACCAAACAGGTCTACAGAACAGGAAGTTCCGTCCGGAACAGATCAAGGAGGCGCTTTTGGATCCTCAGTGCTGGTGTTACGGCGGTATTCAACTCTGCACCACTCTACCTACCTCTGGTCTCGGTGCATTCGCAAACATTATCATTACAGGCTTCAAGTTCACTGTCTTGCAGACGCAGCTTCTCGCCATGGTCCTGGGTGCTGTCATCATTATCGTTCTCCTATCGTCGACATACATCGCCAAGAAGACCAACCAGACTCTCATCACCATGGGTCTCTACATCATTCCATCATTCGTCGGCACGATCGTCCTCATGACTGTGCAGAATAAGAATCTGGGAACTAAGGTCGGCCTGTTGATCTCGTATTACATCGTGCTTTCCTTCTGGGCAGCGCAGAACTTGACCATGTCGCTTGTTTCTCGAAACGTCGGTGGACAGACAAAGAGGACCGTCGCCGTTGCTATGAACTTCATCTGGTGGGCTACCGGCAACGCCATCGGCCCACAGGTCTTCCTCGACAGAGATAAGCCACGGTACTTTATTGCGTTCGCGACACATATGGGATGCTACGTCTTGTTGGTTTTCATCATCATTTTCTTGCGATTCCACCTGTCAAGACAGAATAAGAAGAAGGACGAGCAGCAGGGCGGCAACCAGGATAGCTCGGGCATCGTGCACGGGTTTGACGATTTGACGGACAGGCAGAATATCAACTTTAGGTATATTTATTAGGCTGTTGCTATGAATGCGAAAGCGAGTCTTTCTTTGATCTTATGGATAATTGAGTGGTAGCATTCTCTGTCATATAATGAATGGATTTTCGTAATAATGAATGAAATGCAAGTTTTCATCTTCTAAATATTCCTCCTGGTTGCTTGTGTGCTGTAGAGCGTTGGAAACTGCGCGTTGTTGCGTTGTCGGCTGCCAAGCCAAATCTGGTTGACTGGCAGGGATCATTTAATCTTTCTGTCGCAAAAAAATTCTCCAAAAGGCGTCGCCAAAATACCTGTCGACACAACCGTTGTTTCACCACTTCATCGTCCTCGTCATCACCGCCAGCGGACCAACTCTCAAAGTCTCGTCGCCGGGCCGCTCTGGCGCTCCTGCAGACACTTAAAGCCCGTATTACCTTCTTGTAGGGTCGAATTGGCGGACGCTTGTCACACAGCAGCACCCCCACCAGTCTTCCTTCCCTTGCGCCTGCAGGTAAAAGCAACCACTCACCATCAACCACGAGCAAGCGGCGATACTCCCAGGCGACCAACTCATCTTACGTCTTGCGTGAACAACAATCGTTGTGACGTTTGTCGAACAGCAAGCACTGCATCACGCCTACGAATTCGAACAACAGTTACACATATCTACCGTACTACCCCTCTTCATATTTATTTTTAAAAATGGCAACGCCCGAATCATTTGAGGGTATGAACCCTGGACGCCTAGCCATGCTACAGCAAGCCGACACAATGGACCAGAAACGAGACCATCAGCGGAATAATGTTAGAGGCAGCCGACGTGGAGCTGGTTCTCATCACAAAGGGCGCGGAGGGGCTAATGGCAACGGTAGAGGAAGAAGCGGGAAACGCCAGTGGGGTGTCACCGGCAGCAATGGCGACACACTTGGTTCCGGCGGGGAGAAACAAGCGGGCAGCAAACGGATGAGGTTTAGCAGCGACGACATACCTGACGGTGCGGGAGAGCAGATTGAGACTGTCTGGAAGAGGACGAAGACTGATGAGGTAACGAAAGAAAGCGATACTGCTAGCCCTCCTGGAGACAAGACTAGGTCCTCATCCTCGGAGAACGAAGAAAAGAGGGAGTCGAAACGGTCAAAGAATGAGAAGAAAAAGGAGAAGCGAAAGTCTACAGGAGACGAGAGCGTTGCTGAGGCATCTCCAGAGAAAAAGACCAAGGAACGCAAAGAGAAAAAAGCGGAGAAGAAGAGGAGAAAGGAAGAAGAGAAGGAAGAAGAACAGTATACTAAGGAGGAATCTTCGAAGAAGAAGCACAAAAGCAAGCAGAAGCCTGATCTCGAGACTTCGACAGAGGCGAAGACTAAACGAAAGGATGAAGACGAGGCGTCTGGAAATGCTAGGAAGCGTTCAAAGCGGGACGCTAAGGCTTCAGACTCCAGCTCAGGGCCATCGACTCCAGATGCGGAGAAAGAAGAGGGTAAGGATGAAAAGCCAAAGAAAGAGAAGAGGAAGCGGGATAGTACGAGCTCCAAGATTGAACCTGATTCAGAGTCCGCTGGGAGTGAATCAAATGGAGAGAAAAAGTCAAAGGATAAAAAGACGAAGAAAGACAAGAGCAAATCGGAAAAGAAGTCTAAAGAAAGGTCCGAGCCAGAGACTATGGAGAAGGAATCGAAGAAGCGCAAGTCGCGAGAAAGCAATGGCGTGGTAGACACACCTGCTGAAGGACTTGAGACTGAGGCTGCAAAGTCAATCAAGAAGGAAGAAAAGAAGCGAAGGAAGAAGGCTGCGATGAGCCCGCCGATGGTCGATCCCACCAAACCAAGACTATTCAACTGGGTCGATGAGCCAGAACCGAAACGCGGAAGCAAGAGGAAAGATAGGGAGAGGGTTGAGGACGAAGCCGACAATTCAGACGAGAAAAAGAAACACAAGAAGAAACGCGTTACTATCAGCGACGATGTTACGATCAACGGTGCTCCTGCCGGTAAGAAGGAAAAATCCAGCGATAAACATTCAGCACCTAAGAGACCTCCACCCCCTTCCGTGGAAGACGAAGACCCAAAGGCTACAGAATCGACTAAAGCCGGTAAGAAGCCGGAAAACACTGCCGGTGCTTCCTGGAACGCGGATCTCTTGCAAGGTGGTGATGCCCGAAAGGCCAAATTCATACGACTGATGGGCGGAGGCAAGTCCGGAGTGGAGGTCAAGACCAGCGGCGCCCCAAAGATTTCGGCTGCGGGTTTGGCAAAGCAGCAGGAGGAATTGACGAGACAGAGCAATGCAGCAGTAGATATGAAAGAAAGTGGGAGGAAACGTAAGGGCCTCGGGTCTGTTTAGGCATCAGACCCGGCGCTCATTGCTTCGTTCAAGCGGCTGCGGGTGACGTTGGAGAAGTTTAGGATGTTACAGGCTTAACACCGAGTGTTTATTCATCGTATAGGGTGGCTCTTTGATCTTTTGATATTCATGCGGCTAAATCTGGACCTTAATTGGGTAGACTTGAGCGATAGATCCATGGCTAGTTTAGAATTATGTTAGATAGCGGTTTGACAGATAGTGAAAATCTACCACCATTAAAGCCTATAAAGGCAGTGTTAATATTATTGTAGACGCTTGTGTTTCCTTCTCTCTGCCTCAAGGATGATTTGGCTCGTACAGGAAAGAAAACTTGTTCCATCCGGTGGATCTGATTTGGGACGAATACCCATTTCAGAAGCAGCTATCGACCTCAGCTGTATTTCACATGATGCTGAAGCGAGGCCACAACAGCCCATTGGTTTGCGGCAGGAAAAACGGTCTATATGCGGCAGCTGCTGTGTACGTTGATTCTAGATTTACTTGTTCGGGAAAGACTGTTTGCAACAGCTAGCCGTCAGCTTGACCCGGAACCGACGCAGTCAGAATGGGTATTACTGGACCGATAGCTCTAGGAGAGCTCGATGGGAAAGATGCCCCTGATCTTGAAATGGCCGTCCGTCGTGCATGCGGCGCATGGCCTGACGCGATCTGTTCTTTTCAAGGCTCTGTATGATAGTAATCCATTTTATTGTTCAGCCCCGGCCCTGTCAGACGACGCATCCCGTCCCGTACCCTAATCAGCCTGTGTAATAATGCATTCACGATGTTAATGCGGGTGCATAAGTTAAAATACCAAGTAACAAAAGCCTTTTGTGCGCAGGCGTCTGGCGAGGCTCAGTTGGGTAGCAGAGAGCGTGCTTGTAGTTAGTTAATTTCCTGTTGCTTGTGCGGTGAAGCGCTGCGATGCCAACCGCCTCGGCGTAGCAGCTTAAATCACAAAGTGCGTAGACAACCAGATAATAATATTAATAGCGGGAGTTGATACGTCGGTCGACTGTTCTGTGCCTGGCCCGCCAAAGGAGCAGGCATTCTCCCTAAATTCAAAAGCTGACTGCTACACATCCCTTCTCCTTCTCGTTTCCATTCCGGATATATTCATTCCTCCATCGCAATCCCTTCGCATCGTCAGACTAACGACACCATCGACATTCCTTGCATCCAGCATTCATCTGTTGTTCGTTCGGCATCTCATGACATAACAGCATCACCATCACTACAACCATCGCCACTGTCTCCGTTATCGCCGCATCGCCAATTATCGTCACACCCTCGATACCGCATCTGCTCCGCCGCCCACCATGCCTGTCGGTTTCGCTGAATCGTTCTGGTCGCCAGACTACGCTGGAGGTTCGCATCCCATCTTTGCCATCCGTCAACGGATCTCGCCCATCCTCCATCCCCAGACTGCTTTCGCAACGGAACCTTAAGTCGCTGACGAATTCTCATCACACCACCCGCTTCGAAACGAACTCTCTAGGCCTTGGAAAGCTCTTTCAGAAGCTACAGCAAGGAGTCGTCGAGAACCAACAGATACTTACAGTCGCCCGACTACGAGCCGAAGCCGAAGACTCCTACGGCGATAAACTCAAGGCCATCTCTCCGGCCGCAGAAAGGGCAGATGGCTTCGCTAGAGATGAAGGAGCCAGCACTAGGAAGGTTCGTCAAGAGTGATTTTTCCCGCAGACGGGGGTTTGCTCGGTGCTGCGCTGTACAAGGGGAATTTGAAATACGGTGCTAGCTGAGGCTGAAATGGGAGCTTCTGCTGTGTCGTGCCGTGCGTGCGTGCGTGTGTGGTGGGGAACCGCAAGGGCTGACTTTTGGTGATAATCTATTTTTAGGCATACGAGGGGATGAAGAAAGAAATGGATTCGGTACGTTGCGAGTTTAACCTCTACTCTTAATTCTAACTCTATGCAGCTCGTCGTGGCTGTAGCTTTCACAGCCAGCCAGCTCCCCAAGCTAGGATTTCCCCTTTTGCCGTTGCGACGACTCTAGTTACGCTTTAGATTGGAACAAACGGGCGAGCTGACCGATGGACGCAATAACGCGCTACACGATACCGATAGGCGGGCGATAGTCACAGAAAAGTCGCAGAGAATATCCGGAAGCTGGTGATCGAACCCTTTTCAAAATGGTCCGAAGCGCACGAACAGCGCGTGGAACTCTCCCACGACGATCTCCAGAACAAGATTCGAAACCACGATAAACAGACGGAAAACGTCAAGAAGCTACGAAACAACTTTTTCAACAAGTGTCGGTTGCTGGAAGACTACGACCAAGAGAAAGACTTTGGCTTTCAAAGCCTAGAGAAAAAGGAGCTACCTAAGGGCACGGCGAATGGTGGCGAGAAGGAGCCTGGGACGCCTGGAACACCGCAGGGAGCACCTGTAACACCTGGAGGGCCCGGAGCACCTCAGATCAAGGTCGCGGAGCCAGAAGACGACGAAGATGCCTACGAGATTGGGGACATGTTCTACGCCCCGTCGCAGCTGAAGAAGATACTCGCAGGCGCGCTGGATACGTTGCCAATGAACGAGGTTAAAGTCACTCTCCTAGGGACGTACCAGAATTGCACTCCGGGAGACGTGATTGTCCAGCATCTTCAGAAGCACCTCGGGGCGACCACGGTCAGCGCAGCCGAAAGGATCGGCCAGGACCTGATTGGCCATGGGTTCCTGCGGCTAGTGGGCAACATGGGCAACACTTTTGCCAATTCGTCCAAGATGAGCTACCAATGGAAGCCGAAGGCATTCGAGATGACCGGGAAGGGTCCAGCACCTGGGCTTCAGCGAAAGGGAACGCTAGCGAACATGCTGTCCCCAGTTGAGGAGGATGACGACCTTAGCCCCGAGAGCCCTGGAAATGCGCTGAGCGACATGTTCAATCGGTATCTCAGCCAGCCGCGCCCCGGTGAGACCCAGTACGACAAACTGAAGCGTGAGGCCATGGAAGCAGACGACAAGTACAAGGCTGGGGTGCAGAAGCTGGATCTCATCCGGTGCAATCTCGAGGAGTCGATGATGGACCATCTCAAGTTTATGGAGAGGTGCGAGCTGGATAGACTGAAGGCTATCAAGGCGGTCATTCTCGATTTTTCGGGGGCCATCTCCAACGTGATCCCGACACTACAGTCGACTATTGACACCATGATGCTTTTCCAAGAGACAGTACAACCTCCGGGTGATCTCCGGTTCATGATTGACACCTACAAGAGTGGATCCTTCATGCCTAAAGTTACTACGTATGAGAGCTACTATAACTCTGCTGGTGGTGAGTAGCCTCCACAAAAAAATGATTATCTGGGAGTATATCATGCTGACAACAGATTCCAGATCAAACATTTGGGGTTGATCTCGAATTGAGGGCCAGAGGCGACCGCAAGAGGGTTCCTCTGATTGTCACTTCAATTTTGCAGTATCTTGATAACCGTAGGTTTTTCCGTCTAACCATTGCCACTTGCTATCTCAAGTACTGACCAGTGCATTCTAGACTATCCGGATCTGGAGACGGATGAGGCCAGACGAGCGATCTGGACGGTAGATGTCCCCCTAAAAGCCACACATCATCTCCGGAATGCCATCAACAATGGAAAGGCGATTCCAAGGGATATCATGGGGAAATATGACATGCCTATCATTGCTAGCACTCTCAAGTTGTACTTGCTTGAACTTCCCGGTAAGATGAAGGTCTTGCTAGTGATCATTTGAATGAATGTTTAATATGCTAACAGACTTTTTCTAGACTCCTTGGTTTCTTCCCGTGTTTACGATGTCATCAAGACCATCTATCATACTCATGGTGGTGAAGGAGACGACCAAACCCGACTGTCTGTCATCCAAAACACTCTCGGAGGCCTTCTATTGGCCAACATTGCTACTTTGGATGCCCTTGTCTCGCATTTCACTCGGCTGATCGAGCTGACTTCCGCGGACGAGCAGTATTACATTGATCTCAGCGCGACGTTTGCGCCGTGTATCCTGCGGCCTCGCGTAGAGAGCATAGTAACTCAACACGACAAGCACGCGCACCGGTTGTTCCGTGACCTACTTTCGCACAAGGAGTTGATCTTTGGCGAGTTGAAGCGTGAGCGGTCGCTGAATGCAGGACGCGCCCGGGCGCCTAGCTCGACGGACGAGTCAAGTCGCAAGGAGAAAGAGCAGGCTCGCGCGAGAGCGGTCATCGCAGCTCGCAGCCGAACATCGTCACCTGCAGCGACCGGGCGTAATCGTCGGGACTCGTCGAAGGGCGGCGAGTTTCCTAGGATCCCGGTAAACCCGACGCAGTCGCCAACCACTACTGCCACGGCGCGGTACAGGCAGTCGCTTGAGGTTCCCGGATTGGGGGATATCGATCCGCAGCAGGCGGCGTTTGCAGCGCAGGAATCGTCGAACAATTTCTCGCAAACGGCGGAGCTTTATGAGACGGGCGTGGATGACGAGACATCACCACAGGGAAACAAGTTGCCGCACCAACCGCCGCACCAACCGCCACCCAAGGCGGAGGAGCCAGCGGGGTTCAAGCGGGCGCCGCCAAGGGGGTACCAACGGCGAGTGCCACACAAGGCTGGTGACCCGGTGAACTTGAGCGATCGGCCGATTGACGACTGAGAGGGTGTGGGTGGGAGGATTGGCTGAGAGTGGGCGAGCGAGCGAGCGAGTGGATTTCCTTGCATGTTTGGATTCCTTTAACATTTTATTTTTCTGACTGGCCCCGTTCTTCTTGTATCCCTCTTCATTTTGTTTTCCCATGTGATCGGGAGCTCTGTCATGTCCCGCAGAAAATTATGTATGCAGCTTTTTTTACATTATTCTGTTTCCCCTTCAACGTTGATAATTTCAGTCAGTGTCTTTTCGTCTTCCTCTTTCGACCATGCCTACTGCAGTTGGTTCTCGGGCTAGTGTGCGGTGGTGGATCCACGGGATGGGCTGCCGCTGCAGGGAACAACAGCCAGCCCAGCGACGCTTCATGTGAAAAACAAAGATCTGGCGGGACGGACCAGTCAGACGGCGTATCCGGCGACATGTGCCCAACGGAGCGCTCGTCGCGCAGGGACTACCACAGCTTTGCATACCTGGCTGCAGCAGATAGGAATTCCGCAGCTCCATCACGACGACGGCGGCGTGCGCACAGGAATGGCTGGCTGGCTGGCGGGGGCGCCCGCCCCTTTTGGCCCGCGTGGTAATTAAACGCCGGCCCACCGACGGATTATAAAACAGGCGTAGAAAGACGGGCGGCCGCCGAGCTGAGCCCGCTGGCTCCGGCTGAAAGCACCAAACACAACTTCATCGAAACTTAAATAAACAGGAATAAGCAGAGGCCATGTCAGCCGGCGCTGCATCAGGCATCTGCTCCCGCCGATAAACAACATTCTTCTTAGGATTAATCGCCCGTCTCTTTTCTTCTTCTTCTCTTCGCTCTCTTCGCTCTCTTTTTCCTGTTCATTATTGTTCCGTTTCACCGCTTTTTTTACTTGTTTACCTGTTTATTTACTTATTTAACCTACCCGATTTATCGAAATTGCAGTTTGCCGCAGATGTCAGCACAGCGCCATCGCCGGAGCAGCAGCGGCAGCATGGCGGCGTCGGCGTCGGCGTCAACTTGCACGGCGCTCGAAGAGTCCTGGCCGCAGACCGCCGTCAATCGTATCCGCAGCCTATCCTTTGGCGCCGGCCTGAGGCACTATTCTCTCCCTGAAGACGAGGACCAGTTTCTCGAGATGGTGCGTCCCAACAATCCGTCGTGCCTTCTTCTTCTGTACTAACGCATGTTGGGACATTCTCGACAGCTCGACGACTTCCTCGCCGACCTCGAAGAGCGCCTCGACCGCTTCGAAAAGCACCTCGACGAGTACCGAAACTTTGGCTCCGAGACCTTTGACCACCGGCTGGAAAAGACCTACACCACTCTCTCCATAATCCGCTCCGAATGCAGTCGTGTCTCCGACGAAATGGTCGCCCGCGGCCGGCGAAAAGCCCGCCTGATTGTGGACATTCTCGAGACTAGCTACAACGAGGCTCTCATCGCTACAGGCGTCCTGGAGGCTGATGTCACCGAGAAGGCGAAGGCAGGACTGTCGTTCCTTAGCGAGCGGCTCGCCGAGTTTGATCAGCGCGCCCAGGCCAGCATGGACCGTAAGCTGCTGCTCGCAAAGCAGAGGATTGAGAAGGCCGTTGAAGGCGCCAGCGAGCTTGCGGAGAGTATCGAGCGGGCCATCATGAAGGCGCGCGAGGGCAAATTGCTCGCCTACGCGGGTACGTCCATGCCATGCACCCCGCTTTTTCACCCCGCCAACCTTGTGTGCATGATATACTGACTTTTGAGTGTTACATCTGCAGACCTACCCACACCCTGGAAGGTCAACTCTCACATCCTCTCCGGCTACCGTTTCTCCGAGAAGAAGCTGGACTGCATCCTCTCCGCCTTCACACACATTCACAACGAGACGTGCAACATCTGGACCCACCTGCTCGGATTCGTCTTTGTGCTCACACTAGCCTTCTATCTCTACCCTTCCTCGTCAAACTTTGCGATCCACACGACGGCAGACCGATATATCAATGCGTTGTTCTTCATTGCTGCAGCCAAGGCGCTGGCGTGCAGCACGATTTGGCACACTATGAGCAGCATTGCTGAATTGAGCACCATGGAGAGATTTGCCTGCGTCGACTATACCGGTATTAGTCTGCTGGTTGCAGCGAGCATTCTCACGACTGAGGTACGCTTTTCCTTTTGTCTTTCACATCCCGGGTCTAGATACTTCTTGCATACAGAGCTGTCATATACTAACGAAAGTCTGGTGACGCTTCAGTATACCGCGTTTTATAATGAACCCGTGTCGCGTACGTTCTACATGTCGTTCACCGTCCTTCTCGGCACCATTGGAGTGATTTTCCCCTGGCGCCCGATTTTCAACCGCACTGACTACCGCGGGTTCCGGGTGATGTTTTACGTGTGCCTGGGGGCGTCTGGGTTCCTCCCGCTGGCGCAGCTGATGTACACACGCGGGATGGCGTGGTGCCTTGGCTTTTACCTGCCGATATTAAAGAGCTTGATTGTGTACCTTGTTGGAGCGACGGTGTACGCGTGCCAGATACCGGAGCGGTGGCGGCCGGGGATGTTTGATATTGTCGGTGGCAGTCATAACCTGTGGCACTTGGCGGTGCTGGGCGGGGTTTGGTTCCATTGGACGGCGCTGCAGAGGATGTTTGTGGATGCGTTTGAGAGGGCGGGAGTGTTGGGTGTGGGCATGGAATTGAAGTGAAGTGAAGGGGAGAATGGAACTTGGGGGGTCAGGAGAGATGGATATACCCAATAGACGGTGCATAGATGGGCGTTGCATTAGATCTCGTTTTTTACGGTAAATGCGTGCACGTGCTGCTGTGAGAAGTGGGGCGTGGGGTAGCGTAGTGTATATATGGGCTGGAGGTTCTTGTGGAGTATATCTACGGGGACTGGGGTAGGGGCTAGTCGGTGGGTTCGTTCGATCGTTCGATTGACTTCGATTCGATAGAAGGGATGCGAGCATAGCGGCGGTTATTTTTGAATTTCTATCCTTCGCTTCAAATTGTTAAATTTAAGCTGAGAATGTAGATATTTGCGGGCCTGGCGAAGCTACGCAGATGATATTTGTGTGTATATATAACAATGCAATGCAATGCGGCTGCAACGTAGTTTAGCTACGTGTGGTATTAATGAAAAGCAGAAAATAGGCGTGTCTGTAGTCTGAGCTTATAATTTGTTATATTTTTTATCATCCTTGACTTGGTTACTCCGGCCTGCGGATGTTTAGGCGGACGCGCTCTAAAAGTTCTTCGCGGGTAGCCGTTGGTGACGGGTGCAGCTTTCTCTGTGGCGGTCGTAGCCCGTGACACTTGTTAGGACTGACCAACTAACTGCACATTTACATGTAGTGTACACTGCGCAAACTGCACTGTAGGGAGAGGGTATCATGTGTAATACAGTGCGGCAAGGTATTATACGATCAGACAGATGGGTGCAAGGGAGGTGGACGTACGATATCGAGCCACCTTCTTAGCTGGTCAATGGACCATGTTGCTGGGTCTGCAGATATAGAAAGAATAGTAAGCGTCAGCTATGGGCACTGTACTTATAAATAGGCGTATGTATCTGATTATATGCATATAAGCATGATTAATCTTACTATACATGCGTATATACCTAGGTAGATATCTACGGTATTGGATTTGTGTAGGTTAGGTTATACGTACCGCCCTTTGGGTCTTCAACTGGGGGAAATATCGGCTGGTCGCCGTTGAATAGGGTGAAGGCCGTCGCGAAGGCGACTATGCCACCGAATGCGAGGACTGCGTTCTAAGTAGTCGGTCGTAGTATAGATATGTTAATTTCATAGATGGACAGTGGGTAGATATGAGGGCTATTTAGGGCCGAGAGATGCTCCGTCGATTCTAGATGCACGATGATGCATCTTCGCACTTGTGCCGATACTATACATGTATTGTATTGGTGTTCGCGTTGGTACGTACCTTTGAATTCAGGACCCTGGAAGATGAACGTCAGATTTTAGCCTTTAGAGTTAAAGTTACAGTTTGAAGTCTGAATCGTTTGAGCGAGGGGACTTGCATACCTGTCTAATGGCGTCATGGTGAAGGAGTGGCGTCGATTGCAATTGGGTCGCGATTGGTCGTTTGTGTTGAGTTGCACCGTATTGCAGTTGGTTGATGGAAGACCCCCAAAATATTTATATTTCTGATGAGCGGATATTGGGTATTAATATATTTTATTCCCTTTCCGTACGCCGCAACTATCAGGAATGCATAACGTTGATTCCCTATTAAATATATCGTCCGTCTGCAACGGCGACGACAGCATCATACGCCTGTTGCGTCATGGTGTACGTATGCAAATGGCATCTACCGCGGCTCACAACCGCATTCAATCGTTCAACCGCAACTGCTGTGGCCACCGTATACCACAAGTCAAATATTTGAGATACAGATCCGCCCGACCTGAGGTTTTATACGTTTCAGATTTAAAGCTGGCCACGCCAATATTCTCCGTTACGGATTATAATTTAGACGGTCTATACTAGTGTTCGTACGTGGACGACGATGCTGTGAAAAAAATACAACAAGCTAAGCTAAAACGCCTGCCAAAACAAAAGAAAAATGGGACATATAGGCATGCCAAATGCCAGCTGTACAGCAGTCCTTCTACAACCAACAACAGCTTGCTCGCTACACCTGCTGAAATTATGAACTGTTTACTTCTTGCCGAACTTCAGCCATTTCGGTACTTTGCTGCCCGTGCTGCTCGACCCGCCACCACTACCACCACCACCACTACTGCCCTTCTTCGCCTGTTTTGCAGGAACTTCCTCATCAATTGCCATCGCATCTGGTTCTTTAGGAACCTCCATCCGTCGTGCCTTCTCGCGGTACTCCGCTGAGAGTGGGTCTTGTTTCTTGGTCCCGGCGTTGACGTTCTCTTTCCAGTAGAAGTTTAGCAGCGTAGCATGCGTGATACCTAAACCCACGATTATTGTCGCTCCATTCGCGGATATTGGGTCCTGTTTTGGTCCCGGTAGAGCTATAACAACCTCGTTAGCAACTTCCCAATCGCACCTACAAGCTTTTCATCACATGTTTTTTTTTCAAAGTACCTAGATAAAACTCCTCTCCGGGGTTACGCATTACACCCTTCACAAACGCATACAGATCCTCCGCTGTATCGCTCTGCGTGAACACGCTCTGGATGACGCTCCCCTCGGGAAACCGTATCCGTACGTCGACTTTATCGACTGCCAGCCGTCGGGCCTTTTCGTCGTCTGCCAACTTCTGCTTCTGCGCTTCGGTGAGCAGCCGCTTGTTGATTGTGGCTGCTTTGAGCTGCGCCTGGTATTGTCGAGCTTGATTAACGGACATCTCGTAGTCTTTTTCATCGATGGTGACGGCGGCAGCTGATGGGTTGGCTGATGTGCCCGGGTTGAAGACGGAGATTTCGCGGTTGTCGGGGCCGATGTCTGTGTTTTCGCGGTGTACGGGCTCAACTGTGGCGTGCGGGGTATCCAATGGAGGGGCAATTTGGTCCGGGAAGGTGGGGATAGGGTAGGTTTCCGTGTTGAGAGCTGGAGTGGAGGAGGAGGAGGGGGCCGGTGTTTCGGGCGTTATCGTTTCGGAGATGGGTTCTGACGTCGATGCTTCGTCTGTAGGAAGTGCATTAGAGGCGGATGAGGATGTTGACGCTTCCGCCGTACCGTCAGGTTTGGGCTGCAGTTCTGAGAAAGTGAGGAGGGCTTCTTCAAGCGGGATAGTTGTTTGAGTGAACTTGATCTTTAACAGAGCCGTGCCGGATGTGAAGCCGAGGGAGGAGAGGGACTTCTTCAGATCTTCTAGAGAAGGGAGGTCTCGGTTCATGATTTGGATTGTTGGCATCTCGTAGTACAATCTTCCAGCTCCTTGTTTAGTCCCGTCTGGTACTGCTCTCTCGGTCAGCATCAGCTTCCCGTCTGAGCCCTCCTCGAATTTCTTCAGAATTTCCCATAATGTCGCCGAGCTAGGGAACTTTTCAATCATCCGCGGGACGGAGTTATCGATGAATTGTAACGCGACGGTGATTACTGAGCCCGATTTGCCGCCCTCACGCCTAATGAGGTCGAGCTTCGCTCCAGGGCTTAGTCTCGAGAGACGAAATGGGAGGGTAAGGTCGACGTTTGTTTTACCGTGTCTGCAAATGTTCCTCACATTAGCTTGTTGCTACCAGCGGAAGGATGGTGATTATATAGAGCAATACCGTAGCGTGAAGCTGTCAACGGAAAGACCGAATCTGTCGCATGCCTGGTTGAGAACATCGTTTAGAATGGTACCGGGCGTGACCTTGATGTTCAGCCGGCGCTGGTTCGGGCCGTTCACGACCACCGTCGTCATCGTTCAGGATCGCTAGAACAAGCTACTGGAAAAGTTGATTGTAGGTAAGAATAGTAACTGAAGACGGTGATGGCGATGGCTGGACGGACGGAGAAGCGTCGTATGTATGGTGGATGCGTTTATGTCAGCCCGCTTGGATTTGTCACAGACGCGGCTTGCAGATGGCGGGCAGCACTCACTGCATGCTGCACGCTGCACGCTCTTGGTGCTACCCCGCGACGTCAGGATCAGGCTCGGGCTCAGGCTCAGAGGCTCTGGAAGCTACCATGCGCATCACGTGATGGGAATGGCGTTTGCTCCGGGCAGCTGAACTTCAACGTCGATTCCAACTGCTGAGAGCTCTCGGTGCATATCTGACCCGAGCCCTTCGGCGAACTTGCGACCGCTATATCGATATCACCTTTCACCCTTGCGCGACGAGTCTCGCTAATACGGTGACCCCGGAGCTCTAAATGTAATCCGTGGAGTGCAGAAAAAGTCGCCGCGCGTATTCGTAGCTTTTCAGCAGTGTTTAGTGTGACAGGTACCTCCGGCTAGACACGCTTGTATGCCTAAATTTACTGCTGCAATGGGCAAGATATCGGCCGCCTCCGAAGTATAAATAAAAATGCATTAAGTAAAGCACATTCCAATCCCTCCACGTCAAGTGCAAGATAGATAAGAGCGCGATATCTTTGAACCACCGACGTTTTCCCTCTCACGATTGCAATTGACTCTCTTTGTCCATCGTCGGCACGCTGTTATATTATATCCTACTGCTACAATCATATATTTCGATTCCCTAAAGATGAGTACTGATTCAGATGTCGAGTATCTCTTGTCGCTGGGCTCAATCCGCGAGCGGGCCCAGAAAGTATGGGCAGCAGCGCAAGCTGGCGAACTTTCTCATTTCGAACTCCATGAGGACCAATTAGAGGAAGTCGCTGGTTTTGTGACCTCTGTTATCGAGGTATGTCTAAAAATTTGATCCGTTTGTTCTCTTTCAAACTTCTATATTTTGGTTTCGGCTCAAGTGCGAATTGGCTCTAACTGGCTATCTATTCCCATCTGGTTGCAGCGAGATTTCGGCCCAGACAGATTCGACGACATCCCACCGCACGGTCGCTGGCAGCACTTCGAGGTCGGCGGGGTGCCTCGTGTGAAAGAACTACTGGATACATGGGAAAGCCAAGAGAGCGGAGATAGAAAGGAAGTAACGAGGCGGCTGATCGATTTATTCTTCGTCTCAGTGCTGCTGGACGCTGGCGCTGGGGACACATGGCAGTACACCGAGCCTGGGATTGATGGACAGAAATACGAACGCAGTGAAGGAATCGCTGTAGCGAGTTTGTACATGTTTAAGGATCTGGCATTTACGGCGGACAAGAAGGAGCCCGTGGTTGATGGTGAGTATTATTATTCATCCTGGCTCGTGGTCGTATAGATGTTCCGTATCTATGTATACGGTGTCTATCTACTGGTATTATAAATGGTTTTACTGACTCGGCATATCTTGCTAGGACGGGGATTGGAAAACTTGACGGGCGAGAGTCTCGCAGCGGGATTCCAAGTATCCGAGGATAACCAAATGCTCGGTGTTGATTCTCGTGCAGCCCTGCTACGTAGCCTGGGGACATCGCTACTCGCGAATCCCGAGGTATTTGGAACACAGGGCAGGCCCGGCAACCTTGTTGACTACATGATCAAATCCGCAAAAGAAGGCTCGCAGGAGCTGAATATTCTGGTCCTCTGGAACGTTCTGCAGAAGGTGCTGATCCCCAGCTGGCCTAAGGATCGGACGACTGTTGGCGGCGTACCAATCGGTGATGCTTGGCCACTCAGCACGTTGCAGAGGCAGCAGCAACAGGGCGAGACATCTGGCATTCAGCCGTTCCACAAACTCACGCAATGGCTTACATACTCGCTCATGGTCCCTTTCCAGCGACTGTTGAACATGGAGTGGGTCAATGCCGATTCGCTGACGGGGCTACCGGAGTATCGCAACGGTGGGCTATTCGTCGACCTGGGCGCCCTAACGCTGAAGCCTGAGGCGCTGGAGCGCGGGCTGAAGGAAGCGGGGAGCGGGGAGCTGCCGCTGTTCGATGCCGGTGACGATGTTATTGTAGAGTGGCGAGCGATGACGCTGGCGCTGTTAGATGTAGTCTACGAGAAGGTTGTCGGCAAGATGGCCGCGCGTGGGGCCGTCCGGCTGAGCATGGCGCAGGTGCTGGAGGCGGGGACGTGGAAGGCGGGGAGAGCCGTCGCGGCGAAGAAGCGACCGACGACGAAGAGCAGTCCGATTTTGATCCGCAGCGACGGAACACTGTTCTGAAAGGATTGATTGTGTATCTATCTATCAATTGTCATGATAATATATCTGGGTAGCTAATTCCAGTATCCAACTGTTAAAATCTCCACCCAGGCCTTCTTTCCGTCGGTTCGATTTCAGGCCTGGCGTTTGTTGCCGCAGAACGCCAAGAGTTTTACCGATAGCAGCTTTCTGCGACGACCAAAAATTATTTTTATTTTCGCTCGTCGTCGTCTCTGCCAAAATCCACGTTAAAATACCATGGCGCCGCCGCTATTAAAAACCTCCTTCGTCCCGACAAAGGTCCTCCAGTCCTTCTACACCGGCGGCAAGTGCGCTCTCTCCGCTGATGGCCGCGTGCTCGCTAGCACACTCGACGAGGATGTCGTCCTCACGCACATGCTCACCGGCCAAGAGCTGGCACGGATAGATGGGGTACATACGGTCCCATACTGCAGTTTCTGTTTATCGCCAATGAAATACCGCTAACAGGTGTAATCGGCCAAGTAGGACTCGGAGCTGATATCTACACTTGCAAGTACGTTTCACTACCACGGGAATGAGATTCTGCATGATTTCTAACTTTATCACCTATTTTGAATAGTTACGCCAAATGCCTCCCACCTAATCACTTGCTCGAGGTCCTTCACAATGCGTATCTACGCACTCACGCCCTCATCTTCCTCCGACAGTGACAAAGACTCTTTATCCAGTATTACAGTCACCCTTGTCCGTGCCGTCAAAGCGCACGACGCACCCGTTATTACATCGGTAATCGACCCGACAGGTACCCTCCTCGCCACCGGTGGCTCTGACGGTCTCGTCAAAGTCTGGGACATTAAAGGCGGCTTTGTAACGCACAATCTCCGCGGCCACGGCGGTGTCGTCTCCGCTTTAAGCTTCTTCGCCCCGCCGGATCGCAACGCGCGGAAATGGCGACTCGCGTCTGCTGCTGACGATACGAAAGTCATCGTATGGGATCTTTACACCAGGAAACTGGTTAAGGTGCTAGAAGCGCACAACAGTGTTGTTCGCGGACTGGATTGGAGCGTTGATGGTGGCGTACTGGTTAGTGGGGGTAGGGATGCTGTATTTATCATCTGGGAAACGAGAGATTGGTCGGCGAGAGGGCAGGTGCCGGTCTCGGAGACGTTGGAGACCGTAGGGTTTTTGCAGCCAGGGGCCGATGTAGGGCAAGGCGCCGACGATGGTGGGCAGGTGGTGTATACTGCTGGTGATAAGGGGCAAGTGAGGCTGTGGAGCTCGCAGACGGGGAAAACGATACCAATGGCGAAAGGGGAGCAGGAAGATGAGATTGTGGATGTCATGTACGTGGGGCTTCGTCCTATCAATTCGCATTCTGTTATCCCTTGTTTTGGGATAGATTGGCTAATATTTTGGTGATTTGGGATAGGTACTCCAAGGCGGCGAATATCCTAGTATCGGTGCACAACGACCAGTTATTCCTCGTACGCGACGTTGTGCCGAATCTACCTATCACCCAACGGATATCCGGACACCACGATGAGATTATCGACCTGCAGTACTTGATGCCAGATGATTCGCTCCTTGCGCTAGCTTCAAATAGCGAGGATATCAGAATCATTTCTCCTAGCGAGAATTCCTTCGGGGATGTCGGCGTGCTGAAAGGCCACTCCGACATTGCTATATGTCTGGACAAGGATGTGACGGGTAGCTGGCTGCTTAGTGGTGGGAAGGATAATGAAGCACGACTATGGAAGATCGATCCTACTGCGACGGAGAAGGAGAGATTTACTTGCTACGCACGATTTGTGGGACACACGGAGAGTATTGGCGCCGTGGCTCTTTCCCGAGCTTCCCCGTCGAACGCCGAATCCAAAGATTTTCCTGCGCCGCCAAAGTTCCTGATAACGGGGTCGAAGGATTCGACAATTAAGAGGTGGGAGGTGCCAAAGCCGCCGCCACCGGCTAGTGGCAGTTCGAACGCTGGAGTCATCATAAAGTCTTCTAAAGCAGTATTTACACGCAAGGCACATGACAAGGATATCAATTTTATCGATGTATCAACAGATGACCGGTTTTTTGCGACTGCGTCGCAGGATCGTACGATAAAGGTCTGGTCAACGGAGACTGGGGAGACATTGGGCATCTGTCGGGGCCATCGGCGTGGGGTGTGGTCTGTCCGCTTCGGGCCGGGACATGTCACTGCTAGCACAGTCGGTGGGGAAGGTGCGGGGCGGTTGCTGCTATCGGCGAGTGGTGACAAGACTGTGCGACTGTGGAACCTGGCGGATTATACCTGTGTCAAGACCTTAGAGGGACATGCAGGGATTGTGCTTAAAGCGATGTGGATGAATGAAGGGTTGCAGGTTGTCTCTGCAGGTGGGGAAGGGCTGGTGAAAGTGTGGGAGGCGCGGACGGGGGAATGCGTGGCGACGCTGGATGGACATGAGGATAAAGTGTGGGCGCTGGCGGGGCGGCGGGATGAGAGCGTGTTTGTAACGGGTGGTGGGGACTCGGTTGTGACATTTTGGAAGGATGTCAGCGAGCGGACGAGGGAAGAGCGGCGGCGGAAAACTGAGCAAGCGGTAGAGCGGTAAGTTCCCTTTTTACTCAATTTATTCTTTTATTACAGCAAGCAAACTGACATACTGAGCGACCTGCAGAGAACAAAAGCTATCTAACCTGATCCAGGCGAAGGACTACCGTTCGGCAATTGTACTCGCCCTTGAAATGAACTATCCATACAAACTGCTCACTTTGCTCACCACCGTTATCGACTCGCCTGAACGAGAAGCCGATTCTATCACTGGTCTAAAGAGCGTGGATGCGGTGCTCGCAGGCCTGAACGACTACCATTTGTACCTGCTTCTCTGCCGGGTTCGCG
This sequence comes from Drechslerella coelobrocha, assembly GCA_036971555.1. Classification (NCBI taxonomy): domain Eukaryota; kingdom Fungi; phylum Ascomycota; class Orbiliomycetes; order Orbiliales; family Orbiliaceae; genus Drechslerella; species Drechslerella coelobrocha. The sequence continues at coordinate 2,312,903 of JAJTUH010000006.1, forward strand.
ACTGGAACACAAATTCTAAGACTGCGGGTGTTGCGCAGCGTGTGCTCGCTGTGTTGCTTAAATCATTCCCTGCGGAGAAGTTTGTCGACCTAAAAGTCCCTGGTGCAAAGAAAAGTGGTGGCGATAATGGCGAGGGAGGTAGGAAGACACGTAAGGGGGAGCGTATGGCCGTGGCAGAGATTATGGAAATTTTGGAGCGGTATACCGACCGGCATTACGCCCGAGTTGAGGATCTTCTGGCGGAGAGCTATGTGGTGGAGTATACGCTGAATCAGATGGAGGAGGCGGCGTTTGTAGATGGGAGGGCAACACCAAGGATGCTGGCAGGGGTGAATGGCCATGAAAGCGGTGAAGAGGAGGAAGAGGTGATGGATGATGAGGATGGCGATAGCGATAGCGAAAACGATGAGGATGGGGACGAGGATGAAGAGGAGGATGAAGATGATGAGGATGGAGATGGTAGCTCGAACGAAGATGCAGAGATGTCGTGAAATTTAGCATGACTTTTGCTATTGGAGTTTTTGGGAGAGCTACTTTTTAGATGTACGATATGGGCAAAAGTTGAGGATCTGTAGAGTAGAATAGAATAGATCTATATGACTACCTATTTCATTCCAACGCACGCATACGCTATATATTATGCTTCTGCTTCGATATCGTGCTATGGCCAAAATAAACCACCTAGTCCTGTCTACTCCGTAATAATCGCTTTGTCACGCCGTCCTTCGTGATTATATAGACGTGGGCGCCCCTGTTCAAGCGTTAGCAAATAATCCAACTTGCAAACAAACTAAGCCGTCGAGAGGATGGATTGGGAGGAAAAAGACGTACCAGCCAGACAATGCATCGCGATCCAACGAATTCAGTAGCGTCTGACTGATCGTCTCGAATAGCTCTTCAGCCTCCAAGTCTGGCTCCCATAGGCCTTCCGCCACACCGAACAGCTGATCACTCGCTGTGCCACTGACGATAAAGTCCTTTGCAAAGTCTATGCAACCAATAGAGTCAAAGCCGCAGATAAATGGCTTGCCAGTGCGTTGGTTTATTCCCGCGACGACGGGAGAGACGAAGAAAGGACCGAAGCGACGTTCGTAGAGTGTGGATGAGACAAGGTTGGCCATTGTTTCCGGCTCGATTTCGCGTTCTTCGCGTAGGCGGTAGAGGTTTACTTTGTAGCGGAAGAGGGAGTGCCTAGAAGGATAGCATAGGAGGGGTCAGCCGGATTATTGATAGGTGCGGGGGGGGATTCTTAGGATGCACGAACATTGTCTGGACGTCAGTGGCGAGGCCAGTGAGACCTAGCCATACGTCGCCATAGTTGAAGATCTTTGGGAAGTTGTTTGAGAGGGTGAGAGCTTGCTGGCCTGGGTGTAAGGATCGGTTAGTTGAGGTGGGTAGGCCGATTGTATTGGATAAGGATAAGGTGGTGGACCTAGTCTGAGATCGCATGCAATTGCTGGATAACGCGGGCGAATACGTCAACTACAATGTTGGGAAAGATATCGGGATGGTGGATGCTATAGCCTACCTACGCAGTCCTTTCCGGCCTGTGGAGTGCACGTTAGTATTTCGTCCTGTTGCTTTCTTGAGGTTGATGGAGGGGTGTATATGATCGTACCATCGCCAGACAAGCACCACCGTCTTTGAAGAGAGCATGGTTAGCATTGAGGAGAACAAGTACGAGCAGTCGTCGCTAGGAGGATAGCTTTGAGGTATCACGAGCACGTACTAAGCGTGAATGGGTTCGACTATCGAGATGTCATCTGGTTAGCAGCTGTGGAGCTTGAAGAGAGCTTAACGAGAGCTTGGGCGTTACCTACCATATTGAATCTCGGTTTACCACAACTGTCTCTCGAGATGGTGTTCTGGTAGAGGGACGTATAGCGGAACCAAAGTTGGATTTATCGACGGCGGAATGGAGATGGAGACGACGGGGAGGAAGAGGATGGAGCTTGCGGGAGGAATTGCGCGTCGTTTGGGACGGACGTTGTGCAGGCAGCGCCAAGCTGGGCGGCGGGCTGTCGAACGTTGGTGTGGCGGGTGGGCGAACTTGGGCACCAGCCACCAACACTACAACGCAGCGACGTCACTACCAGATGTATACTATTTAGAAGAATAAAATGACTACAAGTGCCTACGTACTTGCTCTCAGTTGATATTATTGTTATTGATGATAATAAACATGGAGTTATGCTTCACGTAGAAGAAATGCAAATGGGGGCAAAGCCCTAGCCAGCCAAGCAACCGTGAAGAAGAGCGTCGGACAGACGCTTCGGTGCTCAAACGTAGCTGTGAATAGAAAGCAACCGTAAATCCCGAAGGGGTTTATTATTATGTTGTAGAAAAGGAAATAGTATATAAGCCGGCTTTGCAGCTCTCTCTTTCTTTCTTTCTCTCTCCTCTTCTTTTCTCTCTCTTTCCCTCCTCACCGGGGGTCAACCCTCAGAGCGCGGCTCAGGCCAAAGGGCCTCCGTTCTTTCCCTCCCGGTGAGCCACTCTGCCCTAATGATCTTCTTCAAGATCTTTCCAGCGGCCGACTTTGGAATCGCCGCCACAAAGAAAACGCCACCATCGAGTGCCTTGTACTTGGACAACTTGCTCAAAATGAACGCTTTGACCTCGGCCTCGCATATCTCTGCACCTTCCATACGCACAACATAGGCACGTGGAACTTCGTGCTCTTCATCCCCTGTACCGACAGTGATCCCGACAACAGCAGCGTCTTTGATCGCGGGATGCGAGATTAGGACAGCTTCGAGTTCAGCAGGGGCAACTTGCCAACCTCGGACCTTGATCATCTCCTGCATATTCGAAGGTTAGCACCTAGAATCTATATCCTTCATTTTGACTTTGCACATAAATCTACCATGAGGCGGGACACTAACCTTTTTGCGGTCCAATATATAGAGAAGGTTGTTTTTGAAGTAGCCAACGTCGCCTGTACGGACCCAACCATCGGCCAAGAAGCTCTCCTGGGTTGCTTTCTCGTTACCGAAATACCCCATGCTGACTTGCGGGGATCGTATCTGCACTTCACCATGTTCACCGCTGGAAGTGACATTAACTCCGGCATCATTGATGATACGGGCCTCGGTATTCGCAAGCAGCTTGCTTACAGCCCCGGTTCGATCAACTTCGTCGTATTTCATAGCAACCGTGATCCCAATCTCTGTCATTCCCCAGATATTGACAATTTCGGCGTCAGCCGAGAGGCAGCTGCCCGCATCAAGCTGAAGTTTAACATTCAATGGAGCGCCACCACACCAAATACGCCTGAGAGTTCTCAACTGGTGCTGCTTCTCGGCTCCAGCTTTCAAGAAAGCCTGCAAACAAGGCGGGGCGACTGCAGTCTCGTTTATTGCATGCTTTTCTACCGCCTCACAGAATGACCCGAGCTCGAATCGCGGAAGAATATATGTCGTTTGACCCATTCTAGTCGGGATTATAATGGTCACGGGAGATGCAAAAGCATGGAAGGTCGGTAGACACATTAGGCGACGCACCTTGTGTAAACCAGAGTAAGCCGCTATGCAAGCATATTTACCATAAAAGCAATAAGATCTAGGATTGGTATACTAACTTCATATGGCCGCTCCAGGACTTCGCGGAGTAAAATGCCTCCGGCGACCCACGAATAGTGAGAGAGTCCAATGACTTTGGGCATCCCAGTCGTTCCAGAACTAGCAAAAAGTCCCAGCATGGTTTCTTTTGCGGTCTTCTCATCTTGGAACGATATCCAATCTTCCTCCTGAGCCTGGAGAAGCTCTTTGAAGGAGCGGAACTTACTGGTCTCTTGCCCAGGCGTATCGAACGCGATTATGTTCTCTTTAGGGATACCTACCTGCTCGGCAGCTTGTTCAATTGTTTTCATCAAGTTTGGCTGGGCGATGATGAACTTGCTGTGGGAAATACGCAAGTGATGACCTAATTCAAGTACGGTATGACCAGGATTGGTGCTAGGGTTCCCTGAGCATTAGCAAAATGTCGTGATCTATTTACGAAGCTTGGTTAAGAACTTGCCCAACAAATCTCCCACCAGCACCAACAATCGCGAGGAAAACTATGGGATACATCATCTTATCGATCTAGCTTAGTGAAGATCCATTCATATGGATTATAAAGCTCAGCTTACGTCGTTAAAAGAATGGACGCAGACTGCATCACCAGGCATGACACCAATGCTCTTCAGTCCGCCAATGAGGGATCTGATCATTGATTTGGCATTATTGGTGGTCAAGTATCGTTCTGGGTTGATGGCGTCGACAAAGATCTATATTACCCTCGCGGGAAGCAGTCGGTCATCTATGGCGTTTCTCAAAAGAGGAATATCATAGGATGTTCTCGTTTTAGATGATGAGATATCTTTCTAGAAGATACTAACCTTTTTATCATGGTCATACTCGCCTTTGAAGAGCCAGCTGAGTAGGTCGATGTGGGGAATATCGTAGGTATTCTCTCCACGAGTTATATCTTCGACGCTACCGCTTGCCTTCGGCGGCACGTCGTTCGACTGTGGTGTCATCATCCTTTTTGATTGATGGGTTGATGTCTTTGATTTTTTTTCAGACACCGAAGATTTTATCTCTTGGGAAAGCGAAATTGAAGATGGGGATGAAAAGATGAATTCAGTTGTATCAGGTCTTTGATGGGAATCGTCGAATTTCTGTCTGATGACTGGTGGAGAGACGAGAGTTTTATCTTTCCAATTGCTGGGTGATTGTTTGCAAGGGAAATGTGTGGGCGAATTGGAGGCTGCAGCAGCTTTCATAGTCGCCATCTCTTTCTACTCCCTTTCTTTATCTTATATTATTTGCTATCCACGTTTCTGCGCGCCACTCACAACTCTACCACTGGCCACTTCTGTTGTGCAAATACACGCTCTTTCTTTCCCCCTTCTTACTATTCTATGGTAGTTACTACCTACTATGTCCACTCTTTTATAGCTTTCGAAGAATATCAATTAATCGCTCGCTACTCCTTGCTTCTCGTTTACCAATTGTCTAACTGTTGTGACGACACAAGAAATTTCCACGGACCGAATCCGAGAATCAATAGGAAAGGGTCCAATTCGACGACTATAAGAAGAACAAATTGACGATTGACACGTATAAAGGTACCTTATATCAGAGCTAGTAAACTTAAGATGTTTCCCTCCCACTCATTACGCTTTAGACGAACTTTGGATGTCTACTTGAAGGGTCGTACCTATGGCTAATACTGCCCCACGAGTATGTACGAGAATTTAGGGTGCTTATATTTCGCCTAAAAATAGAAGGTCCTGATGGATTGATGATAGCGTTACTCTGGGAGTGTATTCGATTATGGAATACGAAGCGAAGGAAATAAAAATGGAAAGACAATGGCTTGTTATATTCAAAGTATGCTGTCTTTTCGATTCAGGTCAGAATCCGGTGGAGCGGCCAGCCGACTATGCAGATATGGTTATTCGTGAATTGATCTGTCAAGGCAATATGGCAAAACCCCTCGATTGCTTGAAGATTAATGGATCGGACTGGCACGCATACCGTATTTATATCTAACGGAATTATTTATTTACGGGCCCACACGGGGATACGTATGAGTCCTGTAGATGTATCCGGATTTGGATACATTCGCTTCGCGGAGTACGAGAGGATACAACTCTGAAGGGCATGATGAGGAGTTTTTTTCACGTGCCGGTTTTCCTGTAGGCAGTGTGCTAGGTTTAAGGCGTATTTATATCGAGCCGAAAGTAAAGTATATTTTAACCGCGCGCAAGCGAGAGACAAACCAGTTAGCGGCACAGTCGGTATAGGACCAAGAATTTACCTAGTTATTCTACATGATAGAAAACTATTGCTGGTGCATACGTAAGTGAGTATGTAAAATGCTTTTCGTGATGAAGTGAAACTTGGAGTGTACCAGAACTATGTCAATTTACTGTATGGCTTGATTTTAGAACGGGGCACGGGATACATTGAGAACAGAGCATGCGCATGCGCCGAATCCAGAATTATGTTAGTTGGTATATACACTGTACGGGGTTTATGTGAGCCCTAGGCCATGGCTGAGATGGCGAAGCGGAACGAACTTTGGCCCAGGGTTCAAAAGAGACATCTGGAACCGTTTCTAAGGTCTCGAATTCGAATTCGTCATTAAAGCCTCACTATTATCCTAGGGTATATAGCTCATGCTCGATGTATTCACATCTAATGCCTCTACTGGGAGATGATAGCCAGTGGCGTTGAAGGAGCGAATGACGTCTAGCTTCTTGATTTGAAATTCCCGAAATGTGTGGGTGGTTGCCCATCTTTCTAATTTATAATTATCATACCTTTCATTGGCCATTAGAGCAGCATGTTAGTAAGAGCATTGTGAAAGGAACTCATGCAACATGTAAATTTCTTTTCGGCGAGTGTTGCTAAAGCAGTTGGTGTCTAGTTCTAAGGAGTTGGTGGAATTGTGCTTCTTGATTTCTTTCTGTTTCGTTTCCCTAGTCCTAGTGTTGGACTTTGTTGGTGTGGGTTTCGTACTCGTGAGTCTTCGTCAGGGTATAGGCATTGCAGATTGTGTCAGCAGCTAGCGGATTCCTCTACTAGCGTAGTTTAGACAGTGCCCATGTTAACTTGGCTGAATGCAGAGACCTAGATAAACTGTCATAGAATGATAAGACCTGAGGCAGCAATAATTATCTAGTGATAATCTATTTAGGTAACTTCACGCAGCATAGTTTGTAGTTCGGTTGACGCGGGGATATCTCGAGAGTCTATCCGTCGCAATCTATCCCCAAATTATGTTTTTGCGGCAGATTTTGCAGTGTTGCTCGTTGGAAGTTATCGAAATTCTGATGGTTTCACTGTAACGCGCGTTATATTCATTTTATGTGCTGTGGGTGGAAAGATCAAGTATGTTTCCGTTTATTTCATTTTTCCTCTCCCTCGCGAATAATACTATTATTAAACTAGAATTAAATTCTAATTCTTATTAAAATATTTTTATATCTTTGATATCCTTAATCCACAACACCGTTAGACCATTGCAACCCCAACGTTCCGTCGAGCCAACGCCGCCTCAGTCTTTTTCTGTTTGGATTGGTGTAGGTTAAAGGCGACGACCACTCCCACCACTACCACGGTCAAGGGGCCGGCTACCGCCCAATACATCCAAAAATTTCTATTCATTACCTCACTCATGCTTGGAGCCGACCAATTCCATAGGGGCATAGCAAAAAAGGTCTGCATTCAGTTAGTAAAGATTCCTAGCTAGATCCTCTTAGGAGGTAAACGTTAGAGAGGGGGATGTCTATTTACTGACCGATACAAATGTAGCTGGAAGAAACAGCGTTGTCAAGACAGCTATAATCTTCATGGCTGCGCTGTCTCGTTTACTAGCCGCGGCTATTTCCTTGGAATCTTGGGCGATTCCGAAGTTTAGAAGATTGTCTTGTTGAGCGATTAGGGAGAAGATCTATTTTGTAAAAAAACAAGTTCATTAATGTTCCTTCTGCCTTCATGTTCAGATGGCTTTCCTGTTGGAAGCTACTAAGATGTTGCCGACTTACGACGGTTTGTTGTGCTCGTAGACGCTGTCCGATTCCGGCAAACGCTTGCATATGCTTTAAATTGCTGGATAGAGTTTCCGTTCGGTTGATGAGTCTATCTACGAAGGGATCTAGGCCGTGATGTTTTACCATTGGCCTGATGCTGTTCACTCTTCTGATTCCATCTTGAGTGAACGCCGTGGCCATCACGGTGCATTGGATGGCAACGTCAATGAAAGCGAATTTGCTATCCAGCATACCGAGCCCACGGGCTAGCTCCCGATAGTTAGGGTTCTCCGTCTTCGATGTTTTCACTGCCCAGTCGCCAAAGCCAGTCTGGTCCTCGATATTTGCCAGGCCGCAATGTACGGACTCAAGCTTTCCCATGAGATCTGCGGCTGAAAATTCAGCGAGAAGGGTCGGTATTAGAAGTGGATGGCTGAGCTGTGGAAATTGTGTTTTGAGGGCGATTTCAACTTCAGACGTTGAGATGTTAGGACCAGTCAGGATATATCCTATTGTTATATTTGACTGGGGGTCGTATTTCAGAACAGCCGAAGAGGTACTGTCGTTATTCGATCGATGGTATATGAACGCTGTAAATATCTCTCTCCGTTAGCTCACACATTTACCCTTATGCTTTAGTACTGATCGTAGACCTCGTTGCTATTGTACATGTAACTCACCTGGCTTTTCATTTGTGATTGGGTATATGCCACATAAGCCTGCTCTGTGACTTTCAAGGTAGCTGTCGTTTGGCGATATCCCAAGGATTTCGTTTATACACCGCAGTGTGTCTTGTTCAAACGGCCTCGCGGTCGACTGATCATGTTTTCGACAAATAAGGCGTAACCCACTGCGCGGCTGTTTCGGTTGAGAATTGACCGTCAATTCGGGTGCAGGTTTCGACAGCCAACCTTTAATGTCGCCCTCGTCGATTGGACCACTGGTGAGTTTGACATGGTCAGGAGTCGATGGATCTCCATATATCCAGCATTCGAGTTTCCGGATTTCGCCCCGAAGCGGGAGCGCGAGTGAACAAGTAGAGCCCGGAGTCGACGCTACGCCCGGAGGGCGGCTTGGGAGGACATGAGAACGAGGAGGCCTATCCATGAGGAGTGCGGTATGCCGGCAAGGCAATAATCTGAGTAGGTTTTGAACCTATCGAGCTATCAATGTGGGTATCGATATCTTGTCTAATTGTTGAGAAGTTCCACTAAACCGCTGTGTTTGTGTTGTCGTCGCGAACTATCACAAGCCTTTGTCAGACTGTCCATCGTGCATCTGCATCGCGCATCACCATCTAGATATATAAAAATATGTTGTACCTGACAAATCTGTAAGAAGCTTGGATCCCTCTCGTTCTACATTATAATGCATTAGTGACTCATGGTCAAATGCAAATGCAGAATGAGTTCACCAAGCGGTGTCCACGGGAACTCGAAGCTGAACCGTGAATTCATGAAGCCTTGCAAGCCTCAGGTCTGGGTTGGGCGTATATGCGTATGGCTTTGTAATCTTACGTCGGTGACGCGATGTTCTTCCGTTCAGTCTTGCTTGCGCCGGACCGCCGAATAAAAGTCGGCAGCAAACACAGATCTAGACCTAAGGCCTTGAAGCCTCTCAAGATCAATCCAGGTCGAAGGATCAACTGACCAATATTATGACCAATGATCAAACGCCGGGCGCCCTCCAAGGCGACTGGCCATTCTATCCCCGAAATGAAGCCATGGCAAACCTAGCGACTACCACAGTTCCAATGTTCCAACAAGTACTACAAGTCAACGGGTAGATTTTGTCGCTTCGGCGACCGATTAGAATTCAAACAGCGCTCGACAGGTTTCGTAATTTCCACCCAATATATATATGCGATAGTGATATCAATTTAGGGAGCGAGGAATGGCTCTCACATTTTCTACCTCGGACCGCTAGATATGAATGCGAAAATATTACCTCTCACGATAAACTCCTTTGAAGAGAGATCGGCGTCTCAGTTTCTTGGATAATGCAACTCTGAGTGGACTCACCCTTTTGGTGGGGAGTGTCAAATGGCGGTAAGTGGCCGGAATACCGTTCAACTAGTGGTTGTTGCAGACCACACGAAGGGGCCGCGACCGGGGCTGAATCGATTCGAATCAGATAATCTAAACCTCGAACGCCACTCTTCAAATTTGTCAGGCAAGGGAGACAAAATTTGTAGAAACAGAACGATCTCAAGCGCACGAGGGGTGCTGGGTTTGCGTCACAAATGTGGCAGCAAAAATTGCGCGACATGCAAGAAGTCCTGTCGGGCAGGCAAGGCGACAAGTCGGTGGCGAGGAAGCCCACTTTGTAATTGCTAACAAATTAGTAATACCTATTAGAACTATGTCTGCTGGAGGTTTCCTGTTCCTGCAAGGTGCAGAATCATGTATCTTCCTTCTGTTGCTTATAAATTCATTTTAGAGTAGTTATCACTCGTCGAACAGGGCTGATAGAGAATCGATAGTGGCATATTATGACTGCATACGGTGCGCCTCGTGGAATTTGTGCTTCTTTTTGAAAGAGCTAGCTAGTCAGCGCAATTGCAAGAAGTATCTGGTGGTTTTCTCGTTGATGAATTCTCATTTGCTTTTGTTTCTTAAACCTTGATGGCCGCCTTTAAGCCCTTTCCCTGGTCTTTGCGTCGCATCATAAGGGATCTCGGAATTGGTTCATATCGGTATATCCAGGCACGGGTATAATATCAATTGCTCTCCATTGCATTACACCCAAATCTAAACGAAAAAGCAGAGCGCCATTAGCTCCCGATCGTATTGCGTAGCCCCATACCCACGTATATGCGCATACCCGATAGGCAACAAACAGGTCTATCGACACTGAGGCTAATTTTCGACAGAAAGTTCTTGGTGCTAGCCTCGATGAGTTAAATGTAGTTAAAATGTTGTTGCAATGTTGCATGTTACGACATGTGCAGCTTGCACTTGCAGTTGGGCAGCACCCCCGAGACTAGTGGTGGGGTCTTTAGCTTAGTTCTGTTTCAGACAGTGACTAAAAGAAGAAAACGGGAACGAGACGACGCAGCACATGTGCACAAGTTTGTGCACGGAAGGTTTCTTGTGCATCCACGGAGGGTGTGCGGGAAGATCGAGGCTAATCCTGGTAGCCCTGTTAAGCCAGCTCGGTACGTCACACACACATAAGCAGGTACAGAAAACCTAGCAGGATATCGATATCGCGACGTATAAGCAAGTGACTGCATAACCACCCCAGTTGATCGCTTGTTTCTAATTTATTGGGCCGGTACTGGGGGCTTACTCATGATTAGTATTGTGTTTATATAAGTTCCTATCTGCCGACAGACCTAGGGATTATATCGATTAGCAAATTTCTAGGTAACGAGGAATGCATTGAAGGAGATAGTAGATTGACAGATTAACTTCCAAGCCCTGTAAGCCAGAAAATATCAATTTTGCATCCATATCCGTGAAGAATTTTTATAATTTATAAGGCATCGTATTGAAGCGTAAGGGTCTATGTGATGGTATGGTAAGCCTGCTGCTAGCCTAGGCCTTGGAATAGCGAGCCTTGATCCGATATCTATGCCATATCGCATCGATCGTACATGCTTTTATAAGCTGGGCTCCGGGTTCCAAGCTAGGTTCCGGGAGGTACATGTATCTCTAGTCCCGCCTTTTGCCTAGGATCAGGTCCATAAGAGATACCCGTCACAACCCTATAAGGAAGCGAAATGGCATTTTAGCAGTGCGTTCATCGGCTTCTGGATCAAACGCGCAAACTTAAATCGATTCTACTTTGGATTTTTTGTCAGGAATGATTCGTACGACAAAGCGTGTCATGAGAAGAGGATTCCAATCTGCAGAGTTCTAACAACCAAATGAGCGAACCGACAGGTAAACGTCCTTATTTTCAGGACATTTCTCTAACGGGATTGGTAACTGACCTGAATTAACATCGCTGCGCCGTAAGGGCTGCTGAAACACTGCATGAGATAAATTGTAGGTAGTTGGGTTATTTACCAACCAACAAACAAGCCTGGAGCCACTGACATACATGATTGGTGAAATTGAGACTCACGGCCCGTACTAAATAGGCCCTCCCCGTAGGATAAAAAGTGTATAGAACGGAAAGTGTCTTGGGTTGGACAGTTTATTTTTATACGGAACGCTTGTGCGTTGAAGCTATGCACGATGGAATTCCTTTGACTAGAGAGAAAGCCGGGGGTGATCAACGGTACGGGTTTTATTCCTGGCGGCTTATTTTGGAGGGAAGCTAAAGTTAACTTATGTACTGAGATCGTGTGATTCGGCCAAGAGAGGCAAGTATCGAGCTGTGCTCCTTCCGTAGACGTCATGCGTATCCAAACATGTATAATAATAGCTGATAGCTCTAGATGTAAATGCGTCTAAATGTAAGTCAAGTTGTTCGAAAGTTAACACCCATACGCAGCTTAGGGAATTTTATAATTTTTTGATAAGCGCAGTAGATTTCTCTAAGGCTGTGCGGTAATTATCTACCGATATCAGAGTATGGTGCCCGGCCTCAGGTTCTCGTTTGGTAGCAGGAACGTAGTGCTATAGTAAACCCCTCGATTTCCAGTCTAGAGCCTCTGTGAAAATTTAAATGGGCAGCAACTTCTAGATGGCCTTCTTGGTACGACAATGGATGATAGATACATCAAATTTTTTGGCGATTTGATATAGCTTCTGAACTACTCATTCGCTCAAATACTTTTGCTCAAACACTTCGATATTGCGTTTTAAGCCTACTGCAGTGTATCGATCGGATATTCTATTGACGTCAATATAATATATATTGCAGAGTCTTGGCTTTTTGGAAATTGACAAGAATACGGCAGGACAGAGCGTGCCCTATCACGATGGCTACAGAAGCAGAAGCCATGGACAGGTCCTCCTCTTACTCCTCTATCCTTTCTTCCAGCTCCACTCCAGCACCTCCCTCTCCTCCATATCACTCTCGCTTCCAATATTATCACCACGAGACAGAATCAAGCTCCTCGGTGTCGAAAAAATCCTGCAGCCAATCAAAGGTGTCGAGCTCAATAGCAACAAGTTCAGCATTAAGCCTTGAGGAACCTTGCTCTCTATATAAGACTCCAGAAGAACTCAGATCTGGTCTAGCGTATTCCAAACCTCTACATCCAAACATGGAGTATCCTCATTACCTACAAGATGACAAGGATGGGTTTTTCTATCCTGCTGCCAATGATATGTCCAGAAGCGTCGAGGCTTTCGAATACGAACATCGCCGCTATCGAGCCAACAGTATCTTTTCCAGAACACCGATTCTCAGCTTTGATATTGAGAAGCGAGGGGCGATTCTCCCTGGGCCATTGCCAGAAGGTAGTTCTTATATCTGGCCGAAGATTCGTCATACTGCCCTTTCTGCCTACCGCAGACTATTCAGCATCGTTTTCCTGGGCAACCTAGCCGGCCTTCTATATATAACTTTCAGCTTCAACAACGGAAACAGAATCTCCAACCTATCCACGGCTGTCGCTACAAACCTTCTTGTTGCCGTCCTCATCCGCCAAGATTTTATTGTGAATGCGCTTTTCAGTATCTTTGCACGCACACCTCAGTGGTTCCCGCTCCGAATCCGCCGGTCTATCGCCAAGTTATACGAATACGGTGGAGTTCACACTGGAGCCGCTATTAGTGCTACGATGTGGTATATATTCCTCACCGAAGAGATCACTCGGACCTATGCTAAGGCGTACAAAAACGGCGTTCATCTGAAAAACATGAATGCAGTTCTTGTCCTTACTTGGATTCCCTTGATTCTGCTTGTCTCGATTGTTATCTTCGCCATGCCCGGCCTTCGTCGAAGATTCCACGATTACTTCGAGGCATCTCACAGATTTGGTGGCTGGATTGGCATTGGTTCAATTTGGATACAAGCTGTCGTTTTTGCCGACTCTACCCGTGGGATCAGTAGTTTGGGAGCGGTCCTAGTCCGCAGCCCGTCTTTCTGGTTTCTATTGACAATAACTGTTTGCATTATATTCCCTTGGCTCCGACTCCGCAAAGTCATTGTACGCCCTCAACGCCTCTCAGATCATGCCACTCGTCTTTGGTTTGACACTGTTAAGGTTGGATGGTGCCAAGGTTTTGCTGTCAGTGACCGTCCCCTGTTTGAATGGCATACCTTTGCCTCCCTCCCGGAGCCAGGATATGAGTCCTGCTCCCTTCTGGTCTCCAATGCCGGCGACTGGACCAAACAGCAAATAAACCAAGGTCCACACAAACTTTGGATCCGCGGCATTCCTCGAACCGGTGTCCTCCGTATCGCACCGATTTTCAAATGTGCCATTATGGTGGCCACGGGCAGTGGCATCGGTCCACAGCTTTCGTTTCTTCTCGGCTGTGGGAACTCCCTCAAATACCGTTTGCTCTGGTCGACTCGCAGCCCTGAAAAGACCTACGGGTATGAAATCATGGCCCGGGTGAGAGAAGTTGACCCGCAAGCAATCATCATCGACACACAGAAGACCGGACGGCCAGATCTCGTACAAATTATCTACGAGCTCTATGTTAAGATGAGAGCTGAAGCAGTCTTCATAATCTCGAATCGGAAAATTACGAGGGAAAGCGTGTACGCGCTAGAGTCCCGTGGAATCCCCGCATACGGGCCAGTGTTTGACTCTTAGCCGAAGTATATATAGAGAAGCTTCTCCCTCGGCTTCTTAAATATAGTGCGCCTTCCAACATTTCCTTTTTTTTTTTTTTAATACTGAGGCTTAACCTTGTCCGCAACTTTTATTTACCTCGACAACGCTTGGGCATTTACAGCCGCCTCGTTACGTTTCTTCGTCTATCGCGTAGACCCACAAATGCTTTACCACTATTATTGTTTTAATTTCTATGGTTTCACTTTTGTTTTGGGGATATACTCTTCATTTTCTGTGCTGCCTTGCAAAAGGCTCTTTCAGTGCTGGATCATTCAAGAAGAGGAATAGCTTGTGAATCATTCGCAGGCTAATGCTATTATCTGTTTCTAGCCCCGATACTATTGCTTCTACATGTAGTCAAAGGTGTTGATACTCCCTAATCTGGAGGTTTTGATTTCCGAAATCGAATTAGTCAAAAGACTTTGTGTAGCATCCTAGAACAGTAGGCGGTGTCCAGCTTGGGCTCCCGGAAGTTGGCAGGGCAGCCCCCGCGTTGTTGATTCAAAATCCAACATTTGTCGAGGAAGACGGTCCGCCGGGACGAGTATTCACGTTTGGTTTTGGCTGGGTCTCGAGTTTCCAGCTCGCTTACTATCTCGATATTAAGGCAATGAATTCCTCCCAGGAGCAGGACAATTAATTAGCGGTGACAGAGGATAAAATGCCATCTACATTATACTGAAATGCCATCTAACGTTAAATGACCCTGACCGAGTTTGCGGTGTTAAAGATTTCCAAGTAGACGACGACCCACTGAGAACAAACAGACAAAAATGGTATTCGAAGCCGAACCAACCCCTCCTCATGCAACATTGGGATGTTTAATTATCCCGATAGGTGCGTCATCATGTACGTATTCTTTGAAGATGACATGGGGAAACGGATCCGTTCGGGTTCCTTCTTGCAATTGCCCATCTTATTATGACCAGACCTATAAATTCCCATTTATCCGCCGCCATATTCTATCGTTGAACAACATAATAATAAGTACCTACCTAGGTACTTACTTATAAGTACTTAGCACTTGGCTACCCCCAAAATCCTGCAGTGCAACCTCCAATAAATAATTTAACTCCTTGGTAGTACAAAAAAAAACTTACGCGTGCACGCAACAGCAAAGACAATAAATATATAATAAAAAAAAGACCACCATGCCGTGCAACACTTGCGACCACTACTTTTTCGATGTCATACTCGACAAATTCACAGCCTCGAGAGAGCCCCGCCGCATCGCTGCCGTGTGGCACGAAATGCTGTGGCACGAGCGAGAGAGCTATAGGAATTTCCTGAAGCAGTGGTATTACTATTCTGAGAGCCTTCGGGAGCCTGGGCCAGCGCTGATTGAGCGAATACGGGCGACGCAGAGTGCTGGGCCGCCGGAGAATGAAGGGAATGAAGCACCATCGTAGTGAATCGGGTGCAAGCCTTCGATCGAGGCTTTTTTTGCTATCCTTGGAGGGGTTTTTGTATGGGTATTGGTAGCCACCCCTTGCCGGGCTTGGGGTGGGCACTAGGTGTAAATGGGGTATTCGGCGTTACACAAGGTGACCAGGCTTTAAGGGTTTAATTTAGGATGAAGCTCACATGGGGGATTGATGTTTAGTTACAGTGATGAGGGGAGGGCTTCTATATTCGAAGCTAGTAGCATGGCTGGGTGGATATGAGATAAATAAGAGGGCTACTATCGACAAAACGTCGTTTTCTCTTTCGGACAGTTGGTTGCAAATTTGCTTTCAGTACCTATGGTGTCCGAACACGAATCTTCTGAGATTGCGAATATTGGCCCCGCGGGGGCCGAGATTGAACACGGAGAATGTCGAAGACCCGCTCCGTCGCCAATCTTCCTTAACCCGGAGATCATGAAGCTCATCATGCTGCAACTGCCGGCGATCGAAGTTGTGACAACCTGTCAACGGGTCTGCACTGACTGGAGGAGGATGACCCAGAGGGGTGACCTAGCATTCTACTGCTACACGGGCTTCGACTGGTCAGAGCGACGGCGCCGTCGCGAGGCGCATGCAGCAATTCACGTTTCAAGGCCACCAGTCCATATCGTCGTCCCTATGGCGCTCAAGGTCCTAGACGCATTCTGGAAGAAGCTAGCCCACAAAGCGATGCTCGAGAACCCTTCATCCCTCGAAGCTTACGTCCCTGCGGCTCTACGACCAATCGAAGCCATTCATGACGACAAGACACACACCACTCCTACAGCTATCATTGCCCCTGCCAGTCTTGAAGAAGAGCTGTTCCCCGGTTTCCGCAAGAAGACGTTTCGTTTTCTCATCAACACGCCAGTTGGGCCACTTATGCGAGGGCTCTACCGCAATTTGGTCAGAGCATGTGAGTCCAACCCCGGTGGGGCCTGTCGTGTTCTCCACCGAGATAACGTCCGCCAGTTACGCAGAGAGTTCAAGCAAATTACCCGACGGGTGCCATGGTGCAGTCGCGACGGGACGCTATACTACGGTGCTAAGGTTGAAGGTGTCTACGTCCAGTACTGCGGCGGGT
Source organism: Drechslerella coelobrocha (assembly GCA_036971555.1). Lineage (NCBI taxonomy): Eukaryota > Fungi > Ascomycota > Orbiliomycetes > Orbiliales > Orbiliaceae > Drechslerella > Drechslerella coelobrocha. Next base: position 2,329,621 of record JAJTUH010000006.1, read on the forward strand.
GGGCGTTCGCGGACACCTATGATGGCCACTGCCTGGCAGAGGAAGTGGTCTGTGGTATCCGGCCGAGCAAGACGCGGCAGGCGTCAGTTGGATTCTGGGACCAGGTCATGTATATGATGGCGAGGGCGGTGTATGAGCAAACGGGGTTGGTGGTGAGCGAGGCGAGTTATCTGGGGGAGTTGTTTGGGCAGAGCAGACGAGGAGACTGGTCGGAATATCCTGTATGTTATGTGAGGTTTTCGTATATGAAGTATCAAGGCGCCAAGCTCGATTTGCAGACGGTGAAGAAGTGGGTGAAGGAGCAGGAGAGGTTAGGAGGACAGCGGACGGATACGTTTGTAGCGAGGGTGGATGGGGTTGGAGAGCCGCAGGTGGTCGCGTATACTTCGAGAGGCAGCGGGCAGTGTGATTTCGACCTAACAGCGGATACTTGCGAGACGGTATATGGCTAGTTTCGATAGATTGTATTCTTCCTTATCATATTATCACAATTGCGTTTTTCGGAGCATATATCATAAACTAAAATAGTAATCATGCATTTTCACTAATCTGGTAATAAGAAACAATTGAACGCGGAGCCTTGCGCGTGGGCAAGGAGACCGGGTTACGAGACAAGGAGGCATTCATCGGACAGCCCGAATCGGGCATATTCACGTTGTAACGCGCGAGTAGTACGGGGAGAATGGAAGGGGCTCGCCAGCCAATCGTTTCGCGTTCTGGACAATTTGGTTGCCCGATTGGGAAAGGAAACAGGCAAGTTTAATGAGGCCGTGCCTCTGTCACCATTTACCCTTATAACACGGCTCCCCTTCTAATTACATTACTCCTTCCACTCAATTCAATCTTCCTCTCTTCCGCATCACCAACATTAACAATTCGACATTCTTAGATAATCACGTCGACGTCTCTCGCTCTTTTTATCGACGTCGAGCATCGGGTTGGGATCGTCGGATCGTCTGTCGAGGAACGACCACTCAACACATTTCTCCTTTTGTTTGTTTACCATCCGCAAAACAACAGCCTCCAAAGAAACACCGTCAGTCGACATACTATTACTCTACGTCTTCCCCGTCACACTTGGATACTGCTACCAACGACACCGCAAATGGCGACCGCGTCTCTCAGGAAGCGTACCCGGTCGACGTTCGAGGCAGATGGTACTGCTTTCTCCCCCAGCTTGCTTATCCAATTGTCGACCCAGCTAACACGTCCGTTTGGTCTCTTTTCCAGCCGCAAGTCAGCCTGCCAAACGCCGTGCCGGACGACGAGCCGTGAAAAACACAAAGGAGAACGCGATACCTATCTTCACTTCAATTAAAAACACGATACTCGGGCAAGATGCCGGCGCAGAGACTCGCCATGATGTTATGGACGTCGACCCTCTGTCGCCGCTCAAGCCATCGAGCCCATCGAAGAAAAATGTCATGTCCCCGAAGGTTAACAATGTTTATAAAATTTCCAAGCCATGTAAGTGTCAAGTATACCGTCTTCGTTTAGGCCTTTTATGGTATGGGACTGTTATTGACGAGCTGAGTAATAGCTTTTGGTGTTGAAAACTTGCAAAAATCGACCCCGTCAACGCCCTCGAAACGCGACCGGGTCCAAGTCCTCCCCATCACCCCTCGACACCGTATTCTACTCCCAGGTTCCGGAAAGCGAACACCCAAAACACCCGCAGGTAGAATAATCGACGCCCTCACTCCAGGAACGCCAGTTACCCCATCCTCCAAGACAATCTTTACCAGCGGGAAGAATTTATTCGTTCGCAGTGCTGCTCCCGGGAAACTAGTCGGACGCGAAAAAGAACGTGCCCAACTTACCGATTTCTTAAAAGAAAAACTGGAGAAGAAGGTTGGAGGATGTATGTACGTCAGTGGACCGCCCGGCACTGGCAAAAGTGCTCTTCTCGCAGAGGTCATCGACGATATATCCACAGAAGGGATCAAGATGGTCTATTTCAACTGTATGGCGACGAAAGACCCCAAGGGAATATACTCCAAACTAGCCGAAGATTTTCTTGGTGATGAGTCCGTTCTCGGAAACTATGTCGATTCTCTGGAGAAGCTGTTCGTACCGAAGAAAAAGTCGACCGCAAACGTATCCATTGTCGTGCTCGACGAGATGGACTCCCTTTTGACAAAGGATCAGGAAATTCTCTACAAGATATTCGAGTGGTCGTTCGCCAAGACATCCAAAATAGTGCTGGTTGGCATTGCGAACGCGCTGGACCTTACCGACCGCTTCCTGCCCCGACTAAAGGCGAGGAATTTTGAACCGACGCTGCTCCCGGTTCTGCCTTATTCTGCAGAGCAAATCGCCCAGGTTGTTACATCACGATTGAAAACACTGAGCGATGAAACCTGCGATGCAGCATGGGTTCCCCTCATTCACCCCACAGCGATCACTCTCTGTTCGAAAAAAGTTGCGCAGTCAACAGGTGATCTGAGGAAGTGTTTTGATATCTGCAGAAAGGCAATCGACATGGTTGAACACGAAACCCGAACCAAGATGCAGCAGCAACAGCAACAACAGGCAGATGGATCCTTACCAAATTCCGGCGTAGAAAATACACCTACTAAAGACGGGAAGAATACACCCATGGTTATCACACCCACAGCGACACCACGCAAGCCACTCTCGGAGATGGTGGTGGACGCGAACTCGCCGACAACAACGAAAGTTTCCTCCACTCGACTCAACCTCCTACAGTCTCTAACCGCGCTTTCGGCCCCGCGTGCTACCCTCAGTCATATTGCACGTATCTCATCCACCTCGTTCGGGATCACATCAAATACGCGGTTAAAGTCGTTGAATATCAACCAGAAGGCGGTGGTATGCGCGCTGGTCGTGCTGAGCCGGAAGACGAATGGTGGTGGTGTGCTGGTCAAAGATCTTTGGCAGAGGTACCTGGAACTATGCAAGTCGGATAATGTGCTGTTCCCAACAGTTACCAAGATGGAGTTTTTGGATATCTTGAGTGGGCTAGAGGCTGCGGGCGTGGCAGAGATTGCGGACGGGGGGTCTAAGGCTGCAAATGTAGGCATTGGAGGGCTTACACCAAGTAAACGGGGGAGGAAGCCGGGTATGACAGGGAAGGAAGAGCGGATGATCCGGGCAACTGTGAAGGAAGACGAGGTGAGGGCTGTGGTTGGAGCGGATGGGGGGCAGGTCTTGATGAAGATGTTTAGTGAAGTTTGATTAGTGATTCGATAGGGTTGCTGTCCTGTCAGTGTAGTTAACTGCACTTGCGAACCGGTATGGGAGTTTTAATTATTCCGTTGTATAGCCTGCATATAGCATGTATCCCATTGCATTGTTGAAGCGTGTTTCTTTTTTTTTTTCTGACTATTAGAGGCAATTTATCATGTACTCAAATTCCCCAAGGCTCTGTGTATTACCATACCTATTTCAGATCCTGATCAATATGCGAACGATATCAGTAGGAGATCACCCTAGTAGTGGGTTTCCCAAGTTCAATTTGGCGCTCTGCTCATGTTGTATTTTTGGTGTTGGGCGAGATGGCTTAATGACCAAACCGCGCCGGAAACATCAACCGGCACACCCTCCCCAATCAACCGTTCATCTGCGCAACTGGCCAACATTTGCTCCACCATCATCGATTCGACCGGCTTCGAATGTGGACATGGCTACTAGCCGACTCCATCGACAACCATAATTGATGGCCAGAAGCGCCTACCTCTATCTCCTTGCCCTCGGCCGTCAGTGCTATGAGCCCCAGAGCCAAAGCCAGAGCCAGAACTCCCAACCCGCCACTTCCTCCACAGCGCAGCCCACTTCTGTAGATAGGGGCGGGCAATCTCAAGATAGCCCCGCGGATCCCAACACTACAGATGCATCCTTGACATCTGCCGCGGCTGCTTCCGGAGCGACTTCAGAAACAGCCGTCGCTGTTGCCCCAGATCAAGCATCAATCAATCTTCAACGATCCCTCCGCAAGGCCCAGAATGACGTTCTCAACACCATCGGCCTGCAACTGCACAAGGGCGGCAGCAGGCGCGAGAAATCCCGCGCCGAGCAGTCAGCGCTACAGGAGAGAGAAGATGATATGGGATTACTACTTGGAGGGATAGATCTCGCGTGCATGTACTTCCTCACGTGGCCACTGATAGGGCTTCGGAATGAATTGCAGGTATATATGCGAACGTCTACGCTATCTACATGCGTGGTCTTCAGGTCGACTAATCCTTTCCGTGTTAGACCTTTCAAGCCCTTGACCAGGTCCCTTACTTCGACCTTCTCCGGCTAGTTGTCCAGCACCGGACAGTCTTCGACTGCTTTGCTGGTGTCTCAGCACACATCATCTATCAGCTAATCAACGTCCTACGAGAATATCTGCAATCTCGGCTGTTTAAGAGGGTAAAAAAACACTGGATATTCCAGGACCCGGAGACGAAGGAGCCTAATCGGCAGCAGCTCAACTTTTTGTACAAGGGGTACTTGTCCCGTTTATCATATATCCTACATGTTACCCTTACGAGGGCTGTAAACTAGCAGAGGCTAACGCAGTGTTAGAATGACGCTTTCGGCCTTCTTCCTCATCTATCCGATCTACCGCCACTCGGTACTGCAATCTCTTCATCTCATCCCCGCCACTCCGATACTTCCACCCATCTCCGACTTTTTACCCTTCCGCACCCTTGCCTCACTTCCTTGGTCAACCCTCATAGCCACCCTCGTGAACCCTACGACATATCTCAACTCGCCGTACCTCTGGTCGCTTTTCCAGCAGAAAGCTGTTTTTAGGCTGCATATCTTGTTTTTGAACATCCTCAATCGGAACCTACCGCGGACTGATAAGTTTCAAAAAGCGGAGCTGAGCTCTGGCTTAGTTGTCGGCGAGGTAGAATACGACGAGTTTTTGAATTTGACAGATGATGAAGGCGAAGTCGGAGATCTCGGTGTCGGGGAAGGAGATGAAGAGCTAGTTTCTGTGATTGCTGGCAATCCCCCATCGGCGAACGGCGTGCTTGGGAATAGTGTTGGTAATAGAAGACGAAGCATGGGTATGGCGGATGGTGGCGGGATCCAAGACGGCGGCGTGTGGACGCCTTTCCCAGTAGGCGAGACATCATTAATTGATGCTGATTTGTCAATGATGGACCAAATTCCGCAAGGGGCGGGGACCGGTCGTCGAAGGTATAGCAATACCGCCGACGCTGGTATCGAAACCCAAACGTTCACTGCTATGATAACTCCAGACACACCTGTTCTCGAACACCACCCTGACGGCGGCAGCATCAGCGGCCTACCCAACGATGACAGTGGATTCTTGGACCCGAATGACCTCAGCAACAATATTATGGTCAACAACGATGACGCCCGTTCGGGTATATCTGAGATCGAAGTACAAGTCACAACGAGCATGCGTGGGTCACCTGAGATGAGTGGCGCCCTTGAGCGTCAACAGCGCCACCGTCACCGCCGTCGGCAAAGTCAGAATAACAGTAATCATACCAGTCGTGGCTTCGCAGGCGATGGTAGGGGCAGGGGCCGCTCGAACCGCGAACGGGAGCGCCGGTACAGGAACACGCATTTAGCTTCGCACCCAGTCGAGGTTCTCAGCAGCCATATGGCGGATGCGGCGGCCATGGCGTTGACGGTTGGGCTGGAGAGTATGGTGATGCGTGCGAACGCGATGACGCTATTTAGTGCCATGCCTGGCGGTGAGGTGGTGTTGCCGAACAGTAATCTGCTGGTGCTGGCAGGGAGGGCAGGGATGTTGGGACTCAGCGGGGCGGGGATGTTGGGGACACGAGTGCTTGACGGGGGAGTTGTGAGACGTGTAGGGGGTGCGGGTATGATCTTTGGGATTTGGGAGGCTGGTGGTAATTGGGTGAACATTAGCAAGGCCTTTGTGATGGAATGGGGGCTTGCTTGGGGCTTGTTCGAGGTAGCGTATTTTGTCAGTCGGTGGGTTGGAGTTCATTGGTATGGATACAGCCGGTTGAAAGATCGCTAGACGGTAGGTTTTAATTAATCCAAGGGCATATTGTCTAACTGACTGCCAACATGATACCATCTTGTATATTATTAATATATAGCCTAATGTCCGTACTTTGTGGTAACCACCTATGATCTAGCACGTGCGTGGTGACCAGTGTAGTATTGCCATGCATTGATATCAATATCTGTGGATGGCTATGGCCGAATTTATATTCGATCCGTGCTCGTTGCTCCTCCCATCGACTTCTTCCCGGTCTTCCCGTTAGGTCTACCGATTTCCAAGTAGGATAAGCCAATATCAACTCGGTAAAGATGAGCCTCTCATGCAGCAGCTTTCTTCTTGAGATCTCTTCTCCGTTCCCAGACCTATGAATGAGCGGCGTAAGTTAGTAGTCGATCTCGGATATGTTAAAAACCAATTAGACGGGTCCACAGGAAGCCTTACTTGTATATAACTCTCCCCCAAGAACAGGATCTCCTTCCGAATTTCTTCCACGAACAGATCCTGCACCTGCACCCATTCGTCCCGCGCTTTATCCTTCAATTGCACTTTATACGCATGTCCTTCCTCCCCAGCCTCGCCCTTCGCCCCGCTTGTAGTCCCCTTCCGCGCGACGCTCTCATGTACGATATTGGCAGTCAAGTCGTACCACACGGGCCCCGTTGCGCCCTCAACATACGGCGACATGTCCAACGACGTTGACGGGAATGTTACAATTGTTGGATTCTTCTCAAACACAAACTTGTTTTTCGAAAATCGTTTGATATGGAATACAAGGTACGGTGGTATCGGGTGCAGCAGCTTGTATCGCCGGCGCTGCCCGAGCAGTTCTTGCGATTTCGTTCCGTCGTATTTCGACAAGATAGTTGTGAGTGGCACTTGCGGGATGATATTTCTGTCCATTTCGTCCTGGAAGAGCGGGGCGGGAGGAAGCTCGAGTGTTAGCATCATGTATCGCTGCACATCCGTCTTCACCTCGCCAGCTTCCTCAAAGCGCAGGCGGTCGGTGGCGTCGGCTTTTGCGGTGATGGCCTGCGACTCGATTCGTAGCCTGCCTTGGAAGACCTTTTGGACGATGCTTGAACCCGGGGTAGTTTTAGAGCCGCCGAGGCAGAGATGTAGATTATTGGCGAACCAAGAGAGGAAGTCGATAGGGTCGGATTGTGTCGTTAAGGTGAATTTCTTAGAGGATCGAAGCGAGATTTCCTGCAGCAGCTCGTGTGGGGAGACATGGCCTCTGAAAGCGCGTGAGTTCCAAATCTTGCGGACTAGGATTGAAAATCGCTGGGCTAGAACGGAACCAGGGCCGTTAGCGTTACCATAGTAGAAACGGGGTAAGTTCTGCGGGTTGATACGACATACCTAACTCAGGTCGCGGGGATAGGTCTTCCAGCATCATGTAGTTCCGCAGCGGGGCGACGTGTGCTAATGCGTGCACGACAACATTGAGATAATCGTTCTCCTTGATATTGTTCAAGCCGACAAAGCCGGGTGTGTACCTCTTTCCGCTCAGATCCCACCTGCGCGCCTGCTCCTTGTCCAGCCGGGCTACGTCTTCCTTGGTATATGTCGGGTTGACGACGTACTTGATGTCGTCGAGGGACTTCTGCTTGACTTCGTAGGACTCGGGGAGGACGTAGATGCGCAGGGTTGACATGTTGATGAAGACATGGTGGTTCTCGTCTAGCGCGTGGAAGTAGGCATGCGAGTTTTGGCCGCGGCCTTGAAAGTACTTGCCGCAGACGAGGCAGGCGTATACGTTGATGTTGGAGAGGGAGATGGAGCAGAGCTTTTCGAAGTCGAAGTCGAGGAGGTTTCGATTTACTATAGCGCTTTTGAGTTAGTTGGTTGCTTAGAGGGGTGAGGGGGGCTAGCGCTGGGAGGTACTCTGTACCTGTGTCGAGGTAGAGATCCGAGAACTCGGCAGGAGGACCGTCTTTCCACTTCTTGGCCTCGCTCTCGTCGGCGACCTCGTCCATTTCATCATCATCACCATGGTCAGATGTGACTGTTGGTTGGAGGCTGAGTTTGGAAACACCATTGGAGGGTATTTCGGAGGCGGCGTTCAGGATCTCTTCTTCGTCTGCGATGCTGTCGGTTTTGACGCGCTTCGCACGTGGGGAGCCAATGCCTGAAAGGACCAATTCTTCGAGCGTCTGGTCGGGGGAGCGTTTAGACATCTTGGCCGCCTCGTTTTCGAATGCAGTTGAGGGATGTGGTCGGCGAATTGGAGGTATGTTCGAAGGCTGCGTACCTTGAAGGCAGCGAGCGGGCGAGTGGTGATGTCTGGACACCGGTGAATGACTAGTGTTGAGTTTTGGTGCAGCGGCGGTGGAAAAAGCAAAGTGCGGGACCTTTCTTACGTCTAAGAGAAGCCTCGTCAGAGCTTAGCTTAGCTCTCCACCTTACAACATCACGACATCTCACCAGTTCCTAGACGACAGCAACGGTCGCACGATTAGTAGAGAGTCTCCTATCGTGCATCTTCCTAGTACCTTACCGATCGGAATACATCTTACGAAATGAATCCGGAAGTGAACCTCCTGTTCCATCAGCCCATTGCGGACCACTCCTTCTCAGCGGATCGTTCCGTGCTCGCTGTTACTCGAGACAATGCCGTCGAACTCTACGAAAAACATGGGCACACCTACACGCTGAAAGATGAGCTGAAGGGACACGATAAAGTGGTCACCAGTGTTGATATCGCACCCAAAAGTGGGAAGATTGTCACTTGCTCTCAAGGTACACATTTCCTGTACCCCAGCTTACGCGGGCAGTCAGTAATTCCATATTACATATGCTAATGAACGATACTTAATAGATCGAAATGCTCTTGTCTGGGAACCTTCTCCGACTGGCTGGCGCCCAACTTTGGTTTTGCTTAGAATCAATCGAGCTGCAACATTTGTCCGCTGGTCTCCCTCCGAGACTAAGTTTGCCGTCGGCTCCGGCGCTCGTGTGATCGCGGTCTGTTACTTTGAAGAAGAAAACGACTGGTGGGTGTCGAAACACCTCAAGAAGCCTATCCGATCAACTATTCTCTCCGTGGACTGGCATCCGAATTCAGTTCTGATCGCGGCGGGCTCGGCGGATGCCCATGCCCGAGTATTCTCAGCTTTTATCAAGGGTGTCGACCAAAGACCCGAACCAACTCCATGGGGTGAACGACTCCCATTTAACACTGTTTGCGGTGAATTCCTGAACAATAGCGGTGGATGGGTTCACGATGTCGCTTTCAGTCCCAGTGGCAATGCACTTGCTTTTACTGCTCATGACAGCAGCGTTACGATCGTTTACCCCTCTGGCCCGGACCAGCCACCACAGGCTGTCGTAACTGTCAGCACCCACCAGTTACCGTTTACTACACTTACATGGATTACGGAAGAGGAAATTGTTGCGGCGGGTAAGTCATGCTTTGCAGTGTTCCCTGTGTTCTAGAAAACCTTGCAGGATGTTTGAGACACAGCAGCAGCTAACGAGCAAACCCCACTACCCGCATCATGCGAACGAACAATAGGCCATGATTGCGAGCCATTCCGTTTCCGCGGCTCTATCTCTCAAGGTTGGAGCTCGGTTGGTGCGCTGGATTCTTCCAAGTCGCGGTCTTCGTCTATCGCGCGAGAATCGTCGGCTCGCGACTTGTTCAAGCAAATGGATTTGAAGGGGAAGTCCGTTCATACAGCATCTGCAGATGATGTACAACTTAAGACGATTCATCAGAACACCATCACGGCTATCCGCCCCTATGAAGGCGATGCCGCGCATGGTGGGGTTAAGAAGATCAGTTCAAGTGGGGTAGATGGTCGCATTGTCATCTTCCCGATTGGAGGCGCTCGACCAACTTTTACCCACTGAGCTTGAGGGGCAATTTCCCAAGTTTCTTTGGGCGATCATGAGCCCGGATCTTGCCGTGTCAACTCTTGTCTTTTCGCGCTTTATTTATCATGTAAACCTACATCAGACGAATTATATTTGTCACATCCAAAGAATAGAGTCAACTACGGTGTGCCTACTGGTCTATTTGTCGCCAGCGCCGGAAAAATGCAGGCTACTTGTGAGAAACCGCACGATTCTTCTTCTCTGCCGTCCCGCGTCTACCCCTCCCTCCCGGAGTGTCGGTATTCTGTGGCTATTTTCGACAACAGGAGTTCCGGGTGTTGCGCGATGTTGGGATTTTGCTTTTTCCGTTTTGATGGTTAAAGTGGGTCGCCCGTTGTGGCAGGCTTGTCCATGGGCCAAAACCGCGAACCATTTTTAAGCGCCCACGGCAGGCGCCAATGAGAAGCCAAAGTCTTGACCTCTCCCGGTGAGGCGAATTAAGACGGACCAGGTCATTTGCTCACCGTCGAGCTGACGTGTCTTGAGAAGAACACCGTCGAGGAGGTTGAAAGGGTAGGATGAGCAGAGAGGCAATCGCCCAGCAGATTGGCGGCCCTTTTCTTTTCGCCCATGAGATATGATATTGCTGAGAGCGAACGCAGATGCAAAATGTGGACGTTGGACGAGGCCTGACAGTGGACAGGTCGTAACCGGGCTTGAGATCGATGGTCGTTACATGGTAACTGAATGCGGCATCGCATCAGGCAATTTCAGGAGAACGGCCTCAGCCAGGATTGGCCAAAGTTAAAAGTCAGCCATGATATCAAATCTGCAGCAGCGCTCATCCGAAGCCACTTCTTATTATCTCCAGCTCTGTGACCGGGGTAGGAGCGGCCATGCACGAACGGGAGTAAGGGACACATCCTTTGGCGGCTTTGGCACTGTGAGCCAATCAAGAGCGCCCGCCCAGTTGAAACTGCTTGGAGCAGGTAGCATATGTAACCTGTCTCGACCTGAAGACCTTATTTGCCCGCGAGTGCGACTTTTTTTTTTCTTTCTCCTCTAAAGGTCGTCATCACCCTGACTCTTATTCTCCTGTCATCAGCTCTCTTTCTTTCTGTAATTTTCACTTCGTAGATACATTACCTTTACATATTTCTCGTTCGATTCTCCTGAGGGAAGCGCTCGATAGCTAGCTAGCTACCTGTTGGCAAGGATAAGTTGTAAGTGTACCTAACAAACACCCAGCCAAGAAACTCGGCCCCTCCATCCCGCAGCCTGACGCTGGCAATGAGCACCGCAGACTAACGTAATCTTATTCCCTTTATAACTCTAGGATCTTGAATTCGCCGTTGCCGCTCTATCAAAACATATTCGCATTCGGTCACAAACTCCCTATTTAGAGACTTTTTTCCCTCTTTAATACGATATACCATACACATACCATTACACACCATACCGCCCAGCCCTATAGCTTCGAAGTCGACCGTCTCCACAATGGCCGGCCGTCGGGGAGACGAACTCTTCATTGACACCGAGAATGTGCCCATCAGAATGAACAGGCCGCCGCGACGAGATTCAGTCGATGGTGCAAACCTGGCTGCTCAGGAGCGGACTTTCCGGCAGGAGCCCCCGCTGCCTCGCATGAGACGGACTCAGACACAACCGATGGAGCCCCAACTGCCCTATCCCGACAGACCTGCAGCAGAACGAGAGCAGCTGGTAGAGCACCACGCTCCGCTTCGTACAGCGTCGGCTTCACCCCCTGCCGCATTACAGGTCGGGCCACCGAAGGGGGGTCTGCCCGCCCCGCCGGCTTTCAGAGCTGGCCGTACGGCCAAACTGCAGCCTGCCCCAGGTGGGCGCGTAGATAAGCCCAATTCGCCCTCCAGCACAACCACTCCGGAGGCCCCGATGAACCCGTATCCTGAGTACCATCAACAATACTGGCCGCCGCAAGCTTCGTTGGACAGATCATTCTCCACAGCTTCGAATATCACAGTCACTGCGAGGAGAGGATCGCCGGCCCCGCCTGAGACGCCAGAAATGGAGCCAAGCGAGGTGTTCTCATACTCAACGCGGGCAGGAGGCAGACCTAACCCGGCACCGGACAGGGCGGCACCAGCGCTGCATTACTCGACTTCAGCGGCCTCGACCAACTCAGGCGCAATCCCAATTTTGCTTGATCCAACTTCTCCAACATCAAGCCAGGCTTCGAGCGCAAGGAAAGGCTCTTCTAGAGCTTCGCAGGTATTCGGAAGCCAAGGAAGCAACTATGATGAAGAAGATGATGATGCGACTCCGGTGCGAGATACGCCTCCGAACCGGCCATGGACTCCGACGGAGTCCAGCGGAGCATACGACCATGGCCCTCTGACGTCCTACCGAGGGGCGGAAAGACAGGAGCCCCAGCGGCAGCTGCATCCTCAGTCTCAAATGCATCCTCAGTCTCAAATGCATCCCCAGCCTCAAATGCATCCCCAGCCTCAAATGCAACCCCAGCTGCAACAGCAACAGCAATCACAACCGCAGTCGAGAGGGCTACAACAGCCTACGCAACCCGCTAATGGTGCACCTTCTAGACGCCCAGACCCATTAGAAGCAGACTTTGCGAAACTGAATGTTGGCGACGATGCACCTCCTGCCTATGATAGCTTGGCGGCATCCGGGCAAGCACCACCGAATAACGCCTATCCTCCTGAAAAACCGGTGGGCGCAGTTACCGAGACAGCTGCAGTGCAGCAGCAGCCGGTTCAAGCCCAACCAGCTCAAGTCCAGCATCAGCCACAGCAGCCTATGTCCCCGCAACCACCCCAAGGTGTAGCGATTCAGCAGCCGAACATGACCCCGCAACAGGTATATCAGCAGCCTCCAAACGGAGTCTTACCCCAGCAGCCAATTGGTGTTATGCAGGCCGGTCCATCCCAACAACCGCAACAAGGCTACCAGCTTGTTGACCAAAAGTCTGAGACGATTACGACGCAGTATGTTACTCTTCCGGATACCAAACAGTATATGGACCCTGGCCCGGCATCTCCACCTCCACTTCCAGATGGCTGGATGAGCCATTTGGATCAAGCATCTGGTCAATACTACTATATCCATCTCCCAACCCAGCGCACACAATGGGAGTTCCCGGCACCAGAGACAGGAATCAGTCTAATGAGCGGAGGGCCAGTATCTCCAGGATTCGGACCGATGTCTCCCGGTGTTATGTCGCCGGCGATGTTTTCTGAGGCGATGATGAGTCCTGCACCCTCGACTTTTGGTATGCAGATGACACTGCCACCTGCGACTCCAGCCCAAGTCCCGATCAATATTCCCGGTGTCTCGATGTTCAAAGTTGCCCCAAGCAATGGTGTATATTTCGGACCACATTTGCGGTACACGAACATGGATTTGGAGCAAGGAATCTGGTTGGGGTCGATTCTCCTGGTTACCGCAGTCGAACCACCTACAATTCACTTGCACCAAACAATCGATCTATCGCCAAACCCGCGACAGCTAGAAGGACATCCGATTTTTGCGCACAAAAACTGGACCTTTTACCGGTACGATATCGATATCCGGATGGGGGACGCTCCAGCGAAGTGGACATATGCGGTTACCTCGGTGTCTGGCTGTACAAGATACGAGTTCCTAGTGGCGGCGAAGCATGACCGTAGCTGGAGGTTCATTGCCCATAGCTGTAATGATTTCTCGCCAAGCGTTCCACAGCAGGAACGATCCAAGCTGGGGGGTCCAGTGTACATGTGGAAAGATGTCATGCAGAAGCACATTGAGGTTGGAGGCTTCCATTGCCAGATCGGTACCGGCAATCAAATTTATGCGGATCGCATGTGGAAAGAGATTCCACTACTAAAAGTATGTCTTATCATCTAATTTTTCCCAGTTTTGTTGACTTTTGGTATCCTAACTGTTCTCTGTGTAGGATTGGCTGGATATCAAGGGCAAAGAAGTGAGGAAAGACGCAGCGTGGACAGCTAGGCACGAAGAAGATGTGCAGCACGCTTATTTTCATTATTACACATCGACCTTCGATCAGCCACACATCCGTGAAGCGTGGGCGCAGATACCGCATATCTGTCAAATAGATTCGCACGATATGTAAGTTTTGCGGCCCAAATTACACAATACTAAACTCTTCGGTTTACTAATTTCATGGTCTCGCACAGTTTTGATGGATTCGGTTCCTATCCTGAATATATGCAGTTCTCAAACATGTTCAAGAACATTGGCCGAATAGCAATCGACTGGTATCTGCTATTCCAGCACCACACCACCCTAAGCATTCTAAAAGCGGTTCCAGACGATAGGGACCTCTTCACAGTGACGGGCACTGGATGGCATTTCGTCAAGTATCTCGGTCCAGGTTTGGCTATCGTTGGCCCGGATACCCGATCTGAGAGAAATCCGCACCAAGTCATGGCTGGACCAACATATCAAGGTCTATTCCCGAGAATAGCCACGCTGCCATCTTCGGTTCAACATGTGTTGCTGATGTTGTCGGTGCCGATAATCTTCCCACGGATGGATATGGCGGAGTCGGTGGCGAATACCATGCAGACGGGTAAAAAGGCAGTCAATGGGCTATTTAATATGACCGGGAAAGTTGCAGGTGGAGTTGCAGGCATTGTAGGTGCGAAGGGTCTGGTCGGAGAAGGGTTCAACAGCGTGAAGAAGGCGGTCGGCAAGACCGGCATGCTGAGCAACGTTGTTTCGATATTTGGCGAAGTCGACCTGTTGGACGATTTGAGAGACCACTGGACACATCAGTCAAAGGTAAGCTTACATCGGTGCTTTTAACCGCAAAATATTCAAAACGTGGCCGCTAACTGGATTGTAGGATCTTGAGAGAACATATCTTATCAGGACGTTGCAAGGCATCGCACACGCTCGCGGCATCCGTTTCACGTTTCTCAGCGGAGGTAATTCACCCAATTCACCCCAAAATACATATCCGTACATCAATAACTAACAAACCCCCTCGATATAGACGTTCAATGTTGCGGTGCTGGCCTAGTCCACGATCCCTCGAAACCCGGCGATCACAAGACAATGTACCAAGTCGTATCCTCCGCGATCGTTAACGGCCCACCTGCGAATATGATGATGAAACTACTCAACAATAATAAACAACTCTTCATCCCGCAAAACGGAATGCGCAGCACCAACTCCCCTAGCGACACCAAGGAGGACATGATCGAGCTGTTTGCCACAGATATCAACGGCACCCCCCGCGCCGAGAAGAAGCTCATGGCTCGCCGGAATTATACCATATTTGCTGCCTACGAGGCCAATCAACAGGTGGATTATATGCAGCCGTTGCCCGAGAAATACGTCCCACCGCTGAGCTTGGCAGTTGATTTCATCATTCAAGGCGATGGAGTGTACTCTACGACAAGCAAGTATGGGCCAATTGTGATACCACGTTGCGAGTATGGCTATTAGGAGTAGTGTGTGAACCTATGAACGGGAGAAGGTAATTTGGAAATGCGGTGCATCTGTTTTGAAAAAATTTTCCGGCGTATAAAGTCTATTCGTTCAAATTCTTTGAATCGTGTTTTTCCCTTTTTCTTTTCTCAGGCATGACTAGATCACATCCGCGATGAATCTTTTTTTCTCTTTTCTTTACAATTTTCCTTCTATTTTCTTTATATTTTGTATCTTGAGGTTGTTCGGCTCATTTTTTACCATACCGAAGCGTCATCTGTTAGCCCTCATAATTTGGTTCTTGGTCGTCTTACTAGGGTACTCATTCATCCGTACGCCTAGCTATCCATACTTGTAATGAACGTTCTTCCCCGCGCATATGTCCATATCAGCGGATTCTTTGTATACAGCCCTTGAACCCTTTCGAATATATAATTATAAAAAACTCACCTCAATGGTATATGTATACGCTCGTAGAATCAAGAAAAGAGTCGAATTTCAAGACGACATAGCCGCCCTGACGTACGGATTTCATAAGACAAGGTAGGCGAGTAGCGACTAATTCATCGATCTAATTATAATGGACCCCCTCTATAAGCGTGAATATTCTCGCAGGAATTTTGCCGTTTGGACATCGTCATGATCTTACGATATAATCTTTATTGCCGCGGTTTCTTACGCAAATTAAGGAATATGTCAGGTTTTTTTTTAATTTATTGGGAAAATTCATAATTGAGAATTTCTTATCCATAAGCGTTCCGTCGTGCAAAGGTGCATAATGGCGTAAATTCAATGTAAAAAGCTGGCGATAGCCAAAAAGACGACCCCAGTACCGAAGAAGACGCCACGATAATACACCTGATAGAACGCCGCCAGCCATATTGATAGCTATATCTCTCACGAAAGGTTTTAGCAAAAGAAAAAAATATGAAGAGGTAAAAGAAAGGTAAAATAATAGGGAGCATGCATAACGGTAGTGTTAAGAGATCCCCCAGGAAAAAAAAAAAAAAGAAATGGGGGAAAACAGAACCCATTCCATCTATATAGATCGGGTTTTGATCCACTTCTATTCCACTATCTAAGAATCTGGTCTTCCCAGTGCGTCCAGTAAACAGCACAACCGTATGCGCTACTAATTGTTAAACAGAAACTGCATATCAGCTGGACTCAATTTGTCCATAGCACCTTGATCACCACCTATAGTCGCCTATATTCAGAAGAAAATATGCATTAGTGAACAGATCTTATCAGCAAGGGGGAATCGGATGCAATCGCGGATGTGCTTACATTAATCATATTAGCTTTCTTGTCCTGCAACTCTACAATACGGCTCTCAATCGAATCCTCGATCACTAGGCGCGTGATTCTACAGTTGCGCGTCTGTCCAATACGATGGATACGATCACCACTCTGCCACTCCACAGAGGGATTCCACCAGGGATCCATAATGAAAACCTGGCTCGCTTCGACGAGATTGAGCGCCACACCACCTGCTTTCAACGAAACCAGGAAGACTTCCACCTCGACATTCTCCATAAAGTACTTGATGGATGCGTCGCGCTGTGCAGGGCTCATGGAACCCTCAAGCATGACTGTCAAGAACCCTGCGCGGCGGAGACGCCATTCGACTAGTTGCAACATGCTCGTAAACTGGCTAAATACGATGCTCTTTATTGTGCACGTTTTGCTTCTTAGTTTCGCTAGCTCTTCAACTAACCCTTCGATCTTGGTCGAGCTCCGCCAATTGTTCATGTCAATGCGATTGATGATAGACCCTTTCTTGACCATCTCATAGTTGGCTTCTAAGGCCGGCTGGGTAAGGTCAATCGAGAGTGGGATATGACAGTGTGGACAGTCAGGACTACCACCTCCAGCATAAGCTTCGATGTAATTTTGCACGCAGAGACGGCAGAAAGTGTGGTGACATTTGGACTTAATAGCTTCTTCGGCTTCTTCGTCGCAGATGCAGCATACGAGATTGTTGTTACCTTCTTCAGCATGACGTTTTAGGACGAGATCAGGGTGATCCGCGATCTGGCGCATACGGGTAATTAAACTAAATATATTGGCGTAGTTATTCTAGACGCTAAAGTTAGAAGAAAACCTGCAGAATGAGAAATCTTGGCCGGGTGGTGCTCACCAAAACAACACCAGCGGCGACGTAGGTGTTAAACTTGCGTTTACCATCGCTGTAAACACTCTCATACAAGTCGAGCTCTTCTTCGTTGAAGTAGTCGCGACGAACTTTGACAATACGTGGCGGAAGTCCCAAGTCATCAGCTCGCTGAACTTTTGTGCGCCGGAGCATGATAAGTTTCAGAAGCGACTGCAACTTCTCGAATGCTTCTTTGCCTTTCCCTTGATTTCCATTGTTTTGAATCGGTTTGAGAATATCATAGTTGAAAAAACAGACTTTGAGCTCAGATTAGCAGGAGATATGATGAGACGGGAGTGGAGCTGTCGTACCATGTTCCATAGGTCGGTGACCACACTCATCACAGTGGCGATAGTCGCTGAACTTCCAGTGCATGCTTTTGCAGGGACACTTGCGGCAAAAGTACATGCTGAAAGGATCGCATTCTAAGAAGCGAAGAAGAGAGAACAGCTCTCCGATACGGTTCTGAAGAGGGGTTCCAGATAGACATAGCTTGTACTTTGTCTTGAGAGCAAAAACTGATCTGGCGGTATTGCAAGAGCGGTCCTGTATCATCACGTTAGGCTCAGAGGCACCATAAGCTAGTTTGAAGTTATCGCACCTTAATATTATGAGCCTCATCAAGGACTACGCGATGCCATTCGACATTGTGTAGTACGCTGGGCTCTTTGAAGAGTCCAGCCTTGCGTTTGAAGCCAGTGTTTTGCTTGCGGAAGGCCGATTCAAGGGAGCCGTCTATGGAGCTAGTTAGCAAACCAGCCAACATTAACGTATTGATAAGGGCCAACTTACAAGTAGTCAGGACAACATCAAATTTGTTAATCGCGCTCACTTTGGTTTCTTTGGTCTGGCCATGGAAAATCAAAGTTTTGAGAGCATTGTTAGTGTGCTTTTCAATCTCGTTCCTCCATTGAATTAGAGCAACCGTTGGAGCAACGACAAGAGTTGGCTTTTTAGGACGCGGCTTCTCCATCAGTAATGCGATTGTTTGAATAGTCTTCCCCATGCCCATCTCATCAGCTAGTATTCCACCGTTAAATCCAGTACGCTCCTGCTTCTTCAGCCAGTTCAGCCCCTCCAACTGGAACGGTAGCATTGTAAGGCTGAGGCCTTCTGGTTGTTCTGCCTTCTCCGCTGGAATCGGTGGGCGTGCCGCAAGCTCTGCCCAGACTGTTTCAAGATATGGGTGGTGAATATAGAGTTCAGCACGCTCGCGTTCAGCCTGTTTGGTTATGTCAGCCACGCTGTTCAAATTTGCCATACTGGGAGGTGGAGAGGATTAGGGCGTTGAGTAGCAATAAGAGTGTTTGTTCAACAGATGTAGGGTATATCAGGCTAGCTGTATGTAGAGGAACGACGAAGAACTTACTCTAGTAAGCTTTACACGGCGTCTACCTCGCCTACGGCTTGGGGATGGTACTACTGGGTCGCCAAATATCAAAGTGGAATCATGCGCAGCAGCGGATGCATTGTTGAGAGGCGGCTGGTGAGCGGCTGCCAAGCCTGCGCCACCTGCTGCTTCATCATCCTCATCCTCATCCTCTTCCTCTTCTTCTGAACTAGGATCAAAAGCTTCATCAAGGTCACTAAGGTCACTCAGATCACTAAGGTCACTGAGATCACTATCATCAGCGATCTGTGGGGCAACAATCTCTCCGTCACCTTCATCGGAACTAATTTCGTAGATACGCGATGCCGATGCCGAGTTGGAAAGGGTGGACGCTCTAAGTCCAGCTCTCCGAGGAGTCGACGCAGCGGAAGTCTTGGAAACGCCTTTTCCTTTAATCGTGGTGGACAGAGCAATGCTATCTTCGTCCGATTGGGCCGTTTCGAGGATGTTCAGCACTTTCCTAGATGCAGCATGGCTTGAGGCGCGAGTGCTAGTAGTGGACATGGACGTGGCAGGGGTTTCGATGACTGCGGATTGGTCAAAAGTGGGAGACATGGAGCCTGTGTTACTCATGATGGAGGTAGACGAAGAGTTGACACCTGAATCACGGTTCAGACGCAAGGAGCGGTTGTCAATGAGAACGGTTATGTTGGTATTGACCCCAGTGCGACGCTTCTTCGCAGCATGGTGCGAAGGGTTGGAGGCTGGCTTTGATGGCTCATCAGAGTCAAGATCGGAGTCCATAGGTACCATGCTTTGGTCTTCTTCGTCGTCTCCAGAGGGTTCTGGGTCTGGGAGTTCATCGTCTGATTGTTCTGGAAGTTGTGCCTGTTTAGCCTTTCGAGCGGGCGGCCTACCTCGACGGGCAGGTGGCTTTGCTGGAGGCTTCGTGGGGAGAGATGCAGTTCGTGATCTCAGTTGAGAGCTGGATGCTTGCCTGGTGACTCTACCGCGAGTCACCGGCGCCACAGATGCGGTTTTCCTTGCTGCAAGATGCGAATATCCGTTAGCACAGGCTACTGGGGCTGATTGATCGAATTGCACTTACATCGAGCCATCTTGTGTGTTGAGTGTTGGAGGATAAGCGAGCTTTGCCCACTTCGTCAAGGAGAGGATTGGGCGATTACGGTGTACGATCGAACGCCAGAGCCCGGAAGAAGCGCGGAAAGGCCTGGAGCAAGACGGACAATGACAAAGTAGAAAACCGAGGATGCTGAGGATGTGGAGGAGACGTGGAGATGATTGACTATCAAGTCAGAGGGCCCGATCGAATTGAGGGAGCGTTCAGATCCGACCCTGGAAAAATATCAGGACGAGATCGATCGATCGATATTGCTAGGTAGACGCAGTGATCCCTGCAAGTAAACGCAAACTAGGAGTATGGTAGATTTATCGATGCAGGAGAACAGAGACGGTGCCTGAAAAGGGATGAAGGGGAGACGAAAAGGAGGATGAGGATGAGAAGGAGGACAGAATTCGAACGCAGCTGGAGAGGCAAAAGCAGAGTTGAAACACCTGGTCCCGACGGCTGTCCCGATGCCGATTAACACAACTCCAAGTCTCGAATCCAACTGCAACCCCGTGGCAACCGTCGACCGACAAAAAAAAAGGAACCGCGCATTGAGCCAAACAGGGGCGTCGATGACTCGAACTTTGTCTCTGTCTGCAGGCCCGGCCTGGAATGGGCACAGAGCGGAGCCGGGGACCAGGGCAAACGGCCAATCACAGCGCTGCGATTCACAAGAGAGGGCCCAGCGAGGGGCCAAAATTACTTCTCGCGTAAAGTGGTACGCGAACACCACACCAAGTCACACTTTCCAGCAATTATCCTAAGTGGTACCTGGTGAAGTCTTCGGCGGAAATGATAGGATGCAGCCTCATGTTTGCATGTTTTTGGCCCAGCAACGGTCAGAAGGCAACAGCCTCAAAGAATGCAATAGCCGTCGTGAATGCTTGAGCCTGCATCTACTAGCTCCTTCATGGCATTCAGCCTTCCAATTGCCTGGCCAGTCGCAGTTGACAAGATTAGATGTCATAGCGTTACATATGTATATACCTAGGTATGCAGCAGACTTTTCTACTGTACATAACCGGTACCTTCTACGGAGACTGTTCTGTCGTTGGAGAAATGAAAGTCGAGTCGTCGTGCCGGTTGGCGGACGTTCCGGGAGGTGGGCCCCGGCTGTGGTAAAATATTTTCACTGCTAAGGCCGACGGAACGCGAACACCACACCAGGTCACGCTTTGCCTCTCACCTTTCCTCTTTCGGAGCCGATTCGCTGGGAGGGGATTGGTCGATGACTCCGCGAGAGACGGGTGAGATCAGGGGCGGTCTCCTGTCGAAGGGGGGTTGTTTCTATCATGCCGAAGGTTCCAGGTACTGAGACTTCCAGCCTGCAATTCTACGGCTCTGTCTTCCAGACTCTTCCTCCCCTCACCGCATCTACAACACCATCATCAACGTTGGCGTCTATAATACTCAACCACCCATCCCTGTGATCATTCAGTCGTCTGTCTGCTGGCCGCCGCATCGCCCAATCAGCCATGTAAGTAAAGTCCCTGGTGTCCAGGATATCTTTTCATGCTAACTGGAAGTGGTTCTGTTTGCCTTGCTCGTTTCGCCAAGGTCGCGCCGCAACGCTCAATCCCAGTCCAACGTTCGAGGTCCCAATTCTGCCCTCACAGAGTTCCTAAGGGTATACTCTCTTGCCTAAGCCTTCAAACGTACAAATAAAATTGAACCTATGCTCATTCCGCCCCTCAAACGTCTAGGAGAAAGGTGTCAATGCACGTGAGATCCAGCAACAAGCACGCCAGCGAGCTCTGGCTGCTGCACGAGCTGCAGAGGAGGAAGCCGCAGCCGCAGAAGCCGAAAACGATCCCTTAGACGAAGAGGAAGAAGTGGGTGAATCGTCTGCTGCAGCTGCTCGCCGTAAGCCACGTCGTTCTACTGCAACTACTACGAGCAACTCTCGCTCGCGTCGCAGGGTTGTCAAAGATGAGGGTAAAGAGGAGGAAGACGACGGCGATGGAGACGAATTCATGCCGGATGCTGCTGAATCTGACTACGAAGATGAGGCACAATCCAAGACAAAACGCGGGGGCACGAAAGTAGATTCTACTCCCCAAAGTACAACATCCAGTAGAAAGAGAAGACGCTCTACTGCTACAACTAGGGCCAGCTTCAATTACGTAGACGATGATTCGGATGAACTAGAAATCCCCGAGCCCACAACTTCTGCAAGGAAAAAGAAGAGCATCCAGTTGAAGAAGGCTGAAGCTAAGAAGAAGCATAAAAAGGGTCTTGACTTCTCCGATGATTCGGATTTTGAGTTGGATCGAGCTCCCATTCTAGTCCCGGGGCAGATCGCATTCTGCGCCGAATGCAACTGTCGATTCACCGTCACTCCGTATTCAAGAGCCGGTCCAGACGGCGAGGGATTGTTGTGCCACGCATGTGGAAAGAAGAACGCTCCGGCTGAGGCTACCACATGCAAGAAGAAACAAGTCACTCGAACTCACAAAAAAGCAACTGCTCGTGCCCTGCTGGATGGAGACGGTAACGGCGTCAAGTCTCTGCAAGAACTTTGCATCCAGGTGTGTATATCACCGTTATGGGCACCAATTCTTTCTATTTACTAACATTCGTCCCAGCTTGTCGCGAAACACATCGATGACGTAGAAGCACTGGGGTCTATTGGATCGTACAACATGGACAAGATTTGTCAAATTATATCGAAGAACCGCTCTTTGAATGACCACACTATGAAGCTGTTCCTGGAGCCTGCGGAGCACGCCCTCAGATACTACGATTGCAGTAGTATGTACCCATCTCCACAAATTTGACCACGTATCTCTCCAAAACGCTAAAATTGTTCTAGAAATCCAGTCCGACAACCTGCGTCAAATTGCCGCAATCGTGCCTACCCTCCGCCGGGTGTATCTCCGTTTCTGCGGCCGCATGACTGATGACTGTCTAGACTATTATGGTACGCAACTCAAACAGCTCGAAGCAATTGAAATATATGGGGCCTTCAACGTTACAGAAGAATGCTTTGTTAGATTCTTCCAGACTGTTGGAAGCAAACTGAAGGAATTCGGCGTCGGTGATACCTCCCGCTTCCAGCTCGCTGCTGTTGAAGCGCTCGTTGACAATTGCCCCGATCTGGAGGTTCTCCGTCTACGTACTTTAACCGAGATTGATGATCAGTGCATTCGTCTTCTAACCGGGCTGCCCAATTTGCGTGTGCTCGAAATCTCCCAACCACAGCAGGAAATTAGTGACGGGCCGATAATTGATATTCTCAACACTTGCGGCTCCGCTCTCAGGGAACTCAACTTGGATGGGTGCAGTTGGCTCACAGACGCTGTTCTCGAGGCCATTCACGAGTCTTGTGGTCGGCTTGAGATTCTGTCATTGGAAGAGCTAGACATGTTGACAAATGTAGGCTTATCAAAACTGTTCGTTGACTGGTCTATCAACTGCGGCCTGAAAGACCTTAATCTTGCCCGCTGCCTCAACCTTGAACCTTCCGGATTTGCTCGTGTCATCGATCATTCTGGTACTACACTCGAGCGGCTCAATGTCAATAGTTGCAAGGAACTTGATGAGGACGCGTGGAAACTTTTGTCAGCGTTCAAGTTAGGGGCTCTTGAAGAGATTGATGTCAGTTTCATCAGGAGCGTGACGGACAAGGTTGTGGAGAATATTATAGAGATCTCGCCAGCATTAAAAGGTGTAGCGGTCTGGGGATGCCACAAACTTACAGAGGCCGTGCAGTTGAGGGAAGACCTGCATCTTCTCGGGCGGGAGGTAGACATTGTTTGTTGAGATTGAAGACCTTTCTTCCTTCCTTCTTCCCTGGCTTAACAAGGGATATGCTCCATGATGTTTTATTGCTTTGTAAATGATATTATTATGTGCGGGGCGCTACTCTCAACGGCATAGATTTGGGCGCGCTCGTCTTGTAAATTAACCTACTTTGCTACTAAGTTCCCTGCTATGCTGTGCTAAAATGAACTTCAAAGAAATACGATTTTATTTTGTTGGCACATAGTGTGTTCTGCGGTTCTTTTATTACCGAGCCACATGAGGCTTCCCGGCACAGCTTGTGGCTCAACACCCAAAACTTCGCGACGACCTCAACCCGCGCCGCAGTTACTCACCTTCACCCACCCTCTCTCCTACTATCTACCCACCCACAATCTCACAATGGCAACCTCCACCTCGCGGCCGCCAGGCGTACCTCCACCACGTCCACCTCCGACAGCAGCGTCGACACTATCCGCACTGGGCGGTAGTGCACCACCCAACCAGACGCTATATATCTCGAACCTCAACGACAAGATCCACAAGCCGGACCTTAAGATCGCGCTGTACACGCTCTTCAGCACGTACGGGGTCGTGCTAGATGTCATCGCACTCAAGACCTCAAAGATGCGAGGGCAGGCGCATGTTGCATTCAGGGACATTGCGGCGGCGAGTACTGCCATGCGGGCGTGTCAGGGCATGTCTTTTTTCGGGAAGGAGATGGTGAGTGCTTCTATCTACTCCGTTGGTGGTTGTTGGAGTCCCCCTCATTTCTATTGTCCACCCTCCTGCCCCCCCCTCCCCTGCCTTATTGCTATCACTTGATTGCTTTGCTTTGTGGTATCTTCTTTTGTGTACAATCATGCCCTGACGAAAGGACCGATTTTATCGATACGGTAAGGGGTTTTCAATTACAGACGAACGTATCTATCGCTCCTCGAAGATCCACTGACTTCGGGGTCGACGCCTGGGATGCCGCTTGACTGACGGCTGTCCCCCACCTTCCTCCTCCTCCTCATCGTCGTCTTCATTGATATCTTCTTTTTTTTCCCTCTCATTTATTACACCTACGTCGACACGAATACACATATCCATACATACCTACATGCATACGTACATAAACACACGCGCACGCACCACCGTATATCATTGTTGGCTACAAAGCTGACACTGGTGGCCCACGCGATACCACTCTCGACTCCAGAAAATCCAATACGCAAGATCAAAGTCGGATACCATCGCAAAGCTGGACGGAACGTACCGTTTGCCTAGCCTGCGGACCGGGGAGGATACGGCCATGGGCGGTGCGGCGTTTGTGCCGCTGCCAGGGCAGAAGAAGAACGAAGAGGAGAGCTCGGGGCCAGGTCTTGCGCCTGCTGGTACTAGCACGGCGGGTGGAAATGCCGAGGGGCAAGGGACGAAGCGGGCGAGGGACGATAGTGGTGCGTACCCCTATGCTGTTCAGATTTTTTCGGAGTCAAGGATAGGTGAGATGTGCTAACTGAGGCTTGTGGGGGGCCGTTTAGAATCGGAGCAGTCGGATGTGGAGATGGAGGTTGAGGACGAAGATGATGATTAATTGATTAATTGATAGCCCGTAAGGCATTAGTGGAGGGGAAGATAGGTGCAAGTGGAATGCTACATGCATATAGAATACAGGCGCCGTATACATTACGAGGCATCTTGATGAATCTGTGCTACCGATACGGTTATATTATATCTCTGCAAGATTGGCAGGCCGGCGATACCGCAGCCAAAGATGCTCGCGGCGGTCTATGATTATTACCGCATTAATGCAATGTATTTTAACTTATTGCTACTTTGCAAAAGACTCCTAATGCTTTATCCTCCTTACTACTTCCGAAATAGCCAAAATGACGACATATGATGAGCCTTATTTCTTTAGCGGTACATTCAAGCCCACCGCCGCACCCACAACCCCCAGCCAAAGGCCCAGGTAGTTTCCCGTCTCTAACTCTCTCGTGTCCACCCACGGCTGCATTGCCTCTGCCGTGCGGCATGGGTGCACGAACCACCAGGACGCACGCTGCAGGTACGGGTGCTCCACCTGACTGATGGCGCCATGGACACCGACAGCTTGCATTGCGACGCGCTGGTCAGTGGGTACGAGGAGGTCATAGATGGCGGGAAGGGTATATACTGGCGGGCTGAGGGTGAAGTAGAGGGTTGGGAGGCGGTAGATTGGTGAGAGGAGGATATGGTAACGGATTGTGTGCGTGGGTTCGACTACTGATTCTCCTTCTCCTTCTCCTTCACGTGAGGGGAGCGAGAGTGATTCTGGGTCATCATCTTCGTCTTCGGGGAGGACGTCGATGGAGACGTCAGTGGGGTAGGTGGAAGCGGATACTGCGGCGGGGATGGTGATAGGCTTTGTGATCTCGAGGTAGACGTCCGAAGCGTCGTACTAGATATTGATACAGCGTATAAGTAGGTGTTTGGGGTGGGCTGTTTGTTCTAGGAGGGTGAGAGCATACGGGCGAGTACTTGATCTGGTAGTCCAGACCAGCTGAGTAGGCCTCCAGCTGGCGGATGAAGCCGTCGATGGCAGCGGCGAAGGTGAATTTAGTCAGGGACGGGAGCTTGAGGGTCGGTGGTTGCTTCTCTGGCTCCGTTGTGCTTGCCATCGCTAATTTGTATAGATCTTGATCGCATTTTTCTCAAAGAAAAAAAACTTTTCGCAGCCCTTTATAACATCACAAATTCACGAAACCGGGTCATTGAAGCTGGAAAAACCACGAGACGAATCACAATAAAAGCCATCTAATGGAGTACAAAGCGAAGAATAAGTTTATTTGAAAATATGAATATACATGTATCCCGTATATATCGACATCCACTCCCCACAGCTCTAAGCTAATAAAACCGCGATCGAACGTATCATCGTCGTCGACGAGAGGTGGACTTCCTTTCAGGAGTTATATAAATAAATATATAGCGTTTTTCTGGAGATCCGCAAGACGCCCCGAGGGGTTGTCTCTGGCAACTGCAAAGTCGTGGAAGCGGTTGGGCTGCAGCTGTGGCTGGATCGCGTGAATATTTTTGATCTGAGGTTTTCGAAGAGGGTTGCCGGGTCGCGAAAGATTTTATACCCGAAAAACGCCAAGACAACACCAAAAGCGGGAGGTGCGCGCAACAGCAGCCTGACCGATTGGGAGAATCTCATCTCTTTGGGCTTGGCTGGAAGGAAGTTTTATATGATGTCGATTGAAAAAATCTAGCACTTGAATTAAAACTCATGGAGAGTTATTGGGAATCTATTATTGTCAATCCATGTTGTCGGACCCTCGACACCAGATATGTATTTTCAGGGGTGAATTTCACGGACTTGAATACCTACGGCATCCACGGATGCATGATATTTTCTGGGTGCTAAAATGTTCGTTCAAAGAGGCTGACTGGGCCTCCAGCCACTCCATATTGAACCAGGTCCGCCTAGCTATAGGCATTTGCAAGTAAATAAGTGCTTTGTGATGGGGGTTTTGATTGCAATCTACGATATAATCTTGCAATTGTGATATCAAAACTTCGCTGGCCTGTACTAGCTTGCGTGATATATGTTCAAGTAGCATTCGCATTCGGGCAACCAAGATGTTCCTTATCGGCATATCCGGGAGGAAGTCAGGGTGGCAATGACTACTTGAAATATGTGCCTCATAAAATCTACTTCATCCGATGGCGGTCCACGTCGCATTGATGCATCGAGGTGATAAAAGGTGTTAGATACTGTAATACCTCTCAACTCTTTTAGCAATCATATTTAAGGATTTAAATATCTTACGTATGAATTACCAAATTATCCCAATGCTCAGGCCCAATCAAAAATATTATTAGCCGCGCAAACTTTGCGAATTCATCTGTCTCGCGCTCGATCAATGCGAACTTGACTGAAGTATCCACATACAGTATATATTGGATTGCTGGTTTGAATAGGCGAATGCCGTAATCCTCTTCTGTGTTTTATACTGTCACATAGCTTGTAGGGGTTCGCCGAGGTCGTTGCTGCGTAGTTGATATACATGATAGAATAACTAATCGTCGGAGTGTTCGCAGGGGCGCGGAGAATACCCATTGAAACTTAACTACAGGCTCCTGAACAAGCGTGGCTGCAATCGATCAAGAATTGGTGGTTTCCCAGCATCCTTGTTGTTCCAGGTACTACAGAGTTACAGCAATGTATGGACTTCATGAATATATATGGCTGGAGAAGTAAAAATGATCAAGCGACTGCTCAACGAGAGCTCATTCTGCTCTCTGCATGGGGGCTATATCGCATCAATCGATGAAACCACACTAGGTTCTGGAAGGTAGCTGAAAAAAAAACCATTCATCCGATATTCTTGAGGCATTCCTGCTAGTGAATAGCGAATGTATTTGGTAGCGAAAATCGCTCACTCTTTGATCTCCATTAATAGAAGAAGGTATTGCAATGCGGTGATTTCTTGTACCTGAGCATGAGAGCTCGGGGCAGCCACGTAGTTGGCTTGCCTCGCGAGTTATCTACTCCAAGGGCCTGATGTACGGCATTATAATTCCGATAATATTGTTCTAGCCTTGCATTCTGCCTGACTAAAATTTGGCAAGGATATGATCAAGCTTTTAGTTTTCGCTTGGGGATGTGGACATCTATTTCCGAGCCAGACATTTTCTCATCTAGCGAGTTGGTATGTAAGGCCAGTAACCTGGTCCACGAGATTGAAAATTTTTCTTTCTACGCGCCCTTTGCGACGTTGGATTTTATCCATGCTTACCGCGCTAATTTGCATGGGGGTTCTTCAAGAACGGTCTGAGCTGTCGGTGGAAAAATTCTCAGGAGTTCCAACTGAAAAATTAAAATGGGCCACGGACCTGGTTCATCGAATGCGGCATCTGGTAAGAGATGCAGGACATAGCCATGCGGTCTTGATGTCATCCGCTTTCCCGTGTGTACGAATATATTGAGCAATATTTTTTTGTCAATGTACGAGGCACCACACCTCCAGCTACTATAAGTGGACTGCAGATGTCATCTTCAATGCATTTGGTAATTGGTTTATGGCAGTCAGGGGTGGGGGATCCTTGTTAGTTTGGATGGTAAGACCTGGGTTAAGCGCACAAGCTCGAGCTCGAGAACCCAAAGAATCATATTGATAGCTCATTCAGAGAAGGGTGCCTAGCTCAGACAATCCAGCGGCGCGGTAGGGGATGGCCATCGATTGAGAGGGGTTCTGCTTCAGGGTCCACTCGACTGCATTGCACATGCGTTCGTGTATGCTGGCGTTTTCACAGGTTGCATTCGATAAAATTGCGTCGGTTGTTAGCGAGTCCCACGATGCACGTTCCTGATCGATCAGGCTGCAGGGAGGCGCAGCAGCTGGATTATTTCTGCTGCTGTCGTCATAAGTTTCGGTCGCGGGGTTAGAGCTAGAGCAGGATGGCGATAGCCCGACGAGGTTGCAAACAAAGCGGAGGAGGAAAAAGAATTGTTCGCGCCTATAGCAAAATTCTCTCATAGAATCATCACAACATCGCACAACGCGCAGAGCCTAACTTGCTCCTGCTCAGCTCCACTTGATTCACAACGTAATCTCAGCCAACCTCTCCGTCAATATCCCAATGCAATGGATGCCTCTTGCACTAGATCCAACGGAGATGGATCTGATGACCTGAGCTCCAGCAGCTCCTCTAATTTTACTTCGACCGAAATACCAACCGGGTGCAATCCAATCCCCACCATCAGGCTGATTGCTCCTACCGCACCTCGCGACCTCGACGTCAGAAGTATGGCCCCCGTAAGTAGAGGTACCCGTACATGTAATAATATGCCTGTCGGCATGATTTTTTGTCAGAGACAACAGCCGTTGACGAGTTTCAACCTCGTGCTACAGAAAAGTACTCGCTTATGCAAAGCTTAATCGTCACCCAGCCAGTGATGAGCTCTCAATTTCCGCTGGTCGACCAGGGTCCGTTGCCCCTCCATGGATGGCTCCATGTGGATCAATCCACAGCCCCAAGAGCCGGAAAAACCACAGTTTCGAAATTTCTATGAGCGAAATATCAATGTCGCTCGGTAGATTTCTCGAGAAACTGCCATCCAATCATCTGTGGCGTAGTCGGGGGTCTCGCCCAACCGGACGCGATAGACTTTGGAGCATCTGCATGCGGAAGTGTTCGCATTCGCATGGCACCGTCCCCTTTTGGGTCTGAGGAGCATGCTAGCCAGAAATACCACATTGCAGCTCTGCGTTGCAAGTTCGTGTGGGATATCCCACCATCCAACAAATTTGGCTTTCGCACGCGGTTGGAACCTTGATTTCAACTGCAGCACCCGAGATTTTCGCCTCTTGCAATTGACTTTCCCTGCGATGGCTGCTGGTTCTTGTGGTCATGTTATTTGGGTATGCCATGGCGGGCTTTAAAAGCCTATGCGCTCTCCGGCAGTTTACAGGTTTTCTGCAGGAAGCACTGTATCTCGGTATTCATAAATTTGATAAATTCTTTCACCGCACATTCCCAGGCCCTTTTTAATCCGGTGCGATGCCTCGTCGCACCTTCGAGTCGGAGCGCAGCGTCGACGAAATCGAAGACGAAAAAGCTGAGGGCGCCCGAAGAATCAACTTTGCGGATGCAGAATCGAGCGAGCTGGGCCCAAGAATAGGGCGCCGCTACTCAACCTCTTCCAACATCTCTGGCTCGGTACGCCGGAGATCTGTCGACCCAGCAGTTGCACTTCCTATCGAATATCGTAGTGTTTCTACCGCAGTTGAAGACGTTAGGACCAACTATGTCTCAACAGCCAAAGAGACCAGGAGAGACAGAAAAGGAAAGAAGACGGCGGTGGACATCGCGGATACGGATTATCACACCATAAGCATCGATGAAATTCTTCGCCGCCTTTCATGTTCGGCTCAACAAGGTCTATCAACAGAGCAGGTCGAGCGAAGGCTCAAAGAATATGGTCATAATGTTCCAGCCAAACCTCCGTCTCGATGGTTCCGTCGGATCTTCGGCTACTTTTTTGGTGGATTTGGTTTAATTCTTCTCGTCGGTGCTATACTCATTACCATTTGCTACAAACCACTTGGTCGTCCACCATCACCAGCGAACCTAGCGCTCGCAGTTGTTATCTTTATTGTTTTCCTGGTTCAAGCCTTCATGAACTTTTGGGCGGACTTTTCTACGAGTAGGGTGATGGCTTCGATTACAAACATGATTCCGGATGACTGCCTAACACGCCGCAATGGCGTTCAGCACAACATCTCTGCCATAAATCTTGTCCCCGGAGACATTATTTTCATCAAAGCAGGAGCTAAATTGCCTGCTGACGTCCGATTTCTCGAAGTTTCGTCAGATGCCAAGTTTGACCGTGCTGTCTTGACAGGTATGCGACCCTAGCTGATATTAATATACTGTGTGTGTCTGCTGACTAAATCCTCTTAGGCGAATCTGTACCTGTTCCGGCTACTCTTGATTGTACCGACAAAAATATGCTCGAGACGCGCAATATCGGTCTTCAGGGTACCCATTGCATTTCTGGGAGCTGTTTAGCAATTTGTGTTGCGACTGGTGCCCGGACTGTCTTTGGTCGTATTGCCGCTCTAGCTGCTGCCCCGAATACAGAGAGAACAACGCTCCAGAAAGAGATCCTACGATTTGTCTTTATCATTATCGCTCTGATGGTTATCGCCAATGTCATTGTGCTTGGCCTCTGGGCAGGTTGGTTACGCAAGGATCACCCTAGTTGGATCAGTGTTCCCGTCCTCATCGTCGACGTTGTTAGCGTTGCGATCGCCTTTGTTCCGGAAGGCCTCCCTATCGCTGTTGTGGCCTGCGCCTCAATCATCTCAAACATCATGCGGCAGCACAAGATCCTTTGCAAGAGCCTAAAGACTGTGGAGACTCTTGGCGCAGTATCTGTCATTTGCTCAGACAAAACTGGTACTCTTACGAAGAATCAGATGTTTGTGACGGAATGCTCTGCAGGTGGTGAGAAGATAATAGCAGATGAGGCTGGCAACGAGATGATCAAGCAAGAGAAGCGAAACACTAACAATATTCCTACTGTCACTGGAACTGCGCTCAGCCAACTTCGCACTGTCACTGGTCTCTGCAATGCTGGCGAGTTCGACGCAACATCGACGCATCTACCGATTCATCAACGCAAAATTAACGGTGACGCCACCGACCAGGCTATATTGCGTTTTTCTGAGACACTCGGGAGTGTTCAGGAACTCCGTAGCTGCTGGAAGAAGGAATATGATCTGGCTTTCAACTCGTCGAATAAATTTATGATCCGTTTAGTGTCTATTGTCGACAGGAGAGCCCTTGCTAGGGCTCTACCTGCCCAAGAGGCTCTGGCGTTTAGTGATGAAGATTTGATCTTGTTCATCAAGGGTGCTCCGGACATCCTTCTTCCACGATGTCGCTACATGACCTGCGCTGATGGCGAAACCCGTGAAATGGATCACGAAGCAGTTCAAGCTATCGAATATATCAAAGATAGCTGGTCTAGGGAAGGCAAACGAGTTATCCTCCTCGCCCGCAAAACCCTGAACCGCGCAGATATTATCGCTTCTCTAGATAGCAATGCAATCGACCCCGAAATAAAAGCACACGCTTCCAGCGGGCTCTGCCTTGTTGGACTCGTTGGCATTGTCGACCCCCCGCGAGATGACATCCCTTATGTCGTCACCACTCTCCGCAGAGCTGGTGTTAGGATCTTTATGGTTACTGGCGACTTCAGACTCACTGCTCAGGCAATCGCCCGTGAAATCGGCATCATCACTGTTGACGATAGTCAAGTTGATGGGTTTGAGAGTCTCCAGGCGCAGCCTATCTCGCTCATTGATACAGAAAAGAACGTGTTCCCTTCCACGCTCGACCCGCGTCCTGAGGAGATGAAGGCAATAGTTCTCAGTGGTCCAGATCTGCAGGAGATGAACGACACTCAATGGAGAGCATTGTGCAAATACGACGAAATAGTTTTTGCCCGAACTACGCCGGAACAGAAGATCCGTATTGTCCAGGAATTTCAGAACGAGAAGCTCATTGTTGCGATGACTGGCGACGGCGTCAATGATGCTGCGGCATTGAAGAAGGCTAACATTGGTATCGCTATGGGCAGTGGAAGTGACATCGCTATTGAAGCCGCTGATATGGTTCTTTTGGAAAACTTTTCTGCCATCGTCGCCGCTGTCAGGTATGGACGTGTGGTATACGACAATTTAAAGAAGACGATTATATACTTGCTCCCCGCAGGCTCATTCTCTGAGTTTTGGCCCGTCATGACTTCAGTTATCTTTGGCATCCCGCAGATTCTTAGCAGCTTTCTTATGATCGTCATTTGCTGCGGTACGGATTGCGCTGCTGCTATCACGCTCGCGTATGAAGCGCCCGAGGCCGATGTGTTGTTGAGACCGCCACGAGATCTCAAGAAAGACCGATTAGTCGACTGGAAACTGCTCTTGGAGGCTTACGGTCTCATCGGGCTCGCGGAAACCCTGACCAGCTTCGCCATGTCGTTTTGGTACCTGCAACGCAAAGGCATTCCGTTCCGTGATCTTTGGTTCGGATTTGGAGCCCCAGTCCCGGGCCTGGATCCGCAATATGTCGCTGACAGACTAGCCGAGGCTTCTTCGATATACTTTGTTAATCTGGTCATAATGTAGGCACTCTCCAAACCTAGTTTACATTTTGCGGACAGTGTGCTAACTTGGATTTACTCTAGGCAATTCTTTGTTCTCATGGCAATCCGAACTCGAAGATTGAGTTTGTTTCAACATCCCCCACTGTTCAACAAAGGCACGCAAAATATCTGGCTGTTCCCTGCCATCGCATTTGCTTTGCTTGTCGCCTTCTTTTTCAATTATACCCCGCCGCTGAGAAAAGTTCTCGGGACAGGCGATGTGCCGCTAGAGCACTGGTTCCTGCCGGTTGCTTTCGGTATGTTTATTTTGTTGGTGGACGAAGCGCGAAAATATGGCGTTAGGAAGAATCCGAGAGGGTTCCTAGCCAAGATATCGTGGTAGAGTAGATGAGAATTGGGAATTTGGGTTTAATTGGCGATGCAGGATGAAAATAAGGGTACACGTGTAAATATTTACAGGTTGTTCATGTGCGCAAGTGGCTGTTCCTTTGCCGTGTTTGTGAAGGAGGGCGATATTAAATCTTAATCAGTGTCCGACAGTGGTGTTCAACAAGTTAGAAGACGGCCTTGACACCGCCTTCAGCGTTAAGTACCTAAGTATATACGTATAACTTGTAACAAAATGAAATACAATAAAGTTCTACTATATACCACTATCTACGGCTCTATGAATATGGTTAATATCGAAATAGTATAGTATATGTTTGCTGAATACTATATACTAGCTTGATGATGGCTCAACATCTTAGCTGATTTGGGGACTAGATCTTGATCTCGAACGAAGCGATATCTTGATAAGTTGATTCAATATCTGTCTTATCAGAAAGGTAGAGAACTCCTCAGTCGAAATCTAGCTAGCTCCCAAGGCCATATCGGCAGCATTTGCCGTGGAAGCTGGTTATGCGGACTCAGTACAGCAGCGTTTGCCGACTTCAACTTCTACAACAACACATTTGGGTTGCCAAAGTTTCATAAGTGCGTAAAATTAACGGCATTGTGAAAAGAGAGGCTTCGCGAAGAGAGCGAGTTTAAGATAATAATGGCGCATCATGCTCCGAATGAAAACTGAGCGATTCATTGAATGACTCAAACTATTCGTTTTCCTAGCCCGCATAGCATGCTTGTACACAAAAAGCGCCCACTCGCCCAGTACGGTGTGTAATGCATGCAAGCCTGGACAAACTGTGGTTAGAGCATCAAGTTCAAATCGTCATGCCAAGGTAGATCCTTAACGAGTTTCAGGTACGTTTCAGCATCTCCTGCGGCAGCTGAGATGACATGATGACATCTGAAGAATGACATGTTACACAGATCGCAGAGTATGCGCAACGGCAGCCGCATTTCTATTTAAATTTACGCCGTCTGCCGATATCGATAACCGCAGCAGGCCGGTTGATAATAAATTTAACTAGGGCCTTCCAGTGAGATTACGCTACAATATTTCTCCGTCCACGATCGAATTTTGTAAAGGTTGCAAGAATACTATACATTCGGGCATCCCCGGCCTATCGATATTTTGATTCGTCTCCATTTTTATCTTTCATTTCGCAATTTCGTTTTTGTCTCAGTCTATATCTATATTGCTTATCAGGCCCGTCGTCTTACATTTGGGCCTTAGCGCCGTTCGAATTCTCTGGAAGCATCGTCCCGTGCAGAGTTCTGTCAGCAATATAGGATTCTAGAAGCGACATCGACACTGCGATATATATACGTACGTACGCTCGTGCGCACGGGCACGTATTTGGAATCTCGCGAACTCTAGCCCCACTCTCAGACCTGCTCTTTCGAGGGCATCAATAACATGGTCGAGCAAGTGGGTTTCGCCCTGCGCCACGAGTATCAAACTTCTGACAGACACCTGCAGCAACCTATCCCACGAGGCTTGGATCAGAAGTGTATTGAGCACATGCATCTCTGCCAACATTTGGGCAGCAAGGGAGTGAGAGGTAAGCACATTTAGACTTACGTCAGCAGAACTATAAGACATATACGTATACATCTGCAAAGCTTTATAATTTTTATATACTTGCATACTCGCCAGTGAGTAGATATACGTAAGTATCTCGTTAGCTAAGCCGGGTATGCTGACGCGCTTTTTGGTGTGGAGGAATATAGAGATTGCGACGTTTCTGGTCAACAAGATTCTGGATGGCAGCTGCGGGGCCAAATTGGATGCAGAGTCCATCTGTAACTTCGCACTTTGGGATGACGTCTACTGTACGTATTCTTCTATGGCTGCATTTGTAATAAGATTCCTGCTCTTTCTCGTGTTCATCTCCTTTTTTTTAAAAAAAAGAAAAAAACAGAAAATTAAAATTAATATTGATGTGTCTGTATACTTGAAGGTTGCTAATGACTTCTGGAATTGGACACATCTATACAGCCGGCATGCTCCGACAGTGGGCATACATCGAAGATCACGTACCCTGGTCGCCTGTGGTGTCTATAATACAGTTGGCCGCCTTATTCGATCCCCACGGTTACGAATCCTACATCTCATCCTGGCCTGCGGACGCCTCAGTGCTAGCGATCGCGGCGAGCTTGAAGGGTTCCGTGTACGACAGCGCGCTGGAAAGGGCGAAAACATGGGGTAGCAGCCCTGATAGGAAGGGTGAAGATGTCATATTGAAGAGGTACATGATATGGTTAGAAGGATACGATGGGTGGAGAGGGATTCGAGATGGGTCGCCGTGGGTGGTGTACAACTATACCGGTAGCTTGAACCATGCATTACCGGAGTACCCTTGATGGGAATATACGATTAGGGGCGGTCGCTGGTATTGCAGTTAGTCTGAGGGGTGCACCTAAGGGCCTGGTGTTTTATCCGATGCCGTACCATTAGCCGCGTGGCGTGATGTAAATCACCCCAATCTCTCGCATGACCCTTCATTATGGTAGTTTAGCTAACGCTTGCATGTCTGAGTGGTAGAGAACGACTAGGATCCGGTAGTGACTACGAGCATTGAAGGCTTTATTACGGACGACATATTATGAATTTACGAGCAATGAATTTCGCGGTAATCAATTAATTGCCGCCTTTATGACAGACGAATATTTGGTTATTCCTTCATACTTATACGAACACGCCAATGTAAAATATAACGCCATACAAGTGCATATAATCCGCCTCCATATGGCATGTGGATAGTATCTCGCGATTAAAACCAATCGCCAACGTATAGGTGCTAAAATCAAGCCACCCCAATCCGCGTGTGTCCTAGAACTCTAACTCTCCTCGCTATCATCTGCACAAATTTGCTACGTTCGTAATCCTCGATGTACCAATTGTACTTATCAGGGTCCCACAATGCTGCAAGCTGCAGGATAGCGATGAGCGATGCAATCTCGTTGTCCAAGTGCCCCTGGTTGTTACTGGAGGTGCTATCGGTCGGTGAAACCACACTGGAGAGCTTTCTGATAGCCCCTTCGAATGAAATGACCCAAATTATTATTATCCAATATCACACAGTCAGAAGTGACAAACGATTGTGGCAACAAAGCGACTCACTCCTGGCTCGGGTAGTATGCTCAAACAAGACAGCGATGTAGATTTTTCTCCAGCCTTCCATATTGTTCATTATGTGCATTTCTTTAATCTGCGATATCAGTTTGTCGATATTAGGCTCGGTGAACATGGCGAGTAGGTTCTGCAGACATTTGATGCGGACAAGTTCAACCGCGTCTAGAGGTTTATCAGGATGGAAGCATTGGTAGGATGTGTTCAATCAGCAGCGATTACAGCGTTGCTTTTTTTTTTTCGTGTCTCGGCTATTTAACGTACCTTCCAAGCCCTCCGGCTTCATTTTGTGTAACGCAAATCGGAGCTTGAGATCTCGCATGATATTTTCGGCTAATCGAGCGGGTACGAGATGGGCTATTTGCGCTTCAGAGCATGTCTTGGCCGATTCGCCAATTGGTAGAGGGAGCAGGTAGGATGTTGCTATCTCTAGTTTCTAGGATGATAGGCACTAGATGATATTTGAAGGGAAGATAGGATTTCATTGGATATGGAGACTTGGTGTTGTGATAAATGATAGGATACATGATTGTGGGTTCATGTTGTTACCATAGAATATCCCGAGAAGCAGCTATACACAGTCTTCGATTCAGCAGTCACAGATTGATTCTTTGTATGAATATAAACGGACGAGATTATTCTCGATTGAACTACGTTATATGAACCCATATACTTTCTATTACAGGCCATGTTAGGCCTTTGATATAAATATCATGATATCATCTAGCTATCACCGCAAACAGTGGAACACCATTCAGACGATGTGTTGTTGTGGTTGCACGCACACGAATGAAAATATATTCGTAGGCGTCTAGACGCAACAACGTGAGAGCTATGGCTTAAGAGGCTACGGATACCCCGAGACTACGGATATATATAAGCGCACATTGCCTCGCCTCGGTTTAGCGTATTATGGACATTGTATTGCAACAAGGCTAACCCGGAGGCTAAAGGGAGCCCTGCTTGAGCGGCGGGTTCTTCAGGTTCGGAGCTTACGTACGTCATGACTCCATAATCCTGCCTCCGAGCGTGATAAGTACCGTGCGACTTTGGAGTTTGCTGACAGTATAATGCATAGACGCGTGGTTAAATTTTGTGAATCTAATAGAAACGACGCTTCATGATTTCGCAGCTAAGTGGCGACTCGAGCTATTGTGGAAGGCTTGGTACGTTGCATTTCTTTGCGTCTCAAGCGAGTGTGTAACGTAAACCAACTACGCTTCGCACCGGAGGGGAGCAAGCTTCGCGCTGTCTAATAATGTGTCTGAGACAAACCTCCAGGAACAGGTCCGTGCGTGCGCATTCAAATCTCATACATTATTTAGGTTGAGTCAACGAGAGCGAAATGAGAATATCATGAGTGAGTAGTCAGTCATTAGGTTATATGTTATAAGCGTAATATCCCAATTGGATCAAACTTCGAATGAAAAGCCTTTTTTTTGCCAAGATAAAACAATATATTTCTAGTTGTATATATCTAAAAAAAGGGTATCTGGGCAAATAATATTCGCCGCTACCCCCACGAGGCACTAGAAGCCACGTATGACAGAGTGAATGAGAAACCTGGTCTCCTTTGTTCTGTCTGTCGGATTCTCACGATATCCTGTGAAACCGTGGACGAAAATAGAGCTAGGAATGGTCAATGCGTTGAGCATCAGTAAACCCAAGGCTATATCAGTAACCCTTTTACCGAGGCCGAATCGGGTTTGCGGGTGCCTCCGGCAAGTCGCGAGACACACAGCTAACTCCACTTAGGCCGGCATATATCGATAATCGCAAAATGGCAAGATGACTGATAGTGGCACGGTACGTATTGGCCTTGTCATATATCAAAATTTGCGTTGGGGGGGTTTCGCCTGAAAGGATGAGGCTGGTCAGTCGCCAGATACATGCAGGCGACAGCCAGAGAAAACCAGGTGCATTCGTGAGACAGGGTCTAAACGAGTGGTACAAGGGCTCGTTCAAAATCTCCAACCTAGAAGCCCCAGGTTTGGGAAAGTCTAAAATACAGAAAAATGCGAAAAGATATTAATCACACGACGGCGATATCGTAATCGTATGCGGTAGTTGTTGGGATTCGAACGCAAATACGAAGGCACATGTTGAAGGCGAAGGCGAAAAGCCACGATCAGACGTCATAGGGCAACCTTCCTACTGGATAGCTCTCGTATTGTGATATGCTTTCCCCCCCTCCTCGTCTAGAGAAAAGCCCCGCTGTCACCTAAAGCAGAAATATAATCCATCGAAATATCTGGCTATTGCAGTCTTAGACTCTTAATTGCTTTG
Organism: Drechslerella coelobrocha; assembly: GCA_036971555.1. Classification (NCBI taxonomy): domain Eukaryota; kingdom Fungi; phylum Ascomycota; class Orbiliomycetes; order Orbiliales; family Orbiliaceae; genus Drechslerella; species Drechslerella coelobrocha. The sequence goes on from JAJTUH010000006.1 coordinate 2,368,639, forward strand.
TCAGCATATTGTAGAGGGGCGTCAGACTCAGCGCACCAAATTACGGAGATGTGTTGTCTGTCTTATGCAATTGTCTTGTGCTTCCATAAGCGAATGATGTCTAGGCCGGAAATCAGCGGACTTGAGTTCGACTTCCCTCAGCAATTGTTCGTGGGGTTGGGGGGCCGAGGATTTAAGCATTTTAGACGTGACCAATCTTTCATGGCCGAGGTTCTGTGATCCGTAGCCGCCCGTTGGGGTTTGAGGTTCAGCCTTACGAATCATATCATCAGATGTACAATGTAGACTCGCTGGTTGTTGAAGGAGCGCCTCGGGTAGGATGGGAATCGGCGTGGCGTCGCGTTCGTACAGAAGGATGGTAGATTACTATACTTAAATTCCACCGTCCGAATGTTGAGACATTGACAAGGGTCACTTGATAGCGAGTCTTGAATATTTCTCGCCATCTGCATGGAATGTTACTGGTTGCGTAACCATCGATTGCGGTGGGTCGCATTGGTGCTCGTGAACTTGCGCTTTGTTGAAGCTTGTTAGATGAGATGTCACGCAAATGTCGCTGATTCGCCGTCGCAAAAAAATGGGACTTGCTGTCCGTTGGCCGGTCATTTGTCTGACGTGAGAGAAGTGGCTCGCAGTTGCCCTGAATTACCTGCGCAGCAACGCCGCTTTTGCGCGTAAACCGAATGAGGCGTCAGCTGAGTTAGGAAAGGTCTTCGGCGCCGGCGAGCACGAGAACAGACGGTTTCTGCAGCTACCGAGAGACATTTTGCAACCTTTAGGCTCCTACGAATGATAATTTGCGGAGCTTTGGCTCGTTCGAAGTCTTCCTCTCAGTCCTTTTTTTTTTTTTTTTTTTTTTCTCCCTCGAAGATTATTTTATTTTTTTCGGCTTTCGTTCATTTCCCCTCTTTGAATAAAGGCGTCGACTGCCTTTGCGAAAGTACAATAATGCCAAAGTACCGTTGCGGCACATATCAACACGTCGGCGTCAGATTACCTCCATTATGGCTTCGACCGCCTTGCGGAAATTCGAGATTGACATCGAATGGTTAGGGCAAGGCCGGAAGTCTTATGACGCTAGGAAGAGGTATGATCGGGCTCAGAGCCTCCGGCTGTATATATAAACCGTCCACTAATCACCCATCGCTCATGCGAGAGAGCGAATATCGACACCAAGAAGGGAAATAGACACACTGTTATATATTTGAGATACCCTGCTTTCCCTAAAAATATCGTTAGATATCCTTTCTACATCGACCATCGAGACGGACGCATCCAATCGATATTATCAACACTTCAATTATCATGGTGGAAACACAGCTTATAGATCGTTTAGGCAGGCGAGAGGATCCAGCGGACATAATGTTCGCCTATGCCTGCAGCAGCCTGGGAAGGGAAGGACTCAGAGGTTAGTGATGAGCAACAGGAGATGTGTTATTGTTTTAAACAACGGTGTATTGACCTGCTCGATGTGATGATTTAGACGCCCTGGATCTTGTCGAGTACTCGGTACGGCATGACTACAAGAGATGTTTCTATAAGGGAACGACATCTGGAGCGGAGCTGGAGACATTCGATAGCGAATTCGAGAGCGGATCGTTACTGAGTCGTTTGCCGAGACTAATGCAGCGGGCGGATGGTACGTTGGTGAAACCTTCGCTCTTGGATACCTGGTTGCTTATTTTGTCCCCTGTCCAATGGTAGATATGATCGGAACATGGCCCGTCCTTTCGCTCACGACGGCGTGGCAGATGAAGGATATTCTTCAACTGGCCGCGCTGTTCTCGCCGGGGAGGTACCTCGAGTATGTGAAGGACCTACAGCCAAGGGAAATGACCATCCTGGTAGCCGCAAGGTTGGAGGCAGCCGGACATGAGGCGCCTCTAGCGCGTATTCTAAGATGGGGCGGTGGCGTTGAATCGTGGGTGGTCAATGCAGAAACAGACGAGGAAGTTAGAGATGTGCTAGCGAGGTTTAGGAAAGTTCGAGAGAAAGCAGGAGTACGCCAAGAGTGGGACGCGATGTGGAGTGGCGACTTGAACTGTTGAGCGTTAGATACCATCTCTCTGTTCTGATGCTTTGTGTGTGTTCGTTTGGGTTTGTCGTTCGATGTTCATGGGCTGGCGTTAATGTTTCTTTCTGTGGGTCTGTCGTTCTTGAGCAGGTGTATTTTGCTGGTGATATCAAATGGATAGAATAGATGGCATTTGCTTGTATGCATCCGCTTACGCCTGTCAGATGCCATTTTTGTTTTCATAGGATGGCCTTAATCTTTTGAATTGGAATGGAAGCTGAAGTTCATTCAAAAATCGAATCAATGTCCAGGTTAATTATAACGTTTGGTGATGATGCTGACGGATGCCATCATGACTCAGGTCAGCATGGGCTTGTGTTGCGATGTGTTGCAGAGTCAAACAACAACGCAGATCTGCAACACATCGCGAACCCAGCTGACGTCCCCCAACACAAACAGCCTTAGCTTCGTCTCGTATTCAGACACGATCCAATTGCAGTCCATCCATCCATCTCATATCAATATCCATCGACCCCTCCGTTCATGTACGCGCTACTTCCGTCTCCACCAGGCCCCATCGTCTCTAGAATGCATCTCCAGGCCAAATGGCATAGACTACGATGGAGTCGTCTTACCAGCTTTAGTAACTGTGACAAATCGACCTGCTCCCACGACATGACAGCTGCCGTTTGACTCGTCTGCACTTGCTCATTTCGGCCTGTCTCTCCATGTGACGGACGTGTCAGTTTCGTGACTCAGCGGGCTGCCAGCCCCGCCGTTATTGGGCGCTTTGCCCCTCAATTGTTGCGACCTCGCGCCCAAGCTCGCGGTCAAATCGCAACGTCGGACGGTGACTGGCTTGTTAGACAGGGGGCTTTGCTGCGAGGCATCATCTGCTCAACGTGAAATTACTTCCTTTGCCCGCTTTTCCTTTCTTGGTGCGTTTAAATTTAACTTATTCTTCTGTCTGTCAAGCAAACACCCCCAAATAGATACTTCCCTACCTATATATTTCTACTGACACAGCTAGATTTCCCATTTGCCTTTCTGTTCCCCGCTCTTTTCCCGACAGTATTTATTCTCTGCGATCGCCATCATGTCCTTCTCCCAGAACACCGCCGACCTCCCGCCGACATCGCCTGTTGCTTCAGCAGACGATTCGAATCCAGCTGTTACCGAATCTTCTAGCCAACAAACATCGCGACGAAGACAGTTCAACAGGCCATTCCCGATCAATCCTGTGAACCCTCTGAAACGACAGCTGTCAGACAATATGGAGGCCTTGATCGCGCAGGCAAAGGCTTCCAAGTCTTCTGAAGGAAGCACTGCCTCAAGGGCTGCTCAGATGGGGACGATTTACGAGAAGCTGGAGAGAGAACTGACTTGCAGCATATGCTGCGAGCTATTCAAAGACCCCGTAACGCTTTTGGACTGTCTTCATAATTTCTGTGGTATATATAACCCATTTACGAAGGGTCTAAGCAAATGGTTAACCGTTCGGTAGGATCTTGTATCGTTCCCTGGACCCAGGGTAATACGTCTTGTCCAGCCTGCCGTCGGAACATCCGCGGTTGCGCAGATGCATTTGCCTTGAAGCCGATGCTGGAAATGCTCGTGAAAGAGAGGCCTGATCTAGCAGTTTCTGAAGACGATATGAATGAATTTAGAAACACTTACAAACCTGGGCAACAGGTTGGTTCCCTTACTTAACCCATCTGAATAGTTTCGGTGCTAATGTTTCTCCGTAGGTGCTGCCAACCCTTCGATCTAATGAATCTGGAATGGATGACTTTATAGAGAACGATGATATGTCTGAGAATGACGAGGAGGATGAGGAGGATGAATCACTCCGAATGCCTGACCCCGGATTGTCTTGGGATCCGTGTCCCTGTTGTGCCACTGGAGAAAACGCAAATCCTCTATACACCTGTCCGGATCCGATCGTCGACGGTGACGCATCTGAGGCATGGTCCTCTGTCTTTAAACAGCATAAGAGATGTCGTACATGCAGCAGATCACTTCCGTTTAACACCTCAGCAGACGCTCTCCGTCCCGGATTTTGCGCCCGCTGCGGGAATGGGCACTGCGGCTTTCTGTTTGGCGATTGCCCCGATGACCCGACTAACGACTACCTGTACAGTCTAAGATGTAAGTCGATATCCTCCTCGCAGAATTACTAGATGCGGTTACAACCAGGTGTTAACCTATGGAACAGCTGCTGGTGTCTATGGGCCAGAAGGAGACCGGCCTTTCGTGAATTGGTTCAACCATAACGCTTATGAACAGGATTCTTTCAAGAGATGGGTAGAGTCTGATTCTAATAACCATACGTGGAGTTCACTTGGAGAAGAGATGAGAGATTGGATATTCCGGAATAATGATAATACCATTCCGTTGGCTGGCCCGTTTGAGATTGGTCCGGACTCCTATGTCTGCAAACACTGTCTCCCACAGATCTGGAACTCGTTCCTGAACGAGTTTATAATCTCTGAGCGCGAGAGGCTGGGATGGACGGATACGAGGGCGAAGTGTTGGTATGGCATAAATTGTCGAACGCAAAGACACAACCCCGACCATTGCGCACGATTGAATCACGCCTGCGACGAAACTCCGCTAGCAGAACGGCGTGAAAATCGCCCAAGGCCAACTCCGCGTCTTGAACAGGTGACGCATACTGGCAGTGTACGAGACAATATGCTACCTGGAGGAAATGCATCGCCGGCACCCCAGGACCAGTCAACAGTTCCAACACAGATACTTCCTGTTCCATTGGAAGCAGAAGGATTGGCGTCAATTTTCGCAGCCAATAATGCCTCATCAACCGCCCCTGCCCCGGATACAGGCGAACCTGGATCCTCGAATTGAATCGCGGCAGCGTCTCGCAAGAGGCGCTACTCTCAGATATCTACTACATTGTCACCAAGTCAGTCTGTTTACAGCTTATCATTGTCAAATCCGGAGGATTCGTCTCAATCTCAATCGCCAAATCCGCATTTATTAGTCACAACTAGAAACTACCAGTCACGAGGCACACAGACACCGCCTCAGTCTACACCCGCTCAAAACTCATCTCTATCACCCTTGCCGCAGAGTCCAACGATATATAATACGCCATCTTTTACGCCTACCCGGCGTCGACTTCCTTCAGCACCCTCAAACCGCCCATCGCTCAGAAGAACGGAATCAACACCTTCTTCCACACCTCCCGACCCGCCTCCATCATTTGAATTAGGAGATGATCAAGATTTCCAAGATTTTGAATCTCTTTCACAGCCTTTACCATCAGCTATGGCTTCCATGGACCGACGAGGGATGTATCGCCCTCGTCGCCGCCGATGCCCACCAGAGCCTGGGATAGATATTCGCCAAATATGGGCGGACGAACTTGAGCTAATTGAGTTCATGGCAAATGCACGCGAGAGCTCAGGTAGCTCAAAGTATCCAGTTCTCAATGAGGTTCGAGAGCGGCAGCTAGTGCAGAGCCAGGATGAAGGTGGCAGCACGACCGCCGGAACGAAGCGGCAAAGGATTCGATTGGATTAGCCACCGGGAATCCCTGTCTGTTACCTTAGCCTTAGCGTCTTTTGTTGAGTCTAGACTGCTTCTTTGTATAAATTTTGCATTTTGGACATTATTCATCGAATATTCTGTTTTGTCAATATGGGGAGGTTTTGTTTGATCTTTGTCAGCAGATTGTTCTTCGTGTTCATGTCTTCTTCTGTCATGACTCATTTACTGTATTTCTTTATTTTGCCTTCGGCTGCCCTGGATTAAATTTGAAGTGTTAGCCCGACTCGATTTGATGTTCCTCGTCTAATATATGTCGGAGCTTATTAGCGGATCCTCCTTGTTTCAAACGCGCAATGTCGGATTTCCGACTGGACAATCTAGGCCTCCAAAACGTGGGGGCCGTAGTCATGCGTAAATACCTATTCCGGCGAGATGTAAATGTCACTAGAGGGCACCGTCGTCTCCTTCCGTGCCGAAAAATCATTAGATACCCGAATAGTACCTATCAACTTAAGAGCATTGCTTCACAATCGTAGTTCCAGTCGCAGTTGCACTTGGTCCTTTCTGCTTCGAGCGCCTGGTCTCGAGGCTATTGGTCCTTAATGATCTCATGGTGTTGTTGCACATACAACGACTGAAGCTTCTTTGAACGCAAAATCTTCAGTGATATGCAACACACGACGATACTGCACTGCAAGAAGAGGGGCCGGAATAAGATGTCGCCTTCACAAAGGTCGCCGCACGATCGCGATGTAAAAACCAAGGCAGAGGACGGACTATTACAATAAATAAATATACATGCACTGGCTTGTTCTATTCTCCGCGGGGTCGGGCCGATATAACGGTAGCGTTGCCATTTCAGCAGGAAGCCAGCCGAAACACCGAGACTCCGAGAGAAATCGCCGAACAACCAGATTTCTAAGCAATGAATATATTATAAGCTGCCCTACAGAGTGTCAATTTGGCAACCCCCGATGTTTGAATTACGAGGTTGTACTAGGTGGCAGGATTGGAGTTAACCCCTGTTGTAATAGTCTATCAGTGTCAGCAGGGAAATAGCGAGTCCTTGACGACGTTCCCAAGACTTTAAGACGTGTTACAGACGTCTATATGGGGCATTGGACCGATTTTAGTCAGCTTCCGCGATCTAAGCCACCGTCTAACACTCACGCAATCCCGTACGGTATTATTGTAGGATGTTAAGTAGATTCTTTCTTCTAGTGGATCTTCGAAGGGAGTAACGCAGTATTTTTGGCAGAGATTTTAGTGAATAAGTTGTCTTTATGGTTGCCTATCCGCCGTAATGATATGTTGTATATAGAATAAATGAGTGGAGTAACAGAGCGGTGTGAAAAGCTACAAGAGTCAATACAAAATCGATGCGAAGAAGTCTTGTGTTGGTATGTAAAATTGCAACAATAAACTGGAATCTGCAATCAGCGTGCGCATGCTGCACGCTGTTGAACAAATCAAAACAAATATGCAAATGGACTAAGGCTAGCAAAAGATATTGGATGCCGGCGCTCTGAGTGAGCGATATATTTGCCCTATCATGATGGGAATAATATCCGATAGCCACAAGAAACCCGGTTTAGTAATACGCAAACCTTATTCCAAGAACGGTTGCAACGATGAGACCATAGCTCTAATAGTCAGGTATATCGCCTGGCCTGCGAGTATCGGTTCCGTATCAAGATCTACAGAGACCAACCTGGAAACTCATGCTGGGGACGAATTTCATATTTCGTTCCCATAGTACGCTTATTCCAGGACTTGTGGAACTTCACAATTTTCCCCCAACGAACCTAATTTGTCCCCTCGAGCGCCCAGTTCTCGTACTCACCGTCGCCCTGATTCTCAACAATGATAGTTTTGCCTTGTGGGGTGGTGATGATGGTAAAGTGAACGCCTTCAAAATCGTATCCAGACTCCTTGCCACCTTCCTGCCTGTATTTGCCAGCGACTACGACAGCATTCAATCCCTCACCTGAGAACCTTTGCACGGTTTTGTTGCGTGAATTGCCTCCGTTTTTCAAGACTATCAGCATGTCTATTGCCAGCATCGTTAACAAGCCCGGCGAAATTAGCTACTAATGAAGCCACTGTGATACTAGTCACGGTACTGTCGGTGTCTAGATCTATAGATTGTACGCTGTTAGCTCCCTCAGATTCGAGTTCTGTTACGGGCACGAGTGGAAATGGTCTCGGGATTATGCTTTGAGGCTCAAGTTGAGGAGAGAGGATGGATATATTTTAGGTATGAGGGGCAGCAAAGTAAGATTGGGATTTTGACTATGTTGAAGCAATGAAGCTGAGTTCGGAGGGTGATATTTATAAATATTCACCAGGCTCAACCAAAATCACGATGCACAAGGACTTGAGCTGCGATTCTAGTGCTTCCAGCTTAGATACGCAACCATGGTCTATTTCCCTCAGCATATGAATATGATGCTCAAGAACAGCCCGAACAGAATGAAAATTGCTAAGAATAGTGTAAATCCAAAGTAGCAAGACAAAATTATAGTATGGCAGGCTGATCCATTGTTACCCTAAAACTCACTGGCTGGCATGGGATAGTGCGCGGAATAAGGATAGAGGCTGAGAGCCAAAATCTACCTTGCAGTTTGTTAACTGCGCGTACCAAAGCAAGATGTCATGAGTTGCCGGATTGAAGGCAACGGTAAAAACTTCAGCCGCATAATTAAAAGGCTTTCCAAGCAGAGGTGAAGAGCAATCAATTGATCAAAACATGAACATGTTACAGTTAAGAGGCACAGCTGGGCCTACAAGTACATAAGATGGTTGTTACACCTAAGCCTTCTGGTTGTTTGTATGCGGGTAATGCATTGACCTGATCCTGCCAAACTTGCCGTACGCTCCATTCACGAACTGCGATGCATCGATGCTCCCAATGATCATAATTACTGCCTGCCCAAGCACAAGAGACGCAAGGCCACAACAAATATGCCTTGCCAATCTAGTACAGGATGTCGTAATTATATGCACTGTTATTACTGATTGTGGGTAGCTCATGTATATGTACCGTTCAGGAAATTTAAAAGAGAAAGATACAAAAAAAACCTCGCATGTGGGTTCTTACCCGGATGGTGAGAACCAGATCTTTCAGGTATATGAAATCCAAAATGTACATAAAGTCTTCCGAGTTAGAAACCCAATTACCGGCATGCATACTAGGAACTAAGCAACACTGTTCTTTTAGCCTCGAGACCAGGCGCTCGAAGCAGAGCTGTTCTTTAGCCTAGCGATGGGTTTATAAAGAAACTATTCTTGGGCAGGCCGCGTATCAAATATGCGATCGTGCGAACGCTACAGAAGAAGAGGGTTGTATCAATTGGGCTTGTTGGTTTGTGGGGGGCTGTGTGACACGGGCTTTTGGATACTCGTTATGCGATAAAAGCATCTTATAGAATATTTATGTGGACTATACAGGCGATATTACAATTACGCGGCGATATAAATCTTATAATTAAACACTCATCGCAAGTAGCGTGAGACTCAAAGCGGCTACACGCATACATCATCATATCCATCAATATTTAATATGGATCATCCCCTTGCGCAAGCTGTATTTGTATTCCTAATAGGCAAGGGCAAAAGTCAAAACAACCCAAGACGCGTCCAAAAGTAGACTTCAAAGGAGCAACTAATCAAAACAATTGCGATATCGCTAAAAGCATTGCACGAACGGTCGCCAACTGCAATATCAAAGAAGAAAGCCTCTTCGAAAAACTGAACCACAGAATATATTTTCACAGCATCTCACTAAATCGGCTAGGCCTCGTGTCTAACCCGCCACTCTCCACTGGTGCCTTTCCAAATTTGTCATCAGCACTACTATCTGGCAGTCCACTGAGTCCGTAGCTTGCTGTAGGTTGTGGTAACTGAGCAACTGGAGGGCTCTCCGATTTCGTGGTAGCTGGGCCGATGTCCGTTGCACTCTCTGCAAACTTGTTATTTTCTCCCTCATCATTCGCAAACTCGTCAAACAAATTCTTCACTCGTGTCGCTAGCTGCGTGTCTCCAAATGTGTCGTGTCTCTGTGCTGTAGCTGTACTTCCGTCTCCATTCTCACCTTTTATATCGCTGCTGTCAGAATCCGAAGAGATCGATGATGCCCGTCGGTCGGGTATGAAAGCTGGCATTTCATCCTCCCCGGCGAGCCCTGGATTGTATGTCGCCGACGTCAGTGGCTTGTACATGGGAGAGGTAGCATAGAGGTCATCTGAAGAAGTACTGCTCCCTGAGCCCGAAGAAATATACCTCTGCCTGGCCGCCGAGCCAGCATCTAGTCCCTCATCTCGGAATTCCTCGCTGCCGCCATCGCCCTTATCTTCGTTGGGGACAGCGGATACTGCTGCACTAGGCAGTGCAATTTCGCGCTCTGGCATCCTTTCAGTCGAAGAAATCGACGAAATTTCATAGTCGTCGTCATCTCCTTCTTCTCCCAGATGTGGAATATATCCAGCAGCTTTGCCCTTGTCTCCCCTGGAGCTGCTACCCCGTCGAACCAATCGGTTCTGTATGCCAAGCCATCTTCGCTCTCTCTTCGCTGCCTCATGCATTTCACGCTCGCGCTCCACTCTCGCATGTTCGGCTTCGGACATAGGCTGTGGTTCAAGTTCTGTCATGTCCGAATCAGAGTGCGAGTCTTCTACGTCTCCTTGTTGGCGCACAGCGTCTTGTTCGCCGGCTACTTTCTGGGCCTCTTTCTCAGCTTTGAGTTGTTGCTTTTTCTGTCGTTCGGATTCCTTGTATTCGGCTTTACGCTGACGCTCTTCAGCCTTCTCGGCCTCTCGGCGAGATTTTACTGCTGCTTTCTCAAGAACTAAACAAAAAAGTCAATTAGTACTTCAACACCGATTGATTATGACAGCCGAAAAGTGCCGAAAGTCAGGATGGTTTATAGATACAGGGGGGTAGATAGGGTTAATACTTACCCTTCGCCTTTTTCACTTCTGCCTTTGTTCCAGCTATTCTCTCCGCCTCCGCTTTCTTCTCTTTCTCCGCCTGTTCCCGATCCAGCTTCACTTGATCCAACCGCGCCCTCTCTTTTTGCGCTTTCTCGTTAATTTCATCGAGGATCGGCTGCACGTTGCCCCTAGCGATCCGCTCTAAATCTTCGCGATCGTACCACAATCCGCCACCCATATTGATTTTGCCCCTCTTCGCCTCTTCATCAGCATTCCGCTTCTTCTCGTACTCTTCGCTTAGGATTTTCGCCTTGGCATCCCATTCGGCCTGCAAATGTTTTGGTATTCGACCCTGGTCCTCGGCAACTTTGGTTTCCAGCTCCTGCATACGGGATCGCACATTTTTCTCAGCGACGGACATGAGCGCAAGGTATTCGCGTGCTTGCCGATCCTTGTCCACCGATTCCATCTGCTGTGTAAGCTTGGCTGTGTCGGACTTGATTTTGAGCGAGCGAGCGTAATCTGTTGCGTCTGCCGGAGGCTTCTTGCGGATGGTAGCAGGGGTAGATCGAGTGGTTGCAGGTTGAGTTGATGAGGAAGTGGCGGAGCGGGTATTTATACCTGATTTTTTCCAGCTTGGGGGAAGTCCGGACGCTTTACGAGCTTTGTCGTGCTCTGCCTGCAGTCGAGCTAACCGGTCCGCAGCAGCTTTGCGAGCAGCCTCTTCGAGGTGAGGGTAGTATTTCATCTGGCGCCTTTCTGCAGATTCTGAAGACATGACAGACTGGAGTTCGTGAGATGCGGCGATCGATGCTGCGGCGAGGGATGTCTTTCGGCCAAGTTTGGTAGTAGCTGGAGGTTCGAGAGCTGGTACTTTCGGTGGTGAGGTAGGTATGTGTGAGTAGTATGAGCCTGGGGGCATCGATGTCGTTGTGGCAGGAAGTTCAGTCCGTGTGAGAGTTGATTTGCTCGTGTTTTTGGACATCGAAGCGCTGGCTGCGCGGAGAACGTCGGACATATTCTTGTCAATCTGTGCCTGAGATGAAGGAGATTTGGGAAAGGCGGCGGCCAACCGCGCCTGTGCGTTCTGCGCAGCTAGAGCATTGATCTTGTTGATATCATAAGCTGGGGTGGGTGGTGAAGCGGTCGCGCTTACGAATGCCTTTTTGGGAGATGTGCTCTGGGTTGCTAGGCCAGCTGCTGCAAGAGCACTTGGTGTCGATTGAGGCCGCGAACGAGGTGTCGGGTCTGTAGAACTCCTTTCTCTCACTCTGCTTGCAGCTTTCGATGCTGGTTTTGAAGGGGTGGTTGGCCGCCAGACCTCAGGGGTTTTCAAGGAGTCGCCTGCCAGGAGTGCGGCCGCTGTTGCGGTGGGCAACGGACCCGGATTCCATGGTTCAGGTGATTTGATGGCGTTCGCTAAGGATGCGGCCGCGCCAGCGGCAGGTAGACGGTCGGCTGGTTTCCAGGTCTCTGGTGGTTTTGACTGAGAAGCTAGTAGAGCTGCTTTTCCAGCCGACGCTTCGAGGTTTCGAAGGCCACGCGTGGGATAGCTAGGTAGGTCTTTTGGCTCGGCTCGTTTAAGGAGTGAGGCGCTTGCTCCTATATAATACCACAGATCAGCGTATACGCCTAACAGACAAAAAAAGAAAAATGCCAATAAGATCTAATTGATCGTGCATATTATAATGCTCGATACAGGATGAGAGGATCTCCGTACCTGCGACGGATAAGTTCTTGTTCGTATCTGGTACGGGAATATCTGCGCCTCTCCCCGTATCGCTGGCCTCCACGAGCAATCTCCGACTCTGCATTGGATTGCTTATTTCGGATCTAGGTGTGGAATAAACAAGGCCGTCGTCGACATCAAATCGCTGCGCGGACGACCCCTACCAAAAGCGTTTAGTCAGGCGTCATCTCGGGTGGTTTGAGGATAGGAACCTGCGAAGGTGTAATTCGCTCGATATCCTCCTCCGAAGCGAAAACCAAAGCGCGGTTCAAAGGACGGGACTTACAAAGGCGGATGGCTCGTTCGCATCAGGCGGCCGTTCAGCCGGTTTTGTATTGAACATGGCGGGCGTATTCGATAACAAAAGGGAAGGCTTTCAGCCTAGGGTTTATGTTTTTCTTAGAGTTGAGCGAGAGCGACGGATCTGGGATCAGAAAATTCCGGGCAGGACAGGATAAAGCGAGGCCCGAATGCAATTTGCAAAGATACGGTTTGAAGTTTAGAGTTCAGCTGCGCTCAGATGAAGTCTCAGATACCGATTACGTAGAGGCGAGTTTCGAAAGCAAGGCAGCCGTGCTGTGGAATTTGGTTTGTTTGTGTTGTGTGTTGCGGTGACGTCGATGTCGCAAAATGTGTTGCGAGATCGAAAACACAACACTTCACCTGACGTCGTCGTCGTCCATCGGCTCAGGCCGTCGGCCACCATCAACCACAATCACAACCACAACTACCGAGACCAGCGCCAAGAGATAGAGGACTCGAAGAGGGCTTTCGACGGAATGCGAATTGTCCGAACGGATATGCCGACGAAGATGTGAGAGCCAGCCAGCCAGGCGGACGGGCGGAAACAGAGGTGTGGCGCCGAGCTGAAAGGGCTCAGAACGTTAGAACGAACAGGGACCAACGTTGAGAAAGAGCCCTCGAGACGGCAAAAGTTGAATCTCAACGATGGTGTATTGAACTAACAAGCGAATGTGCATTGCGCATGCACGCTGCTCGCTGCCTGATGGTATGATTCCAACATTAAACGGCAAAGCATCTTACATGCGCTCTCCGTGAACAGGCGGGCTGGCTCGCATACACCCTTTTTATCATCAAGCAACTAGAGCATCAGCCTTCCCGTTTCCCTGATTTTTGCTCGCGGCCAAGTCGCCAGAGACTGCCGCATTGGTTCAAAGTTTTAGCCTCCCTCGCCACCAGCCGTCTCGCTCGATCCCCCATGCATGCTAGATGGTACCAAAGCGCATGCACATGTCTATCTGCTAATACCAATCGTGCCGTTTCGATCGATCGGCCCCTGTCGAGAGCTGCCCTGGTTACGTCACAAGGCGCATTCTGCAACAGCCGTTCGTGTTGCAGGTACTTGAAGCGGTGCCGCTTTACATACCGAGGTGTGGTCTCACTTGCCTGTCCCGTTCGGGAGCAAGCCACGAGTCGGCCGAAGAATGCGGTTTGTAATTGTCATGGCCATCTCCGAATTGTCTTATGTCGAGCAGTGCTGAGATAGGTACTATTCCCTCCCGGACATCCATCGATGTCCACATGCACCAAGCTCTCTGATCATATGTGCTTTCCTGTATATGCCTCTATATTGAGGCACTAGCGCTATGGAGTATACCTTTGGCTTTATTTACTTAAACAAGCAGTTATAACATGCATAAAGTGGCCCCACGCAGACATAATGCCGATACCTATTCCGATATCTCCGGCCTGTTAGCCGCAAATAGCTAGAGATTCAATGTGAGTTCATATTTTTGATGGTGACTGGTGGCTGACTCGCGATCGAGAAATGTCGGGTGCATCGCAATACAGCAGTTTGCGCAGACGCTGAATCCAGAAAGGAAAGACGATGTAAGAATAATGATTTTTCATTCAATCAGAAATGCCTGAGCAGAACAAATGCATACGAATCTAATGCACAAAACCAATGTAAAAACACCGAAAGCCAAAACGAAAGTTAGGTAGCTGCAACCGCTCTGTGGAAAGGACTCGCTGTCATCGCCGATATCTCGTTTATCTGAACTTTGTCAATTTGTTGAGCGCTGAAATCAACCCTGTAGATATGAAAGTAATTGTTAGTGACTCTTTCACAGCCATTTTGCAGTATGTCTCTGCGGCAGAAGCAACTGGTCGGTAAACGACAGTGGCCACAATGTTCAGAGACTAGCAAAATGGTGGTGTACTGGAAATAGGATAATCCCAAACATACCGGTAGCACCTTGCGTTAGGGTAGCTGTTGCTTCAGTATTCCTCGTCCCCACGCAAACTGTTGTTACGTGGGAAACTTCCCTCTCAACTGCATAGTCATTCGCCCATCTAAATAGCACCTCGTCCTCTCGATCATCGCCCGCTACGAACAAAAAGTCCGGAGCCCAAGTCTCCGGGTTGCCATTTTCCTCGCCACAAACAATCTCTAGCACTTTTGCTGCCGCAGTCGCTTTGTTGTAGTCACTTGGTTCGACGACAACAGCCTCCTCGAGCGGGACAGCATGCACACGCTGCGTACCCTCCATCGAATCGTTGATGTGGTTGACACACTCGGCCGCCTGGCGAGATACGAGGTTCTGGTCCTCAGCGGCGCCCGTGTGCCAGATGTAGCTAGAGTGGCGTTTCTCAATAGTGGTCCCTGGCGTACGTTCCTTGTAATACTCTAAGATCTCTCTCACGCTACTTTGCCATACCAACGACGACGAATCGATCATTTCGATCCAGGTACCTGTGCTATGAGGCCGAATGAAACATCCGTTTTCGGCGATCAGCCCAAGCCCAGATACCAGTCGGAACGGCTTTTCCAGGTCTTCTGGTTTACGTGACGACATAACGTAAACGATATTGCGAGAGTCGAGGAGCAACTCGTTCAAGGTGTCGATGACCCGTTGAGGGCTGCTAAGGATCATCCTTGCGGAGCTCACAAATTGTACTAGCGTTCCTTCGTAGTCAATTAGGAAAATACGCTTATCTGCACGAGCATACGCATCTCCTACGGAGTTTATTGATAACCGTGGGATGGATGTGCTGCCACGACGTTGCTGTTCAAGCCAGGCCTTCTGCTGCGTCGCCATAAAAGATGCGACCCAATGAACCCCAGTCTGGTGCATCACGTCGTCGTTGAGTTTCTCCCAGCGTGCTTTTTTTTCATCAGCTGGCATCTCAAGTGCCTGGTGCATCGCATCAGCACATTGGCGATAATCCCAGGGATTCACACTAATGTCAGAACCAGCGAATAGCGCTGATGATCCTGTGAACTCGCTCAAAATAAGCGGGGAGTGCTTTTCATCCTGGCAAAAAATAAACTCGTGAGATGTGAGATTCATCCCCTCACGGAGGGAGGTTATAACAAGCGCATCTGCGACCGTCAGTAAAGCCAAGTACTGTGAGAAGCTGATGTCTTGATGAAGGAAGACGACAGGAGAGTGGCCAAATGTTGCAAAGCTAGCGTTGATTCTAGACACAATATCTAGAACAGTTGTCTGTAGCTCGACGAGTTCGGATGTTGATAATGCCACCTGAATCAAGGTGACTTTGCCGACCCACTCAGGATGGCTTCGCAAGAACAACTCGTAAGCTAGCAACTTTTGACGAACTCCGCGGACATGATCAAACTAAAATCCCACTTGTTAGATTCCAAAACGGGTTTGAGGCAGGCGGTGGAGACTTCTTTTAGTAGAACCACATCAGAGAACGGGTCTTACCTTGTCCCGGGCTACCAGAATTTTTTGGCCAGCATATCTATCCGAAATTACTTTGGTAAACTCGTCTACCATAGGATCCTCTCTTTGCTTGCTGAGCCCGATGGGGTCAATCCCGATCGCTGAACTCACGACGTTGACAAACCGCTCCTCTAGGTGAATACCGCTGGGGGTAGCCTCGACGTACAAAAGACGGTTACAAGTCTGCAGGAAATGTCTCGCGTATTCTTCCGTTTGAAACCCGACCAAGTTAGCGCCGAGCATCCCTTCCAAAAGTTGTTTCCTGACTGCAAGACACCTGTAAACCTCTGAGGATGGAAACGCAACGTGAAGGAAAAAGCCGATGCTGGCTTCCGGGATCTTGTCACGGACCATCTTAGGAACAAGCAAAAGATGGTAGTCATGAACCCAGATAGTGTCACCTTTCTTGTAGTTCTTGATAATTGTATCTGCAAACACTTGGTTTAGAGCAACATAGTATATCCAAGAATGGTCCTCATAAGCCTTGCTCTTGGGATTGTCTGGGATCTGGTAATGGAAGACAGGCCAGAGAATTTGTTTGCAAAAGTGGTTGTAATGGCCGTCAAAATCACTATCCTTACAAAAGACAGCGAGTGAGTCGTGCTCATCCCGGAGCTTGTCTTCGATTGCGGCCTTGACACCCTCGCTCAGCGCGTCAGTGGGCATACCCACGGTTCCGACCCACGTCACCTCGTCTACGCCTCCTGCCTCTAATGCGGCATTGACTGCGTTTCTCAGGCCACCATTACCTCGCTCGGCAGGCTCGACAGTCCATTCAGCGCTAGCAAAAAGCTGGGATTGGTCGGTCAGAGTTGCCTTGCGCTTAGGCATAGGTAGCTGTCTGGGTGCCCCTGAGACAGCCTGGAGCTGGTCCGCAGGAACTGGGATAGTTTTTTTATTCTCCAGGATTCCCCGAGGGGGGGGCGAGGTGGCCCTCGAAGTGGGTTGTGTGAGCGTCCGCTTTAACTTTGGGGGGATACTGCTCTCCGGGCCGGGCGGCCCAGGCGACGCAACACTGGCAGCCGGAATGGCTGATTTCGCAAAAAAGATTTCATCCGCATTTTGGATTGGAGGGGTTGGCGGCGGCGACGGTTGGCGAGAACCTATGCGTGAAGCAAGGGATTGAATCAAGCCGCCGGTAGGCTCGTTGCCCGTCTGCACTCGGAGAGTGGGAGGACGCTGAAGAGCAGTAGCTCGTCGACCTCGTTCGTCCTCTTTCTCCGGGACATGGAAATTAATCGTGTATGGGAGAGAACTATAAATTCGGCATGGATGATCAGATTCGCGGTCAGCCAACGTGGTAACGGCCGTGAGAATTCAAATTTTGAGAAGATCAAATTCGGAAAGGCAGATGTGCTTACAGGGATGCAACGAAGAGCGTCATTTTTGAGAGCCGGTACCGAAGCAAAAGCTGCCACCGCTACTGATACAGACCGTGAGAGAATGAGACGCTCTTTGACGCGCGGGAGATGGTTGTCGTAAGACGACACCGGGGCTTCTGATGGTAGTTATGGCTGGTGGGGTTGTTCAGGATGGCGGGGCGCTGTTGATTGGTGTTGGTGTTGAGGAAGGAGTGACGTCGTTAAAATTCGTCTCGAGAACTGTTTCTTCTCCACCAACGTCACAAATGATCGAATCAATTTAACCCGGACTTTATACGCGGCAGCAGGGACGAAGGGAGTTACGAGAATGGGTTGGTCAGTTCAAGTCAGTTCAAATTTGTTTAAGTCAAAGGCCTTTTAGCAGCCTTATATAGTTCATCGCGACATTCTCCAAGCTGACACTGGGAATTGCCGCAATACAAGAGTTTTCTAGCTGAAGCTTCGGATAAATTATACCTGTCTCATGAGGTATATAAGTCTCTGGGCACAGAAATGTGCATCTAGCGGGGCACAAAAAGATGAGAAAATATTAACAAAAGTCTTTGCACGGGATGAAGCGCCTGCTCGTGATACGTCGGAAACNAGAAAAAAAAAAAAAAAAAAAAAAAAAAAACCCTCAATCACGAGAGCCCGGGCTCATACCGGAAACAGTCGAAACCCGTGAGTTGTCAGGAATGCTGGCTTCCAGCCTAGGGAACAGGGCCCTCCCGCGGTGCCGAAGTGGTCAAAACCGTTCCGATTGGACACAGCTTAATCCTGCACCGTGTTGGTCCGAGCTTGAAGGCTTGTTCCGTTGGCTTTTCAGCGCCCTGGTCCGCTACCGAGTCCCCGAGACTCCTCCGCGCCGCGACATTTGGCCGTGTAAAGCACAGGGAACGCTCAGAGGGGAAATCGGGCTAGTGCTTGAGGCACTTAGCAGATCTGATTTGGCTGCGTTCGAAGTTTTCTTGTATAGGGAGAAAATGCAAACCTCTAGCAGAGAAATCGACTTGACTTGCCTGGAAAGTTCTAAGACGTTTGGCCGGACCGTATTTGCAAAGCTTCAACACAGCTACTTGCTTTCCGATCCGGGCGATGTTCTAGTCTAACTACTGTTGTACAGGCTTGTCGCCTCTGCTGCGACGTAACTGAACTTTCTTGTTTCTATACCCAAATTGATTTCTTGAACCTTATATTGCATGGCATTTATCTTCCCCTAACTATTTGGGTACGAACATTCCGTACATTGTCGCGGAAGCGGGTCAGCTTTGTGCTAGCAAATCCGGATATCCGACTGCACTTTGTGCAGTAAAAACCTTCGCGTAGGTGACCGTCCCAATGCAATATAAGACATGAATAACACAGATTGTAAAGAGAAAGAAATACATTAAAGAGTTTCTAATATACCTGCTTGCTCAATGTACATTGCGTGCTGCC
Source organism: Drechslerella coelobrocha (assembly GCA_036971555.1). Lineage (NCBI taxonomy): Eukaryota > Fungi > Ascomycota > Orbiliomycetes > Orbiliales > Orbiliaceae > Drechslerella > Drechslerella coelobrocha. The sequence continues at coordinate 2,387,331 of JAJTUH010000006.1, forward strand.
ACAGCTGTGTTATATACTAATCCGAGCCGGTGTTTCTATAGATATATGTGGTAATACTCCGGGACGGAATATCTACGACCCACATCGGCATTTTGCCAGCGGATAGATAAGTGTTTCTTATGTGCTCTTGGTTCTGTTGAGGGTTCTAACTAAGATCCCGAGAAGCCCGGCCCTAAGAACATGACATTGCCCCTTGTAAATCCCACGCTACGCTCCACATATAGAAACGCCCCGCCTCATTGCATTCGTCTAGCCGAGGAAAACGGATAAGTCCAAGCGGTTGTATGCATAGATACCTGTACTTGAGGATTCCGGTCCCTTACTACTAGAGCAAGATCGATGGTCGCCCTAACGGATCCACATAAGCCCATCGTTGCTGCTAGATCTTATCTTTTGGTCTAGCTTCGAGCCGACCGTTGATTCGATTAGACAGTAGTGTGGGGGGGCCTTTAAAGTTTGCACATTGATCTGAGCACATCCCAAACCTTCCGTGCCTATTGGAGCAGGCGGGTACGCCGTACTGTTATTCGAGCTATTTACGTTTCATCTACATGCACGTTTACATTTCTTGGGGATTTTTTGACATGCAGCCGCGAAATATACCGTCTTGCTCCGTGGAATGCGAAAGCTAGGGTGAATTCGCTATGTAGGGTGCAACTGCTGGAAGGATGCTAATTAATAAGGTATCTATACAATAATATAGCGCTAGGATCTTTTCGCCACTTTGCACAATATAGTAAGCGATATATGCATAATCAAGCCAATTCCGAACATTTATCGGGCGAACTACAGCATTCGTAATATCCTAAACAGTCTAGGTCTGTATAGCGAGACAATCGCATTGTCGGTTCAAAGATCGAATCGATCCCGGTGGCCCGTATAATAAACTCATCCCTGCCCGCCATCTCCACAATTAGATTAGTTATTATGCGAAACCAAACCTGAAGGCATATTTACTCGGCCCGTCGCCCAGGTTAAAAAGTCTACGGATACTACTTTGATGAGATTATACCCTCTTATCGATGCATTGGTCGCAACGCTATCTTAGTCCCTCGAAGAATAGCCAAAATCTTGTAACTATCTTTACTGATACACATTCTGTGTCAGTAATGACCCTATAAATATCAATCTTAAGATAAAAAGACATTAACTGTCACCATCCGGATCGAAATAATATTATATTATACAACAATGTTTACCATCCAGAAAAATAGGCGAGCTTGTGACCGGTGTCATGGTCAGAAGTTATCCTGCAAGCGAGAAACGGCTGATGGACCGTGCGTTCGATGCGCCAGAGCGAAAACAGTATGCCACATTACACCTAGACTGAAGAAAACGAAGCAGCTTTCCATCTCTATATCGGGAATACCTCAGATACATCAATCCGATACCCAAATGGACGATCTATCATTTGAGACACAGTTTTGCAACCCATACTTTGTGAGTTACACCCAGGGCAGCAGTAATTTCGAGACACTTGGCTTTGGCTCTTTGATCAACTCCCCCAAGATATAATCTTTATCTAATGTGATACAGGAAAATCGCAGTCGCTCGAATTCAAATTCTTCGGAAGAGGATTTCATTGGCATCAGTGAACTGCATATTCCTGTTGAAGACTCGATAGCCTCTATTCCGGACCTATCACCGGACATTTTTCCGTTCAAAGGCGATTTCAACCATATTTATGATGATAGGGACGACCCAACTAGCACTCAGCTTCGAGATTCAGATTTGAATAATGTCTCGCCTTTCGACTTAGAAGATATAAACATGCATAATAATACGCCTTTGGTCAATCCAGAATACCTCGATCCGGGTAGCGATAGGACTCTTGAAACATTAGCAACTGACATCCACCTAGAGATTCCACCACTTCAACTTTCGTCACCGCGAATGCTCTGTTCATCGCTCAACCATATATCGCCATATGAATCATGCAGCCCTTATGACCGGGCTGAACAAATTAATACGCTATGCGATTCATCGGAGGCTACGAATGGCGAATTTCAGTCAGCTGTGCCTTATGACTGGATAAATACTGTTATGGAGTTGAATGCAAGACTGTATAGTCATCACAAAGCCGGTCTCTGTACGCAGGAGTTTCCTGAGAAACAACATAGCTTTAACGGTGATACCGAGGCGCCTAAATTTTTCAAAGGCCAAATACCGGAAGTAGATCAAGTATTCATTCTCTCCCAACAACTACTAGAGGTTTATACTCAAGTTCGCCCTAAATTCCGGCAGACTAGTCCGCCAGTGGACGGAAGACTGAAGGGAGACTCACCCCAGACAAAATCGGAAAGAACAGGTTCTATTAAAGTTTCCGAAGTCGCCACAGACTTCAACATTGACACACACGCAGAGCATCTCCCAATTCTTCGGGATTCAGGGTCGCTTTTGCTTCTACTCTCTTGTCGAGAGCGACTGCTACACATCTACCAGAATTTGTTACTACACATCCGAGAGTGGCTTCATGAGAAACCATCTTCTCCGCTTGGATGTACAACATATGTACCCAGTCTCAACATCGGAGCATTTTCCCTGCAGTCCTCACCCAACCTCCAGGTGGCATTTATTCTTCAACTTATGGAATATTTCCTGGGCCGCTTACAGGGGGAAACTCCAACCATCAAAAGCCCCGTTAATGGGCTACCCGAAATTTCTAATTCGCCATCGATGGTTGACGTTGCCGATGTTACTCTTGCTGCGATTAACAACAACGAGGTCAAAGTTTTGCAACTAATCCGGAGGATAAAGCGTATGATACGATAGCTTAAGCAATACCCAGATTAGGGGGCAGATAATGCAGGGTCTCTGCATTACGCAGAGGCGGGGTTTCTTATCTATCCATACTGTCAGCTTCAAATCGGAAAGATCGTCATTCAAGTACTTTTTTAATGTTGGGGGGTATATTCAGATAGTCTCTAGCAAATGTGTATTATATTAGCATCTTTATGACAAACGTTGATGATTTTCTTTTTCTCAGGTGGAAGCGTCTTGAATAGTCCTTTGATTTTCGCCGGCCCGGATCTATAGTTCGTATACCCCTGTTAGTACACTGCTCAAACATCTGTTGTATTTAGAGCTTCTGGAAACGCCGAATTCTGTTGCATGTGCATTTTGCGAGTTCGATACCGGAGAGGTCCGATGGTGCATTGTGCTAGTCTTAGATGGGACATTGATACAATATTCGGTATATTGAAAGTTGTCCTACTATATGTGAAGCCAATAGCTAAGTAGACCGCCTTGGCACAAGGAGCTCTACACTTCAGAGGTATATAGGAGGAGTTTAGCTTAAGTAAAAGTTCGTTATCACGGTGCACGCCGTTGCCTTTTGGTTTGGTTGGTTTGCGAGACCAGTGCACGCCTACAAACTCTATCAGCCTAACTAGATTGCGCGTTATGTATATATGTGGGACAAGATACTTTGGTACACGTGGTAGAGCTGAGGCCCGATTATAAGCTCCGATTCAAGGGTGCTGCTGTCATTCCACCCAGCATGCTGGTACAAAATCTGTAACTTTGAATCTTAACTAGCTTAACAAATTGACAATCGCATGGCAACTGTAATTTCTTGGTTCCGTGGTATATATGCCTAGGAGGCTGGCTTTACGAGACAATGGTATTGCATAAGGATTGCTTCAGAGGCTTGCACATGCCAGGTCGGCATACTGCAAAGGGATCTTGTCCATCGGTAGTTTCTACTAGCTTTGGCGCGCATAGCGTTATAGAAGAATTCTGCACATCGTTTCTATTGTACGTCAGTTCCAGCCTTAGGCTCCGAGCGTCAGGCGGTGAGCTGAAAGAATTATTTTCAGCACTTGATCGTGGTAGGCTAGTATAATGGCAGCACAATAACCATGATGCTCGAGAGGTACATGAGCTGTAACCAATATAGGAAAATATCTGGATAATAGGTATATAAAATCCGAAAATTAAGAATGACGTTACAGTTTTGATAGCGAATATTCCCGATACATATTTATATGTACCGGATTTACCGGAATGCCGGCCTCTGTAACTGATTGTAGAGCCTTCAATATGTTGGACTAGATTCACCAAATCACATTATATTCTATGCATTGATAGTCGTTAGCATATTGGAACGGCCGACGTAAACTGAGATCGTTCACAACAGCGTCGGAGAATTAACTATCCATGCATGCGACAGCCTACATATCTCGGGTACAAGCCAGGCTTTTCCTACGCATGACGCATGACATTCATATTATCGGGTGGAATTTCGAATAGAACCAGTTATATGACGTGTGCGGATGCATAAAGCCTTAGGAGGTTCGAGTCGATGACCCTGGATGTGAGTCCTTTAGTCTATTGATGAGCGAAAGGCTACTATCCGACCTTTATGCCTATATGCGGTTGTGCTGATATATAATTGATATTCAGCTCCGAACGCTGAAGAAAGGAGGCTTGCAGATGTAACTAGTTCACGGCGACATTCAGCATTATAAATATCCTGTATTTGGTGACCGCCCATCCGGCGATTACCCTTTGAGAATTCAAGCCTGCATCCACAGGAGAATTAAGTCCTCAGAGCCTTATTTCTGCCTAGAATCTTCGACAACCGTTTTCTGAAAAGCACAACATTCACAATATTATTAGACCCGGAATAGAGACATGCAGCAAGCTTCGACGCTCTGAGCCTTTGAAAGGGCTTCTGACATCGTATCAAGCCGAATTGAATATCCTCATGTCAGCATTTGACAGATGCTTTTCTGCGCGGCGGCGGCATGGGGCTATGGCCCGTTCTCATTTGGGATGAGAATAGCGGTTAAACTTAGCTTTTCGCATCAAGTTACTTCATGCTTCAGTGCCTTAACTTCGGCCCGGATATGACCTGATACTTGTGGTATATCGTAAGGGCCTAATTTCAGTTCCGCAAATTTATGCTATACAAAATCCGCAACCGGAAATCAAAATCGGCAGTGGAAAAACACGTCAGCTGAGTACAACAACTTCGTTCAAATAGAAATTCTGGATAGATTTAGCAATCTATAAATTTAATCTTATAATTTGAGGAGAAAAATGAGGCTACCTGAATTAATCGAGTTTCAGAATCTCGTAGCGATGGTTCGCTTTATTAACAATCAACAACAATGTAGTCCCAGTAAACCCATTTATGGTTGTAGGTGGCCAAGTTGACAGAACTTATTCAAGGGTGCCATGCGATAGCCGGCCTTAGTTTCGGAAAATTTTGGACGGACATACGCCTGCATATCTGCTCGTTCTCCAGAGTTGCAAGGGATCGACGCACAAACTTTCCCAGGTGGGGTACTAAAATCTGCTTTTATAGATCTTCATGATATAGCAGTCCCACCACACCAGAGTCACGGTCTTGTCACATGATCGCATTCCGATATCTATGTGTACTTAGCTAGGAATCAAAATCAAAAATCAAAAATCAAAAATAACGTGGCGACAATAGTATGAGCTTCTTCCCGCTAAAGTCAATTTTCCAGTATAGTATATATATTCTTAAGGGTATCGAGAGAAAACGAGACAGAGAGTGAAAGCAGAAAGGTTTGGGAAAGTAAAGACCCACGAGTTAACCTATAAATCTTACACAATTGATTATATATTGACCGCTGGTTATTCGGCGCTACCGTGCTGTAAGTTATCTTTGTAAATATAAACTGGAACAAAACTTTAAGCTGAAGAGGCCATCTCGAAAGCATCTGCATGGGAGCTATATATCTATAAATTATGGCGTTCGCTTGAAAGTCCCCTCGTATAAAGGGTACGCATGGCGATTTGATTTTCAAGAAGAGTTTCTCTCCTTATATCGCTCTGGGTACCGGATGCTATATGATTTTCTAATTAAAGTTCTAGCATGCTGGCCATTGAAATACTATATATCTTTAATTCAAATAGAGTCCGTGGGGGCCCACCTATTCGTTAGAAAAACAGCTGTCGACTAAGAACAAAATAAAAACATTTGGATTATATTGATAATGCGATGAGCTACGCGGATTAGCTGTCTGAGGTATGAAACTCATGAGGGTGTGAAACGAATTGAGGTTGACCACGAAGGAAAAAAACGTAGCTCGACGATAAGAAAAAGTTCGGGTGCTATGCACCGGAGCAATTGGGGTCCGAAAGTACAAATTTACACCCTTAGAGATGTGATACTTATATGATAACAATGTAGTCTACTATAGTTGTTTATCTATATATAGGTTGAATGAAGTTTATGCATAGATTATAATTAACATGTTAGGCCTTCCTTATTGTTGGTGTTGTTGCGCAATACTACTGCATCCGGCAGGGCCCGCCCTTCACGGCGATTTTGGAATTATTTCACCGAAAAGACAAATTATATCAAGATTTATTTCACCGAGATGCAAGTGGATTCTAATAAATTTCTTAAGTCAGATTTGCCGACTGAGTTTCACAATTGCTCATAAAGGCGTTCTACCGGACCCTGGAAAGCGACAGGTCCAAGCCCTTTCATATTGAGAAATTTCTCGAGATAGGATATTAGCGACAGCAGATCAAAATGCGTTTCTTGTGTCTCCACGGAATGGGAACCAATAGCAAGGTATGTATAACAGTTTAGAACTTTAGCATTTGAACTTGAGATTTAGCGTAATTTGCTAATAGATAATGGAAAATAGGTCCTGGAAACGCAGACCGGTATGTTCACCTGGTACTGGAATTGTGTTAAAGTCTTCTAGGATTAATCAGGCCATAGCTGCAATAAGGGCTGAACTGGGCAATGGCCATACCTATGATTTCGTCGAGGGCACGCTGCCGTGGACAAAGGCGCCAGGTAATGTCTCTCGCGGATCTTCGATATATACATGTTTAGTATTAACACGCTCCCTACAGAGCTTGGTGATATGTTCTCCGATGACGACGAATATTTTGCATACTACGATCCTTACAAACCCGAGAGTATGCTTGACGCTATCGGCAAACTGGAGAAATATCTGGAGGTCGAAGGTCCCTACGACGGAGTTATCGGTTTCTCTCTAGGAGCAGCTTTCTCGTCAAGCTTGCTTCTTGGCCAGGCAGCCTCAAACTCTAAAGGTGCTGAGACAGGAAAAGGGGCATGCCCGTTCAAATGCGCAATATTCTTAGCGGCAGGTGTACCATGCTGCATCGAAGCCCTTCAACGGGACGAGATTTATCGCTTAACTAAGGATTACCCAGCGCGGATTGCTATTCCTACAGCCCATGTATGGGCAGCCAATGATCCACTGGGGCCAACAATGAGCGCGGTTCTGGAAGCTCTATGCGTCCCTCAAGTTCGTCACGTATATGTTCACAATGAGGGACATACTGTGCCTGGTAGACGAACTCCAGAAGTGTTGCAAAACGCCGTTAATGTAATCCGTCGAGCGATTTGGGAGGTTGAGGCTGCGTAGCATTATCATATCGCGGTCGCTCCTGGTTACAAAACGCAACAGAACGTTATACTACAAGCTTTGGATTTGGCTCCGGCGTCTAGCGGCGTGAATGCGACATGGCTTTCATACAAGACGTTCTTTCTTTCAATATTCGATTTCTTATTAAGTATATATCTATATATATATCAGAGTAAATCGCAGATATAAAGACAATTATTGGTAGTTGGCAAGATATATTAATCAGAAAAAACCCGAGAACCTAAAGCTAACTTAAGAGTCCTTTTTTCCGAGTCTCGGCAAGCCACATGCATGAAGTAGAGAGCGCTAACTGCGATATTTTACTAGCCTCGAGACCAGGCGCTCGAAGCAGAGTACCGCGTTTTATGTACATATGCATGTTGAGATTACCCCTTAGCTAATTTGGTTATCTTGGCATGCCGACGTTCGAATGTCTTCTACAAATTTGGTAACCACTGGAAGACATTTTATACGCCAACACACAATAAGTTATCTTAGCCGTGTCAATTTGCGTACTTACTTGATGATAAAGTTTAAACTCGCTGCATGTGTATTGCTTGTAGACCTAGGTCAAGCTCAGATATATGGCGTGATATTTTTTAGATGTGGTTGCTACTTATTATCACATCAGGCGGCGCGGCCGCGTGGTATCGACGCATGTACTGCAAGTATGCTTACGATTTCTAATACAGTAAGATTTTGGCCTACAGATATCTGTATTGTGAGGAAACAAACGGAGCTTTAATAATGAACTAGGAACTAGCGTCCTATTAAGCTCCACGCTCCGTTGATTACCATATGCTATCACTGCAAAGCTACTAGTTTCCGAGCATTTGAATAATATGGTCTTTATGACATGGTAGATGAAGGTAAAGGGCGGAAATCGCAGGATTGCTGGACAAACAACAGTAGCCTTGTTATGTGTAACTTGGAATCGTTGCGATAGGCTATCTGTGCGGATACTCAATCGAAGCTGCCTAAGATCCCAACATACTAACCCGAGGCATATCTCGAACTTGCTCGTGATTATCCACTTACATTCGGGCTTCTGGCTTATCGCCCGCCTCCTGCATATCCGAAATTGTATTTCTAGATCTTCGGGTATTTGCCTCCGGAGTGATCTAGATTCTAAGCCTCTATTTGTATCGTTCGGAAGACATTGGACGGCTGGAGGCAACCTCTATCAATTCCGAATGATCCGTTCGTTGCAAGGTGCTCTAGTGCTAGTGGTAGATAGGCTACTCGAAGTTCATAGACATAAATATAGCGTCTTATTCATATCCAATCGGATAAGCGGTAAAGCTTTCGGCCCCAGTCTCGTCCTGGCCGAGATACCCTCTGCGGGTGCATGATAATATATCCCATCATTGATAGCGCATATCTACTAGATCAATAGAGCTCACCAGTATTTCTGTGGTTGATTTTCAGTACTAGGGTGCCTTCCCACCGAAATCGCCGAAATAGGTTCGGCGAAATAAAGCTAGGAAGTAGATGGCAAGTTTCAGCAGAATCTAAGAGCCAAGGTTTAAGTCCTGATACTTTATATTGACGCATCTCTAAAATATTTAAGTGTTTAGGTAGCACTACACAACTATAGTATTTTTTCCTTCAGCGCAACCCTACGATTACTCGTGAATTGCAGTTGCAAGGCATGCCACCGCGCCGAGCTCTATTTCAACGGCTGTTTTTACTCTGTTATATACCATATACTTTACCCGTTTAGCTAACAGGCCATCGGAACACATGCCATAAACTATTAAAATTTTGCTTTACAACCTTAGGAGCCAATATTCCACCAACATGGCTGTTGGTCTACTTGATGAAAAGCCCTCGGCGGCGGGGTCTATGGAACCTCTTGCCATTGTGGGTTTTTCGTTTAAGTTCCCTTCAGGAATTGAGGACCCGGAGACTTTCTGGAAAATGATAATGAACGGCGATACTGGCCTGCGAGATATCCCCGAGGATAGGTTTAACTTAGGGGCTTTTCTGGATATCGGTGGTGATAAAGATGTATGTTATTGCAATCAGGGATTCTAGACGCGAGATTTAGCATAACTATATCCATTTATACAGCGGACAGCGAAAATTTTACGAGCTAGTAGATGGCTAATCAGCGAGGACTTCTGCAGGAAAAGAAGCGTAAAGGCTATTTCCTGAGTGGAGACATAGCTGCGTTCGATGCTCCGTTCTTCTCTATAACAGCAGAGGAGGCTGGAGCGATGGACCCCCAGCAGCGGTTCCTTCTTGAGACGACATACCACGCCATGGAAAATGGTCAGTTTTCTTCGTCCACGACTTTTGTTGCGATCCGCATTCAATTACTCATTTTTATTTTATAGCTGGAATAACTCTTGATCGGGTTAATGGAAGCAAAACTTCAGTACATGTGGGATGCCTTTCCCACGATTATCGGATTGCTAGTTGCAAAGACCCCGAGATGGCTGCAAAGTATGTAGTTACGGGCACAGAACTCAGTATATTGGCGAATCGTTTGAGCTGGTTCTTCAACCTAAAGGGACCGAGTATTACTGTCGAAACGGCTTGCTCTAGCAGCTTAGTTGCTCTGGATTTAGCGTGCCAGCTGCTTCGAAGTGGCGAAACCGATATGGTAAGTCGATTCCGTGCATCCACATGCTAGTTCCGGCCCCAACGCTCTAACGGAAAGGACTGCATATGCAGGGTATCATTGCAGGAACTAGCCTAATACATATGCCCGACGTCCACATGTATCTTGACAATATGGGTTTTCTGTCTCCAGACTATCGTTGCCACAGCTTCGATTCTCGAGCCAATGGCTATGCACGTGCTGAAGGGTTTGGTGTTGTTCTTGTGAAGCGACTGTCAGATGCTATTCGGGACAACAACACCATTCGCGCGGTCATCCGCGCCACAGGCAGTAATTCAGATGGATACACGCCAGGAATCACGCAACCTAGTGGGGATTCCCAGGTAACTTTAATCGCAGAGACTTATGAGAAGGCCGGCCTGTCGTTAAAAGAAACTCGCTTTTGCGAAGCCCATGGTACCGGCACTGTTCTCGGAGACGTCATCGAAGCGCATGCAATCGGCGCCGCTTTCCGCGCGGAACGCAGCGCAGATGATCCACTATATCTGTAAGTTGCGTCGGGCCTATTCTACTACGGTGAACCATACTCTCGGGTCACATAATACACCCGGCATTATTGTTCCGCTAGCCGCTGATATAATGTATATTACTATTATAGCGGCGCCGGTAAGGCCAACCATGGCCACATGGAAGCAGCTAGTGGCATTGCGGGTCTGATCAAGTCAATCCTGATTCTTGAGCGTGGGGTTATACCACCTATCGCGGACCTCGTCGAACTCAACCCAGCTATCGACCATACCTACCATAGGCTTAAAGTACAAATATTCTCCCAAGCGTATTGACATATTTTATCTCATTGTACTGATATAATGCTGGGCGCACTTTTAGTTTCCAGTCAAGCCAACGCTATGGCCAAGCCAGGGACTTCGCAGAGCCTCGGTGAACTCATTCGGTTTTGGTGGAACTAACGCTCATGTTATTCTGGACGATGCTCTAAACTTTCTGGCTGCAAATGGTCTTAGGGGTCTTCACAATACCCACAAGTTTCCTTCCATAACGAATGGAGGGCAAATAAGTGGTGCCCACCAGCTCAAAAAGTTTGGCGCCAATCCAACGACAGCTATGATCAAGGGGGTGAAACCGTTAGAAAACCCGGCTGCAAGTTGCAGGCCATATCTCCTAGTGCTCTCTGCAGCAGACCGCGACGGAATTAAACGCGTCGGCAATCTGTATGGCGATTACTTCTCTGACACTGTAACAGATGAAAGTAGCATCCCCGCTATCTGCCAACGACTCTCCCTTACGCTCGAGAAGAACCGCAGTTCACTCCTTTGGAGGTCTTATGCACTGGTAAATTCTTTAGAATCACTCAGCTCCTTGGGTAAAGAGCTCTCAGTACCCAGGCGCCCATCTGCAACGCCAGGCCTTGCATTCGTTTTCACTGGTCAGGGTGCTCAATACGCAAGAATGGGCATTGAGCTTATGCAATACCCTGTATTTGCCCAAAGCATTCAGAGATCTACCAAGTATCTGCTCAGTTTTGGCTGCCCTTGGAACTTAGAGGGTAAAGTTAAAAGCACGTTATGTTGAAGCATCTACGAAATATACAACTAACTGTTGCTGTGCAGACGAGTTAAGAAAGCCGGATAGTGAATCACGGGTGCATAACCCGGATATAAGTCAGCCCATGTGCGGTGCTATCCAGATCGCCCTTGTGGATCTCCTTGAGCGGATTAATATTCGGCCGGCAATAGTGTTTGGCCACTCTTCAGGCGAAGTCGCTGCAGCGTAAGTTTTTAGACTACCTTATGATATATGATACCGTTTCTTTCTAACCAACTCGTGATTAGTTATTGCAAAGGTGCAATTTCTCACGAAAGTGCCATAAGAGTTGCGTACTACAGAGGTATGGCCGGAGGCGCAGCTGCGAAGGATTCTAGCAGAAATGGTACCATGATGTCTGTAGGACTTAGTGATACCGAAATGCTACCCTACTTGCGGGACCTCTCCGCCAGAGGTTGCGATGATCTACATATTGCATGCGTCAATAGCCCAAGCAATGTTACAATCGCTGGAGATGCAAAGCAGATCGACATGTTAAAACCAATTCTAGATGAAAAAGGCATTTTTGCTCGGAAGCTCAAGGTCCCTTGCGCGTATCATTCTCCACACATGAAGGCCTTTGCAAAGGAGCATGTGGGGCGAGCTGGAGCGCTACATCCGCGCCTTAGAGAGACTGACTCTATACCCATGATATCTTACTTGACTGGGGGGGCTGTCTTGGGTGAGAGACTTCGAGAACTTGATTATTGGATGACCAACTTGTACTCTCCAGTGCATTTCACCAAAAGCGTTGGTGTGTTAGACCGACTGGCATCCCTTGCTTCTGGGCGAAAGAAACTTGACCTCAGTCATCGACAGGGTATCCTAATTACGAATATCCTGGAAGTGGGGCCTCATGCTGCCCTCAAAGGTCCGCTTAGGGATATTGTGAAGACTTTCAAATCAACCCAAGATATACAATATGACTCAGCACTAACCCGAGGAAGCTCTGCGGTAGAATCGCTACTACGAGCTACAGGCAGCTTGCAGTGTTCTGGATTCTGTCCCGAAATATCATACTTGAATACGGACGATGAAACTCAGAAAATAGTTCCCCTCGTGGATCTCCCTGCCTACCCTTTTTCACACTCTCGGACGTACTGGAAGGAGAGCCAGCGGAGCAAAAATGAGAGGCTCCGTGCATATAAACCTAATGAATTAATCGGCGCACTAACTCCAGACTGGCATCCGCTGCTTGCTACTTGGCGGAATTTCTTAAGTCAGTCAAAATCCGAATGGATTAAGGACCACACTGTAAGCTCCGACAGATCAATCGCAGAAATGAAATCATCGCTAACTTGAGCTTAGATCAGTGATGTGGTTCTATATCCGGGAGCCGGCATGCTAGCTATGGCTATTGAAGCCATGAATCAATATGCTAGAGGGACTTTGGATCTGGAACCAGTGGCATATTCCTTAAAGGACGTCGAGCTCATAACCGCGATGCTCATTCCTGAGGCTCCTGCAGATTTGGAGATTCGGATCCAGCTACGCCTTCTCGGAGATGGAAGTTTCAGGCCCGGTACTTGGTTTGAATTCAATATCTTTTCGTGTGAGGATGATCAATGGAAGAAACATTGCAAGGGATTAATTCGAGCCGAAACTGATGCCAATACTCGTGAACATTCGTCTCACTACCCTAGCAAAAATGCAAATCTGGTGGACTTCCCCGTGGAAAATTTCTATAGTGCCGCCCGGAAGGCAGGCTACACATTTGGGCCAGAGTTCCAACGTCTCAGCCAGATGCAGTGGTCTGTCCCGGGAGAGGTCCGAGCCCAAGTCAATATCTACGATAAATCTGGACCTGATACTCCACCTCAACGTGGCACTCGAGCTATGGACTGGGGGCACGTCATTCATCCAGCAACTTTGGACGCTCTGCTACAAATTCCTATTGCCAGCATTGTCCGAATATCATCGCGTACTGTACCAACTATGGTCCCAGTGAAATTCAAAAAACTATGGATCGCTGCCGATGGAGTAAACCATTCCACTGCCAAATCTCCTTTATCCGTTACGAGCTGGCTCGATTTCTATGGGTACCGGGGTGGCGAGCACACCGTCAGAGCAACAGATTCAGATAATAACGTGAAAATCGAGATTGCTGGATACGAAATGGCAAGAGTTTCTGGTGGTGAAGACATATCTTTGGACTCCTTATCTTTGAACGAACTTCAAACTTGCTTTGCGTCGGGCTGGGAGCCTCTCAGCCTTAGCTTGGCTAAAGATTCACTCACCACCAACGTCCAAAACTCCACCCAACAAAGCAACGGAGTAAATACACACATCGTTGAAATCTACACCTACAATCCTCCTGCTGCAGTTACAGAGTTAGCATATGCCTTGAGTTCAAAGTTGGAGACAAATTGTCACTCAACTTGTAACATCATTGATGCATCTCGAGCTACTAACGCTGAGAACAAGGTCGACCTTAAGATCGTCCTTTGGGATATTGATAGGCCATCTATTTTGGCGAATCTAAGCAAACAAGATCTGTCGAAGGTTCAGAGCGTTCTGGGTGGACCAAATAATATTGTGTGGGTCCAGACTGCGGATCTTCTCTCATCTAATCTCCCTTCGCAGCATATAATTGATGGCCTATCCAGAGTTATCCGTCAGGAGCAGGAGGTGCCTAATTTCGTGACCTTCTCAACGACTAGCACTAATGTACCCGATCGTGTTGAAGCTATTTCTCAGGTCTGTGAAGTCTTGTTCTCAAGAGACGATGAGAATATTCCACAGACCCTCAGAGAAGCAGCCAGTGGTGGCATTGAATACCTCCAGTTGAAAGAAATGCCAGAGTTGACCAAGAAGGTCCAGACTGCGCAGTTCGGTCCTGCACCGGTACCTACCCCATGGAATATCAGGAAACCATTGAAGTTAACCGTCGCTTCCCCTGGTGTGCTTGATACAACACACTTTATTGAAGACTCGGAACCCCAGACTCCGCTGAAGGATAATGAGGTTGAAGTTGAGGTTAAAGCAGTCGGCTTAAATTTCAAAGACTGTTTGATTGCTCTTGGGGCCCTGAACGAAAATAGTATTGGCAGCGAGTGCTCGGGCGTCGTTACTCGCATGGGTCGTGACACAGAAGGTCACGGTCTTGTACCAGGCACCCGTGTTTGTGGCTTTTCGATCGATGGGTACCGGACTCTATACCGCAATAAAGGTCACAGTTTCTCCGTCATCCCAGATCGCTTGTCTTTCATAGAGGCCGCATCGGTCCCCATCAACTTTGCAACCGCATGGCATTCACTACGATATGTCGCGCAACTCTCTGCCGACGAAACAGTGCTCATTCACTCTGGGGCTGGTGGAACCGGGCAAGCTGCCATACAGATTGCTAAATATTTGGGAGCAACAGTGTTCGCAACTGTTGGCACCAATGACAAACGCGAACTGCTTACCTCAAAGTACGGCATTCCTCCAGACCATATTTTCAATAGCCGAGATACTGGTTTCGCGAAGGAAGTGAAACGACTTACAGGCGGCCGAGGTGTTGACGTTGTCTTCAATTCCCTATCAGGAGAAATGCTCTTCAGCTCTTGGGATTCTCTTGCACCGTTTGGACGCTTCGTTGAAATTGGAAAGAAGGATATCCAAGCCCAAAGCGGACTTCCAATGGCGCAATTCGAGAAGAATTGCTCTTTCAGCGCCGTTGATCTAGGCCATATGTTTTTGACACGGCCAAAGCGAGTCTCAGCCCTAATTGATGAAGTCCTAGAACTCTTCCAGCAAGAGAAATTGCGGACGGTTCATTCTATCCATACATTTGGGATCTCAAACGTGGTGGATGCTTTTAGACTGATGCAAGGTGGAAAGTCAACTGGGAAAATAATTGTGGAAACCAAACCTGGAAGCCAAGTGCAAGTAAGTGTGACAAAAGTTTTTATATTACTCTTGTTGTCCTTAGCGCTAAACAATGATGAAATAGGCGGTCTTGGAACCGAAGCAGATGACATCGTTCCCTGCTAATGCTACCTATGTTATCGCCGGTGGCCTTGGTGGCATTGGCCGTGATATAGCTCGTTGGATGGCAGAACGAGGAGCGAAACATCTTATTTTGCTGTCGCGGTCGGGTCCACGTACGGAACCAGCACAAGTTCTACTAGCTGATTTGAAGGCTATGGGCGTAAATTGCATTACACCTCTCTGCGATGTCTCTAATCGCAGGTCTTTGGATGAAGCTCTCAATTCTACTTATGGGGCTATTCCACCAATTCGAGGTTGTATCCAAGCTAGTATGGTCATAAAGGTATATCTCCCCGTTCGGAAACAAATATGGTTCGTAGGATCCACATGACGCTAACAATACCCTAGCCGGCCTTTTTCGCAAACATGAATTATTCAGAATGGACAACTTCAGTAGCGCCTAAGGTCGCCGGAAGCTGGAACCTTCACGCGCTTCTGCCCAAAGACTTGGATTTCTTCATTCTCCTCTCTTCAGTCCAGGGACTGTTAGGGAGCCGAACAGAGGCCAACTACGCCGCCGGAAACACCTACATGGACGCGTTGGCAAAACACCGTGTGGCCCATGGCTGGAAAGCTGTTTCTTTCCAACTTGGTGCAATGGACTCTGATGGATATCTCACAGAGCACGAAGATGAGAAGCAGCTATTAATTTCATCGAACTCCTACCTTTTCGTTCAACGGCCTGAATTCCACTCGCTTCTAGATTATTATTGCAATAAAACGCTGCCGCTGATGTCAACAGACGAAGCGCAGGTGTGTATGGGCCTACCTCCGCTTCATATTGACCCGGAACTTGACCCCCTCGGGACAAGCTGGGGAGCAGATCCCCTTTTCCAAGAACTACGTCGCCTCACAGAAGCCATTGATTCCTCTAAAGGATCGACCAAGAAGGATATAGCATCTCAATTCGCTGCGGCGAAATCCGTACAGGACTCATTTGATGTCGTTATGACGGCCTTGACTGACAGACTTGCCTCTATTGTCGCGGGAATGGATCCAGAAGAAATGGACCAGACAAAGGGAGTTCAGGCGTACGGAGTGGATTCACTTCAAACTATGGAGCTACGGAGTTGGTTCTTAAAGTATTTCCGGTCGGATGTGCCAACGTTTGAGATTCTCGGTGCGGCCAGTCTCACAGCCTTGGCAAACACCGTCGTGGAACGCAGCGCCCTTCGGGCAAAGTAACCAAATAATAGGGTCTGAGATTAAGTATCGTTGTTTTGTTTCAAGTGGATAAGAGACTAGATTGTACATTTTAGGGAAGGGAAACATTAGACTGGATGGGACACCCGTGTTGTGTTTTATATAGACTGTCAAGTACGATAGACCATTAGGACTAGACCTTTGTGATGAGTTCTCATAGTATTTTAAGTATCTGTGTACCTATCTATATAAATCCATTTAAATTTGACGAATTAGTTAGGGCAAAAGCTAGGCATTCATCAGCTCGTGGACATATACTTAAACCAGTATTCAGGGCTTTCGGCTACTATTACACCATTATGATATATTTTACAGCCGGCCAAAAGTGGCCTGCGCGAGCTCAATCCAAAAATGAAATTCGAGGGGACAAATCACGATTGATTTATATTCAATCTATCACCCGGATGTCATACGCTAACAGGTATCGGGGAACAAAAACAAGTATTTCATTTTGCTTACAAGCTTCGCAGGCCAAAGCGCAAAGCACGCCGATGGTCTGGTTTGCGAGATACCGGTATTACCTACCTATAGTAAGAGCCGTATAGACAATCTCCAACGGCATTCTGCGCCCGGTCGGGGTTTTACTGTGCTCGAGTTCTATAATGTTACGACTATTATATCACCGTTCTCAGTCTCCGGACCTTCCGTTCCGCGCTTCAGTTTCTATTCCAGACAGCCGGCCAACACACCGGTGATTTGGGCCAGGTTGGAACAGTATGAAGTCATTTTATCGGCGAATTTATTTATGAAAAAGACCAACCAACCGGCGAATCTTGGTCAGGAGAAATTGCTCTACATACTGCATATAGAACCGAAACCCTTCTTGTGGCCATACAGAGGCTAAGGTTTATTCACACACATACGCATACATAAATAATCGACAGGGTGGAAGCGCTGTTCGAAGTTCTCCAACTTTTATAAGCTCAGCCGTGGTACATTATAGCTTGAATCTACAATAACGGGATACAGTTTCAAGTTTTGTTGGACAAGTTACTTAGACCACCACCAACTGACAAAGGTCATATCACTATACTGGTAATACTTGGGCGCTGGGCTTAGCGGGAACTCGAAGAGAGGTTACCTCGAGGCAACAGAATTATGACAAGCGGAGTCGAATTCGGCGTTTCTAACTAATAGTTCTAAATCGTATGAAAGCAGGGCGATCCAGGTGTCCTAGTACATGTTAATTGAGTCTCATTCCAGTCGCTCCATTCTATCCAATCTCGTTGCTTCACTCACCTCTCCTCATCCAGCCTCTCCGTACCTAGATGCCGACAGAAATAACCAATATCGCCGGCAGACGAAATGAGAAAGTCAAACCGGGAAAGTTAAAATCCGACAGAAGCGCTACATCTAATGGAGAATATTTTCCTTGCGACACCGGCTAAACCGTTTTTCCAGATTTATCTGGGCTACCGTTCGCGTTGTGAGAAGGTGGACGCGACTATATTCGTGCATTGCATTCGAATATTCTCGAGCCTTATGAGATTTGTCGCTATATAGCCCCCTAAGCATGACATTCTGGCAGTTGAAGTGGAGTCTTGGTTATACCTACTACGTGCATCACGCAATCTCCTATTTGGGAATTGCAACGGTCGGGATAACGGAATGGGACAACGAGATGCTCTAACGCGACGGGTATTGTCAAGAACGAACAACGAGGTTTCCGGTTTGTCTAAAAAAAAACTAGCTATAGAAACTAGACAGAGAATTTCAGCCATGAAGAGTATGAAATAGCCATACGAATACACAATGTCCAGTTGCATTAAATGCTTTGAATTCGATCTGCTTTCAACCCACGGCAGAATCAGGTATCGGCCAGATACTTTCGCCTTCGGGTACTGACACCGCCGCGCCATTGAGCATGATACTAGTATAAGCGTAGAAACCTGTATAGTGAATGAGGGCACCAGCTCCTGCTTTTCCAAAGGCCTTCTCAGCCTTCGTCCACATTTCGTCCGAGAGCGGGCCTTTCTTCAACTCATTCCCAGCGCCAATAAGAGCCCTAGCTACTTCCCAGGAGGTAGCTTCCTCTTCTGTTGCCCCTGAGGGTGATCTCCCTTCCATGATGTCTTGAATCTGCGTATCTGATAGTCCAACCTTCTTAGCAACTCGAGCGTGACTGTATAGCTCGAATGGGGCTCCGTAATGTTCTCCTAGAGTTAAAATCACGATTTCACGGCATTTTTGCGGAAATTCGGGTATCCCAGCTAGCGAAGAGCCAGTCAGATAGTAACCGTTGAATACTGCGGGTGGGAGGTATAGGAACTGGGTGAAGGGACCAAGTAGAGCGTTGGTGTTCTTATCCCGAATAGTAAATCTGAAAATGATCAAGGTGATCATATGGGTCAGCTGAGAAATACCAATATGCCTCATACGTACTGAGATTTTATGGTAAACATAGAAAGACATACGCCCCGTTAAAGAATTTATTGATGTTATCGGAGATCGTATCGTGAACCTCCCGCTGGCCCGATCCAGGTTCAAGCAGTCCCTCAGCGATGGCAGGGTACCTATCAGACATGGTTGAATCCGGAGGATTTGAGTCTCTAACAACACTGGGTGCGGCAGAGGTTGACATGTCAAGCAGGTATGCAACAGCGTCGAAGATGTCTAGTTAAATGTTAATACAGCTCCGATACGGATGCCGGATGCTTGAGACCAAAGCCACTGGCACTAATTTCTTTCTGTAACCTAGATAGCAAGGACCTACTCTTCTCTGAGTATATATAAGTCAATCCCTTAAATTCACTTGTACTTAAAACCAATACTTGCAGATGATGTACATGCATATCGAATCTACTGTGCTGTATACGCAACGGGAATAGCCATTCACCCTTCCATCTGCCCATGGACAATAACCTCACGGGCTAGGTAATTTGAGGAACCGTTCGCAATAGTTAGAATAACGCGATTAGACTTCGTTAAGGTAATTGCGCAAGCCAGATATTCGACATGGGTGAATCACCGAAGTAGTATAGTATATATCCTGAAACCTTCGGGGCGCTGGCCTATTAATGAGCAAGAAGCTTAAAAGCGTCTTTAATATTCTAAATTAATATAATACAGCATCTACCTACCATTTGAGTTTCGGTGAACAACGCCGTTACACAACCCCCCGAAAGCCGACTAGTCGACAGCGCCGGTCCGAAAACGGCGAAATTTCGCGGCTATCAAGATAAACAGATTCGTGCCTAAAGAGCCGTCTATGCATGAAAGGTTCAATTTCGGCCGTTATTGGCTGCTGATACTCTTTAGAAAATAATTGAAGGCCAGATGTAAAGTCGATTTAAACCCAACCGAATCCCACGTAGATCGTTTACAAATCTGAACTGTCAGGATAATAGCGCCAAATTGTAATTAGATCAAGATTGATATTCCCTTTAAAGTGTATCTGGATTGTCGAAGTCGGCACCCTCTTATAGACCACTTCAGTTTTTACCTCACGACGAACAGACATATTATCTTTTAAAATACAATGGCGGAACTAGAGGCAATATTGATGCCCGGTCAAAAGGACCATATCTTCCTGGAAAACAATATCGTTGCGCCGGTTGAGACCAGTGTCTTCAAACTTATGTCTTTGAGGGGCAGGACTGCTATTGTAACAGGAGCGGGCGCCGGTGAGTTTAACCGACGGGTCTATAGGTTTCATCGGGCGCTAGCAGCTGACAAACCCAGGCATTGGTTACGCCGTCATCGAGGCCCTTGCTGAAGCTGGGGCCAATGTTGCGTTATGGTATATGTCAAATAAGGAGGCTGTAGAAAAAGCAGCGATGATCTCCAAGACCTATGGGGTAATTTGTAAGCTTTTCCGGAATCCTGCCCCCAAATCTCGTATCACTACCTACGTTCATCTCTTAACAACTCCGAAGGCAAGGCATACAAAGTTACCATCACGGACGAAAAGGAGGTCACGGAAGCTGTGGACAAAGTAGTCGAAGATATAAACGGCCGTTTGGACATCTTTGTTGCGAACGCGGGTATCCCCTGGTTAGGTGGATGCATTCTAGACAGCAACATGGAGGACTTCCAAAATCTATTCAATATCAATTTTCTGAGCGTCGTTTTTGCTTCAAAGGCAGCAGGCAAGCACTTCAAGCGCCAAAAGCTCGAAGGAACAAATACAAAGGGCACGAAACTCGAAAACTTCCACTCCGGCTCCTTCATAATAAACGCTAGCATTGCAGGAGCAAGGCAGCTACTACCACACGCAGGAACACCCTATAGCGTGTCTAAAGCTGCATTGATTCACCTAGCGAAGTGTCTTGCTGTCGAATGGGCCCAATTCGGCCGTGTCAATTCCATCAGCCCCGCTTATGTCTCAACTGCCATACTGGATAGTGTTCCCTCATCCATTAGAGATCCCTGGAAGGGGAGAACTCCAATGGGGTAAGTCGAACAGATTCGCTGCCATAATATATCACTGGACAGAGAGAGGCTAATAGATACGATCTGTGACAGACGAGAAGGTACCGTTGCTGAAATGAAAGGGGCGTTCCTTTATCTCGCAAGCGACGCGTCAAGCTATACAACCGGCGCAAACCTTTTTGTTGATGGAGGGGTAAGAATCACGCTCAAGAGCATGTTAATTTTGGTTTATACTAACGATTTATTGATATCTAGTACACATGCGTCTAATGGAGTTCCAAGCACAGATCGATAGACTTCTGTAACCGCTACACACACGGCCTTTACGTATATGTATAAGTAGATGGACAATTGGGTTTATGCTGTTACCCAAGTACCCAAGTTTCAGGATGGTTAATCGGTAGCCAGGTAGGCTCAGGGGGCACCATATGTTATGAGTACTAAGGCGAATATTCACGTCGCATTCAGCATTAGGACGATAATATTGGGCGATGCTCAGGCGGCAGGTTTTTTTTCTCCACCACAAAGCAGTTGGCTCGGATTTTGTGATTAGGGAATAATAGACTGTTGACTTGTAGAAAAAGCTAAATCTCTCTCTGAAGGTATATATCTGTAGAACTGAGCTTAATATACCTTAACCAACAATATTGCATTTAAATTCCGTTGGGACGCCCTGGGACAGTCTTCAGCTGTTACGGCACCATCCCTTGCAGCCTCTGATATTAGGGGCTCGGACTAGTACTAATGAACTTGGAATAAGAGAAAAAACCGTAAGCAGACTGCAAAGGTTTTGCTATAGCGACGCGAGACAGCTAAACCCGAGCAACTATTCCCATGTGCATAGGTGTATAGGTGTTGGTTTTTGGTCACCGCGAGGCCAAAACACCAAATGCGCTTCCGTCAAATTATTGCTTGGTTGGTCGCCAGAATGCTACCCAACATGGACTCGACAACTATTCAAAAGGTATATCTATTGTAATCAGGGAAGAACTTCCAACTGAAAGCGTCCGAATTGGTCCAGCGGTCAGGATCTCCCGCTCTCAAGCAGAGCATCAAGATCAGCAAGCAATTGCCAGATCAGCGCCGGGAAGGCCCGGGTTCGACTCCCGGATTCGGAATTTCTTTTTTTTTTGTTAACATTTTTTTTCCCCTTGTATCCAAGATGCCAGCGGTGGTCGACATGACCAGATTAGGAAATATCTTACTACGCAAACAGTAGCGAATGTGTTGTGAAGGCAACACCTTCGGCCTATTTTTTTTAAAGTATTGTTACTGGTGAAATTCACGAGCTGAGAATACTTCAGCTTTTACCCTCTGCATATACTTTCATCCCCCTCGCGCGTGCACATCTCGATGTGCAATATTTTCTATTAAGAACATTAGCAATAACCCCGCGATTCTTACTAGTCCTAAAAATACATTTGATATGATTCAAGAGGCCCACAATGTCGATGTCGCTCCCAGGCTCGAGCGAAGAATACCTGTGAAATCATCCGTTTGGCGGCGCAAACGCTGGAGACAGCCAAACGTAAACGCAGAACCAGGAAGTTACAGGCCCGCTAATGGGTACGGAATACGACGAACTTGATGTAACAGTGGTTGCTTACATACATATTTGACTTCTCCGATGGACATACCGATCGTGAGATCCCCCGAATTCTAATCTTATCACCAATCCTTTCGTCTGATAGAGTATACGCAAGCTCGACGACCGGCTTTGAGTGTGTTGTGGAAACTGGATTGCATTGTGCGCACAACGCGAGCTCCGCAAACAAAATCCAGCAACCGACGCGTTCCCCTCAAGAAAGACCTAAGCCATGCCGTCAATTTTCGCAAACTCAACCACGACTGTCTTCCTGGCTGTGCTGGCGATTAGACTTCTAAACGCCCTAACACTCTCTACATTCTTTCAACCGGACGAATACTTTCAGTCGCTTGAGCTGGCCACGAGCTGGCGGCCTGAAAGCCCAGGCTATGTGACATGGGTGTGCATCTCGTTCCCTAACTTCAAGTTCATCATGTGTAGTTCTCAGACGTTAACAGATATCTACGCACAATTAGGAGTGGCATTACGCTATTCGCTCGGTCTTTTACCCTCGAATCTTCCAAGGGGTATATTTTGTTGTCGACTTAGTATCAAAAATACTCGGCCTGTCGTCTTCAACGAATGCGGAGCTGCTAGTGGTCGCCCCAAAGATTATCGGCACCATAACCGCGGCTTTCGGAGATGTATACACCGGATTGTTAGCTAAAGAGCTATGGGGCTCCGAAGCGGGAAACTACGCTGTTAGTGGCCTCACCTGTCAACCGATCCCTCTAATTAGCTTCTAATCGCGCATGTGTGATAGTTGCTATTCAGTATCTGCAGCGCATGGAACTGGTTTTCCTCAACTAGGACATTTTCAAATTGCTTAGAGACAACATTGGTAGTGATTGGGATGTCATATTGGCCATGGAAATCGTTTAAAGCAAGGTACATAGCCATTTTACCCCCCCTTTCGGACGACGACATATTCTGATGTCGCTTTTATCTAGAGATCTCACCCTAGCAAGCATCTTCGCTGCCTCGGCATTCACAGTCCGTCCCACGAGCGCCCTGATCTCATGGGCCATCGGGGCGTTGCTCCTCGAGCGACTCCCAAGTCTCAAGGACCAGGCAACAGCCGTTTATCAAATCTGCATCGTAGGGTATTTCCGAATTCTACCTCAACTCGCTAATTTTGGGTAGCACTAACCCATATCGCTAGTGTGGCCGTCCTCCTGGCGAATGCTGCCATTGACTATACTTTCTACAATCGAATTGCATTTCCGTTCTTTGAATTCTTTCGTGTCAATGTTACCGAAAACATAGCCGAATTCTTCGGGGTTAATCCCTGGCACTACTACTACAGCCAGGGTATCCCATTATTACTCACCGGCTACCTACCTCTCGCATTATTCTCCATATACAAGGGTATATTCTCACCGAACTCGTCAGTCCGGCACCTCATAGTGCTTCTTAACATCGCCCCTCTTGGCTTCATGATCACCAAGCACAAGGAGGTCCGATTTTTGTACCCCTTGCTACCAATTTTTCATGCTCTTATGGCTGGCGTTGGGCTACCTTCGCTGCCGAGAAGCTGGAAAAGAGAATGGGTTATTGCCGGAATGATAATGATAAACCTCCCAATAGGTTATTACACCAGCTACGTACACCAGCGGGGGGTTGTCGATGTTGTAAACTGGCTACGCATCGAACACTATTCTACTCCTTCGTTACCAGAACGATCCGGCAGTGCAGCTAGAGTTGGATTTTTGATGCCCTGTTTCTCTACGCCGCTCGGAAGCCACCTCTGGGACGCAGCCATGAAAGAAAAATCGGGGAAGAAAGAAATGAGCGCTTGGTTTTTGACATGCGATCCGCCGCTCGGGCTATCCGTAGAAGAGAGGAAAGGCTATCTAGACGAGGCAGACCAATTCTACGCTAATACCACGACCTGGCTAGCTGAGAAGTTTGGGCCACCACCAACGCAGACACATGCGGCAATAGCGGAGCCAGAATCACCATGGCCTGATAAATTAGTCACCTTTGAAGCGACGGCGGAACTTGTTAAAAGTTATCTGCTGGTAGGCGAAAGGATGGGCCGATACGCAGAGTGCAAGCGGTTTTTTAACACGCATTGGCATGATGATTGGAGACGAAAAGGAGATGTTATCGTCTGGTGCTTGGAGTAGCAATAGGTGCATCTAATGTAGGCTTGTGCATAGGAGCGATATGTGGCATTTTCCATTTATATTATATCTTTGACGTGTTATATAATTACCTGTAGTTAGTGGTCGCTTGTATTTTGTCGCAATACATATATCTCCTTTATTTCCTATCTTCACTTGGGGCTTAGCTTTTCAGCATCTTGTTTCGATTCTTCCCATCCCACTAACCCTTTTGATGACACTTTTTGCCTCCACGCGCGTGGGATGTTGCTACATATAGGTCCAAGGCTAAATACAAATTTGGATGCTCAACGTTGGCGATAAATCCGCGAGTCAGCACGCATCGGTTAAGCGGCCGATCCCAAGCGAGCCAATGGATAGCAGTGCTGCAAAGCCTTGGCATCATGGCAAGCGATTCTACCCCTCCAAACAGAAAACCCCAATGAGGAAATCCAGAGTAGTTCTTCGCTGGACATTGCACAAAGCATTACGAGAGGTGCTACTTGAAATTTCACACCTCTGATCTCGATATTTCTCCGCTTTGACGCTGCCTAGGATTTTCCAATCAAGAATACAAATTTACAAAGGCAAAATGCAGACGACATGGGCATCAGAAGCAAGGAAGCGTTTCCCGGCAGTGGTCGGGACCGAGCAGACCTATATGGACAACGCTGGTGGGAGCCAAGCCCTTGACACTGTTATTGAATCGTGAGTTCTTCTTAATCCACCCACGGCGCTCTCGGGCCAATTGAACGAAGTTTATACGTCGTGTAGCGAGAGGCCACCCTAATAAGTTCTAACCAACCTTAGAATTACAAACTATCTACTCCATACCAATGTCCAGCTCGGAACTTCATATGTCGTTGGAATGAAATCGAACAAGCTTGTCGCAGACGGCCTCCTCGCCTCCGCTAAATTTGTGAACGCCGATCCTGGAGAAGTTGGTATGTACTATATATACCATTTATATCTTTAAACGTGAAGCAATATCGTAATCGGGGTTTTGACTTTCCCTAACACACTTGTGGACTCTCTTCGTCTAGTTTACGATGCATTCACTAACGTAATATCGATAAATTTGTAGTTCTGGGAAGCTCTTCAACCCAATTGCTGCACAATCTTTCCTCAGCCTTGGTTTTCCCAGCAGGGTCTGATATTATCGTCACAAACTGCGATCACGAGACCAACGTCTCGGCATGGATCCGCCTCGCCAAGCTGCAGGGACATAATATCAAATACTGGGATCCCAATCCTAACCATAGCTGGACACTGCAGTATTCAGACCTTGAACCTCTCCTTTCCGAAAAGACTGCGCTGGTTGCGTTTACAAATTGCTCCAACATCACGGGTACCATCCACGACGCGAAAGGCATAACCAGCGCTATAAAAGCAAAATATCCAAAAACTTTAGTATCAATCGATGGGGTCGCGTACGCACCCCACCGCCCAATTGACGTCAAGGACCTGGGCGTGGACTTCTACGTGTTCAGTTGGTACAAAGCCTATGGCCCGCATATCTCGCTGTTATACGCTGCTCCGCAGGCAAATAAATTCATAACACCGTTGTCGCATTTCTTCAACTCCGACGAGACGCTGTTCGATAAACTCAACTTGGCCGGTGGGAACTATGAGCTCACATCGGCAATTCCAAAGATCGTTGAATTTTTGACGCCAGAAACCTGGGCTGGGATAGCGAAGCAGGAGGAAGCCCTGTCAAAGACCATGATTGACTGGCTCTCTACCCGATCGGATGCGACATTATATGGAACGAAAGAGAGTTCCAGCGAGAAGAGGGCGTCCGTCATAAGCTTTTCCGTAAAAGGTTGGGGGAGCAAGGATCTTGTCGAGGCCGTCGAGAGGGAAGATCAAAAGTATGGTATCCGATGGGGCCATTGTTACGCAAAGAGGTTGATTGATTCGTTCGGCCTTGAGAAGCCAGACGAGGGAGTTGTAAGAGTCAGTTTGTTGTTCTACAATACAGTAGAAGAAGTCGAAGGTTTGATCAAGGTACTCAAGAGAATTTTGGATGGGAAAAAGTGATTTTTATATTTCGCCTAGCTGCCCAAGCCTTTCCACAGACCGCGGGCTCATTTAATCAATCCAATCTGTCAATTGTTGCATGTTGCATGTTGGATGCTTTCGATACCAATATAGCTTAGAGATGGAACAGATATTCCAATTGGAAGAGATATTAGAATATATACAAATATGCAGGTTGGCGGTTCTCCGTGCAACCGGTAATTTCATGGACTGGGTTTATATTCTGACGCTTAGAAAGGAACAAAGACCGTAATGTTATGCTATTGTCATTAAGCCTCAGCAAAAGATTTTCGATATGAAATTCATTAGCTTAATCCCTGCTGACTAATATTCACGGCGGGTTCGCATACAACCTCGAAGGCTACAGCTGACCTTTCGCCCATGTTAGTATGTCGTATTATTATAGTGAAATATCTTGAAATACAAGCCGAAACTAGTTGATTGTTGAATATATCGAATAAATATATTGGCGGTGCCTATGCATCTTAGCCGTGAGGTCCAGATTTAAGTTCGTATTGGAGACAACACATTAGAGGAATTTTACCACAAAAAGTACCTACATGTACCAGTATCTTAGCGCGATTTTGCATATAAACTGTCGTCGGGACGAAAAGTGATATTAGCAATTTTGGGGAATAAGAACACAGAATTTTAGTTACAGGTTATGCGTCAACCAGTAACAGACCAAGTTCCGTTAAGGCCGGAATTGAGATTTTGGAGTTCTAAGACTGAGATCGTACTTAGTGTTTCGTTTCATTCTAAAGGGAGCCCTCAAGCCACTTACCATGAAGAAAACAAACCCCCTAGTCTGACCATCGAACCTAACCCAGAACTAACCCAGAACTTGGAATTGGTTCATGACGAACTCCTGAAGCCAAATAGGATACCTATTTTCAAATTAAACTATCAATATTCGTAACCCGCTATATCAGTGACAAAGAAAAACTTACGCTCGCAGCCCACTAACGAAACTTGCGAATCCTGGGATTACCATCGGCCCACAGCTGTATCCAGCCAGGATGACATCCACGATCTTAGTGACAACCTCATCCGTCGTCATTATAGGTGTACCTTTCTTTCGCAAAGACGACTCCCACGTATTTTGAACCATTGGCGTGGTGGTCCAACCCGGATTGATGACGCTTGTTCTAACCTTTTCCGCTTTGTATACATGTCTTAATTCCTGTCGCACAGTTTCATGTAAGGACAGCAGTGCGTGTTTAGTAGCGGTATATTCACCCAGGCCACCACCATTAATAAAGCTACCGAGACTTGCAATCGATACAATGTGTCCATGGTTTTTCTTGATCATTGCGGGGAGAAACTCTTGCAAGAGCTTCCAATGACTAATAAGGTTGACGTCGAACATTTTTTTAATTTCGTTCATATCCTGCTCGACGATCAGTGTTTTGCTGAGGATACCTGCGTTGTTGACGAGGACGGTTGGGTCGCCATGTTCTCTTCGGATTTGAGTAGCAACTTGGGAGACGCAATCGTAGTCTGTGACGTCGCATTTATACCAGGACACATTCTTGTCTATTCATGTATTTCTAAGGTTAGCATCGGTGTATTCCGCGGTAAAGAGTTTTTCAATCCATGGAACTTACAGGCAGCGACATCCGGCTTCAATGGACTTCTGCTCATCGTGACAACCTTGACACCTCGTTGAGCAAGCAATTCTGTCATCCGTTCGCCATAGCCACTGCTCGCACCGGTTATCAATACGACTTCCTTTGACCAGTCGTAGGTGTCCCTAGTCCAGTTGTTCGCTGCTCCCCACGATAGGTACGAGTTCGCTTTCGAAACTAGCCCAAGCCAGAATGCGACAGTGCACGAACTGACTAGCGTTCCAATAACAGCAGATGAGAGGTACGGCGCAACTGCAGCGAGGACAGGCTCTTGAATTTGCACAGGTGCATAGTTGAAGAAGGCAGATATCGAGCCGGAGACAAGAGGGTGTAGAGCGAAAGAGAATGCTGTGCCTAGGCCGGCAGACACGAGGAAATTGTTACTGATTTGAGCCATTGCCGACGTAAATAAATCAATGCACTGTGATTGCTAGATAAACTATAGGCTAAAGCTAGTGTAGGGGTTTTTAGGTTGAATACAGGACGTACAAAGGGACCCAAACGTTCAGCGTGCGAAAATACTGCGGATTTTATACGAAAATATGTGAAACGCATTGCTTTATGCCCAACCCGCCGTATCGAAATCGACCGTTGTGGAATTCCCTTCCATAGCTCTCCCTGAACCCAGCTATCGGAGAGACGTTGGATTTGTTCCGCGTGGGAGCGTTTGATTTTGTGGCCATTCTTTCCGAAGCCACGACAGAGACCGCCTAAATTCGCCAAATTTATACCTTCACAACGGTAAAATGCTACCTAGTCGAATGGAGCCAGGAGTTGCATGCTGCACGCCAAATGCTAAGCTATAACCTCACACGTCTAAAAGTCAGCATGGAATATATATGGCCACCCTCTAGCAAAGGCTATAACAATGAGGGGGTATCTAGGTGGGGTAGAGTATTGAAACCTAACTAATATAGGGTATAAATTGCCTAACTAGTTAGACCCTGCATGAGGGCTTATCTTTGTGGAGCATTCTAACGTTGCAGCACGTTGTATTTGTGATTTGGGTTTTGCGTTGATATACGACTAGCTACGCGGCAAGCGTATGCGTGAATGCTAGGTTATACGGTGGATTATTACGGCCACAACCAATCGAGGCCCTCAGAGGCGATGGTTCGGGAGAATCAAAGGAAAAAATTAAAAAAAATTAAATAAAGACACAAGCACAGGAAATTTTCGGAAGTCAGGAACCTATTTCCAGGACCTTGTTCAAATGCCATATAGTCCTTCCAACAAGACCCAGTATGCTCTGATCGTCATAGAATGTCGAGTTATAACATACTGTAAACCGTAGGCACTCTTTGGCGCTATATACCAACATGAAAGGGGCTGGCGTCGAAACCACAATATTCCCCCAAAAGTCACCTATAGGTTCGGTTAAATATTTCTCAGCAATGCCCCAGCTTGAGACAACCATAAAAGTCGGAGGAATGCCATTGGCAACAGCTGTCTTTACGCCATCTTCAAAGCTCTCGTACATTGGCCTGTGATAGGCAACATTATCCTTGTTGTGTTTCCAAGCACCGTAGAAGTCCTTTATCTCCATTGCTAGGTCGAGAGTATCCCGTGACTTGGAGACAGGAATTGTTGGGAGTCCCGCCGTAAAGTAAGTTGCTACCGCATACTCTGGGCTATTGTATGGCATTGGAAGCATCTCTCGCATATTCACGCAGAAAGGGCTGCTCAAGTGTCCGGACTCCTGTCCCGCGTGTTCAAGTATTGCTTGAGATGATGCAGCGGTAGCTGTATGGGTTATCGTTACCCCCTTCGCCTTACAGGCTTTGAGAATTGCCGCCGTTTCGGCGGCATTGAATTGGTGTTCGTACCTCCGTGATTCAGAAGGAGAAGAGAGGTTCATAGGTCCTATTTTTGGTCCTATTTGCTGATCGACAGAGTATGTTTCCATGACCTTTTGCGCTTGTTCGATCACTTCGAGAGGCGGTTCCTCGAAGCCCAGAATTTGGGTTAGAGAAGGTGTGAGCCTAGCAGGCTCGTCCCCAAAAATTGACGGAGGCCAGCTGCCCTCGCGGAGGGCTCTGAGTAAGTTATTGAGAAGTATCATGGAACCGACGCCGTCAATGATCTCGTGGCGGGTGTTAATGAAAATTTCCTTTCGGTCTGGTAGGAAATATAGTTCCGTTGTTTTAGGAGCGGGTGCCGATACTGATAGCTCCCTACCGCTTTTCCCCGATGTATCGACTTTGACCGTTTCGTCAGCCCATCTCTGAAGTTCCGCCGCATCTTTTGCAATTTGGTATTCATAACCAGTATCGGTGATGGTGCTTCCAAGGATAGGATGGGCGTATCGAAGCGCTAGCCATGCGTTTTTGATGGCTTCGACGGTAACCGATTTGTAAACGTCTAGTGGCAGAACAACTCCGGATACGACAGCCCATTGCTTAAAGGTAGGTGCGGCGACGGTCAAAAAATGAAGGACTTTTTCCATAGGATCAAAGTCTCGTTTCCATGATCCAGGGGCCGTCTCTTCCCAATGGATTTTGCTATGTCCCATTTTTAGCGATATCTTGATTTCAATCGAATGTCTCGAAATATGCCCTTTGATCGAAAAGGTGACTGTAACAAATATAAATTCGCTCTAAGTTATGATAGTGGAAGGAAGTAAATACACATATCGAAATATATCTACTCCACAATAATATAGGGATCTTTGGGTTTTATATGTCTCTAAACTCAAATTTTTGTAAATTTATCTGATAGGTGTTCCTATTTGCCGACAAGGTCGGGCAGTTAATATAGCGCTTGTCACTGACAACGAGGTACGTGAGAGTGCACTGCACTGTTGTCTCATGAATCCGGCTGCCGGCCGTTAAAGCCAGATCCGCAGAGCGCCGTAGACACTAGCTGCAATATCGAGATCTTTCAGCTGTGGAGCACATTATATACATGACTCTTTCGTTCCATAAACTTATAGCTCTATGCGAGTAAGACCATTAAATTGGTATTTACAAACGCTAGCTACTAGTAAACAGCATGTTCTGCGTAGGGAATATTTTACTTTTCTGCGAGTTACGGTGACAACCTGTTTGTCCCTTGCACAATTGTATACTATCTTGAATACTTAAGTAGTAGCATTCAATAATATAAATATAGGCAAATCAAACGTGCGACAAAGGCTCAATTTAATATCTGATCGTGCTCTCGCTTTTTCGCTACTGATGTCCAATACCGTATTGTACTCATCTTCAGGTTGCTGCTCGTGTTTTCGCCGCTGTGTTGTTGCTCGGCGCCAAACGACGTCATAAGGAAACCGGGGTGGTGCCCAGTTGACGTATGCGATGCGACCCAGGTCTTCGGACTTTGGATCTTGCGATATCCGAGCTACCGAAGAAAAATACATGGACATATATAAGTACGTACCCCAGTGTATTTTACCTTATAAGTACACGCTTCGAATCTATCGCCGTATTTATTATTATGGTAGTCTTGCTGCGATCTTGGTGGCGCAGGTGAATTTGGATATCTTCCCGCTCCGGCCTTCGTTTTCCTGGTTGCGGACGACACCTGACATTCATCTTCTCTTTCCGTCGACTGCCTTTTGGACGGGCACAAAACATAGAAAAATTTAGCGAGGTACTTCGGACTCTTCGACGAGGAAAACTACACACTGGGGCACATTCTATTTTCATCTTGTTCCTCGATTTTGTTCCTGCATAATATTTCCAATCGTTGGGAGGAGCCTTGGCTTCAAGCTAACCTCCCCGTTCACTGAGCTACCTGAGGCAGCGCAAGAAACTCCAACAAGTACGACAACCTCCAAAACTCTAACCGCGAGAACGTCCCCAGCACATCTCGCATCAGCATACATCGACCCGGACTAATCTGAGGCAAATACAGGGAACACCCCGTCTTGGGCTGGAATACCTTCAACCTTGAATGCACCTGTGGAACCGCTACATAACAATCAAGTCATCGATACCAGCTCCAATATCCAAACAATGGCATCCCTAACAAATAGAGCCCTAATACGGCGTGTATTTTCCTGGTACCTGTTCCCCATCTTCGGTTCCGCAATTTGGGTGGGTAAGTTACAACGGAGATTTATACATAAACTGTGGAGACTACATCCATTCAAACAGAATATCTAACCAAGTGGGCGACACCACAGGCACCCTCCTTGGCTTACTACTCACCTGGATCATAGACGGCTCGCCCCACTATGTCTCCATGGATAGTAAAGGGCAGACTATGGCCTATATCTCCGATATCGCCGCTGACCGCCTCAAGCCGTTATTCATCGCGGGTTCATCCATCACGAGCGTCTGCTTCGTCCTCTCACTTCTGGGTGCGCGCTGGCTTCGGCACCGTGGAAGAATCCTGCCAAATACCACTTGGACACAACGTATATTCAGCGTTGTTGCGATAATTGGAGGCTTCATTGGCGGCCTCGGCCTGATCCTGCTGTCGATTTTCGATACAAAACGGTACACAACGACGCATCGAGTCTTTCTTACCGTCTTTTGCGCCGGCGTACTAATTAGCGCACTGGGGACAGTCTGTAAGTTACACCACCACCACCAAAACCCGGAGACAATCAAGGGTCGACCGTCCCTGATAACTGACGTGTGAGAATAGTGGAGTACTGGCGACTCGAGCGTACCCACAAGTGGAGTAGAGCCCTGAGAATAAGTTTCTGGACGAAAGCTATTTTTTTCGTCGTCGAATTCGGTCTAGCGATAGCCTTTGGCATCTTGCTGCGCAATCAAAAGAACAATGCCGGAGCCGTCACCGAATGGGGTAAGTTTATGCTACATCGATCCCACTCTCTTCCAACTATCTTATGGCAAAAATTAATATATGCAACGTGGATCTGACATGGCTGACGTGGTATGCACCTAATCTTCTTAGTCGTTGGCTTGCTGTTCACGGGCTACTTGCTGTCATTCATCTTTGACTTGCTTCCCGCTGCAAGGTCCCATACAGGTGAATTCAAAGATGTCGAACTGCATCATCATCAAACCTCATACTACTAGTCGGCCTACGAGGCCGGCGATATTTTTGTAAATCACAATTGCATGTAGCTTAGGCTACACCTACACGCACGCTGTAACGGTGTTTACTAGCCGTCGGTGTTCCATCGCAGATTGGGCAGAGAAGCAGGCTCGTCGCCGGACTAGCAGCCATATTTTGCAGCCATTAAATTGGGTTGTCCTGCATTGCGACTGGAGGCATACTAACACTTTCTCATTGTATTTTTATTGTATTTTTAGATGAAAGCCTACATTTTTTGAAGTCTCCTGGATGTCCCTCATACCAACGAAGAGCTTGATGGGACCCAATATGAAATCTAAACCCAGATAGCCCACCCGAAGGTTGATATTCTCTCTCGGGTTCTATAATATTTTTTATTTTTTTTTTCTACAATATTGAATTGAACTGGAATTGTGCAATTTGTGTTGGCTTAACGATTTGTGAACGAGATTGTGGTCATTGGTAAACAAATCCGGTATCAAAACCTACGATTCCAGAATTTGATACAACTAACTCCGCGCGCTCTATCTAAGTGTCCTTCTATAAACCAGACCTACAGGACTGTGTAATCGATTAATGCTGATATACGTAGCTACCCTAACAGCTTCACACGCACACTCCTCAAGCTTGTAATCCCCGATATGAATTTCACGATATAGATGAATACCAACATGAACCGACCAAACATCCACTCGGTTCTACAACGCCATGGTAACCGTCATAGAATTACTATGAACTAGTAATACCGGCGGCAGATTCTCGCAAAGGACCTGTAAATCCCAAATAACAAAAACATTAGTCTCTGAGGTGCAATTAATGTATCGCGTGAATGCCAACGTCGACGGAGGGGGTTTCATACGTCTAATCCTGCAATATATTCCACACTCGCTTCTTCACTCTTATAAGTCCCTGCCAACGGACTGGGTAAGGTCGTAAACAACACGGCAGTATCCTTGCTATATTTCCTCATCAATTCGTTCAAGATCAAATATTGTGCCACGCTAGGCAGATCATTGAAGCTTAGTGGCACGTCCTGGCCGCTAGGATACCCGCCAGCTTTCTTGCTTGGGGGTTCCTGAGCGGCAAACATGATGCTAGGCCCGCTGTCTTCTTGTTCAGCAACTTGTGTATGAGGGATCTTCGTCGATATGAAGGCGGCCGTGGAGTGTCTATGCTCGAGCTCTGGCCGTCTTTTGTTAACAGCGGGGCTGAGGAGGTCGTCTTGGTCAACTGCCGACGACGATGCAGCCCCATTGGTGCTTTCAAGAACATCGCTCGGCATGCTCTGCTCCCGTGATCGCGGGACTTCAGTCACACGACGTGCAAGTCCTCTATTTAGGCGAGGGTCTGTTGAACCCCGCAAAGAAATCCTCTGTGCCTCAAACCGAGCAATTTCCTGTGGAGATGGTAGAACAGTGCCTCCGATGCTAGCTCTTCGTGACGGGGGGCCTGACCGATCACGGCTTCCAATTGAAAATCGGCCTCGCGTTGAATCGTCGTCCTCTTCATCATTGTCCCTATATTGATCGGCATCATTCAAGCTCGCTGCGGATTCGGTACTCGAGCTGCTATCCGAGTCGGAACTTGAAGAATCGCTATCTGACTCTGACTCGGAAAGAACATGAGGCTGCAGCTGGTGTGTTTGCATATTCATCGTTCCTAGTGAGACGCTCATCCCGTGCAACCTCGTCATCGACCTGCCCCTCTTCCTTCGTCTCACAAACTTCCTCACACCATGAAGGAACTTTTGCGCCTTCGACCCAGGTGCGGCAGGTCCTTGCTGCAAAAATGTGCTTTGCGGCCACTGCTCAGACTTCAAAAGGTCAGCGACCTGAGAATTCAACGCCGTCTCGCTATCATGCAGCTCAGCTTCTCTTCTCCTCCGTTGCAGCTCCATCCACCATTGCTCTCCGCCAATAATCGAATCGATTCGGTCATTCTTCTCTTGTTTGCCATTTACGATGGCTTCATAGGAACCCAGATCCCCCTTAGCGAGCCAGCAGACAACAACTTCAGCCGGAATCCTAAGATTCTCGAGAAGCGCCCCGACGCGCCCACGCTCTTCTTCGACATCGTTCTCGTATTCAACAAAGACGATGACACGGAGGGCATATGCCTTTTTCCAAGCCGGGACGGTATTCAAAATGCAGCCGAGTTGTAAGATCAGAGTATACGTGTCAAAATTCGTAGTGAGGACTCCAGATTTGGTACCTTCGCTTGCGATCTGGGCAGACATCTCTGCAAACGAAATCAGTAAATCAGGAAGATGCGGGCAGTATATTGGATAGCATTATACATACGAATTGGCCATAAGTCGATGTACTTTTTCTTGATAGGTTGGTCATTTCGAGGCATCTGTAACTGCTTAAACCCCTTGGCCAATGCAACATTAATTTGGAGCGATATTAACATGTCTTCCAGTATGTTGACCCAAGAGGTAACAGAAATGCTCTGCTCAATGCGGCAGTCATCTGTAGGAAGCTGTCCTCGCGTTTCATGGGATTCGTCATGGTCATCCTTGGTAATGTCATCGGGCACAGGAAGGCTGATCAGAGGTCTGCGCTTTCTGTATTCGCCCAAGTTATACATCCCCAGAATAGCGATATTGGGTCGCATGCCCCCAAGTCCAGCACTCTATGCGTCAAGTTAGTTTTTAATTGTCTCTCCATATGCAGAAGCCGGATTTTGGACTAACCAAAACGATGTTACGCATGCCCCATTCAATGGTAGGGCTGATGGCTATCTGCATGAACGCTTTGCATTTCCCAAAATCGATATACTTCATCCATGCTTGCTGCTGGCTTTTCGCCTCAGGCAGTGATTCCCTGAAATCTGGTGTGACGATAACATGGGCAAGAATATAGAGGCCCCCCTTTTTCAGCGCTATAGAGCAAAGTTAGAATCGGTCCCTTCCAGATACGCGTTATCCTAGACTTACAGTTACAAAATTGGATCAAGTTGTAAGACCTCCTGGGATCGTTTACAAATAGAAGCAACTGAGGCCGCCAGAATTTTATATGGTTCTCTTGTCGAAGCCTCAAAAGATATTTCCGAACTTGGTGGTAAATCAAACTCTGGCTTACGTCTCCCCAAGGCTTGGGAGGAGAGGTGTAATGGATGATGAGGAAGAGGAAGAGGAGTACCAGGACACACATGCTCGCATATACGCCATCGACGAAGAACATCGTCGCCCCGCTTATCACTGTTCCCACGAATGCTGTCCACCAGCGAAAGTAGCGGAAGCTGGGTCGAAAATTGGGCGCAGCGCTAATTTTGAGGAGAAAGCAGGCCAGATTAATTGCCAAAAACGTCAGCAGGTATGTCATTGTGACAAAGGATGCGATTTGGTTGATGTCAGCTAATAGGGTAAGCTGCCCGACGAGAAAGGTGAAGAAAATAGCAACAACAGGCTCATCGTTGGACTTGGTGCCTTGGGCGAAAAGCGAAAAGCGAGGGATAATGTTGTCTCTTGCAAGCGCTTGGAGAAGTTTAGCACTGCCAATGACCCCCATGAGTGCAGAAAAGAAGCAAGTAGCAAATTCTCCAGCAAGAATCAGGATTGCCGATAGGTTGACATCTTGTATGACATTGAGGTCGGTGTACAGAGCTGTCCGTTTGATAGTTGATCCCATAGCAAGGACCACGATAGCGTATGTTACAAACGTCACCCATAGTCCTTGTAGCGTTCCTTTCGGGATTGATTTACTCGGTTTCCGAAGGTCTCCACTCATCGAGGCTCCGCTAGAAGTTCTTCAGCAAGATGTATAGAAGGGAATAATTGGGAATGTTGCATACGCGAATATTCCTCCTGTAGCTGGAAACAAAATGCCAAACAAACTCTGGTAGCTCTCCTTTTGATGTGGTTCGCTTCCAACGGCGCCTTTCATAAATTTTGGGTAAAGATTTTCCGTAAAAGTCGTCCAGGATAGGCCGCTATACAGCATTCCTTGATCGCCATATATAGGCTTCATGAAGATAGTCGAGACCGGTATAGAGTAGGTCGCCACCAGCAGGACAATCAAAAGTAGGTTAGAAGCCTTGGCAAATATTCCAGATCCGAGAAGGCAGATTATCGTGCAAAAGACGAGGACCGCTGGAAAGAATTAGCCAAGAGCCGTTACATTAAGAACCAGAGTCAGCTCATACCTGTAGCATAGAGATACCTCCACCACTGTAGAAAAAATGTGTAAGTAGGAGCGCGGAGAAAGCCATTGCAATCTCAGGCATATAGGAGCATCTTACGAAAGAATCTGGCAGAGGCCCAGTACTGCCCTCGCTTCCAGCGCCATAGTTGTTCATAAGACAGTCCACCAAACCAACAGCATTCATACCAGTGTTGAGCACATATCCCAAATAAAATACAATGCCAATGCTCCCACCAAACTCAGGTCCCAGGCTTCGGGATATTAGATAGTACGCGCCGCCGCCTCTGACGGTACCGTTCGTTGATATAGCGGATATGGATAAAGTGGTGACGAGGTTGATAAAATAACTATAGGGCAAATGGATATCAGTAAGGCATTACCAATTCCAGATTTCAACGCGGTAATGTCACCCGCACCTTGTTACCAGCATCCCTATTAACGTCAGTAATGATTAGCTTTGTCTCTCCCTCGCTTCGCGAGCATATAATAGAATATCGACGTACCCATCATGCCAAGTATACCGCTCTGACCCAGGATGAACCCAAATCTCAGGAACATAAGAATCGACAGAACATTGAGCGTTGTGGGCACAAAAACCCCGCTAAAGGTTCCCAGTTTCGCCTTCGACTTCAACTTCGACCTCGTCTCTTCGTCCGTCGTAAGGCTCTTCGCCATCCTCGGGAGATGACTCGTTGTATCGGCGACGATGCCACTTCCTCTCCTGCGAGAGAACCATCCTGTCGAATGGTGTACCGGTTGCTCTACAGGTACCGAGCCGCGGCGAGTCAGGGTCTCGGTGGCGTCGTCTAGAAGTTGCGACACGAAGCGACCGGCGGCGGCCATTGCACAATGGTTCAGAGATGCCCTACGCGAGAGCCTTTCGGGGATTGGCTTTATCGAGGGCTAGAGAGCATCGTCGATTGGTAATCGGGGGTCGCTGGAGGATGTTCCGATGGTTGACGGAAGACGTTGTAAACTATGACATCAGCCAAAGGGCTTGGTATTGCTGTGGGCGCCGATTGCAACCCTCAACTCCAAAACAAATCTTGTGGCTGCTCCGCGCCATAGCTAGCGCGACCTCGGTACGAAAAAGTTTCTGTTCATTAAAATCGCGGAGAACTCGACTGTATCGCCGCGAATACTAACAGGACAGGTCTGAGGAATGGAGATGCTGGGGAAATAGCATTCCAGGGGTCCGGGACTCCAGTAGAATGAGGAACACCTCTCAACTGGATGCGGTCATCATGCATCTGTGACAGATACGCGGGGCGCCATCGCGCAGCAGATTCCAAGCCTCTGATTGGCTGCTGCCGAATCCAACGTTTCACAACACGCAGGCTGCATCGTCCGGCTTCGAACCACCAATTGAACCAAAAAACTATCTCCAGGAAAGTATACGTGCCTCACACCTTACTCCATAAGCTTAGCAGAGACTCTTTTACTCTTACAAAATTCTAGCGGCCCATAAGTTTAAACTCAACCCTCCAAATAATCACATCAGCCGGCTCTCCCTTTCCCCTTTCTCACCGCCTTTGCCGGCAAAGTTTCGTCCGTGTCAACGCCATCCATCCAGTTCATGATCCTCGCGTAGTCATGCCTCCACTTGGTCGCCATTTTTAAATCGTGTTCTTCATTATGCCTCTGATGCGTCGCATGCGCTTCGGTTCTTGGCCACCCCTCCGGACATGTCTCCCCGACATACCCCATAAACGGGTCCGGGTTCAAATGCTCAAGCTCAGACATCTGGCCCCAATACACATCGTTCATCTCGTCGCCCATAGGCAAAGGTGCAGGCCCTTGGTCTGCAGGCCAAGCCATAGTTTCATAATTGTACCGGCCCCTTTTGTTGGGAAGGGGGTATAACTCGCTTGGCTGCAAGACAGCATCGATCGCTTCCTGGCTCATGAGGGGGTTGCCCACGCATTTGGCGGGAATTGGAATATCGAGCGGTGGGAACTCTTCAGCGATGGTATCATTGAGTATTGTTGTATACCGGCGCAATGCGGCCTGAGAGATTATGCTGGCTCGGACTGCCTGCTGCTCTTGTGACACTAACAAGGCTTGTTGCAGAGACGGGTCGATATTGGTGCTATCACCAGGAATATGGGATTCCATAGGTGCTTCAGGCTCTGGATTGGATCCCGTCATATTATCACTTGCAATCCTGTGACCTAGCTCTAGTTTTGAGATTGTCGCGAGGGCGTTCCTTAGGCTCTATGAAGGATTGTGCGTATAGTTTGCGTCGATGAAGAAGTGCTGCTTGCCAGTCCAGATGTCCAGCTGGTCTTGGAGTAGTAGAGGCGGCATGCAGGTTCTGGTACTCTGGGATGGAAAGCACCAGGCTTCCACTGCGCTGACGTCTACACTTAGCCCATCTGATACCAGGTGCAATTTTATATTTTGGCCGCTTTTCCCAGCAGAATGTGACTGGTTCATTCACCTTCCAGCTTTCCTCAATAGATTTTCACATATAATTAAGTATATACAGATTTTCAAACCGTACAATCGCTGCTATACCCACAACAACCAACGCTCCAACTTTATATCCCAAGATATCCCCTACCTACATATGTACATACTTCGGTACGTAATTGGCCTCTGTAATGGCAGAATTGGTAAGTAGAAGATATGGTTATTTCAGCTGGAACTTCGTGTAACCGCATACCAGTATATACAAGTTCTGTATCTATCAGCTCAATATTACTCGCAAACTCTATGTCTGTTGTATTCATACGCTTTAATAGATAGATCAGCGCCTAAAGGTCAATACATCAACACCAGATTGCCAGCATTGAGCTGGAAGCGTAAACTTCCAATTCATGATCCTATTACCACCCCCTTGTATGAATATATCAACGGATAGACTTGGGCTACCACCAGCTAAATAAATACAATTAATAAGTTTAAAATTAGTCTCCAGCCTCAAAGATTCCGTGATTCGCCAACGGCTACCATGTGTCGTTATACGAACGCGGGTGGATCGCTAACACAGAAGCTTTGAATTCCACTTGTCGTTCCCCTTCGCCGGGCCGCCTGCGCTCCACTTCCGCATAAAAGCTAACCAACTTAGGACCCGCATCCCCGTCATAAAAATAGGAGTCCAGCTGGCTCCAACAATCTGCGATGATCATATTGGCCAACTCTCGAATTGTTGTGCGCTCTGTAGCCCCCACCGAGCCATACGACGTCCCAATAGCGGTTTTGTAGCCGTCGTGTTCCAGGAGCGTATATGCGACTGTACAACCTGATGTTTCCCCTTCTCCTTCCTTCTGCAGCCATTTCTGCGCAGGAGATTCGCCCACCGTCGATCGCTTGAAGAAAGGCTCATCAAGAAGCCAGCACTCAGAAACTTCCCTTCTTACAGTTCTGTATTCGCTGTACTCGCCGTCTTTGAATTCGCGGAAGTTATACAGAACTTTTGCGATGGCCCCTTCAGAAACGGCACACACCAAAGGCGCCCAAATCCAGTAGCCTTTGAGAGATGCATGTAGTTGGACGCCATTCTTCTTTGGTTTGAGGTATCGAGTCTGCTGGAAGGAAACGCTGTTGACGATGAGATCTTGCCAGAGCTTATACGCTTGGCTGGCTCGTATTTGATCTTCGATATCCGGTAGGTATGACAGTATATGGTTTTGTATTTCGATCGGGAGACTTAGGATAGGTGCTTCCGGGCTTGAAGTCGGTGGAGAGACGGATTGTTCATGCGCAGGCGGTTCAGGCTGGTAATTGATGGTAGCAGGGTATTTGAAAAACCCATAGTCAATGACATCGAGATTATCTATATTGCTTGCCATTTCTGAGAGACAGAGCTTCAGGATTCGCGTATGCCCTCCACGAGCAAAGCGGTGAGAATGGGGTGGGTTGGTAAGGCTGCTGGTAGGATGTGTTGGCCGCTGAAAAGGTGGGTTACGTAGACGCGCGAGAAGAAAGATGAATTCGAATGCGATGCCCAGTTATATAGAAAGCTAGATGGCCTAGCGTCCACTTGATGACTCCAAGATCCAAACGGTCGCAGGAGGGCAAGATAAAAGGGAGTAATTGTCCTCCGTGATGGAGCGGGGAGATATCTCAAGCGTGACAGGTGAAGACCAAAGCCGAACTCGTCAATGATCGAGTCGCCCCTTATGTGAGCCACAGCTGCGATCGATTCTTAATGCTCGTCTCACTCCAAGGTTCGCTTTGGAGGATGCAGTCGGCGTGTAGCTGCTGAACCTCGCGCCTCAGTTTCATGATTTGCTCGTACGCATCTGGGCTACTGCCGTCGGCGACGATCATGATCTCCCGCACATAGAGCTGTGTGAGCATTGACACTATCCTTTCTCGGATGTCGTGTACCGTGGTCTTATGACAGCGCGGCATTTGCGGCAGCACTTGTCACAGAGCGACTGACCAGAAGCTGTATTCCCGATTGCTATTGCTCTTTTCGTGATGTCTGTGTAAGGGGTTCTCGGAGTCAGAGTCGATGGTGTTTTCAAGCCGATTTGTAATTAGCCGCTTTGAGCCCTCTTCCATATCGGGAAACGGCTGTTGGATTTTGTGTAGACAACACAACGCAGTCTACCAGCTGAATGTTCATTCATGAGAAATCAAATATCAAAATATGAAGTGTAGCTGTATTGAAAGAGCAAGTCCTTTTTCTTATAATTTATCAACCTGAACCTCTTCCTCTCCATTGAATAGCTAACGCGCAGACCGTCTTTACCACCCGCTTTCATTCTACACCCATCCTTCTTTCAATGAATCGCAAGTCAGCTTTCCTTGGCTTGGGCAGACCGCCCCGTGATGCTGCCGAGCAGGCGGAATGGAACCGTATAAGCCATGAGCGCCTCGAAAAAGACACTCTCAAAATGAAAAACTACTTGGCAGAACTAGAAGCTGATACCGCGAAACATAAAGAAAACCGCAATTTTCAAAAGTATCTTCTGACAGCTGCACTCACTTACGCCGAAGACAGTACTAGCTGGCAGACATGTTCCTGCCCGTTCTGCTGCCAGTTCCGCGAGTTCCGCGCTACTCGCGGGATAGACACCATTGGCTCGACCATATGGAATAACCAAGTATACACCATGTGTAGAGACGAACTCAAGCGCGTCAAAACCATGCCATGCGAGTGCGAGCTCTGCACGAATCTTGCAACAGAACAGCTAAAGCCAATCGATACCGATGAAACAAGAAACAAAGAGAATGCAGCCCGAGCAAAGGCCGAATCTAGCATTACAAATGTTCCTATGAAAGGAGACCAAGTTCATCGTAGTTACGACTCTCGCCAGGAATCTGCTCAGCACTTCAATCGACCAGTCCCTATTCCTACCGCTAGCCATGTCACCGAGAACTACGAAGGCTATGCTGTCTACGGCTACACCGACGGTTACAATCACGGGCACGGTGCCACCACTGGTCTGGTTGATTGGTACGCCAATAACAATGTTTGGAATAGGAGCGTCCAACCAGGCGGGTACGCCGAAGTTCCGAACAATAGCTACCCCAACGACCTCCCCGTCACTTACGCCAACAGTCAGTTCTACAATAGCGGCTACGATAGCGGTTACGCTGACAATGGCTCTAGCGCTGGTCATGACAGCGTCGCCTACCGCGGCAGTACCAGCCGTAGCCACGAAGCTGTTAACAATGCCAGCAACGGCAACGGCAACTGGTTCGGCGACCCGAGCGGTGCTCCTCCTCCAGGTAAGCACTAACTCCAAGCTTTCCAAGAGCTCGTTTACCAGACTTACAGGCAACTGACCCCGTTGAAAATCGAATGCAGGCCCGTCCGCTCCGTAT
This sequence comes from Drechslerella coelobrocha, assembly GCA_036971555.1. Taxonomy (NCBI): domain Eukaryota; kingdom Fungi; phylum Ascomycota; class Orbiliomycetes; order Orbiliales; family Orbiliaceae; genus Drechslerella; species Drechslerella coelobrocha. The sequence continues at coordinate 2,430,703 of JAJTUH010000006.1, forward strand.
GGCGTCTACCAAATCCAGGATACCGCTACCCATGGTGAACCGCAGCCCCATTCGCAGTCTCGTAGCTATCGTTTTCTGCCTCCTGGTCTACCGCTCCCTCCAACAATGGACAGCCAGTACCATTTCTGAATGCTTCTGAAACAGTCCCCTTCCCTTATGTGTCATTCACGTCCATCGTATCACGAGTATCCAGCCATATTTCCATCCATTCTCCCATTTTCGCGACTCCTTCTTCTGTATCATTTCCCCTGTATCAAATATGGCGGATATATCAATCTTCACGAAATGAGGCCGAGTGACTACACCCAGAGATTCAAATCAAATTCATAAAAAGAGATTTAAAAAATTAAAAGAATCAACTTGACAAACAGAAACTTTCAAACTTCCTTCAATTACCATAAGTACTATTCATTAAATTAGCTAACTACAACGGGTACTGCATAAATGTAAAACAAACTAGAATACGTAAAACCGTGCAATATCTGACACAATCAAGCTCCAAATGCTAAACCAGGTTATAATATTGTCCAAAACCGTACCTCCTGTCGAAAAAGAAACCCCCCCATCATCATCAAACGTCAAATCACTGTGACGGTGTACTCCTCCCAAACACCTTCCTCAACTTAAACGACATAGACGACCGATTGCTCGCATTTGAATGGATCGATGACGGTCGGGCTGCTCCTCCTACTGTTGATGCCGCCGGTCGTGCCTGCCCAGCCGGATACACAGCGTTCACCACAAAGCTACTGCGAGAACCTCCTGCCTCCACCGCTGCAGTCTCTTGCGGCTTTATCGCCGACAGCGGCGGCGTGAACAAAGCTGTACCCGTGTTCATCGGCGTAGAGACCGACCTCGACGTTCCAACCGAGCTCGTCGATGCCGGCGAGGCAGCCTTGAGTGACGCGAAGCGATTCATGCGGGTTACCACTGCGGCGGTAGAACTAGACACACTTTCAGTAGTCAAGTTGGAGCTTGTAGCCGACAGCGTGGGCGAAGCGGGTACTGGCGGCGGTGGCATCTGGGCACTTGACTCTCCAACACGGCGCGGTGAGAGCCTTAGAGCTGGTGGAGATGTTTCCACTGGTACTACTGGTGCTAATGGTGCTGGTGCTACTGGAGGCGCGGCTTGAACAACGGGTGGTGGCGGTGGGGCAGTTACGGCGGGGGCTTCCGCGACTGCAGGTGGTGAAGGTGGTATAATCGCTTTCACAGGGAATCTGGCCGAGCGGAGGGCGGTTGGATCGTACTTGTTGCTGCGTCCCGCACTCGCGCTTGTGCCAGGCTCGATAGCTTCAGAAACGGTTACCCTACGGACTGGAGTTGAAATCGTCGCTATTGGGGGACTGGTCAGTACCCATCCATATTCTCGTGGCCAAAAGCTAACTGTATCTCATGGACTTACTCTTCGTTGGGGCGGAACCCGGAATAGCATCAAGATCTGGCACAATGCGGTGCGCCCAATCTTTCCTGCTCGTGCTAGCGAATTTTTTGATCTAGAACTATCGTTAGATGATGTAATTGAGAGGGGTATTCATGAGTGGAAGAGCAAGCCTACATGTTGGGAAATTTCCTCACTGTAGAGGTTTTCGTCTTGTGTCCAGTATTTTAGTGTTGCAATCGCATCAACGGGCTCATTTTGCTAAATTTGACGTTCATTCAGTATTAGAAATTTGGAGTTATACTAGGGTTGTGTATTCGTTAAAAAGGGATCCAACAACGTACCTCTGGTGCCATAAGAAGCCCATAGATGCAGCACAGAATATCCCGAACCTTAGTCTCAGCCTTCCAGTCCTGGTCCAAGATTGCATGACAAACACGGCCGTGCTGCAGAATATACATGTTAGTGACCATAAACCAGCCCTGCTTCTCGCAGACTCAAATTTAGCATTCATAAACCCACCTTGTTCACGTTCGGGTGGATAATGGGAGTGATAAATCTCGCTTGCGGCGCTCTCCGAGGGAAGTCATCAATCATATCCAAAAACATAACGAATGTGCCCTTCTCATAGTTGGATCCATCCGGACCCTGCATGACAACCTTCCAGAATGCCATATCACTCTCGCTGACGTAGATATCCATATCCGGATGCGGATTCTCCGCCATATCTTTGATTTCAAGCAACATACGTCGGTTCTTTACCACATCTGATGCAGCTCGGACGGTTCCCTTGTCTACAATCAGCTGCTTATTCTTTCCGAACGCTTTGTGCGCGTTCGCAAGACTCATAAATTCGTCATTCTCATGAGGGTGGCTTCGGGTCTCAGGGAATTCGAAGGCATTGACGGTGAACGGCGCCAATGGCTCTATCGTGTCGAAGAATGGGAGATATGCATGACGGTAGATGGGAGGGCGGAAGCTCTGATCGACCATGGTTTCCATTTCAGCAATTTGGATAATCTCTGCCGTGGATGTAGGCTTCATGGCATAGCCGCCAGTAACCTTGCAAATCTTGAAAAGAGACTTGTAGTAGTCCGTGCCAATGACAATTGCGTCGAGGACGATCTCGTTTTCCCAGAGAAGTGTGTACGTCGTCTTGTCCGTTTGTTTGGATCTATTATCGATACCATCTGTAAGAACGATAATACGGAGCTTGGTATCCGGGTTGTCCTCTTTGAAATCGATCAGCTGCTCCCCGGCTTGATATATGCAGTCCCACATGGCCGTCATTCCCGAGGGGTAAAGCTTCTCGATCTTTGGCTCAACTTCCTCAAGCAGCGGTGTGGGCTCTTGCATTGTGGTAACGTTAACATCAAATTTCATAACGCCAAACCACACTGGAAGCTTGTAGTTCGAAGCCGTGGTTGAGTAATTCTTAAACAGCATTTTCGCTGCAGTCATTCTGTTCAGCCTTTCGTTGGATTTGAGTTCTTGATCTTCGTTCCTGTACGCTGGATCGTACATGCTAGAGCTGCAATCAATACAAATCATGACGGCTTCCTTCGGCTTGCGAGTATCAACCGTGCTGGCGTTCAGGCATCCAACGTCCCACCCGTCAAGCGGCCAGGAACCGCTCACCTTGCGGGTTTGGATAACGTCCTTTAGCGTCTTCGCAAGCGCTTGACCCTGGTCATTGGACATCAATAACTGCACGCCAGTTACTGGGTTCCACATTCGTGCCCACTCGGTAGCGCACTCGCCGCCAAACTCAAAGATTGATATCAATCCTTCGTTGTTCAGAGTCAGGACTGGCGGCCGCGAACTGGAGAGCGAGAGGGGTGCCACAGTGCCCAAGGCCGGCAGGTTAGTCGTATTAATGATCTGTTCATAGAAGCCTTCTTGTGTGGGGTGATGCAAGATGCGGTGTTCAAGGAGATTTCCTGCATCCTTTGGCATGACAAGATAGGAATTGCCGTCGAAAGAATAAGTCCCTCGGAAGGACAGCACCAATTGCCTCGAATCCGGGTAAGTTTGGGCTGCTTTGTCTAGAAATTCAACGGTAACCTTGATGCTCTCGCCATTCTGAAGGCCAATGCTGAGAATGTTGTTTTCTGGCGTCACAGGGTCGCCCTCCCTCCTTTCAGCAGCAGTACCAGGAACCTGCTTGATAATAACCTTCCGAGTCCAATCTTCTTTTCCAGATCCGCCTCTTTTGAATGCAGAAACTTGATCGAGCAGCCACCCAAGCAGCTGACGGGATCCTTCCAATGCATTCTCTGGCTTCCCACCCGTAGCCCAGTCTGGTACAGAGCGCAGACACAGAGCTTGAAAGGTTTGCGCCAACGCCGCCTTTTCCTCAGCAGCCAAGGTCCTACTATCAAACAGGCCTGCCATGGCGTAGACAGCCGGCAGGAAGTGTGTCGTCTGCCATAGCGCCGTCAAGAACCTGCGCTGAGTGGGCCCGTCGGTAACCTTCCTCTTTAGCATCTCCAGAGAGGCGCAGAAGGCCGATATACCGGATCGAGTGGTCCCCTCGATGGGGTGCCAGGCGTTGGAGTTGCTTGTAGACCGGACATCGTCTCCAAAGTGCTTTGTAGCGATCCCGATAGTGCCAGTGTACCGCAGAACGACGAAGAGATTCAGCGGCGCTTTCTTTGTGCCGACTAGGTCGTAATCGAAGAGCGTCAAGTTTTCAGCGGCTAGTATTGGGTGTGATGCAAGGTGTAGATCAACCGCGTAGGGTGCAGTTGCCGTCTGGTTGTAGACTTTGCCTTTCACGAGCTCTTTGAGGGTTGAAACAGTCGTAGATAGGGCGATGGGGTCTGTGAATGCTGGGATGTTCGATATCTTTTGAGCGAGGGCGCTCTCAGGCGTGATGAAGCGAATGTAGATATGCCCTGAGGGGCTTGTATTATGGCGAGTGGCACCAGGCGTCAGAGTCGCCTGCGAACCTCCCCATTCGCTGGAGGTTTGTTGGCTGGCAGCCGACGAGATTGAAGCCGTACGCATCAAGCTCGCGTTAGGACGTGTGAACTCCATTTTGCACGACCGACGAGCTCAAACACCAGCGATGCAGCTGTATGTAGGGAAAGAAAGATAAAAGAGTGATATCGTGGTGCTGCTCCTAGTCAAACTGATTATATTCCTAGTTATAACGGTAGCTGGCTTTGTTTGAAAGTTAAGTCGAGCAGCCTGCTGGCTTGCATCCAGCAGTTCAGTCAGAATGATAGTGGACTAGGAAACTGGATTGGTGGATTGATTGATTGAACTTGGACGTCCCTTAGCCACGAGCTCGGGGTCTGCAGCACGTATATTTCGGGCGAGTGCTAGCTAGATCCTCGGTGTCTGCTCGGCGGTATAGCTATCTAAGTATGGAGGTATATCACCGGAGTATCGTCCGACGAGCCAGCATCCGCAGGCTCACCAAAATTCTGCCTGTCCGCCATGCCAGCAAATGTGCACTGGTACTTGCAGTACACCTAGCAAGCCCGGGGAACAAAATACAAGGCTGCGCTCCCCACAATCAAGCGAAAACATTGTCGCCTTGTGCGGAACAGCCAATGACAAATTTCGAAGGATGCGGGCAGAAGTCAAATCCCAATCAGTCGCAGTTCCAATCAATCCACGCCGGATGATCCCACCTTCGATGCATCGACGGCACGACAGCCTGCATCTTGCGCTCAAGCTAGCTGGGGAGGCCTGTCCTGGCATGCATGCGTCTTCTGAGGCGGCCCCGGTTAAACCTGCCCTCACCACAGGGCTGAGAAGGTGTGTTGTGGTGGAGGATCGATTGCCCCGGTGGGAGGCTTCGACATTTGGACTTCAGGCAACACGGTTTAGATAACGTTACTAGACCGCGCTAGCGAACGCGCGAAGAAGGCCCTGTTTTTGAGCGAGGAGGCTGACATTTGAGGGAGTCACCCATCTTCGATAGGAGAAATCTTCCGATACCAGCCGAGAACCCGGACGCATGTGCTCATGCATTGCATCTTGATTGTCTTGTCTTGTCAATGATCCTTTGGCCCAGGTGGTTGTCAGCTGCGAGACCCACCACAGACGTGAAACGTTATCAAGGGAAGATGGGAAAGATGAAAGAGGCTATTAATACTTCGGAACGTTGCATCTACGCGTGCAAGGGTATTCGAGATGTTTTGGCAACTGTGAATACCCCGCTTCACGTTGTGCTATCCTGCAGATGAGATGCCTGAAGTCAATTCGCACAGCACGCCGTTTGTTCCGATAATGAAATCATACCAGACGGATGGGTGCAGAATCAAGTTGCCAAAAGATCCGAAGTGTATCATTGCGACATTGGCAAGTAGGATGTCTTGCCGTTGCCAGTCATATTGCTGTATTGCTCATCTCGATGGACCACTGTGGACACCCACAGTAGGATTCTGGGTGGTGTTGGTTGACAATGTTGCAAAACAGCTGCGAGCTCTACCGGGACAGTGGTAAACGACCTGCTCACGAACAATCTGGCAATTCTCAAACAGCAAAGTTTCTTGCCACGAGACGTCCCAGCAGCTAACCCTACAGTTAAGTGGCAGGCATATGTTTGAAATTCACGAGACACGCAAGAAACCCGGCTCGCCATTGTATTAACTCTGATGTTTAGCATAATTACGTATCGCAAGTTATCTCATCAAATCCATCCAAACGAAGCTCATCAATCCCAACATGCAACATGCAACAGCCAAGCTGAAAACAAAAAAGTAGAAAAAGTATGCAAGAATTACAATACATGTACACCGCCCGGAAGCAAGAAATAGAACTAGTGGAACGTCGTCTTAACCTGTCCGTAGCAGTTATCCTTGAAGTATAGCTGGAACTTGATCTCGGCTGACTCAAATGCCATCTCGATCACAAACTCTGCAGACAGGCATGCTTGCCCGTTAATATTAACCTCGTCAAATTCATTTTCCGGCACCATGCTGAGATCGGCCATCAAGAAGCAGAGGTCATGCACACCTGCAATAAAGCACATTAGTCAGACAATTGGCCCGTGTAATAGTGGTGAGTCATAGCGGGGACATACTCCTATCGCGGTAGCTGTGCGGCGCTGTGTCGAGGTCGGACGCGACCAATGTTGCCCCTCGCCGCAGTTTCTCGCCTTTCTGGAACGTTGTACCGCACTTGAGCTTAAACCTTGTATTCGAGTCTGTATCCGCGCCCTTCTCAACGATCCACGAAACCTGGTTTCTCGCCATCTTCATGCCGGTATCGGTAGAGTAGAAGGCATCTTCCTCGTGATGGATTGTGGGGTCAAAGACGGTGTTGATTCGAGTACCGTAATTTCTTCGGCATCTTCGATTCGTCACCAGGCTGCCCTCAAGGCCTCGCAAGACCGCTCCTCGGCTCACGGCTGACCAACTGTTGTCGATATGGTTAGAAAGCCCGTTTTTTTAAAAAAAATTGCTCTGCATATGTAGATACTGCACTTACGCATCGTAAGGGTTGATAATCTCAATCTGCCCTGTCTTGGCGAACTTGTATTCCGATAGACGGTGCAATAGGTAGTCCGATTCCCCAAATCCTCCAACAAGGAAAACATACTATTTCTCCAATTAGCCAAACCTCTCCCCATTTGTATGATAAGGAATATATAGAATACCATACCTTCACAGTAGCACCTGTATCGCAGACCGCATCGATCTGGCCTTGTATCAGATCAATTATCTGTCCAATGATAGGATCAAAGCAATCCTTCAAATCATCACTGGAGTAACTGTTAGCTTACTGCTAGCAATATTTTGTATGTAATATACGAAGAAAACTTACTGCGTCAACTCAAATTGACCCTCGATGATACCTGCCGCCGCGTCGTTGGCAAAGCCAGGCATTGGGAGGTAACTCGCCGATCCTGGGACATATGAAGAACCAAAGGATCTCTTGACACCCTCAAACTCTGCAATAAGCTTGTTAAGAACCATGCCATCTGACTTCTCGCAGAGGATCTTGAAGCGGCCATCGCCAATCTTCTTGCGCAGCAGCTTTAGCAAATTGCGGTCTACAAACGTCGATCCACATTTCGCACCGGACCCAACCGCTACTTCCGACAGACCGAGCGACGGCTGCAGCTGCCCGACTCTATATGAGATCAAATCAACAGTTCCACCGCCGGCATCGCAAAGTACAAACGTATCCCCGACTTTCAGCGTATTTGGGTCATTCCTCCGCGTGTTATCTCTCTGGTAAAGCTCGGATATCGCATAGACCGCAGCGGCCTCCGGCTCGCTCAGAATAAACAGACGGTCCTTCTCACGTTGGCCGATACCGGCCCGCGACGCAGCTTCTTTAGTCAACGCCTGTGCCTTTTCCGACCACACCGCGGGTACAGTCATGACCCAATCGATTGCTGTCCGGTTGATAAAGTTCTCGCCCTGCGCACGCCTCAGATTCGACATGATGACATCGTACAGTGCAGTAAGGTAGTCTGCAACGACGTCTACGGGGCTCTTGTTCAATGGGTTGTACCGCATGCCTTCCGCCATTGGAAACTCATCTTCTAGTGTTGTCGTTTCCGCGAACGGGTCTTCCTCAACGTCGACGTACTCGTCTGGGTTATCTTGGTTTTCGTAAAAGTTATCCTCGTCGAGGTCGAGCTTCGCCCACGCGAGACGCGGCGCTCCAGGTGGGATAAGGTAGCCCCAGCGGTATGTACCGGCACTGTAGGCGATGTCGCTAGGGCATTTTACTTCGTCACGACGCTCCTTGCCGGGCCATCGGCGGATAACTTTGATGTTGTCGATATTTTTCTGGGAGGTATCGCCAAAAGCACAGCCTAAGCACAGTTGGTTGCAAGAATGAGCTCTCTAATCTGATCACGTATAGCAGGAAGGGAGGTATAGTATACTAACCACTGAAGGTTGTGCCATAATCTAACCCAACGACGATGCGATGCTCTTGCAAGACGGATTCCGCCGTCGCCATCTTTCAATCAGTTAATTAATTCCGACTGTGATGATCGATTGAGAGGTAGTTGAAGGAGTAACTTGTAGTTTAACAAAGTTGTTTCTAATGAACAAATATTAAGTCCTAAGCAAGCGTCGCGAAGAATGCGCACAGGGTAAATCGATCAGTCACCCCACCTGCAGCAGCACCACGAAGAAAAGAAGATAAAGTGCGATCTATATTAGAAATGGGATTTAATCGATTTCGTCAAGCCGCGGTGAGCAACCCATCCACGACACGAGCAATATGTGCACCGATGCTGCCTGATAACGGAGCTAGCTAGAGCGCACCAGATACAACGATATAGCATCCGGATATACAGCACGGCAGACTACCTGGGTACCTCCCTAAGCTCGGGATCCTTGAGTCCTGGTCCGGTCTCAAGCTGCTATCTCCTGTAGCTGCAGCCTGCAGCCTTGGCCCCGCATATTCCACCATGCGCATGCCCCGACGCCAACACCAGTCGATGACATGATAAACAAGGCGGGCACTTTGTGTCCCGACGATTTGAAATAGGAGCCCGTCGATGAAAGTATCGAACAAGGCAGCCGGGCCCCACCATCTACGTTTCCCGGCAAGTTGCGTCAAAGTCATAGCCTCGTCGGACCGGGGTTCTGATCCTTCGCCAAAACCTGCCGTTTGTTGGGGACCCACTTTTCTTGGTCTGAGTACTTCTCATCCAACACGTTATCCCAACCACAGCCTTGTTGCAATCGATTCTGATCCCGAACTTGGCGGCGTGTCTGCATCCATTGTCGCATATCTGCATGAAGGAAGCGGCTGAATCAAAGGTGAACGATGGGTAGGAGCGGGGTAACGTTAGCGAAGCTTGGGCATGCATGAAGCCCCCCCATCAATAATGCCGCCTGAAACAAGCCCAAGGTCTTTGTCTGGTGTCATTGAACGTCCACCGAAGATGCGAGATATCACTCATGCCGTCCGCGCGTCGGGTGGAGGATGCCGAAGTGCTACGGAATCAATCCTGCTTCAGGCTCGACTCAATCCGGTTGGAAAACGAGGCTGTCAAGTTTCAGTCGACAAAGCCGAGCTTAGCAAGTGCGTGTTTCCAGGCACCTGCTGATCATGAAAGAAGACTCGAGGCTGTTCATTGGAAGGCAGATAAATCCAAATGCTATAACGTTAAGATTTCTGGCCCTGTCCTCGAATCTCAAGCTCCACCCACCGTCGATAGTACTTGCTAGGGCGGCTGTTTTAATACCTTCTCGCAGCTGCAGGACGGGATATCAGTATTCTCGAACTCCTGTCGGTCATCGCACTGTCCTCCGTTTTCTTGTTAAATTTTTTCCAATCGATTCCTATTTTCAAGTCGGGGCGCCGGCAGAACCCTTTGATCGAACCTTTGCGCAGGACCCTTCCTCCGCTGCCGGTGAACAATCTTACTTTTTTAATTCCGCTAGATCGTCCCATCTTTTTCTATAATCCAAAATTGATTCCCTCGGGTTTTCCTACATCCCTAAATTTGCAATGCCGTTCTGGAGCTCCAAGACGAAAGACGGCGCAAGCGACCGCTCGATTTCACCCCCACCAAATACCCGGCGCGACAAGAAAAAGGAAAAGGTAATCTGCACCATCGATTGCTACAACTTTATATTGCCCGTACTACACTGTTGCTAACACAAAATTTCCACTCCACCATCTAGTCAAACGCGCACCACGGAATGGCAAACATCTACGATATGACCAGCAGAGACGAACCCAAGTGGCGCTTGCGCAACGTCGTAGACCCGAGGTCCAAGTACGTTACTTTCCATTCCGTTCCGCTACTGTCAAGCTCTTCATAACAGGATCTACCACCAATAAGCGCACCCAGCTAACTCGACGCAATACATTACTAGTGGCCAATTCTTGGACATGCAGGCTCTCGGCATGAGAGGCCGCGGCCATGAAGAAGGAGTCGTGAGGTCGAAACTTGTCCGCCAGCTACACATGTCACTCAACGACAGTGTTAAAAGGGCCTGTTTGCACTGGGACGACGAGGTGCTTAACCTCGAGAACGTTCGCGACGAGCTCCTCGAAGAGCGCAATGGCCTACACGTGCAGAATAAAAACCTCATGAAGCGGGTCGCTGCGCTTGAGAAGGACGTGAACGAGAAGGTTGCCCTACTGAAGGAGTTCCAGGCTGGCCATATGAAATCTTCGGGAAGCAGGCGGCTCGCGCCGTCTACATCCGCAATCTCAGATGACTATGAAGCCCTCGAGCGAAGAGTTAAGGATACTGTCTTTTCGCGTCTCGCGAGGCTTAATATCCACGATCCGCATATCCAGGTTCTATTGCAGCATGCGCCATTCTTGGACGCGGTCAAGGCTCTCATGTGCGATCAGGAGGCTGCCCAGGATGCGGAGAATCTGCCATTGGGTCTCCTAGAGGTTGTCGAAGAGACTGAGAAGAAAGGTCTGTTGATGTGGATGATGCAAGGTGTCATTCATGCAATTCTGTGCCAGAAGGTTATGGATATTGCTATGCCCGGTCTTGAGGGAAGCGAATTGAAGGCCGCGCAGAAAATATACGAATTGATCGCGTTGAGTAAGTTTGCGAAACACCTTTGGTTCTGGCGGTTGGATATTAATATAATTGGTTGCACCAGGCGATGATGGCCAAGGGTATAAATCTGCGCAGCAATGGCGGTCAGATACCTTTAGGCGACTGGCATACTGGGCAGAAAACGTCGACGAGCTCACAAAGTACGGCGAAACGTCGCCAGCTGTTGGCGAAATCGCACAGACGTTCCGATCCATCATCGACGGTACCGAAAAGGAGCTTTTCAAAGTCCTCGCGCCGTTCTGCGATGACCAGACACCCGAGGGCAGCAACTTCCAGCGCTTGCTCGTCGACATTGTCGATAGAGCTTTCCAGTTTAGCATTCTCATCGGCTCACAGATCTCGAGGTATACGATTCTCAGGAGTACCGTCAACCCTGACGACTTTCAGGGTGTTCCAGAGCATCTTGAGAAGCCATCTGAAGACAATGTAGCCTTGTTTTACGCCGTGCCCGCGCTGATCAAGACCTCAAACGACGAGGGCGAATCGTACGAGACCCCTGAGATATTGGTTCAAGGAAAGACGTACGTTTTGTTTGGATTTGGAGCTGCCTTCAATGATCTCGACGATGAAGACGAAGCGGAAGAGGAAGCTGCAGCGCACGCTGTCACTACTAAGCCGGAAAACAAGGACATCAAGCTCGCCTCTCCTGTCAATGGAGAAGATATGATTGAGTCCATCGAGAGCGACCAGAGCCTTGAGATCGTGAGCCGTGAAGAGGCCAGCCCGCAGAGCTACACTTCTGCATCGGAGAAGGTACGAACACTGAACGACCCTCCAAAAATCAAGATACCGTGCTCACATAGCTAACCACAAAGCTCCTAATCAGGTGCAACCCGCGACAGGGCAGAACAATACAGAAGGAGGTGAAAGGCGAACCGCTGAAGGTGCAGACACTCTGCCACATGAATCCAATCAAAGTATGATGGAATTTTCTGAGATTATAATTCCGGAACTACAGGGACTAATGACGACTTGGAAAGACAAGAAAGAGTCGAGCGAGGCGGCGACGGACAAGACCGAGACCGAGAACGGCAGCAGCGAGAACGTTACGCCCAGGGCAGCGATAGCAGATCCAGAAGAGTCCAAGCAAGAAGTATCCACGACGACAACGACGACGTTGACGACGACGACCGACCCCTCCGAGAGCTCAAGTCCCGAGAACCTAGGCAGCCAACCTCAAGCTATCCCGGAGACCTCGGAAGCCTTGCCCAGCAGCAATCCCCAATCTCAAGGAAGCAAGTTCCAGAGTCTCGAAGCCCACCTGATCGAACTTCCAGCCTCCCCAAAGGACAGCAACCCTATCCCCCAACTGCCTCAGGGTCAAGCACAAGATCTCCAACCGGCAGCAGCTCTACCGCAAGAAACAGTGGCAACCTCTCCAGTCACAGAAGCGGCGACAACAGAACCATCCGCCCCACAAGCACCCAAGGAGGGCAATCATCAACAAGAGGAGGATCAGGCGGTAGTGGTGGAGGAGCAGGAGGGGGAACAAGTAGAGGAGAAGGAGGAGGTTCAAGTGCCAGCTCCATCAGCATCGCTTACACCGTTGGCAGCAGCAATAACAGCCGCTCTTCACCCTCCCCAACCTCCAGCCGCACAACAGGAGGAGGAGGAGGAGGAGTCAGTCGAAACTACCCAGTCGTCAACACCTCTGGCCGAAACAACTTTGCCGAGCGAGCCAGAGCTCAAACCGCAGCCTACCAGCAGCAGCAGCTCGACTTCAATAGCGCAATCGACGCCGCGCACCGTGCCAACGCTAATCGTCAGTCTGGTGGAAATGGCGGGGGAAAGCACCAGTCTCAGCAGCCATCTAGCCGAAGAGAAGAGCGCGGAAGTGGTAACGGTGCAGGAGGAAAACGCGACGGCGGGCGTTGAGATTGTCGGCTGACGGGCTGAGGGACGGATGGCGTTTTTGTTTACTGGTAAATTTGGTACTGGTCGTATCTATCAACTTGTTCGTTCTACTGTGCTGTTCGTGTGGGGTGTGTACATGTATGTTATAATTGGTATCATTAATTTTCTTGCGAGTGCGGTTAGTTGAATCACAATAGTTAACTGAGTATATAGTTAGCGGCTACAAGTATATAATCTTTTCTCATATTAAGCGTTATCAAGGTTGCGCACGCGTCGAATAATGGTTTGAAAGCTTCTTTTATCTCAAGAATTTGCAGTCACCGTTTTGGTTTGCGATACGATTTCAGAGTATGATGGTGCATGAAGAGCGTTTTGCAAACTTGCTGTGCTCGTTTTGCGTATAACGATTGTCACAAATCCGGACAAATATCAATATTATACTATCTCCGAAACCCCCCCTGCCAGGGAGGAAAGTGTGCATTTAATATTTTAAACTGCGCTTGCGACAAGGCTTGGAACGGCCTGTGAAATGAGCGGGATGAAACAATTACATGGCTGAGGCCACCAGTTTTAGCCTTGTCAGTCTTGGCCGCAATATAAGTTGGTCCCGCTTCAGGAACGTTTGCTGCTTAATCGAGGGTTTTATAATTAATAATGGGAAGATTTTATTACGTTGCCGCATACGAATTCCATGGTCAACAGTTGACTAGTCTCGTGCGAAATTAAAAGCCATGGAAAATGGACATGTCAATGTCCATGTAAAAGAAATGTTAATCCGATCCTGGGTGGGGCCTTTTTTTTTTTTTTGTACTTTCTACTTATACCTCCATCTTATTAGTGGAACTATTTTCGACAGAGATAGTTCAGATTCAAATTGGGAATGCCAAATGGCGGGTGAGCGTGGAGGTCAATTGGTCAACCGCAGCGGTGGTGTGCCAGTAATCGAATCCTGTGTCCAAACACGCGCTGAATTCGTTCGCTCGGACACTCAGCGCCAAGGTCATCATTTGTGCGGCAAAGATAACGCCCAGAAAGACGAGAGACGGCTGAAGCACTTGTTCACTCAACTAAATTATGCTCGCTGATGCTATTACGGTTTTAATTGCCTGCGCAAAAAAAGAGAGAGAGGAGGAAATCCTGTGAATAAAATTTATCTTTTTCACTGGCGATAGTGAGAATGGAGACGAGGACGTTGACGTTTATTTTTAGGATTCCTATATTGATGTTACCTACTGAAAACGTGCAACGGTCGCGCGGTAAGGAAAGATGCGACAAGAGTTCCAGATAATTGGTGGCGGCTATTACGCAATTCTCACAGCGGAAAGTCGCCAATCGCGTAGGGAGAGGTGGAAGGAAGGTGTCCTTGACCGCAAAGCATCGTCCCTGAGCGCAAAACATTGTCCTCGAAGCAGAGCACTTCGTCTTTGGAGGAGTGCTTGGGTTAGTGGTGCAGATGGAGCCTTCGTCGGAAGTCGGCACCAATCAACAGCTGTTAATTTGAGTGCTCCGGTTCCGACGGTAAGAACGAGATGTGGATGACGATGGTCCCGTAGGGTCTCCGTTATCGAATGGCTGCATGAATAAGGGCGTGAACATGGGGGTCTCTTGGCGTCATCCGCTGGTCCCTTGTGAACCTGACGATCTGCTCCCGAAAGCGAATGGGCATATTATTTTTATTTTATCTTATTTTTATTTTTTCCCTTGCATTTCTTTTCTTTCCTTGGTACCCCTTCTGTTTGCGGGTTTTGCCGGAAATCCTGTGAGGGGATGGTATGTGGTTTTCTAGAATGAGAAATGAGGCCAAGATGGAGGGTATTGAGCAGGGTGGTGTTTGTTATCATGCTGTGTGAAGGTTAGGTACGGGCTCCGCAGCATCGTATCGCACATTTGCAGCTCGACAATCCGGCCAGCTGCTGGTATCACGGAGACAGGAGGCAGACATCGTGCCTGTGCCGTACATGTACGTACTGTACTGTACTGTATTGACTTTGTACATGCACGGTTACATGCACATAAAACAGTCAGGTCAGAATCCATATGCGCCGAGATGCGATGCTACTGCTCGTTCGTCGATATAAATAAGATGTACGAGTCAAGAGCGAACCCCCAGCTCGAAGGAAAGGCCGAAAACCCGGCTGGCGCCCACATGCAATCTGCCAAGCCGGCCAAGGCAGGCCATCACTCAGGATCGGCGGGGGAATATGCTGGAGCAGCAAAGTGGCGCAGGTCCTGCCAAGAGCGCCAAGCCGGATGATGGAAGTGGTATTGGTGCTGCAAAAATGGGATGTCAGAAAGGAAGAAGAGGATGAAGCGAAGCGGGCTCCCTTTTCCCCTAATCCAGCAGCAGCAGCGGCAGCAGTAGCACCAGTTTCGAAGGAGTAGCGACGGGTCGAAAAGAAAGAATCTGCGGTGGGACTTTCTCCTTGGTATGGGCTTTCGTACTAGTCACGCGTGGGGACAGCAGTAACTAATCGACAGACAGACATACCGACAGCATCGTATGGTCCGCTGGCTGCCGATGGACTACGGCAGAAGGCTGGGGAGAGAGTGGACTGATGGTGTCAAGAAGCGAACCTCTGCTGTTAACCTTCAATCAGTAGCCGTCTTATAAGTGCTTGGGTAAGGACTTACACTTTGCTTGAATCTCTCAGGCTGGGGGTTAACGTTACGAGACTGAGAATTGCGTGGTACTTGCCTAACTCAAGTTACTTTTGTCAGAACGGTTCGGTTGTAGTTTTTGGCTGTCCCGTCCGCCCGCTTAAATCGGGTTGCTGGAGCTTTGGGCAGCACCAGAAGCAGAAAAACAGCAGCAGCATTATTATAACTTGCTTGGTCTCCCTTGGTTTAATTTCTAACTCGGTCGTCTCTCCACTTTCGACTGTTGCCATTATTGCCAGTCATCTTTCTTCTTCTTCTTCTTCTTCTTCTTCTTCCCTCTCCTTACTTTCTTACCTCATCTTTATCGACTGCCCCTTCGGCTTTTCATCTTTCATCATTCTTCTTCCTCTCGCTCCAGGAATTTTGGCTTTGGTTTGGTTTTTTCCATTTTTTTTTCAACCTCTTCCTTCCACTCGCTCGTTTGTGCAGCTTCCTACCTAGGTTTTTATAGTTTTGGCAAGGGTTTGATGATAACAGCCCTTCGTTCTGCTCAAAATTCAGACGCGGGTGAGATATACTCAATTATATCCTAAAAAAAAAAAAAAGTACACACGCTCGTTTAGCACGGTTAGATATATAAGTATCTATATCTATATCTATATCTACGCAACATTACGCTACCTACGCACGCAGGTCGAAATAGCGTGGGAGAAAAGACGGCGGACAGGCAACCTTGACGGAGGATTATTATGACAGGGTCGCAGTTGCGATTGGACTTGGTAGAGGTCGCTGGACGACGATATTCGCAGGAGACGCTGCTCGATTCGGATAGCGTCTTCAGCACCAGCAGCGACAGCGGGAACAGCAACTTTAACGAGAAATTATACAACAGCAGCCCGCCCGGCGACTTGTGGTCCATGATACGGACTTCGTACGACCAACATGTGCACTCTAGGCTGTCGCACTCGTCGGCGCCTCTTTCTCCGAGCAAGCTGCTCAAAAGTGCACTGATGTTCCTCATTCCGAGCTTCCTCTCCCCCCACTCGACCCTCGAATTCAAAAAATTCAAGCCCAATTCGACCGATTGGCTGGACGGCCTGAGAGGTATCGCGGCCTTCATCGTCTTTATCTACCACCACGTGGTCGCATACACTGGGGAGGAACATGATTATGCCTGGGATCCGACCAAGCACGGCAACTTCCTGCAGCTGCCGGTGGTGCGCCTCCTCTTCGCAGGAAACGCCATGGTCAGAGTCTTCTTTGTTATCTCTGGCTTTGCTCTAACCTACAAGCCCGTGAGGCTGATGAGGAAGCCGGGAAGCCAAGGGATGCTGATGAAAACGCTCGCTAGCTCTGTCTTCCGGCGCTACCTTCGACTCTTTTTGCCATGTTTCTTTGCCTTCTTTATGATTCACTGCTGGCGGATATGGGGTGCTTTCGACTGGTTCGAGATGAGGCACATGGCTAACCCGCATATCCTACCGGGCACTATCGAGAAATACCCGGCAAAATCGCTGGCTGGGTTCTTCGGACAAATGGGTATCTTCCTACGAGAGTTTTACGATGTCGCTGTTGGCAGCACCATCCTGCACGAAAGTCTCGATTCTGCGACCGATGTGAGTAACCAGTTAGACCTAATGTTCGGGCGATTTTTGTTCCTAACTCATAACTTCTCTTAGAAACACGTGTGGACCATCCCGACTGAGTACAGTCAGTCAATGTCCCTCTTCCTGTTCATCGCTGGGATCAGTCACCTCAACCGTGGCTTCAGGCTCTGGGTTGTCACCCCATTTTTATTCGTCTTTTGGTCCTATCACCGAAGATATGACTTCCCGCTCTTTCTCAGTGGCTATTTCCTTGCGGAACTCCATGCCGCTTTTGACACTTCTTCCCCTCTGCCCACTTCAATGTCACCAATCGCCCCGTCTCCTAGCTTCGCCCAATCGCGATTCTTGAACAAGTCTTCCAAGATAATATTCTGGTCCTTCACCGCCTTTCTCGGTCTCTTCCTCTTATCATTCCCCACCCGTGACGGCGAAGGGACCTTTGTCTATTCCTCATTGTGCAGGATGATGCCTAGTGCCGGGTACTACGACAAGCGGGTGGCCTACCAGTCATATGGCGCTTCGATACTCTGTCTGGCTATTCTATACCTGCCCCGAATCCAGGAGTACCTCACCCTACCCGTGTTCCAATACCTCGGCCGCATCTCGTTCTCGCTATACCTGATGCACGGCACGGTCATCCGGACGATGGGTCATAGACTAGTGCTGGAGGCGTGGTTGAGCTACGCGCCTGAGGCATACGCGGGGAGGATGTTTGTTATAGTTGCGGTGTGGTTATTTGCAGTGTTCCCAACGACGATCTGGCTGAGTGATGTCTTCTGGAGGCTTGTGGAGTCACCGGCGACGAACTTTGTAAGGTGGTCGGAAGGGCTGGTGGTCGGGAAGGAGCCGGGCTTGCAGACAGGGCAAGTGAAAGTGCTGTGAGCCGCTGAAATAAAATAAAATTTTATTTTATTTTATTTCGGGCTGTGGAGCTTATCTTTGGGATACGGAGTTCATGTCTCTCGCTTTTTTCTTTACTTTATATTTTACATATTAAGAGTAATGTTTTTTACTATGTATATATTCCCGTCGCTCTCTCGTCCTTTTTTTTTTTTATTTGTCACCCTTAGCCTTGTTATTTTAACAGAGGTAGCTAGTAACGGCTGCGCAGTTATATTTACCGCATCACCATCTTTTATATTTCGAGTTGAAAGTTAAAAGTTAGAACTTAAAAAGTTAAAGGTCCCGTCTATTCATTCACAATGAGACAGGAATAGAGAGAATCACAAATTTGGCATCTTAGATTGGAGCACTCAACCTCTGCAGGAATAGAGGATTACTTATCCACACACCGGATTATGGCATGCTGATAGCACAATGACACTGCAGTCGCTACCCCCAGTCGCCTAATCTTCGACGTCCAGGTCTTTGAAACCAATCAGACATATCCCGCCAGAGCCCTGGTCAGAGAGAGCCCTGACCGGCAGGGCCTTCTTCTTTCTCCGAAAACGTGTTGCGGCTGCAGAATGCAACAAACACGGGCGCCGTGTTGTGTTGTGTTGGTTGTGTTGGCCAACACATCTGTCACCGACGGCTTAGTCATCGACGACTTGGTCATCGACATGGATCGCGATGCGTCGCGCACGAAGGGAGAAGGATGAGAGAGAGAGCGAGAGAGAACAGCAACTCCAAGAGTCCTCCATCGCGACTTCTTCGATGCCTGTTCCCGGCCTCGCGGACGGCCTCAATCCTTCTCCGACACCTCAGTTGCCAGCTCTGCCCCTGCATTCCTCAGCCATGTCGCGTGCAGCCAGCCTGCCGTCAGCCAAGCCCGCTGCGCTGTGTCGGCGTGCTCCGGTTCCTGGTCACCCGCCAAATGCCCGACAACAACAACAGCAGCCAAAGCAACCTGTGATCAAATCCCCTTCGCCTTGCCAGCCTCAGCTTCTCTTCTTGGTCCTTCTTCAATATATCTTTCCTTCTCTTCGTTCATTCTGCTCCCTCGCTGTTGATACCCTATACACGAACCGGCTCTCAATTCGCAACCGGCTCTTCGCCTTCGCTTACCAGACTTGTACCTGCCTCATCAGTCCTGGCTTTTGGCTGCTGTTCCAAAAATTGCTGACTCTTCCCCTTCAACCATCATCATCTGAATCCTCCTCCTTCTCGGTCTTCAATCTTCAACAAACCCCTTCGGCCACCCCGATTGTCCTCCATGGACCCCCGATAAACGACATAATCTTCAAATTCTACTAAAATATCCGTCTCCAGAACGGCCCGAAGAACCAGCACCCCGGCTTCGTCGTTCTCCCGATCCGGCTGCACCACGGTCGCCGTCCGTCACCGCGATCATGGCGTCTCCATCGCAAAACATTCCCGGGCGAAGCCGCCGCGAATCTGGAGCGTCAGCCGCCTCTGGTCCTAATACGCCATCCAGCTTTGCTACCCGTCTGACGTCCACCCAGCGCCTCAGCAGCCCCATCCGCGGCAGCAATCTCAACATCGTGCAAATGGGCGGATCCCCCTCTCGCAGCGCTGATGCCACTCCGATGAGTTACCTCTCGCAGGCTCTCAACGGTCCTGGCGCCAGCACCCCGCCGCGGTTCGGCACTCCCTCTCGACTAGCCGCTGAAACTCCTCCTCGTAGCAACAACGCCTCACCACCCTTGCCTGGCTCTAGCTCGCAGGTCCCTAGCGTCTACGGATCCGTCGATAACCGAAACGGCTTGGAAAACCCGGAAGTCGTCCGCCGACACCTGGTCCGTGAAGCACACTACGATGGCGACATTGTTCCCGCCCGCGGTACGCTCGGCGGCGCGGGCCTTGACGATGATAGCAACACAGACGAGGAATTCTCCTCCCTGCAGCTGCAGGGCGGCGATATCACACGCCAAATCTACCAATGGGATGCGCAACAACGCGACCAGGCGCGTAAACTACGTTCGAAAAGCTTTGTTCTACCACGTCCGGACCCTCTCGACGATGCCACTGATATCACAAATATCAAGGTTCCTGGTGGATTTAGGCGAAATTTCATCCGGAGAGCTGTGGCGGCAAGCCCTGCACCCAGTGGACGAATTGGAATGGGACCGCAATCGACGCTGCTGACACAGAACTTTATAGAGTTCTTGAGCATTTACGGACATTTTGCTGGTGAAGAGTTGGAGGAAGAGGAATATGACCCTGCAAATATGATGCAGGATGATGAGGAAGGCGGCCCGGCGGATGAGAGTACAAGCCTGTTACCGAGAGAAGGCAGGCGGACGAAAAAGGTACCGACAAAGAGCCAGATGGCGCAGGGGAAAGGAAGCGTTAGAGGGGCTATTTTGCTGTTATTGAAGAGCTTTGTTGGCACCGGTGTGCTGTTTTTGCCAAAGGCGTACGTGCAAAATTGATTGTGAGATGATACGACGGGTATAGACTGACGATCGAGTAGATTCAAAAACGGTGGAATGTTGTTTTGCATAGGGCTATTGTTGGGAGTTGCAGCAGTGTCTTACTGGTGCTTCGTACTACTCGTGAGAACGAGAATGAAGGTCAATGCCAGCTTTGGGGACATTGGTGGTGCACTGTACGGAAATTCGATGCGCATAGCCATTTTAACCTCGATTGTGGTGTCTCAGGTGAGTCGTTGCACCGCTTCTTCCATCATGTTCAATTTTATATGCTAACTCCATATCAGATTGGATTTGCTAGCGCTTACATGGGTATGCTTCTTTTCTTTTTGCATACAGCAGAAGAATCTCGCGGATACTAACTTTATTCATAGTTTTCGTCTCGGAGAACCTCCAGGCCTTCATCCGTAAGATACACCTCGCTCGCTAGTCCCGTTATACATTTACTAACACTCTAGCAGTTGCCGTTACGAAATGCGAGACGAAGATTGAAATCTACTGGTTGATTCTGATGCAGATGGTTGTGTTTCTTCCATTCTCCATGATCCGTGACATCAGCAAACTCGGTGGAACAGCCCTTGTCGCGGACGCTTTTATTCTACTCGGACTTATATACCTCTACTACTACGACTTTTTGCAAATCGGAACACATGGTATTTCAGATATTGTCAACTTCAACAAGCAAGACTGGACGCTATTTATCGGAACCGCGATATTCACTTTTGAGTATGACAATTTGCTTGCCTATCACCGCATAGACTCTTGCCGCTAACACACACTTTTCTTTGTTTAGGGGAATTGGCTTGATTATCCCGATCCAGGAGTCGATGAAGGAGCCGGAAAAGTTCCCCAAGGTTCTTGGAGGCGTCATGATCCTCATCACCGCGGTATTTGTCAGCGCCGGCGCCCTCGGCTACGCTGCGTGGGGTAGCAAGACAAAGACTGTCGTCCTCCTCAACCTTCCTCAAGACGATAAATTTGTTAACGCGTAAGATTCCAATTTTCAAAGATTGCTCAAAGCCGACTCCGTCTAACTATCAAAACTAGTGTCCAATTCCTGTACTCCCTTGCTATCCTGCTCTCAACGCCGCTGCAGCTGTTCCCCGCGATCCGTATCATGGAAAACGGACTGTTCTCGAAATCTGGAAAGTACAGCAACAAGGTGAAGTGGGAGAAGAACACTTTCCGCTTCGTTACCGTTATTGTGACCGCGTTAATCGCATGGGGCGGTGCGGACGATCTGGATAAGTTTGTTGCGCTGATTGGCAGCTTCGCCTGCATCCCGCTTGTGTACATGTATCCAGTAAGTTTCTATTCATACACTCTTCTTTATTCGGGTATTCCTCCGAGCCAGTAGTTTTCTAGACGTTTCTCTAACTCACTGGTTTCTATAGCCATTGCTGCATTATAAAGGAGTAGCGACAACCAAGCTATCGAAGTTTGGGGATGTCGTGTTGGGTGTTTTCGGGTTGGGGGTGATGGTTTATACGACGCAGCAGACGGTCAGGAGCTGGGCCGAAGGGAAAAGTCCGCCCTCTGAGGGTTTCTGCTCCGGAAAGTAATATATCAGATGAGATATAGGAGAATAAAATCTACCGAACGCTGGCTGTTACTAGCTAATGGTTAGACCCCCTGCAAAGGGGATTCTTGCGTGAGTGGGGAAGCGAAAGAAGGATCTAGAGATGTATTAGAATGATTTGATAGGTAGGAAGCCGCGGGTGCGCATGCGACATGTGAACTGCGGGCTTGTTTGGAAGATATTTGCTTAGGGCACGCACTTGGATTATTTTATCAGACTACTATAGCGCTAGCGAAAGACTGAGTATTGGGGTTTTTTTTTGCCGATATATACTGTTGTTTTTCTTTGCTTTTCCTTTTTTTTCATCTTTTTTTTTTTCAGATTTATATATTATGCATGGTATACACTTAGGTAGTTAAGTTTTGGTGGTTGAGTCAGACAGGCTGGCATAGATGCTATTGGATTTATTGTTTTGAAAGACTACTACGTGGGTGGCTATACTCGTATGAGCATAGACCTGTCAAATGGAAGCAAGGCGCCGTTCAACCCACTTTTGAACAGATTGCGACTAGAAAGACGCTCACTCGAGGGTATATTATTTCTCGTTATAATTACGTGAACACCGAATATACTACTCTTTAGGTATGTAATACCAACCCCAACTATCACGCCTGCAAACTACACTTAAGGTTCGGCACCGATATTATATTCCCCCATCCAGAACTCGGTTCTTTGCCGTATCTGAGAGATGCCGTCGGAAAGGACGAGCAGCTTGGCTCGATACGCAAGCAAGTACTCCTCTAGTAAATCATGAGCAACCCTCACACGTCTCCAGAACGGCGTATCGGGGAAAGCTTTGAACATAACATTCGACCTATCTCGCAACCATGTCCCCACACGCCCGCCCAGCCCGCCCAGAAGCGCCGTGAACCCAGCCTCGAGCTTCTCCACGTCCTCGGTACGCCAGACGACATCGCCGTTGTTTGCAACGCGGGCGTTCCAAATGTACTGTAACACGCCGAGTTGGTCATCAAAGTTCATCCCTGCGAGCCATTCGCCCGCCTCCTGCACCTTGGGTAATTCTTTCACGGGCTGTCGGGTCGCCACACGCGTGCTGTAGAAGTCCGGCACGAGCTGGACGGTCGAGTCTAGAAAACCGGCTAGCGCCGCCTGGTAGCTTTGGATGTAATTTATATAGTCGACGAGCTGCCTGTTGTCCTCGGTGTATACGCGGAAGTCGCGGGCGTTCTCCACGCCGTATCTTTTCAGCAGTTCGCGGTCGGGGTTGAAGAAACCAATGTCGTTTCTGGCCTCTGTGAGGTTTCTCTTGATGTCGCTGACGAGATACGCGATGGTTGGTGTGACGTCTGGTAGTCCGAAGACGGGGTTTTCGAGCACCCCGATCGGATAGGATGTGGTCACGTAGATTGCAAAGTCTTGGAGGTTAGTCGTAACTTCTTCGATTAGGTCGACGGTTTGTGCGTAGAAGGCGTCAACGTTGCCCATGCTAGTGCTGACTTGTGCGGCTGTTGATAGTCTAGGTTTTTTAAACGTTTTTTGGGGAGGGAAATTGAGTATACGTTAGCTTATTCTCAGTACTAGCGATTTCTGCACTTCCGCGCTCTCTGGCATAAAATGATTATAAAATATGTAGGTAGCATTAAACAATTGTGATCGATTGCCATTGCATTGCTCTCAGCGATGCTTGCTTGCTATCAAAACACGATGCGTTGGTGTTGCAGAATAGGGACTCGCTGGCTAGCTTGCTGATGCTGTGTAACATACCCAAAGAGGCTACCTGCACAGAGGCCTGCGAGCAACGCAGCGGCTGGCGGACGGGTTTGGGATCTCATGATGTCTTGAATGCTGTAGCTGGCCGAATTACATATAAGAGGTGCTGTATACTTCCTCACGAGATATCTGGCGACGAGCAAAAATGACGATCAAGGCTGTTTCTACTTGGTTGCGTGGCACTTATGATGGTAAATATATCGTGCGTGCGGAGAATGTGCGCGCAATACAGCTCAAAATTACCGGCTCAAACCATAGCCGATACCTTCTCAGGTGGGCTCGGCCCTCAGATGCCATGCTTGCCAAAGGGAAACTGCCATTGAGTTCTAATGTGTGTCTGTACCATATGTATAGACCGACATGGCAGAGCACGTACACGTGTAGAATGAACATGTTTTTCGCGGCTCGCGTGGAATCGCGTGGACAGCTGAATCCAAAATACAAAGATTCGAAGCAGCTTGCCAGGCAAAACTGTTATATGTAGGTATCTATTTCATAGGTTTCCTACGATACAAGGGGCTGTAGATCCGCTACCACCTTATCCAAAGCAACTATAAAGACTGTAAAATCCTCTTGTATCACTTCAAAGGACGCCTGATACTTTGTCAGTTGCTTACTAAGGCCCAGATCATTAAAGCTAGCTTTAATTTCATGATGAAGCCTCATTCCCTCTTGAATAATTTCCGAGAGCTTCATTTGCATCATCTCGAAGTTACCCATAATGTATTCGGGATTTGCAATGTCTATCTTTAGTGGGCTGTTCACATCTGCACCGGCACCTTCGTGGCCCGCGTTGAAAAGCCAGGTTGCCAGTTTGGTAGTATCCCTTGGGTCGATATCTTTCGATTCAAAGTGCGCCTCCAAATCCGCTAAGCAATTCCAAACATTGTACCAGTTGGCATCTTCAGATCCGGAAGCCCAGACATGTCCGGATACTTGAATGACCCGCATGGGGATGCTGCGGACCCAGAGTGATAATTCATCTAGGAGACCAACGTACCGCCATTTCAAAGCTTCGGTGTCTACGTTCTGGTTTGCTGCTACTCTTTTGTCCAGCTCCAACCACCTGGTTAAGGATACTATATCCTTTGTAAATTTGGAAGTGTGCGAATAAATATCGACGATTCCAGCTTTTTTCACGTCGACCGGGACCCCCGGCGCTATGTTGATCCTCCAGGTTATCCCGTCCAGGCCCTGTATGGACTTTCCGACCGCTGTCAGTTGCGCTTGGTTTTCTAGAACGTATGTCATAAAGTCGTTCTGCGAGGTGGATATGATTTCTGCAATGCTCAGTGGTCTAAATTTTACAAGGTTAGCGATCTAGTGCTTTTGTTTGCAATTTGGAAGTGCGTGCAGTGGAGTTGTGGGCAACTTCTTAGTACTTGCTACGGTAAGGAGGCATGTATAACGCACAGTAAGAGGCAAACCCAGCCTAGCGCTCGCACTTCTAGCTTCATGATACTTCAGCAATCTAGTTTTGATGGAGAATCGAAGCCTCTGATAGTTTTGTGAATGTGCCGATTTTTGCTTGCTAGTGCGCGTGCCGACTCGTCGGTTATATACTGGACAGAAAAGTAGGCGAAGAAATCACGAACTTTCTTAGTCCTAAATAGATAGTTGTACCTACCTAGGTAGGGAAAGCTGAAGATCTTATTCAGCAGCAGATATAAAACTAGTCTGAGCGTTATATCAGCGGTGAGCGTCCCCTAGACGTGTGCATGTGTGGCATTTCAGAGGTATGGGCAACACGGCTTCTTTTGAGCCAAAATGAACCACGAGAATTTAAAGCCTCTATTGCTATGAATTGAAAAAAGCATCCACAGAGAGGATTATGCAACGAGGGAATTCTCGCAGTTTGCCGCCAGGAAACGGGTTTTTTTTAATGGTTTCCCAATTGATGCAGGTTTGTATTGTGAAAGAAGTCAGGCTAGTCTACATCAAGAGAATAAATTTAGATTCTATTATACTGGAAAATATTGGAGGAAACTCAATTACACTAGTACAATGAAAGAAACATGAATCTCGACCGTGCTCCTGAGCGCGAAAGAAATCGATGGTAAGCTGTAATTTTGACTATAGATATTCATATTAATGATCACCGATCGATATCGATGCGCATTGTGCTTTCACGTATACTAAGTGTATCAATCAAAGTGCCCGTGTCGAGCCGCCTGCTCCTGTTCCACTAAGAGGTTCATCTCGTAGGAAAAGTCCTTAACAAAGTCCGCCTGGCGTCGAAAGAACTTCAGAATAGACAAAGCCTGCTCGTATGTTAAGGCGATCAGGTCCGTTTCTCTCGGTAGAAACTTGAAGGCTTTCTTGAAGGCACTCTCAAAGTCAGAGTGATAAGTAGGCACCACACCGGCCAACGACTCCAACCCACCCGCGAGCCGGCGTGGGCCATTAGTATCGATAAGCCATTCACCACCACCATGATCTTCCGCACCAAACAGATACCTAGTTACTACAAGCGGCCCATTGAGATTTCCCAACCCGCGAATCGTGCCGACCAAACCATCCAAGGCTGTCATCACATCAACGTACACGGTGCCAACAAGATCGTTGTCCCTTATTCGTAAATTTGCAGCGTAAAAGGACCGCTGAATTTTGATATCCCACTTCGCAAGCACCTTGTCATTCAATTCCGCGAGGGTCCATAAATTCTTTAAAGTCTCCTCTCTTGCTTCCTCGTTAATCAGCCGGAGGTTAAACCCTTCTGTTCGGCGCTGTTTCTCCGGCTGGAAAGGTACCGTCGAATAGTCGGTTTTTGTAACCGCATCGATGAGTCTGTCTAGTAGACGAGATAACTCCCACCGTGCAGTTGGATACCACGCTCGATCGGGCGCCTGGACTTGCACCTGTGCCACGACATTGTTTCCGACATTCGCGACATTATTTCCACCGCCCCCGGCATTGTTAACGCCACCTGCTTCTGCTGCAACGCCCGCGTCGGGCGCCAATACGGCCTCTGCCATTGCTTGCCGTACAATCTCCAAGTGTCTTGGGAGGAGCCCATCCAGGACGATAGGAAGATCATTTTGGATTGCATGATTCATGATCGTTACCACGCGGTCTATAACATCTTCGTGGATCACATTATACCGTGTTAGATACGTCTCATCGACTAGCTTTCGCTCTGCTGTGACAAAGCTGAACCTAATCCACAGGTTATTATTTGCTTGATAGCCACCACCACTAATGGTAAAGACTTAAGGCCAATGCAGGATGCGCTGTTGCTTGAGACTAGTTGTGCAAGGGAGAGAACTTATAATTATACATACGTCAATAGCAAGGCGACGTAGCCTGCTGCGTGGAAGGTCTTCGAGGCCTTCTTTTTCAGCCACATAACTTCAGCGCCTGTGTTATGCGAAGGAAGGAAAACGATATACCGACACTAGGTATTGTCTTCACTGCAGACTTACTTGTGCATGGCTTAGCACTCTAGCGCGCGTGCGCAACTAGTCAGGATATGGCTCAATAGTGATTAATTTTGCTCAATTGATAGTATAATATTGCAATTACAACCTCACAACTGACCGACCTTGCAGTCGCAGTTTCTTTACAGAGAAATAGCTTGGTACCGGTGCACGGTGGCCTTCTACCCAGCCCATGGCAGATGCATGTCTGGCCAGCTCGTATGTGCCCATTGTCCGCAGGTGTTGAGGGCTGTGTTGTTTGTGTGATAGAAGTGTATAGTCACGTGACAAGCATAACGACAAATTTGGATGGGCTCGAACTTCAACAAGAACCGCTGCAGGTTTCTTTTGAGCAACATCCCCCCGCCTCTCGGAGCGTTCATTCCCACCCGCAATGGCGGCCCCGCAGGCAACTTCGGCGTACATGCAACTTGCCAAAACACTCCCGCCGCGGCTGATCAAATTCTTCAAACGGTGGCCTCCCGGTACATCCGACACGCCCAAGTCGAACCCGTTCACGAGCACGATCAATGCCGCAACGGGGAAATGGCAGGACCCAATATTCTCACTTAGACGACAGGCGGATATATGCAAGCTTGCAAGGAGATACGGCGTGGAGCCACTACTGCCGCCTACACCGAAGAGCTCGATGAGCCGGGAGCAACGGGCGCAGGAGGTGAAGAAGGTCAAATCGAAGAAGGTCAAGGGACAAATTTGGGAGCGGCATTTGATGGCCAAGTATGCTTTAGCCGTTCTACGGATGCTATTCCAGTTCCTAGAAGTTAGGTTGCTAATTGGCGGTGGTGTAGGGTCGAGAAACGAAAGCAAGCTATGCTGAAGATGCCGGAGATGATCAAGAGTTGGAAGCTGGTGAGTTTTCCGATGATATTATTTGCACGATGGCGGGCTGTCCTTAAATGCATGGATGCTAACTTGCTTTTCTTCCTTTTTTAAAGAAAGGGCATGGTCGTGGTTGGAGAGAGTGGCCGAAATAGATGCCAGCAAACTTCAGTTGTATATAGTCCTTTGATTTCTGTCAATTTATGTAAGATATGGGTGGCGCAGCTTCGGGATAGACAACGTCTAATTCATGCTATTAAACAAATTCGATCTTGTCCTGCTTGGAGGGGATAGTGCGCAATTTACGTGAGCGCTCGAAAACTCACGCATGGCCGGGGATATATCGGCACATACGCCATGCCGACATTCCTGCTCACCGTCCTGCAGATACGCTTTGCAATGAACGACTTGACTGTAGCCGAAGTAACAAAATTTGGACCGGTACGCCATGAGGATACGTAATTTTTACTTGTATATTATCGGCTTCACAATCCTTCCGTCCTCCGCGTAAGTCTTATTGTTCTGTACTCCCTCCTCTGCACTTTGTGCTTAGCATAAACGAAATATCAAAACTGACTGATCCAACCGTGTTCAGCAGCGGAAAGAAAGGGTTCACCTACTTGAGCTAATGGCAAGCCTGGCTAGCCTCCCCCCAGGGTGGAGAGTGGTTCTGGAAGCAGAACAGCCCAAACTGGTACCTAGAACGGCTAGGTGAAAGACTGATAGACCTCTTTGAGAAAGTCAAAAAGACCCACCCGCTGCTCACTGACGCCAACGAAATCGCAGCACGAGTTGCAGCCGGCGACGGTCCACCAGACTGCGTGACTCTCACTATTCGCATCATCAAGGGAATTCGCCGTATCAAAGAAGAGGAAGGGAATCCCAGTCAGGCTCTCCATGTAGCTCATGCACAAGACGAATCTGAGGTCGCAGAGACCGAAGCCGACGAGTTTGGCCCCGGCGTCCGATCTCCAGCCTTACGACTATTCCCAGCCAAGGGCCTAAATGGTGTCCCCGACAATCCTAACAGCATCGCCAATATCGAAGGAGGGCACGAAGGATGGCAACAGGAGCGCTTAGCCGAAACGGTCTGGTGGTCGCTAGATGATGCTGGCAACGACCGGCCGCCCGAAAGCATCTTCAGAAAATTTGAGATAGAATTCCTAGCTATCGTCGACACCCACGTAGAGATGAGAGAGGACGCTTGGACCAAGCGGATTGGACCAACGGTATCCAAAGCTACATTCCCCGCGATCCTAGAAGCTACGGGAGCCATACTCGGCCGCGTGCCCCTACGAGACACGGAAGGGTTGTCCTTCTGGGTGTTCAATGGCAACTCTCTAATCAGGGATGGGGATATTGTGAAAGTAGAATATAACACCGATGCGAGGGATGATTTGAGGGATCCATTCAAGAAGCTACAGGATGCCCTTCTGTCCATTTATGCCCGCCTCGGGGAGTGGGAGTCAAGGCTCAGGAAGAGCCTCAAGAATCAGGCAAACCTCAACTTTATCCATGGAGATGTGCGTGCATTGGGAGATTTTGCGTGGGACTACTTGGTGAACTGTCGGGCTATCTTTGATATCATCAACGAGGGATTAGAGTTGCCGCAGAGTATTCTAGATAGTTGGCATACTAGCGGTCTTGGGGATAGTAAATTAGCTAGGACATTCAACCTGATGTCCGTTCACTGGTGCCATGGTGTTGGCGCGCCCTCGCAATGTAGTCTTCTACAATCAATCATCTATATCGTAGCCTCTTGCATTTCTGAGTGTCTGAGCGCAAGCCACTAAACTAGGACGTAGCACTTGCTCCCAAGTTCGTTGAGCATATTGAGGGCGTTTGAGAAGAAGTGGTGATAGCAGGCGACTAACTCACGTTAACGCTCTCGTCCCCACTCCCATCCGACCCGAACGTTATCTGCCATACAAGTGCTGGCAAGCATTCGCATGCAAACTGTTTGAATGTCTTCTATACCCTATAGCCATTCTCGAAATTCGATAGGTCTGGAATCTCCGTGGATATCGACCCCAAAAATGCGGCTTCGACACGCCGTGCAGAGCCTGGCGGTGGGGCTCCTTGCCTTCTCTATCCCTCCTGTGTAAGTTCGGTTTCTAAAACCTAGGGCAGCAGCGCATTCTACCTACGTATGGCTAGATTGAGAGCCAGCTAACGAACCTTGCATGATGCAGCTACGCATACAGAGGTGTAATGTCAACAGTCAATTTCATTGTATGGGTTCAGCAGGACCCCATGAATTTCAAGTTATGGCAGAGGGTCTCCAACAACCTCAGCAAGCTGGTGGTAGCGGTCAATTCCGAGCGTCAATTAACTGTAAATGACTGGGAGCACGAGAACCCGGACTCGCTGGGCAGAATTTTAAATCAAGTCAACGCCATATTATGGGAATTGCACGAGAAGGAGAGCAATCACCCAAATCCCAGCGCACTGGAGAACCCAGACGAGCCGGCTGCAATCGAAGCACAAGGTGACGCGCCGCCGACCATCTGGTCGACGCCTATAGAAGAGCTGCGGGAGAAATTCAACTGGGAGATTAATCTTCCACAGGGTGTATGGGAAGACAGAATCAGAAAGGAAGGCTTGGGCTTAAAGGAAATCAGAGGAGATGTCAAGCTGCTGGACGCTGTGACCGAACTCGTAGATTACCTCAACAAAAACGTCGATTACAAGGACCCGGTTGAAGTGGCTCTTTGGGCGCTGGACGCCGGGATCAGTGGTGTGGATATGGAAACCGTTAGGTATAATACGGCCTCTATGGACTCTCTAGCAGCCGCCTTTGCATCAATCAGTGACGCCTTCCGGGACATAGCTGAGCTGATTGCGAGGTTTAACGCGCGAGCCGTCCCAAGGGCGAGAGCAGTGTATGACCAGATTCAGCTGGACGCAGCTCTGCAGCGACTTGAGAAATTCTGCCGTTTCTACGCAGAACTGTTTAACTAGAAGGCACTAGACCGGATGCAATCAGATAGTTATACTTATTACTACATACCTCTGTGAAAGGAAGCAATCGTTCCGAATTGGTGATGGTTGAGAACCTAAAGTTAGCTGCGGTCTCTTGAACGCACCGTGGAGTGCTGCAAATGGCAACGCATTGACTCTGTTGCAAATTTCGACGCGATCAGCCCGGCTGCGGGGTCCTCCAATCCACTGCATTCCTTCCCAGATACAACATTCTCCAGTATAATATAGTATTGAATATAGTATCCAACCAGATCCCGCAAAGTTACGCCATCAATAGAGCCTCCACAATGTTCAGCGGCACCAAGGGTCCCGGCGAGTCTCAGAAGCTCGATGGTGAGCCTTGCATTGCCCCTCCAGCCCCACCTATCCACCGTCTCCATGTCTATATTACGCCTGCATTGCATGTCTAACGATATTCACGCGTGCAATATGCATGTATCTACATCTGCAGGTTCAAATCTACGCGTCGCAATCGTCCACGCTCGCTGGAACACTAGTCTCATCGAGCCCCTCGTGTCCGGCGCTGTATCCCGTCTAAAGGCCCTCGGCGTGATCGCAGACAACATTGTCATCACCTCCGTCCCCGGATCCTGGGAACTACCTGTTGCTGTGCAGCGTCTATACGCCGGATCGCAGGTGCAAGGCGCGACATCCGGCATCTCCGGGAGTGGGGACCTGCTCGGCTCAGCGACTGATTTGCCCAGCTTAGCCATTAGCGGGACCGGGGAGACCGGCTCGTCTGGGGATGGGTTGCTAAATACAGGAGGAAGTAGCAAGAAAACCGGTAGCACTGGGGTGAAGGAGGGAGCTTTCGATGCTATCATTGCGATTGGGGTGCTGATAAAGGGAGAGACTATGCATTTTGAGCATATTGCTGAGAGTGTGAGTCGCGGCTTGATGCGAGTGCAGCTGGACTTCGGGGTGCCCGTTATCTTTGGGCTGTTGGTATGCACCCTTCCATTCACATTCCTCCTTAGTACTTTAGTTTGTATAATGTGGTTAGATGGGTTAACGACGTTACTGACGGAATGGCAGACGGTGTTAAATGAAGAGCAGGCAAAGAAGCGTGCCGGACTCACAGAGGATGGACACAACCATGGTGAGGACTGGGGGGATGCTGCCGTTGAAATGGCAGTCAAGCGGAAGCAGTGGGGTGATGGTGTGATTGTGTCTGACAAGGCAGCGTGATAGACTAGATTTAAACATAGTAGCCGTATTATATACATCGTGACATTGGAAGGGTAAAAAAAGTTATTCTTTTTATTTACCAAATCTATATACTTATCCACCAAGTTCGAGATTCTAGGTTGTTTAGGATATATACACTCTATACTATGGAGAAGCTAGTTGGCCTTGAAGGCAGTTGCCATCGGGAACACTCCGTCGGGATTCTTCTCCACCACTCCGTTCTCCGTCACGATTGCATCAATCAATGCCGCCGGAGTTACGTCAAAGCTAGGATTGAACACGTTGATGCCATTCGCCGCCTGCTTCACACTGCGCACATCTTGTACATCAACGACAACATCTGTGCCATCTTTAGCGGGGATTTCGACCACCGTTGGCCCAGATACAACGAGCACCTCCCAGCCAGGTCGCTGCTCAATCTTGATGTCCGCACCTGTCGCTGTGTTCAAATCGACACTAGTTGTCGGCGCCGCCACGACAAACTTGACACCGAAAAACTTGGCCAGAATGGCGAGCTGATACGTGCCAATCTTGTTTGCCGTATCGCCATTGGCAGCGACACGGTCTGCACCGACCACGATAGCGGAGATATCCTGCTGAGACATCAGCGCTGTTGCCATGCTGTCCGTAATAAGCGTCGCGGGAATATTCTCGTGGACGAGCTCGTAGGCGGTCAGGCGGGAGCCCTGATTATACGGGCGAGTCTCAGTGCAGTAGGCATGGACAAGGGCAGAGTCGGCGTGGAGGGAGCGAATAATGCCAAGCGCAGTACCGTAGGAGGCGGTCGCTAAAGACCTGCAGAAGGATACGATATTACGTTAGTATGTGCGAACACGACAGTACAATGGTTACAGTGAGGTGGGTAGGTATACCCAGTGTTGCAGTGGGTCAGGATACGGATGTCGGTCGTCTTGCCGACGGAATTAGTGATCCAGGCGGCGCCGTGGCGTCCAATCGCCTTGTTGTCGTCAACATCCTGCAGTAGCATCCGCTCCGCGGCTTCGATGTACGTCTTGGTAATCAGCTGCGAGGCAGCTCCCTCCCCAGCCGTTGATAAGGTATCCCGCGTAAGGGTCTTGAGCTTGCCGGCGGCATCGGCGAGATTCACAGCAGTAGGCCGTGAGGTGACGAGATAATCCAGCTTCTGGTGAATCGTCTCGACTAGTGCCTCGGCGCCTAGGCTGGATAGGGCTGCAGCATTTTGCAGCTCGACAGCAAGCGAGAGAATGGCGACGATGGCGATAGCGGGGGCGCCACGGACCTGCATGGTCTTGATGGCGTGCCATCCTTCTTCGACATTGGTGATAGGCAGGTAGACGGATGTGTGGGGGAGCAGCAACTGATCAAGGATCTCGAGCGAGCCGCGGGCGTACTTGATAGCGAGCAGGGTAGCCATCGCGATATCGTGAGTCGGAGAATAACAGGCCCCCAACTGACGGTAGCCGACGACGGGACGAGCGAGCGGGACGACGGCGGGACGAGCTGCGGCTTGCTCCTTCGCGATGGAGCAGGTGGGGGTGGTGATGGCAAAGGATGAAGTTGCTGCCTTCGTGTAGTGTCGACAGAAGAGGCTTCTCTCTCCCCATTGCGCGATTTCCCCTCCCCCTCTCCTCATCGCCATCATCTACCTCTGCCCATCGACCATCGCCGCCATAGACAGCTTCATCTTCGCCCAATATGTTCGTCGACTACCAACGGCTACCGCTACACCTGTTCTGGCATGCGCCTTGGTCCATGCACATCAACCTGCAACGTTGACAACTCGGAGTAACGTTATTGCACTATTGTCCAGCCGGGACTCTCGCCCGCCTGATGTCCGCAGCTTTTCACCTGCCTGCTTCGACGCTTGCTAACGGCCTCCGACGCTGCGCGGGGCAGCTTGGATTAATAATTCGGCCCCGCTGCGTTCCGCCAAGCGATTGGGCAGCAGCTTTAGGGCCTGCTGGCCAGCCGGGAAGGTGTCCGTGATCCCTTCTTCGGATCTTCGCATTCCGCTGCTTCCCGCCTGGCGCTCCGGGTCTCGCTGCTTTCGATATCGGTGTTGATTTATAAGAAGGTTCCATAGTCCAGCTGGCAGTATAACTTCTGTTCTGTTCGTATCCTCTTCCCGTCGACAATTTATTTCTGTGACGTTGTGCCGCATCTGCTAACGCTATTGTTATCACTATGTCGCGGCTCCCAGACGAAGAACAGGGCCCTGTCAACCTACTATCGCCATCGTCACACGACATTCCCCGTAATTCTGACAACAACACTCCAATGGCAAAGCAGGCTCTTGTCGACGACGAGCAAGGATGGATTCGTCGCCCTCGGGCGCCGGAGTCCCTCCTGCAGCGATACATGGCGAACCCAAAGATCCTTCTGCCGCTTATCGCTGCCGTATTCCTCGGCGCCGCCTACTTCAACGACTTTCTGTCCAAGCGCGCCGACGTTGACCTTACGACCGCCTACGAATGGTTTCGTCGGCGCAGTGTGACGCTCGACGAGAGCATTGATGAGCGGGCCGACCGCATTCTCACCTCTTCTCCCTTAATTGGTCGGTTGAACCCCATTCCAACAGCATACGATTCAGCGATTAATTAGGTGCCTCTAGACACGCATATCGATCTCCCCATCCTCACCCGCGCCATGTACCAGAACCACATCTACGCAAGCAACTTCACCACACCATTCAGTGCCGGTGGCATGTACGGTCACGTTGATATCCCCCGTCTTAGGTCCGGTAAGATGGGAGGTATATTCTGGTCTGTCTTCACTCCCTGCCCATCTCGCTCCCTCGACCCGAACGAAGAATTCCACGACGCCGTATACCATGAATCCATCCACGACACAATCCAACAGATCGATGTTATGAAGCGCATCGTACGAGCCTACCCGAACGATCTAGCCTTCGCTACCTCAGCCAAGGATTTTGAAAATGTGTTCATAGCTTCCGGCGGACGCAAAGTTGCTGGCGTACTCGGGATCGAAGGCCTACATCAGATTGGCAACTCGCCCGCTGCTATCCGCCTATTCTACGAGGTTGGGGTGCGCTACATCACGCTCACGCACAACTGCAATAATATTTACGCCGATGGAGCCGTATGTCCCCCTTTAATTACACTTCACACATTCGAGATGCTGTGTACAGTACTTGCTATGTCGCTAACACATGCTATTACCGCAGGTTGTCCCCGCACCTCACTGGAAGGGCCTAAACCCCAAACTTGGGCCTGCTCTCATCCGTGAATTCAACCGCCTCGGTATGCTCGTCGACCTGTCCCACGTTTCTGCTGCCACCATGCGCGACGTCCTCGCAATCACCAAAGCCCCGGTCATATTCTCCCACTCATCTGCCTATTCGCTCACCCACCACCCACGTAACGTCCCGGATGATGTTCTGGAGCTCGTTAAGAAGAACGACGGCGTGGTCCAAGTTAACTTTGCACCGGACTTTGTCACGCAATCAGGTGATGGAAAGGCGACATTGTCAGATGTTGCGGACCATGTAATTTACATTGGGAAAAAGATTGGGTGGGACCACGTCGGTTTCGGTAGCGATTTTGACGGCATTCCGACCGTCCCAAGAGGGTTGGAAGATATAAGCAAGTACCCCGATCTCATAGCGGAGTTACTACGTCGTGGGATAGCGGATGGGGATGTCAGCAAGGCGACTGGGAAGAATGTGCTGAGGGTTTGGAAAGCGACTGAGGCCGTTGCGGAGCAGCTGCAACGTGAGGGCGTCAAGGAGATGGAAGACGATGTGCCTAATATGAAGCTTTAAGCAATTTCTTTTACGGCATTTTTTGTTTTCTAGGCTTGGCTAGCACAAGATTGTAGCATTGGTTGATACCCTGCGTGTTTTGTTGGTTTGATAGCGGAATGTATTGTAGTTTATGTAGCTGTACGAGTAGCGTCGAATACTAGCGGATTCTCTGCTTAAGAGTCCAACGTTTACGTCCATATCTTTTGGTTTTATTGAATCAACTGTTGTATCCATTCCCATCGCTGGCATCGATACTGTCAAAAAAAACTATTCCTCAAACCTATTTTCCATTGCTACATGTACGTACGTCACCTCGCGATGTTCTATTGCCTATATAAACGGCTAGTCTCTCGCAGCAAAGCTGGTATTCATCCCATTTATTCTCATTTTCATTTCAGCCCAAGGAATAAGAAACCCAAGAAGAACGACTAAAGATCCTCACACAACATAGTAACCCACGAAAACTAAACGAGCCAAAGAGCTCCAATCCGACAGGATATATATATCCAATGTATCGTGCAACTCCATGGCCCGTCAATCCCCCACTTGACGGCCTTACTCCACGGTGACTGACTTGGCCAGGTTCCGCGGGAAATCCACATTAAGACCCTCCAGCACGGCGAGCCAGTACGCGATCAGCTGCAGCGGGATCACGTTCAAGATACCCTGAAGTACATCCACCGTCTGCGGTACCTCAATGCGCTCGCACTGCTCATGTGCGAACGCCTCGTCACCCTTGGCACAGATCACAATCGGGCGGCCGCCACGGGCAATGACTATCAAAACACCAGCACGTTAGCATATAACTACTTCAACTTCCGGCAAATTGATATGGAGCAAATGGCTTACCTTGCTGGTACGCGTTCAGCGATTTGGCGAAAATCTCGTCCCGGGTGAGGATCATAATGATAGGTAGGTTCTCGTCCACCAGCGCCAGCACACCGTGCTTGAGCTCACCCGACATGACAGCCTCGCAATGCAGGTACGAAATCTCCTTAATCTTCAGAGCGCCCTCCAATGCCGTCGCAAACTGGTGTCCACGACCCAGCAATAGTAGCGACTTCTGGCCCTTGAAGAATCTCTCACACATCTCCTTAATCGGTGCGTCCATGTCCAGCAACGTCTTGATCTGGCCGGAGACCTTGCCTAGGCTTTCCATGATCTCCAAGCGCCGCTTCTGCTTCGACGCCCGGTCCTCACTGAGGCTGAGCGCAAACATAACCAACGCGATGTATTGCGAAGTGTACGCCTTGGTCGACGCTACACCGATTTCCGGACCGGCGTTGATGTGCACACCGCAGTGTGTCAGCAGAGAGATGGACGAACCGACGACATTGACAATACCAACGCACAGCGCTCCGCGCTCCAGGCAGAACCGCAGTGCCAGTAAAGAGTCTGCTGTTTCACCCGACTGCGAGACGAAAACGCAGGTGTCATCACGGAACACAGGTGCCTGACGATCCAAAAAGTCGGATGCCAGCTCCACCGCGATCGGGATCTCCGTCAACTCCTCAAAGATACCACGCACGGCCATACACGAATGGTAAGACGTCCCGCATGCAATGAAAATTATGCGTCGGCAGCGTCTAATTGTGGAAATAAACCTACTAAGTCCACCTAGCGTCACCGTCTTGTTGTCCAGATCCAAACGACCACGCATCGTGTTGATCACAGACTCAGGCTGCTCGAAAATCTCCTTCTGCATGAAGTGCTCGAACTTGCCCTTCATAATCTCCTGGAGTTCCATCTCCAGCGTCTGGATGCTGCGCACGGCGCTAGTGGTACCATCATCCTTCTTCATCCGGTGGATATTTAGCTGGCCCTCGTGAATGTGAGCAATGTCATCATCCTCAAGATAGAGCACCTTCTTGGTGTGCTCAATGATCGCGGACGGGTCAGAGCTTAGGAAGAACTCAGCCGGTTCTGGCATACCATTATCGCTGAGGAAGGCGCGAGACTGCGAGCGGTGGAGGAGCGACTTGTCTGGTGGGGCAAGGAGGGTGTTAGACTTCTTGACTGCGAGGTTGTGGCTGGCCTTCTCGGGTGAGAGGGCAAGTTCCTCGCTCTCAGAGTACTCGACATCGACG
The DNA here is from genome assembly GCA_036971555.1 of Drechslerella coelobrocha. NCBI lineage: Eukaryota > Fungi > Ascomycota > Orbiliomycetes > Orbiliales > Orbiliaceae > Drechslerella > Drechslerella coelobrocha. The sequence continues at coordinate 2,468,563 of JAJTUH010000006.1, forward strand.
AAGTCAACCTTCAGCTTCTTGCTCGTCTTGACACCAATGACAAGCGGCGAACCGCGTCTGGCAGCGATGACCTCATGAGGGTAGTGCTTAGACTTGATCAACAAGCCGAAGGCACCTTCCAGCTCCTTGATAACTGCCTTAGCGAGAGTAGTGAAGTCGATGCCCTTGTTTGTATCGTAAATGAACTTGGCGAGTTTGGCAATGCATTCGGTATCGGTCTCCGTCTCAAACTTGAGCCCTTTAGATTCAAGCACGGACTTAAGTTCCTTGTAGTTTGTGATGATGCCGTTGTGGACGACTGTGAATTCAAAAGTCGGGTCGGATCTGTGTGGATGGCAGTTCAGTCTCGAGGGCTTTCCGTGGGTGGCCCAACGGGTATGAGAAATAGCGGCGTGGGAAACGAAAGTGGCCTCTGGATCGGGGTTCTGTTCCTCGATAAGTTGGCGGAGCTTGATGACCTTGCCGACCTCCTTAAAGGCGAGGACTTCGCCTTCCTTGTCACCATCGACAACGAGACCAGCGGAGTCGTAGCCTCTGTACTCAAGTCGCGACAAACCTGTGTGCGCGTTAGCCACCTGAAGCCTAGGCCCGAATCTCCCAAGAGGAAAAATGTCCCCCCACAACACATGGTAGCACAGCATGTATTAAAAATGGCATGCATACCGCCGCCAGTGGCGCGAAGCACCCACAAAAAACATGCCATTCGCGAATAAGAGGGGCTCATATGACAAACTAACCTTGAAGCATGCATTCGAGGATGAACTTGCGGTCCCGTTCAACGAGATAGTTCAAATAACCAAAGATACCACTGCAGGAAAAATATGACGCGTTGTATTAGCCAATTGTGCCCACATTTCGCCTTATCCGCTGGAAACCCCGCAGCCGTGACACGCAATCACAGGTATACGGCCGCCGACAATGCACATACCACATATTGACTGAATGCTAGGCTTCTCAAATAAATTCGAGTATATTTATCGTCTTGCGAGGGGCGGATGTGGGGTATTCCGCGTGTCAACCGAGGGAGGGGTTAACGTCCGTTATATCGGCGGTGGTATAAAAACGCTTGGGAGGGGTACACCGATGCGGCGAGTTGTGCAGATACGGCTGCGTCAGTTTCCTTTCTCCGCTCTTTGAGCTCTGGTGTATATAACCAATGTCAGCAGTGTAATCAAAGAAGTAGTAATCAGAAAGCGTCGTTTTTCAGTCCGACAAAAGCGAAATACTAGAAAGTTTCAATCGAGAAGAGGTGGTGGGAGCTAATTTATAGCTTGCGGCTGTGGCCTGCTCTCATGAACGAAGAAGTTTATTTCACAGTTGCAAAAGTAACTTCACAGGCTACCCGGCCGCGGAAGAATTGGCCAGATGACGACAGCTTAGATTGCTTTCGGGACAGCTGAAGAAACTCACGCTCTTTCCTTCAAGGCGAGGAGATGATATGAGGGTCCAATTGGGAGTAATCAATTGACCAAGCTGAAGCCGAGCTGGTTGGCAGGCAGACTTGAAGGGCAGGAAGGGGAGGTTATTATAGAAGCTCGAATTTGTAAGGCAGACGGAACCTCTACTTCCAGCTCGCCAAGCTGCAGCTGCAGCCTCCAGCACACCAAGAGCTAACTGGGTAGCTAGCTTGCTAATTGGCACAGCATGTGTAAGGCAAAAGAGGGAGCAAGGAGATGCTTGGGCACTTTGTGAAGCAAGTACCGAATTTCTGAGAACGAATCCCAACCACGGATAGCGGGCACGTTGTCAGATAGTGGTACCATTTCCGATAGGGCTGATAATCCGGTGCAAAGGAGAAGTTGACGCGATAGCAAGAATAAGAGACCACGGCGTCAGCAGAGGCCGTCATCTTTACGAACATACCTTGGAGCTGAGATCTAACGGTGCCAGGGAGTAATCCACGGGGGTATCGCAGCCGCTTCGTTTCCCTAGATGAGGTTATACAACGGAGGAGAAGCCGTTCTTGTCGTAGGGTGGCCGAGGAGGTTGTGGACAGGATATATATACTGAGGTGGTGGTTGAGCAGGAGCGGACGAAGTGGCGGGCAGAGCTCTGGTTTACGAGGCAACTCTCCACAACACGAAGGAAATCAAGGAATCTGCCAGTATAATTATACTCTAGCACATCAACGTTAATTAACCTCTCTTCCTTGATAGCTCGCGCCGGTCAATTAAGCGCCTGCACAGCTTCACCATAATCTGCTGCTTTTCACGAGGGACGGGGAATGGAGCCAGCTGGAAGAGGCCCGGCCGCTCCACGGCTCAAAGCTCTATCGAGGGCAGCTGTAGACGGCACCGGAAAGCTAAAGCTGCAGCTAGCTTAGGAATGCAGCAAACATGCAATGCAACTCCAATTCCTCAGCATCCACCACCCGATTGAGATAGGCTCAAATCGATGCCTAAGGGAATCCTATCGTGCGTCTATCGACTGCGTTTGTTCCCTGCAGCTGCAGCTCCAAGGACAACCAGTCCAGCCAATCAGCCGGGCAGGCTGAGAGGAAGCGAATCTGACGGGGCCAGGGGAGAGGAAGGAGTGACAGCTGCCAGCTTACCTAATTCTGATATACAACAGGCAAGTCGTACGGTGTTCCAGAATCTGATCTTACGGAATGGTTAATTGAACAAAAGTGAAGTGACCAAAGTTAGTGGGCTGAATGAAAGGAATAACGCTGCGGGGCCAAGTAGACAACCTACGAGGGCATCCGATCCCTTTTATATCTTCTCCGTCTAAAGTCGATGGCTATCTTCACGTTCATGCACAATTGGGGACTGTGGTCCAGGTGCAATGCCTGGTACACCCATACGTAAACGGTCTCAAGGGGGCCATTGGAGCACATCCCTATCCGCATTCTTTCCTTAGGAAACTTTCTTTTTTTTTCCTCTCCCAGAGCAAGCTAGAATTTCAACGCACTGCTATTTTCAGCACCGCATCAATCTGCCAAGTAGCCTTTGGCCGTCGGTGGGGAACGGGCGGTGTGTGGTTGGAAAAAGCAAGATCTCAAGAAATTCCGTTTACCTTCTCTTTCGCGAACGGAAATGCGCATCCCCTCCAGACAAGCATGGTGGACGTGTGTAATTCTCGCCGATAGTCCGTCGTTACTGTATTCGACAGTCTTGCGATCGATCGCGACTGGATTACACAATTCATCTTGCCAGCTCTAGATTATGGTCAGGCGAGTATATATATACATACGAAGCTGAAGATTGAGTGGACAGAGGGGTGCATCACAGCTTGCCTCCACGCCGCCTCCAGCACGGGCCAGCACACTCAACATCAGCACTCAAACGCAAAAACCCGCCATGCAGACGCAGGTTGCAGCCCCCCGCGTCGACCATCCTCCTGGAGCTGCCGTCCTATCCTCCTGCAGCGGGGTATCGCCTCTAGGCCGAGCCAAGGACGGGCAGGTAAGCTCATAAGTTAAGTTGACGTCGTGAACGAACAGATCAACGAAACCGAGCGTCGTTTCAAACTGCCGGAACCAGCGAATGCTGGACGCACCCCAACATGACCCGCCTGAAGGTTTCGAAAATGGAAATACAGCAACCGCTTATTCGTCTCACCGAGATCCAGACTTTTTTACTAGCATCTTTTCAACTAATACCACGGTTGATTACTCTCAAAAGAGACCCTTGCGACCCATCGCGAGCGCCGAGGGCAGCCAGATGCACTCGCACGGCATAGCCGAATTGATTCTGGATTCAAATCGGGCGCGTCATAACCCATTCTGGCATGCGGATTACTAGCAGCGGCAATTCACTATATTTAAACTCTGAGGGTATTCTGAACACCAAAACCCTAAATTAGTCCCCATCGCGGGAAGATGTCACCTCGAAAAATTTAAATAGCATATAAGCAGAAAAAGTTGGTCTCAGGGTACGAACGAATCCCTCCCATGAGAAACCTGAATCAAATTATATCATGACCCTAGCCTAGTTTGTCCACCGCCACTGCAGTCCCCACCAACGCAGGAACCGGTTGCAGGAACAAAAGCCTGAAGGACATATGCCAGAACTGTCTCGATGCTTAATTTATAGGCTTCCCGCCACCCAATGCAGTAACCGATAGTGTACATGTAGACACAGTGTCACAGCAATCTAGACTATACTTGCCCGACGCACACATCCCGGACGCAAGACATCCTACATGACGCATGCCTGTCTTAAGATCTTCGAAGAAGCCCATATCCAATTAACGGCCAACGTTGTAACTCGCATGATTCTAGAGAGTCGCATGCATGCTCTGTGGGGGTCTCTCCATAGTATCAGTTTAATCCTGAGCTGGGTGAGAACTTGGCTGCTGCTGCTGCTCAGCCTCCTCCTTTCAATAATGCTTTCAGGGAACAATGCGGTTGTTGGCTTAGCGCCTGCCCTATATCCTATGCACATACAAGCACGTCCACTTCAAACATGCAGGGCTTGAAGCTTAGGCCCGGTTGCAGTAGCAATATCATGACACACGACAACGCAGAGTATTATTAATTCCTCGTGTCTCCGAGGAGGCCCGAGATATGAAGATGCCAGAGTATCATGACCGACTCTAGATACCGCCCATTGTGCGATTTGAACCAAAGCGTCTTCAGTTCACGAGACGGTATAACAAGAGCGTACGTAACAAAGGTAAGCCGATTAAAAAATGTATTAGATGATGTGCATGCTTTTATAAAATACAGACAATAATAGTTAAAATGATATAACACGCAGTTAAAGCAAAAAAAAAAACGCCGACATCTCCAATCCCCTCACTGTGTGGATATTATCATATCTCCACTAATGCCATACAAGCCCCAAATAGTTTAATTTTATATGTCCAACAGCTCCGAGCTCAGCCTTAAATGCCATGCATGCATAATTACGCCGACTGCGCTGCATGCAGCGAAAAAATGTATTATGTAAATTTTATCAAGTGCTACTCCGCTTCCACCGCCACGACCATCTCGATGAGAGCGATGGTCGTGAACTTCCCGTCGGAGACTTGGGCGCCGGCGCCGGCACAGGCGTCACGTCGATTGACACCTGTTTCTTCTTTAGTTCCAGCTTTGTCTGCTTGGTTTGAAGGTGCTTCGCTTTCATCTCCAGCAGCATTTCCATAGTCACGTTCGATCCTGTCGTCATCAATGTCAGCAAGTCTCAAGCCTGGCATCTTTAGACACTCCAACGGGGGGGTAAATGTAGGAGAAAAGCATTATGAAACTCACCTCCACACACAATCACCACAACTAGACTGTCTTCCCGCAGCTCTGGGCACGCCCTCTTCAACGCCCCGTCGCACACAGTCGCAACGCTCACCCCGCACGCATCCTCCACCAGTAGCCTCTCATCCTCCGCCAGTCGTACGCACCCCATCAACGCCTCATCATCGCTGAGTACCACGCTACGCACGTCCAATCCAGCTGAACGCCCGCCCTCGCGTGCATACTCCCACGTCTGCCGACTAACACGGGTAGCACCCAGACTGGTCGCACGGGAGGTTATGCCCGGCAGGGTAATATGGTCACCAGCCTGCATGCTCGCGGCGAGGGATTCTGCACCCTGGGTCTCCACAGCGACGATGGGGACGTGGGACCATCCGTGGGCTTTCATGCCCTTGACGATGCCGTTGAAGAGGCCGCCGCCGCCGACGCTGAAGACAATCGCGTCGGGGACCGGATGGTCTTCCGGGAGCTGTCGGGCGATTTCGGAAATGATTGTGGAGTTTCCTTCCCAGACATACGGGTGACTGCAGGTCGCGATTAATGGCATCATGTTAGCTTTTGATTCAGGTAGAAGTCATGCATGTTGGGCGTAGCTAAAATGAAAGATTGGGGGGGATAGAAACGGTGGGGCGTACTCGAATGGTGGGCAGTAGATAGCTCCTGGGTCGCCCCTCATTAGCACTTCGCGCATGTGCCCGTCCGCCTCAGTCAAACTATCACCGTAAACGTGTAGATCTGCGCCCATGTCCAGAATTTTGGCTTTCATGAGTTCGCTCGTGCGCCGCGAGACGACCACCGTCGTCGGGCAGCCCAGCATCTTGCCGGCTGTAGCAGCTGCAAGCCCCGCGTTGCCACCTGAGGAGCAGTAGAACCGGGCACGGGAGGGGTCGGCGAGCGCGGCGAGTGAGCGGAGATACATGTTGCCCATGCCGCGGGATTTGTAGGAACCGGATGGCTGCAGGTTCTCAAGTTTCATATAAACCTTGCTGGAAAGAGTCGATGACGGTTAGCGGATATGGCAATTGATATGCATCAAAGGTTGGCGTGTCGGAAAGGCATGCGTACCATCCTGCTGCACTGCTGAGAGCCTTGGAGTGCTTCAATGGCGTCTGGCACCAGGGCAACTGTGGCTCCTGAGGGGCGGGCGCAGATGGGTAATCGACCGTCATGTTGTCGAGATACACAGACGGTGTTGTGTAGAACTAGTCAACTAGCCTGTCGATATCCGCGAGCGAGCGTCCGATGGGAAGAAGAATATTTTTATAATATTATTGGTGCAAATTCAGAGAAATATTATAAGTCGCAGTATATATCTATCGAGCGAAAATATTTTGTTGCTGGATTGACCAAAAGTTTAAATGTATAGAAAAAGCCCGGCCGCTGAACAACAGAATATTATATATTCTTTCAAACAGAGACCCGAGAACACCCGTCCAATATAATATCAGGGGAGTATAGAATAATATAGACTCAGAATGCTGGACCTTTCTAGCAGTATCTGTCGATTTTCCTGGCGCTCGAGAAGCAAAATGTCGGTGGATATGCAACCATGGATCGGACCGGATCCTTCATGTTAATATATGCGAGAGCAGCTGCAGGCTCTCGGACCAGCCTACCCTATTAATATATCTTGCCTCATCCATCTGGATCCATGTCGCGGCAACGGAGTACAGAGCCTAGTTAGCTGACTTATCGTCATCGTTATCGGAAACGTTAACAAGACACGCATTCGCACTTGGAGTACTTGCAATTTTGCATGCAACCTGGGCCTTGAGACCTTGTAGCGTGGTATTTTCGCCAGTTTGAGTCCGCGCCGGCCGAACGGCGGACAGGCGTCCAAACTCCACAGCGGACAAGCTCCGATCGAGCAAGCAGCTGGGCATCGATGGGAATTCGAAACCGCCCTGGCAGCTAGCGACCCAGCTGCCAGATACAGCACTGTACCAAGGTTTTCTTCGCCTCTGAGACCAGCCAAAAGCAAAAAAGCTTAGTGGAGCTGGGGACGAAAAAAGTCGGCTGGGGTGATAGAAAATTTCTCGTTGCGTTGTCGATACGTTGGGGATTTCCAAAGGCAGGAAACCGGCCGTCGGAAAAAAAAAAAAAAAAAAAAGGTGAAGAGTCGACACACTGATACAACCAACCACCGCTCTCGAGGAACTCCTCTGCCAAAAGCATACGACTCTACTGCTCAATCGATCTGACTGCTGGTTGGGCCCTGGCAGCAGCATCACGCGGAGCTACCGAATGTCCTAGCGGCGCATACGGACGGCAACCGTCGCGACGCGGTGGATGCTATAATATGGGGTAATCAAATACGTAAGGCCGGCGCTATAGGGTAAGAAAAACGTAAACTGGTCACAGACTGTGCTACTGTCCGAAGTCCAGCGCTTCGAATGCTCCACTATATCTGCACACGTACGCACGGGAACTGGTCCGGCGTATTCTCTTTGGACTCAACAGAATCATAATCAATCATATGAGCTGTGCCATTAGGCTTGAGCTTGGGCTCTCGGGGTGGAATGTTTCTCGTAATCTAGCCAGCTAGATCGAGCTCCTTAAATGTGATACATGCTCTATAATAATATTATGTACAATGAATAAGATATTATATATTCTCACGGTATTGTCCATGAACCGTTATTTCGGATGATAGATTCCTCCTCTCCATGCTGCGCGATATATCGCTAATGAGAATCGTTAACGCCTGCCACCACCCGGCGCTCTGCCGGAGCCCCTAATGTATCGATTGAATGTGCGAACCAATGCAGACACCAAATATCCAAACTAGAAAAGAAAAAAAAGAAAGCAGATGACCTACATGATGGAATATGTCTCTATGAGAAAAAAAAAGCGAAAACAGAAACACCCTGAAAATGCAATCGTGACCTCATTGAAAGGCGTAATGATAGGAAATGTACGCAGTCGCCAGAACCTAGATCGACGTCCGTTACGACTCTGGTTCCCCGTCCTACCGCAGAACCACATCAACTTGGACGTCATCTTCGATATCTGCCTCTTCCAGCGTCATATCCTCCTCTAGGTCGTCGCCTTCGAAGCGCAACTCAATGTCTGTGTCTTCATCTAAGTTGCGCTCTTTCCTTATCATATCGATGACTTCGCTAATTTTCATGTTCTAGTATCCCTATAAGCATCCAAATTCGAAAGATGTAGTAAACTGAGCATATAAGATGCGCTTACCTGCTTGACCTTTAGCTTCAGGTCTTTAAAGTTCTTGCCTCTGAAGGTGACCATCATTGGTTTGACGGTCAATGAAACCCCAGTCAGCACCTCATCCACACCCGTCGAGTCGTCATCCTCGTCTAGATCCCACTTTGCCGCTTCCCTCGCTCTTGCCTCCTCTCGCTGCCGTATCATCTCCTCAAATTCATCCTCCCACATCGCGTTGAAGTACACTTTGCACTCCCCCGGCTTAATCCCCTCCTGGATCGCAGCCTGCTCTTCACGGTCCCGGCGGCCCATGCTACCTCTTCGTCCCTTACTTTCGAGGTACATGTTGCCTTCTCTGTCAAACCGGATACCCAGGCTACGCGGTACAGTGGAATCGAAGACGCGTGTGTTGTTCTGCCAGACCAGCGTTAGCTGGTCAATCTGCTCCGGCGTGAATCCTTGCATCATTCCCCATGTTTGACGGACTTTCCCCAGCGTCTGTCCGAATTTGCGATGGAAGATGAAAGGCTTAGTATCATCAATCTTGCTAACGATGAGGATTTCGATTACGATGTCCTTGGACGCATCGCCAGGGTCCTGGGAGGCGGCTTGTGACGGATCTGGCAGGGGCTCCGCGGATATGCCTCTTGCCTTGACGAGCTTTGCAGCGGCTGCTGCCGCTGCCTTCTCTTCCGCTTGTTTCTTGTAGGCCGCTAGTACTTTATCTATATCAGATGGCTCGATGATGGTCGGATTGGTAGACGATGGCGGGGTGGTTGTTCCCTCTCTAGACGATTTTCTGTGACGGGGCGTGTTGCTTACGCCCTCATCATCACTAGCTATCTCCACTACTCTGAGTACAGCCGGAGGAGTGAGTGTTAGCAGACGTATTGACTTAATATGAAATGCACAGTCGCGAAGGGGACTCACTCTTCATTTTTATTCTTCATTCGCTTTGAAGATCTGTGCAAACGCTGTGTCTGATCCTTCTCCTTCTCCTTCTCCTTCTCAGCGCTGGCCTTAGCTTTCTGCCTGCTCTCTGCCTTCTGTCGCTTCTTTTCTTCGTCGAGCCTTCGCATGCTCGCGTGGACGGCCTTAGATCGTCCCCAGTACTCTAGGTCGTCCAGCTCCCCTAGGCCCTGCTTCGCAGGCGCGGATTGGGTGGCAGGCGCAGAGCTCTGCGACTGTAGTAACACGGGCGACCCCGCATCATCAACATCGATGACCGTAGGAGCCGATTCCGCAGCCTCGGGCTTGGGCTTCGGAGCCACACGCCGCGGTTTGAACCCTGGCATGGGCTTCAACTTTGGCTGCGGGATCTTCTTCTGTGGCGACGACATGGTTGGCAAGACGAAAGGTTAAGAATTGGGCCCAGGGAGGTGGTCAATAGCACTGTTGACGGCCGCATTGGAGGGGCTAGATGGTGGTTGGCTGAAGGATCCAGAGCATGAAAGCTGGAGGTCGCTGTTTGGCACGCGAGATAGCCCACGCACTATCACGTGACTTCTCACCTTCTCTCTCTCTCTCTCCAGTCTCGGGGACCCCGGGGAGAGGCCTTCTATTTAACCTGTCGAATACTCATCAGTCGACGGGCCGTCTGTGTCCGTGTCCATTGCATTTGCATTCTCTCCTAGACATATAATTTCAGAAAACGACAACGGCAATGGATTCGTTCCAGCTCCCAGATCTTCCCGCGGAGCTGGTCCTCTTAATCTTCTCCTACCTTTCTTATGCCGACCTCAAGACTTTCTCTTTGTGCTCCAAATCCCATCGTAAAATATCTCTTCCACCCCTTCTCAACAGTCTGATTCTGTCGCGAGATTCCATTGCTGGCTTCTCCGACGGTGGCGCACTTTGGCATCTGCGGTCCAACATCAGACATGTATCGTTCACCATTCAGGGAAAGAAAGGCAACAAAGGCGATGTGAAAAAGGTCATAGGCGATTTGCGAACTTCCATCAAGTCTCTCTACTTGTTCCCAAGCCTCACAAGTCTTTCAATCAGCACTCCTTTATTCTTTAGAGCCTCTTCGATGGTCGCAGGGTTTGAAAAGATCCCTCAATCCATCTTTACCGGCATCTTCCACGCTCTCTCAGCCGCCCTTGACACGCAGTATGACAATCTTAAACATATATTTCTAAGCTTCCAGGAAACCTTGGAGGCCGACATGCCGCCTGAGAAGGCCAAGAACAACCTCTCAAACGCGAACTGGTGTTTCTTGGAACCAGAGCTGGATGTCGACAGCGAGCCTGAAGAAAGTGAAGTTCCATACCCACCAGCGCTTGAATATGCCGAGCTATCTATCGGCTACGATCTCACCACCCAGGGACTTGATGAGATACCTTTTCTTAACGTAATTGCGTCATCCTCCGCGACGCTACGACGACTAGAAGTACACCCGGCAGCTTCCTTGAGAATGCCATTGACTCGCCTACCCAAGGGACCAAGATGGCCTAGCATCTTCCCCTCTCCCTGCACGTTACCCGACGTGCAAGACCTGTTGTGCAACCGGCCACTTTGCGTGTGCGTGAAGGAGATACCGATGAATGAATTCGACGCGGAGTGGGATCGCTCCAGGTGGTATTTCGATTCAATCATGGAACAGGAACCCGTTAACACCACATGTCTGCGAATTACATGGTCAGAAGACAATAAAGAGGCGGAGAAATAGAGGTGGTCATCTCAGTCATGTCTACTTAGTTTCCTTGATGGGACCAAGTTAGAAAGCGATAGCTGAGCCCTGGCTATTCGACCATTATATCCCAAACCTTCTCCCGTAGCCGGATCCAGTTGCACCATGTATGATATTTCTTTTATTTTTATTTTTTTAGCCTTCCAAATGCAAGGCTTAGTGGGCTATGCCAATATATATACGGTTATATGTTATAGCACTGGTTGTGAGAAGATATATGGCAACATCACGCCTCCAATTAGGATGACGTCTGATTTAATACAGTCCTTGAACTAGCACCTCGAGAACTATGAACACAATATATATCAAAAGTGAATTACCCCTCCTTCGCAACATCTTCGACCGCTTTAGTTAGGATCTCGCATCCAAGTTGCATTTCCTCCTCGCTCACTGTCAACGGTGGGATGAATCGAATCGTTTCGTAGATGCTCGTCGTAAGCGTCAACATGTCGTTCTCCAGGCATTTGGCTTGTACCTTGCTCGCTACACCCTTGGGCACACCTGCCTGTGGTATCAACGTCGGGAAGGTCGGGGAGTGGAATTCCAGCCCGATCATCAGACCAAGACCACGAATATCCTTGATCAAGTGGCCGGTTTTGGGGGAGGATTTGAGTGCGTTGAGCGTGTCCAATAGTTGCTTTGATCTACGTACGTCAAATCCGGCTGTCAATTAAAACCATTCTGTACGAGTGAACACTTATCCAAGCACTGCAGATATGTAGGAGGGAAGTGCAGCGTACCTCGCAGCCACATTCTCCAACACCTTCTCCTCCTGCATGACCTCAGTACACGCAATCCCTGCTGCGCACGCGACTGCGTTACCGGCATATGTCCCGCCCATGCTCCCCGGGTTCTGGCGGTCCATCAGTTCCTTTCGCGATACGATACCGCTCAGTGGCAGACCGTTCGCAATGCCCTTCGCCATCACCATGATGTCCGGTCGCACCCCGAAGTGCTCCGTCGCAAAGTACTTACCCGTCCGCCCAAAGCCGCTTTGCACCTCATCCAGGATGAGCAAGATGCCGTTCTCATCGCACACCTTGCGCACTGCGGAGAGGAAGTCCGGTGGGGGCACGACATACCCGCCTTCCCCAAGCACCGGCTCGATCAGGATAGCAGCCGTATCCTTGGCAGTAGACTGTTGTTTGAGTAGGACTTGCAGCTCGTGCACGGGATTCATGCAACAGTTATTGAGGCCTAGATTGCTGTCCGATGCATTGGCGACGGCGCATTGAGTGCAGTATGGGAACGGGGAGGTGAACACGCCCGGCATGAAGGGAGCGAAGCCTGCACCGTATACCGTCTTGCTTTTGGTGAGGGACATGGTGCCGATCGTTCGGCCGTGGTAGGAGCCTTGCATTACAACGATGTTTTGGCGGCCCGTGGCCATGCGGGCTAACTTGAGCGCGGCTTCGACGGCTTCGGCGCCAGAATTCCAGAAGAAAAAGGTGTCGAGGGAAGGGTCTGGCATGACGGGTTTGAGACGCTCGATGAGTGTGAGCATAGGCTCATGCATCGCAATGTTGACTTGAGCGTGGACGAGTGTCTCGAGCTGGGATTGGGCCGCTGCTGTGACCTTGGGATGGCAGTGGCCTGCATATTTGAGGACATACGAGTTGAGTCAACAGGGCGATTCACATGAGATATGGTTATATATCAGTATTGGTGATATATAATAATGTCTACGTGTATCTCGCAGCGATAGTACCTAGATTAACAACACCAATGCCCGCCGTAAAATCAAGGAGCTTTCGTCCTTCGTTCGTCCATACATAGCTCCCTTTGCCTATTTATTTCACAATACAGCGATCAGTTCAAGTCTGCAGTCTTGTCTTTCGCGCATGGATTAGGCATGCAATATGCCTTGGGGACAGTTGCGTTGGGAGGGCCAAATTGCAACAGGGCGAACGGACCTTTTGCGAGGATGACGTTTGACAGCCGGCCGATTCCCTGTATCAATCAAAAAAAGTGGGTTCAGCAGCTGGAGACGAGCCGACGGTCCAAAGTTAACCAGTGCTTGGCCTTACCTTGGCGATGTGCTGCACCCCGAAGGCTGCTCTTGCCGCGGCAGCCATGTCGAGAGCAGACGAGAAGTTCCTGTTGAAGAGGTAGTCAATTGGTCAATCCGGGTCCAGATCCCGTGGGAGGAAAGAAAGTTCGGCGGATAAGTCGGTTTTTGGTAGTTGGGATGGGCATGAATCGACGGAGGCGGGATGGAGCTGGAAGGTGTTCGTGGAGAGGAGGGTTCCCGATAGCCAATAGTGTGGGTTCCGAATGTAAGCGGCGGGCCGGGTCAACGGGAGCGCAGGACATCGTCACATATTATTTCTACCGATCGCTCCCATGGCAAGAAATCCCTGCAGGTGGTCCAAAGCGACATCAAATAATAACGGCTACTGAATTCTATGATATCGTGAACATCACGTGATGCTTCGTCACGTGTATTCAGCCATTCGGCTCTCAGATACTCTCCGTGCTAATAAACCTAGGTAATCGCCTCGTGTATAAGCGCTTGTAAATGTCAGAAATGAATGCAATGGCGCCTAGCTATATTGGCTCTGCTAGGAAATGGATGGCACGTTGGAAATAAGGAATACTCGGGCAGAGAGAAGCAAAACAGTGTTTCTACCAGTGGCATTGCTGTGTAAATTTAGGTAGCAAGCATGACCGTATTGTATCTCCTGCTAAGGCATTTTGGTACCTATTAGAGACCTAAGCCTTCAGCTATGAATCAGCTCGAAATCGGCATGATGCTGGACGATGCACATACAAACATATCTGCTAAGTACTTCAGTAGGTATATTATCTCCGATCATGATTAAACGTCAATCTTGATTTCAACAAACCTATGAACAGACGGAATTTCCACATCGGCCATCGATATATCCGATACCTAGTCTCGTAAAACCAGACTTCCAAAGTGGGCGCCCGATACCAGCCAGCGCGCAATCTCGTAGCCGCTGCATTGAGGACGTTGTTTTGTGGGTGTTTTGCCGTGCTGTTACATTTTGGGCGCGGGTTTGCGTTGTCTGGGAACGCCAGCAACCGCCTCCAACTTTTTCCTTTCCTGACATCCATCCATCCATCGCCTGCCAACGTCAAACGTCCACTCTCCCCAGCCATCCCCAATCTGTCCTCATCCCTCCGCCCCATCGACCCTCTGCCAAATTTTCCATCTTGTCATAGTCCCGCAGCCTCTCCTAAATCCTTTCGACGCGTTTATTACCGTATTGCCCACCAGTCAACCTGAAACTATTCGCGTTCATCTACAACCAACCAAACCTTTTCCCACCAAAGCGACGGGCGGTGGCAGCCTGTGCACGTTGGCAAGATGAGCTACTATCAAAACCCCGACCCTCAGGCTATGAACGTCGACGAAAATGCCGAATATGAGGCCGCTAATAAAGGAGTCGTACGTGCCAAATATCCCTCCCCTGAGCGCCTTTTTCGCGACGTGACGCCTTCCAATGGTTGCACTTTCGTTTCCTTGCTAACCCCGATGCCCCTACCTAGATGGAAGACACGGACGACTTTGAGGCTTGGGAGAAGCTGATACGCGTCTGTGAAGGCCTCGAAGGCGGTGGCGGTCTGAATCGAAATTCCTCCCCCCAGGCCATCGCGATGACCCGGAGCGCCTTTGACCGTTTCCTCGCCAAATTCCCGCTACTCTTCGGTTACTGGAAGAAATACGCAGATCTCGAGTTCAGCATCGCTGGCACAGAGGCTTCCGAAATGATTTATGAGCGTGGCGTGGCTAGTATTACAAACTCGGTGGATCTATGGACCGCCTACTGCAACTTCAAAGTCGACACAAGCCACGACATTGACGTGACAAGAGAGTAAGTTTTCTTCAACCAACGCTGTGGTGGGAATAACCTAGATTCAACTGCGGAACGAGGGATATCCAGTGGCATACATACATTTATTGGAAAACCTTGCAGCCGTAAACCCCTTCCCTTGTTCTTTCCTCCCCTCTCCCCCCCCACTCTCTTTGCCGACCCCCCCACCATAACTTGTTGATATGCAAGATCTTTACAAGTTGTCTGTTATAACTTCAGTGAAACCTCACCGCGATGAAAAACTCACTCCCAAAACCGTTCTCACATCATCATCATCATCATCACCATCATCATCTCTTTTTTCTCTTCTACCCACGAGTCCACGTGCGGTTCTCCGCACTTCTCTCCTAGGGGAATCAAACCGGCAGCCATTGCAGAGATGGCGAATGGAATCACAACCGAAAAGCAACAGCTTCCTCTGGACAGGTTGCTAGCATTAGGCTTAGTTGACATCTTATCCTGTTTGTTACTCACACGCTCAAACACTCCCTCCCTTCGCCCTTTCCTGCTTTTTACAGCGTCATAAGATCTGGTTCACTGACACGCGACCCGCTAACCCACCTAGTCTATTTGAGCGTGGCGCCAACTGCGTCGGACTTGACTTTCTCGCGCACCCGTTCTGGGACAAGTATATCGAATTCGAGGAGCGACTCGACGCCCATGACCGAATCTACGCCATCCTCGACCGTGTTGTTCATATCCCCATGCATCAATACGCCCGATACTTTGAGCGATTTAGGGGAATGGCACAAACCAGGCCATTGAGCGAGTTGCTACCAGCCGATATGCTCAACCAGTTCCGACAGGAGGTTGAGAATGAACCCCAGCAGCCGATACAGGCAGGTCACCAACAGTTGAAGATGGAACGTGGGGAGCTGGAGATAGAACGAGAGGTTAGAGTTAGGATCGACAACTTCCACCTGGAAATCTTCCAAAGAACTCAGACGGAGACTACCAAACGCTGGACATATGAACAAGAGGCATGCGCTTTTCTTTATTGTTTACCCGGGAAATCAAAAGATGCACACTGCTAACACCCAGCCTAGATTAAACGACCGTATTTTCACGTGACAGAACTCGACGAGGCCCAGTTGATCAACTGGCGGCGGTACTTGGATTTCGAAGAGGTTGAGGGCGACACGGCGAGAATTCAGTTTCTGTACGAGCGATGTTTGGTTACAGCTGCATTTTACGATGAGATTTGGTTACGCTACGCTAGATGGATTGGCGCGCAAGAGAACAAAGAAGAGGAAGTGCGAAATATCTACCAACGCGGATGCATGCTATATGTCCCGATGAGCAGGCCGGCGATCCGCCTGCAGTACGCTTTCTTTGAGGAGATGCACGGCAAGCCGGAGATGGGGAAGGATATTCTGGAGACTGTTCGGATGATTCTTCCTGGATATGTAGAAGGGATCGTTGCCTTGGCCAACATGACACGCCGAAACGAAGGTGTCGATGCTGCGATCAAGGTTTATTCGGATATCATCAATGATCCTCAGACGGACGCCTATACGAAGGGGTCCTTGACGGCCGAATGGGCGCGTCTGGTCTGGAAGATCAAAGGCAACGTTGAAGAGGCTAGGCAGATTTTCCAGAAGAACAATCATTGGTACCTAGATAGCCGGTACTTCTGGATCAACTGGCTGCAGTTTGAAATGGAGCAGCTTACGACGCCGGAGACCGAGGCAGCGCAGCATTTGAAAATCAGACAGGTCCACACGGATATCAGACGGCGGTCTAGGTTGCCGATATCTACTATTAAAGACCTGACGCACCTATACATGAAATATCTGCAAGAAAGAGGCGGCAAGGAAGCTATGAAGGAATATTTGACTCTGGATAGGGAAGTTAACGGGTGAGTGACCTGATGCGCGTTCTGAAATAGGCAAGACGAAAAGTCTCACTGACGTTATTGCGAGGGATCAGGCCTTTCTCGATCCAGTCAGTCAACAAGATGAAGCTTGCAGAGGATGGCAAGGAAGCAACGACAAATCGGAGGATGCTGCTTGAGAACGGGCACCCTGGAGTTGAAGTTGACGAGGCAGCGATCAGACGGGGCGAAAATCCTTACACCAAGCTCTTCCAAGCGCAAGGGGAGAATCCCGCACCAAATGGACAGGTGGGTTAAATCAGGGCAAAAAAAATATTATTTTTTTTGTCAAGTCCTGTCCATGACTAACACGCCGCTATCATATGCCTATAGCCGCCACTAAGACTTGGAGCCTAATATTTATTGCCTTGTCAATATGCCGTAATGTTGCTCCTTTTCATTCTATGCGCCTTAATTCCGTCGTCGTGTGCAACCATGCACTAATATGTCGCCTTGTTCCTTGCCCCATGTCCCCTCGATCTGATCTGTTCCTTGTCCTGCATCTTCGTTCGGTAAAAGATAAAATATCACGGGTCGCATTATTCTGTTTGGTTTCGCTGTGCCTTCTTCCATGTTTTTTTTTCTTTTCCCTTCGACTCGGTGTATTTTTATTTTTACTGTTGATTTTTATATTTTCATTATATTGTATTTTCCATCTCTTTTGGCTTGACCCCCAGATCAGACATGTCCAAACCATCCACCCCCCTGCTTACTTACGCTTCCCTGCCCCGATCTCTAAAACAATTACGCCACAAAACATAGCACATGCAGCCAGCACTCACCCTAGTATAGTCTAGTACTTAGTTGAACCCAGTAGACCAGAAGATATGAATCGAAAATACACAGGTATTGCTGATACGCGGTCAGAAATTTGCAGACAAGAGACAGGCCATCGAGAGCCAAGATGCAGAGTAAACAACAGCTAGCCAAACCTGGAGCATGAATACGAATATCAGCCAGCAATTCGGACCTGTTGCGACGTTTGTGTTGCAGGCATGCGAAGGGAGATTCGTGACGAGCTGCCTCGACTGACGAGCCAGTGGTTATCGAGATATGAGAAGAACCTCCCCAAGCCAAGCCGGCTGCTCGAGTCGACTTCCATCTACGGGGGTCCGCGGGATTAAACATGAAGCCAAGATGAATATCTAAGCCCACGATAGCCGCCGTGCGACCAGCCCTCATTGTGCGCTTCATTCGGCTGGTGCCGGCTGGCACCTGCTGTATGCGGGGTAGTGTCGGCCAGGGAAGCACGAGAATGCAAGCCAGAAAGAAAGAAAGAAAAAAAAAAAAGAGAAAAAGAAAGAAAAAGGCCCCGCCGCTCAATATTTCCAAGTGTAATAAGGCCGGCCGGGCAGCCAGCCAGTCAGCCAGCCGGTCGAACGATTGATTGATTTGATTTGATTTAATTGCATGGCTTCGATTGAATTGCATGCATCGGCTGAGAAAACTTGCAAGGTGGGGCTCTGCAGCCAGAGCATGCAAGATAGGCCTCGGTGACAGGCGACAGCCTGCAGTGCCAGTCAGTGCAGTGGGTGTTCAGGCCGGGGCTTAAGTTTTGCATGCATGCAGACGTCGACAGGCCATCTGTGCATATAACAAGCCGGCCGGCGTTCTCCAGTCGAGTCCCAGCGACGTCGGGGCTAGCTTGTCGACAGCAGTATACCCATGCAAGCTGAGGGTCGACCGACTTGCCTTGGCGGATGAGAGGGAAAGGCAAGGGAAGGGAAGACAAGGGAAGACAAGGGGATGGGATGTTCGTTCATTCGCTATGTCCGAGGAGCTGAGAATGAAGGGGAAGAAGAAGAAGAAGAAGAAGCCGAAGAAGAATTCGATTCGATTCGTCTAGCCACTTTTCGACGGCGGCAGAGAATTTCTCGTTCGATCAACAGAGCAATTCACCCAATTCAATTGCTCTCTTCCTGTTAGTCTCGATTCCCGCAGTTCCCCACTCCGAAAGGCTTCCTTCTGCTTATCCAATTGCAAATACGAGCAGCCCGTCCGAGGACCACCCTGCGCCTCCCCAGATCCCGGTCAGCCCGGCCTGACTGCATCATTGGCTGCCAGCTCGGTGTTATTATATTCCCCATTGCATTGCAGTTTGCACCTCGCCGCTTCGTCGACCGACTTGCACTTGCACTTGCACTTGCTATCGATCCCGTGCGGGAATAACCAGCTAGCTGCTAGCCCGTCCGGCAGGGTAATAGCGCACACACTGGACAGTGACACCGTACAGTGACTCTGTGACTGCTGATACCAATACCATCATCCGTATTCTATACCATACTGCTGCCGCTGTCGACTTGCTGAAGGCGTGTGTGCGTGAATGCCCACCCAAGCTGCCCTTCTGAGAAGGACGTCGTTAGTGCTCCCGGCTCTGCGAACAAATCCTCTCTCCTTCTCTTCTTCCTCCTCAGCAACCAGAAGAATAATATTTATATCCGCCGCTGCTGTGCAACGTCGCTCGCTGATCTGCCAGTCTCCCAGCGGCGATTGTCTCACCCCGCGTTCCTTTGCTCTTCCGCTAGCCGCTACAGCTGCCACTGCCACTGCCACTGCCACTGCCACTACAACTGCAACTGCAACTGCAACTGCAACTGCTACCCCTCCCTCGACTAGACTCTTCTCCACTGCTCTCCGGATCGCAAGTCCAAGACCTCAGTCGTCTTCTTCTTCTTCTCCCTCTCCTCTTTCCAGTCGACTGCTACTGCGACCTAAACAGCAACTGCGTCTCTGTTCATCCCGTCGCCACAACATGTGCCGCCTTCAGAGTCCCGGAGGCGCCGATGTCTCCTCCAGTATTGACGTGACCCAAGGCCGCGAAGTCTTACCCAAGTCCGTCAAGCCAAAGCACTACCAGGTGGAGCTCGAGCCGGACTTTGAGAAATTCACCTTTGACGGAACGGTTACCATCGCGTATGTATAACATGTACATGCAAGCATGCATGCATCCCACGAGTATATATATTTATATTTTTATATACAGATATACTTATGTATATGCATATTTGACAAAAATGTAATTTGCACCCTGCTAATCGTATGGATGGGAAATTACCCCGGTGGAACAAATCCAGGCTAGACATTGTCGAGGACACGAACGAGATTGTGATCAACAGCACCGAGATCACGATCCACGAAGCCAAGCTGAAGGAGAAAGATGAGATCACCTTGATCCAGGCCATGAAGGCCCACGAGGAGCTGCAGACTACCGCTTTTGGCCTCGACAAGTCGCTCAAGGCCGGCACAACCGCCTCCCTTGTCATCAAGTTCACCGGCACTCTCAACGACAACATGGCTGGCTTCTACCGCTCGTCTTACAAGGATAAGGACGGAGCCACCAAGTACTTGGCCACCACCCAGATGGAACCCACCGACTGTCGCAAGGCGTTCCCATGCTTTGATGAGCCAGCTCTCAAGGCCACTTTCGACATCGTCCTGATCGCAGACTCGCACCTCACCTGTCTGTCCAACATGAACGAGACCGGGTCTGAGACCCTGGCCAACGGGAAGAAGCGCACCACCTTTGCAACCACCCCGCCCATGTCGACATACTTGGTTGCCTTTATCGTCGGCGACCTCAAGTACATCGAGACGAATGCCTTCAGAGTCCCCGTCCGTGTTTATGCCACTCCGGGCACCGAACACCTCGGCAAGTTCAGCTTGGACCTCGCCGCGAGAACACTCGAGTTTTACGAGAAGACTTTTGATTCTCCCTACCCTCTCCCCAAGATGGACATGGTTGCCATTCCGGACTTCTCTGCAGGTGCTATGGAGAACTGGGGTCTGGTGACATACCGCCTTGTCGACCTTCTCTTCGACGAAACTACGTCGGGCGCCAGCACGAAGCAACGGGTTGCAGAGGTCGTCCAGCACGAGCTTGCGCATCAGTGGTTTGGTAACCTGGTCACCATGGACTTTTGGGATGGGCTGTGGCTCAACGAAGGGTTCGCTACGTGGATGAGTTGGTACTCGTGCAACGTCTTCTATCCGGAATGGAAGGTGTGGGAGTCCTACGTTGCAGACAATTTGCAGTCGGCACTGTCCCTGGACTCACTGCGCAGCTCGCATCCAATCGAGGTGCCTGTGAAGAAGATCTCGGAGATCAACCAGATCTTTGACGCGATTTCGTACTCGAAGGGCAGCTGCGTGTTGCGCATGGTCAGCCAGTATATTGGCGAGAAGACGTTTATGGAAGGTATAAAGAAGTACTTGAAGAAACACGCTTACAAGAACACTGTCACCAGCGACCTGTGGGCGGCGCTGAGCGATGCCTCCGGGAAGGACGTCAGCCACATGATGGATGTGTGGACACGACAGATTGGACATCCCGTTGTTAGCGTTCAGGAGACGGATACCGGGATCAAGGTGACTCAGAACAGATTCCTGCGTACCGGAGACGTAAAACCAGAGGAGGATGAGGTGCTGTACCCGATCGTGCTCGGCCTGCGTGGTAAGACGGGGGTTGATGAGGATGTGCTGTTGACGGAGAGGGAAAAGGAGATCAAGGTGGACAAGGAATTCTACAAGATCAACGCCAACCACTCGGGCATCTACCGCACTTTGTACCCTGCCGATAGATTGGAGAAGCTGGGCCAGGCGGCTACGAAGGGTTTGTTGTCGGTGGAGGACCGTACCGGTATGGTTGCCGACGCCGGAGCGCTCGTGGCCAGCGGGCACCAGAAGTCCAGCGGCTTCCTCGCTTTGATCAAGGGGTTCACCGAGGAGCAGGAATATGTTGTCTGGAGCGAAATTTTGAACCGAGTGGGCAGCATCCGCGGCGCATGGGTGTTTGAGGACCAAGATGTGAAGGATGGACTCAAGGCGTTCAATTGCAAGATCATCTCGGGCGTCGCCCACAAGCTCGGCTGGGAGTTCAAGGAGAGCGACAGCCACATCCTGCAACAGTTCAAGGCATTGGCATTCGGCAGTGCAGGAACCAGCGACGACGAGACGTGAGTTTCCCTTGTGACCGATTGTAGAAGAAGAAACGTTCGCTGATTTTGATTCGTGCTTGTTTTTAGGGTTGTCAAGGCTGCACAGGACATGTTCGCCAAGTTTGCTGCTGGAGACAAGTCGGCGATTCACCCCAACTTGCGCAGCTCGGTGTATGCGATCGTGCTGAAGAGAGGTGGGCGCAAGGAGTGGGAGGTCATTCGGGACGCCTACCACAAGGGAGCCAGCAGCGATGAGCGCAACACGGCCCTCCGCGCGTTAGGGCGGTCCAAGGACCCTCAGTGCATCAAGGATACGCTGGCGCTGGCGCTGTCGAGCGACGTGAAGGAGCAAGACATCTACCTCCCTCTTGCGGGGCTACGGGGCCACGCGGAGGGCATCACAGCGCTGTGGAGCTGGGCTCAGGAGAGCTGGGACGTTTTGGAGAAGAAGCTGCCGCCAGGATTGGGCATGTTGGGCAGCATTGTGCAGATTGTGACGAGCAGCTTTACGAGCGACGAGCACATTGCGGACATTAAGAAGTTTTTCGGGGAGAGGAGCACGAAGGGATTTGACAAGGGGCTTGCGCAGGCGTTGGATGCGGTGAGCGCGAAGGCGAAGTGGCTGGAG
The DNA here is from genome assembly GCA_036971555.1 of Drechslerella coelobrocha. Lineage (NCBI taxonomy): Eukaryota > Fungi > Ascomycota > Orbiliomycetes > Orbiliales > Orbiliaceae > Drechslerella > Drechslerella coelobrocha. Next base: position 2,490,888 of record JAJTUH010000006.1, read on the forward strand.
CGGGATCGGGAGGATGTGAAGGCGTGGCTGCAGTCGGAGGGATATCTAAAGAATTGACTGAGCCGGCTATGAAGATGGATACTCGGGTAGATACTTGGACTTAGATGGAAAGGAAGCCCGTGGATACGATACGATCCAATTGAAGCATCTCCGCACAGTATACAAGTAGCTACTTACATGTAGTATGCGCTTGCATGTATAAGATATGAGATACAACACGGCCAGTACCACAATACCACAGTCCAAGTACTTTGTTTAGTGCCCAAATGTGCGCTGGCTCACAGCAGCCTGCAGCACCAACAGCACCGACGGCATCGCAACACACGGCGGCTTGGCAGAGGTTGTTCCGCCTCGCCCAGCATCCACTGGATATAATATCTCTCTAACCCAGGTATCTATCAATCTAGATCTGTCCTCTACCTGCTTTCAAACCTCAAGGGCCATCGCTCTGGCCGCTCCCGTGACGCTCTTACGTAAATTTGTGCCTTCCAACCACCGGTATCGCGAGATGCACAATCCCTGCCTTCTCGCCAGCTTCCCCCCGCTGATTGGCCAAGCTGCCAAAGTTTACCTCCCACGCTCTCAATCCTCCTCCTCCACCAGCTGCAAACTTTGTACGTAACAGCAGGGCTAGCGGGAGTTCCGACCGCGTAGACTCAACCTTAGCGGACAGCCGGCCAGGATGCGAGATAAGCAGCTGTCGCTAAGCGCAAGGTTAGACGAGCTGCGAGACAGTCGGCCGGTCCCGTGACCCGCCTTCTTAAGCCGCATATTCACGGCAGAGAAGACGCCTTTTGCGGCCAGGGCGTCCGGAGCAGCTGCAGGCCTTTATATATATCTGTAGTCCCCCTCCCCCGGGGTTTTTCTCTCTCTGTTTTCCCACAAAGTTCTACTTCTGCGCTGTTGATATCGTGTGATTTTGATACACCATATCCATCTCCAAGAGAAAAACAAGGCCTGCTTGCCGCAATGTCGCCGCCGACCGCAACACAGGGCTCTGCCTCCAGGCCCAGCCAGTCCGGCTCAATGGACCCCATCCACTCCGCCTCCACCGACCATGCCATCAACGACGAGCATCAGTATGCCGCCCACAATTACCACCCGCTGCCCATGGTCTTCTCCAAGGCCAAGGCCTGCTCCGTCTGGGATCCCGAGGGCAAAGAGTATCTCGACTTTTTGAGCGCCTATTCGGCCGTCAACCAGGGCCATTGCCATCCCAAGGTTTGTGCACATGCTCTCCAATTGATCTACTTGGGTGCCGGTGATACCATTCAAACGACGGGCTCTTTGTTGATTATATATCCGTCCTTGTGTGAATCTTGCAGATTATCAATGCCCTCGTCCAGCAGGCGCAGCGATTGACGCTCTCCTCGCGGGCCTTCTACAACGATGTCTTCCCACAGTTCGCAAAGTTTGCTACCCAGGTACGGACATTCTAACGTCAATTGCCCATCTCAGATGTCCAAAAAAGAGATGACTAACACTTCTACAATACAGTTCTTCGGCTATGACATGATCCTGCCCATGAACACCGGCGCCGAGGCCGTCGAAACTGGCATCAAGCTCGCCAGAAAGTGGGGGTACAAGAAGAAGGGCATCCCAGAGAACGAGGCCATTGTCCTAGCTGTCACCGAAAACTTCCACGGCAGAACAGTATGTTCCAACCTCCTCTAGCTCTTCTAAAAAAATTCACAATCTCAGCAATACTAATACGTGTGCTGCTGCTGCTGCTACTAGTTCGGCGCAATCTCAATGTCAACTGACCCGGATTCCCGCCTAAACTACGGTCCCTACCTCCCCAACGTCGGCCCCACCATCCCCGGCACGACCAAACCCCTCCGCTACAACTCCATCCCAGATCTCGAAGAAGCCCTCTCCACGCATGCCTCCAAAATCGCCGCTTTCCTCGTGGAGCCGATCCAAGGTGAGGCCGGCATCGTCGTTCCAGACGACGACTACCTCACCAAAGTCGCCGCGCTATGCAAGAAGCACAACGTCCTCTTCATCGCCGACGAGATCCAGACGGGGATAGCTCGTACTGGCAAGATGCTGTGCGTCGAGCACTCCAACGTCCGTCCGGACGTCGTGCTACTCGGCAAGGCTATCTCCGGCGGCGCCTACCCGGTCTCTGCAGTGCTGGCGGATAAAGACGTGATGCTGTGCATCGAGCCAGGCACGCATGGATCTACCTATGGCGGTAACCCGCTGGGGTGCGCTGTCGCCATTGCGGCGCTGGAAGTCGTCCGTGATGAGAATTTGACGGAGAGAGCGGCGGTGCTCGGCGAGCGGTTTAGGAAGGGACTCAGGGATTTAAATAGCCCGATTGTAACGATTGTGAGGGGCAAGGGATTGTTGAATGCGATTGTGGTAGATGAGGCGAAGACTAACGGGCGGACAGCTTGGGAGCTGTGCTTGTTGTTGAAGGAGAAAGGGTTGCTGGTGAGTTTTGCATGCTAGCTTCTACTACTTTTCTGAAAGATTGCTAATACCTGTCTTTAGGCGAAACCAACCCATGAGAACATCATCCGGCTGGCACCGCCGCTGGTGATCACGGAAGCCGAAATCGACAAGTCCATTCAGATTATTGGCGAGGCGCTCAAGGAGCTGCCGACGTCCAAGCAAGCACCCGCGGAGAAGCATTAATCGGTAGTACCCTGTTTGATCCATGAGTCTATTGATACCCCGGCTGTACTCGAGTTATCACCGGTTGATGATGTTTTCGCTCGATCGGCCTACATAGTTTATACTTTTCACACCTTTTTTTTTTTTTTTTTTTTGTTTTGTTTTTCGCCTTGGAGCTTGAGATGAGATCCTTTATTCCACGGTGCGCCTGTATAGTATACATATGTACCAGTAGCCAGAATGAAATGACGCGGGTAGATGTCCATACCCATATCCAATTTTCCAACAATTATTATAAAAATATATATATACCTAGGTATATATATCAACATTCCACCCAGTCAATTTGATAGGGGTCAATGTTCGACCATGGTGAGGGTTCTTACGCCCCCCACGCCCGTCCCGTAGCTGCATCCCTCATCAACGGCATATCCGTGTCTCCGTCCTTATCCTTGATCGGTTTCGCTCGCATATTCATGCTACGCTGGCTTCTCTGCTGCGCAGCCTCGTGCCGTCGTAACTATAAAATGACAAAACAAGTTAGCAATGACACACACGCACACACGCACACACGTACGCTCTCTCTCTCATAGCAATAGAAAGGGGGGAAAGTTGACGCATACCTCATCCGGCACCTTGCTGATCGAGCTCTTCTGCAGCATCTGCTTCAAGTCATACAGCACATCGTTATCCTCACCGCCCAGAAACGTAATAGCCACACCGCTCTTGCCCGCTCTACCCGTTCGACCAATCCGATGGGTATAGCTCTCGATATTCGTCGCCATGTTGAAGTTCACAACCAAGCTAACATCCGGCACATCGATACCTCTACCCGCCAAGTCCGTCGCCACGAGCACATCCGCCTGATGCTGCCGCAGTTGCTGCAGCGCAGCCTCACGCTGCTCCTGACTCTTCGACCCATGCAACGTCACCGCCGTCCATCCAGCATGCTTTAAGTCCCGCGCAACCATATCGCAGTTCCGCTTAATATTCACAAACACAATAATCGGTGGCGCGTACATGGCCGAATTGAGAATCTCCAACAGCCGCTTCTTCCGCCGGTCCTCGCCCGCGACAAACTCCACCCGCTGCTCAACCGTGTCTACAGCCTCACCAGCGTTACCGATGGTTACGATCGCAGGCCGGCGGAGGTACTTGCGCGCAATCCGTTCGATCGCAGGCGGCATAGTCGCGGTATACATCATCGTCTGCCGATACCGTTCCTTCCCACCGATAGACTTGGACATCTCCACCGGGTTCTCCGCGTCCTCGGTGTCCGGCTTGACGTTGGATACAGGCAGGGACTCTAGGATGCGGTTGACCGGATCCTCGAAACCTAGATCGATCATGCGGTCCGCCTCGTCCATGATGACGTAGCAGCACTGCGAGAGCACGAGCACCCGGCGTTCGAGACAGTCGAGCAGACGACCGGGCGTGGCGATAATGATCTCGGCGCCGTCCTTTAGCGCGTAGCTTTGTTCTTCGATGCTGTGCCCTCCGACGATGCTGACGCAGCGGAAGTTCAGCGGGCTGGCGAATTTGGTGGCTTCGACTTCGATCTGTTGAGCTAATTCACGTGTCGGGGCTAGGACGATGGCATAAGGGCCGTCGTGTTTGGTGATGTTGTCGAGCGGGGGTAGGTCTTTGATGTAGACTAGAAGCGGGAGGACAAAGGAAGCGGTTTTGCCGGAACCTGTTACGGCGACACCAATCACGTCGCGGGATCGGAGTGCAACGGGGATGGCGGCACGCTGGATTGGTGATGGGTCTTTGTACCCGACATCGCTGATGACGTTGAGAAGGACCGGCGGGAGACTAGACTCCTGCCACGAACGCATGGGGTTGGGTATTCCACCACCTGATAGAAGAAGACATTAGTTAGCCGGCTTGCAGGGTACACACAGAGGGTTTTGGGGGGAGTAGTATTTCGTAGTCTACACGCACCCTTTGTAGCAATGTTGAAATCTTCTTTGAAGATTCGCCAGTCTCGTTCCTTCATCATCTCCAGCGGCTTCTCGCTCCAGTGCTTGTCGCTCCAGCTCATGTTCTCGCGCTTCTTCCTGTCCATCTCTATGATCTCACGCGCACGCCGCCGTTCTTCGGTGTCGCCACGGCTCTCCAGCGCTCGCGCGTAGTCTTCCGTCGATCTATCGGTCTCGGCAAAGCCGCCTAGTCTACCTCTACCAAAGAATTTTGCTTCAGACCGATTGGTGTATATCGGGTTATAATCTCGCGAGGTATCTTCTTCAGCGTCCCACTCGAACGTGAATATGTCCTTCGAGGTTTTCCGTCGCTTCTTCTTGTTCAGGCCCTTGGAATTCGGATCTGCGCCGAGATACCGCAGTCTGACGACCTTTGACGCTGCATCTTCCTCGGCTTTACGCTTCTGAGCTTCTTGCGTGGCTTTAGTCGGTGGGCGGGGGGGAGGTGCCATGGGGAACTTCTCGGTGCGCATGGAGGCCGGACCCGTGGGGGGATCCCTATCTCTATCCCTATCTCTATCTCTATCTCTATCCGCCCTGTCTCTTTCTCTTTCTCTCTCACGCTGGCTTCGCGGGCCGGAAGGAGGGTTGTTGTGCCGGGGTCCGCTGGGTATGTTGTTGTTGGATTGGGTACCATTGGATCGTGGTGGTGCCGGTGGTGCAGCGGCAGCTTTACGGGCTTCTTCATCGGCCTGTCGCTTTGCTTCGACTTCCTTTGCGCGTCGTTCGAGGGCGAGGGCTTCTCGTTCGGCCTTGCTCAGGAATTTAGGCTGCAGTTCCAGCATGGTTAGCATTGGGAGTGCAGTGGCATCGTGGTTATTATCATGGAAGCACACCTTCTTGGCGGCTTCGTCGGCGGCTTTCTTCTTCCGCAGCAGGTCTTCGACGGATAATGGGTCTTTCTTCGCTACGACGGGTGCTTTCTTCACAGGAGGCGGAGGAGGTGGAGCGGCATCGGTTGGTGGTGGCGGCGGCGGAGGAGGGGCGCCGTCGAAGCTGGGAGGAGGAGGAGGGATATCGTCTGTCGGAGGCGGTGGAGGAGGTGGTGGTTCTGCGTGTCCGTTCATGGCGAATGTGGTGGTGGGTGATGTTGGTGAGGTCACCGGGCAGTCAGTTTGATGTCGAGATGAATCGCGCGACAGGCTTAGTCAGAGCAGGCACTATTTCAAGACCGCGACTGGGCGTTTCTTTTTCTGTGCTACCAACACAATTTCTGCAACAGCGAGAACCAGTTTCGTAACTTAGATAGAAGACTACCCAGCGTCCACGAGACTAACTATAGGCAGTGGCTGTTAAGGTTGAATCTAAAGTTTGAAGCGGGTGTCTCCGATATTGGTGCCATATCCAGGCTGTTCTCTGCTTTTCAAAATCACGTGCTCTAGATCGAGCGCTCTCAGCCAGTATCGGTACTAGACTATTGTTGTTTGTGTTTGTTGCTGCAGTATTCGGTGGCATATAAAAAACAATCATGTCAGTCTCGGCACTCCGCTGTTGCACTTCAGGCAAGATTTCACCAAGCGCATCGATCATATCGTCGCACTACGCCAATAATATAGTACCCATTGACTAACGGACGGTAGCCTGCTCCCAGCACAGGAGATATCATTGATAGCTGCAAATTCACAGCACAGCAATGTCTAGGACCTCGCAGACTAACGAACAGACAGAATGCACCTCTAACAAGAGAGCAAAGCCCGCTCACAAGGCATATATTGTCCCTTTGGCAAAGTATTTTGCCTCCATAACATGCCCGTCACAGATTTCTACTAATCTACTGAATAGCCTACTAAATGATCCTCGATTTTCCGACGTCACCGTCTATGTTGGAAAAAGCGAAGTGGAGTTCAAGCTTCACAGAGCAGTCATTTGTTTAGGGTCAACTTTCTTCGATACCGCTTGCAAGGAAGGTACTTTTCAGGAGGGTAACAGCAGAATCATCAAACTTCCTGCTATCGAAGAAGAACCATTCCAGCTTATCACCAAATGGTTATACGATGGGGAGTATTGCTTGCTCGAACAATATGAGGAAGACAAGTTCCTATCGCTCTTTGAGGCCGCAGATTTCTTGGGAATCTCGCCTCTCAAGAAGGAAATGATGGTGCAACTAGCGGCCGGCATCAATGACCCCGGAACTATAAATATCAGTACGAAGGCGCTACACAAAATAACGAGTTTATCGCCTGTCACCGATTGGTTATTGTTGCGAGGGATAATTGATCCAATGATGTTTAAGAGAACCGTTAGTGATGCCAGTTTGTTGAAGCTAGCCCGTTCAGGGCTTCACGGCGACCTTTTGTTCGCCGTCATATTAGATGCGTACGAAGAGGGCCTTCGAACCATTTTATGCCGTTCTTGTTTCTCAAAATTCTTAGAATCACGGAATGGCAGATGCCAAGTTTGTAAAGAAGAACGGGTAGCGACTCCGAGAGTTTTACCGCCAGTTGAAAGACCGCCAGCTGGGAGACAGTAATAAACGCCAGCAATTTTTATTACGTTCATACTTGTCAAGGTTCAGAAATTGATCGAGTAATGCTATGGGCAAGAATGAGACAGCCTGCTTCGATTATGCGTTATTATCTAAGACCCGTCTACCTTATGTTTCTAGCCAACGGAATAGAATATAATTCAATTCACTGAAAATATAACTACTTCCATCATGTCCTCTAAGCCTCAAGATCTATATATTAGCTTACAGTTGTAGGAGCGTCTGACTCATCGTATCGATATACTGCCAAGTTGCCAGGTTACCTCAGATTTTTCATCTTAGTAGGAAGCAAAACAGCTTGTGTCATAGAAAAACTTTGATGTAAGGCCAATTTTGAAGTCGTCTCCCCATAGCTACCTCGCAGCATAAGATAGTTGGTTTGCAAAACAATAAAGGCTCTATCTTTCCCCATATGCATGGCATGGTTTTTAGAGCTAGTGTGAGAACCTACGAGTTACAGTATTAAATACCAGAGTCATTTCAATAAGAGTGAAGAGCCAGACGTGTAAGCACGTTCTAGCAAATGGAATTCATTGCCAATATCTTAATCACCTTGCCACCCAAATATGCGTGACCACACTTTTCAATCATCATTTTTTCATCATGCCATCATAGCAGCCCTAGTTTTCTAGCTATCAAAAACACCCTCAAGGCTTCCCATCAAAGGAACCTTCAAAACCGGGCATTTAGATGCAAACTACGAGACTGACTAGCTAAACGCTTCAAAACATAAAACCTTAGCTCATTCAAAAGACAATGGTTGGTTCATCCTTGGGGTCATCATTAGCCCCATCACCGCCGAAATTCTCAGGTGCGACGCCAGTGGCAGTCGATTCAACCACCTCGCCGGAAGGTGCAAGTAATTTATCTTCACCGTCGCGCTTGATGATGCGCATTTGGCGAGACCAATCTTCCTCCACCAGCTTGTAAGGGCCACCGTTGCCATCGTCGTTCAAGATATCGGCGAAATTGTAAGCGCGATATTCGCAGTTGCGATATTTATCACGCGGCTCGATATGCGGGAAGTCTTGGGGCGTCAACCATCGAAGAAAGCCAGAGTGCGTGACCTATAGCAAGAAGCTTAGTTTCAATACATCGTTTCTTTTCGAGAGATAGTGTGAAAATGAACGATTAACTTACGACTGCGATGACCTTTTCCGGACGTTCGTACAGCCACTTGCGAACAAAGACGGCACGAGTGTTGAGGTTCTCACGGGTATAGAATCCGTGCTTCTTGGTCAACCAGTTGGTGCGGTCACATTCGCTAAAGTCAATTCCAGGATAGAGCTCCTGGAGATCGGCTGTTGGACGCCCGGTATCACACGGGTTGGGTGAAGTCTCTATATATATGAATCATGAGATATCAGCTGATACATCTCAAAACTGCGGCAGATCGAAAGTATAAGAAATGGTCAACTTACCCTGCACCTCGGGGTAAACAATGTAGGGAACCCCTTTTTCGATTTGCTCGCCGAAGCAGAGGAAGCCAGTTTCCAGAGTGCGGAGAAGAGGGGAAATGACGATCAAATCCAAATCTTTGAAATCTTGCCACTCGCCGGCAGCGAAAGCATCGTGAAGCAGCTTAGTGCATTGCTCCTTGCCAAGGTCGGTCAAGGCAGGATCATGCTGGTCAAAGTCCTAGAAAAACAGCAGGAGTCAGCTGATGAGACGCTAAGATGACATGCAAGGTATGAGAGTACACACATCATTGAGGTTATGGGTGGCCTGGCCATGGCGGATCAAAATAATCTTGCTATTTGGTGCCATCTTGAAGGTTCAGAAAAGTTGTCTGGAGCTGTCTAGAAAGTTAGTTCTGGTGAGATGAAAGGGACACAGCAGAGATTGTGATCTCATCGGTTATAGAGCAAACCTACACTTGGAAACGTATGAATATGAAACACGCAGGCTGTAGTCCGGCAAGTTTGATGTTACAAAAGAGGAAGAAGGAGTCGAGACCACGCAAAGAGCAGGGAGATGCTGGATAATAATGGCCGGTATAAATGTAAATAATGTGTATGTATATGTATATATCATCAATTTCCCCAAAATATATTGAAATAAAATAAAATAAAATAAAACGAGCGACGGGATCAATTGCTGTCAACGGCAACCTCGGTCCGGCGCCGAATCTGAGGATATCGAGTCGTACAGTTCTCCCAGGTTTCGTATGCTCTGCATCATATATCCACCGCCTGCGACGAGAAGAGGTTTAAAGAGAAATGCCACAGCGGCTCTGCGTTGTGTTGGTGTGACAGCTCCCCCAGTCCTCCCGAAATTGAAATTTTAGATTAAATTAAATTGGGCGGGGGAAAAGGAAGCTGGCAAAAGTTGGAGACGAGAGGCCAAGTCGATGTCCCGATTGTTCGACAGCCGACAGCCGGTGTACGTATGGTAAGGGTATCGATCCCAAGGAGCTGTCCGAGCTTACCGGGTTCACGGATCGAGCTGGCCTTCGTTTCGTTTCTGGAATTCTAGGCAAGGGGAACCAGCGGTGGCTTTATACTTTAAGTACTCAGCTGGCCGAGAAGGCAAAAANAGCTGCTGCAGGCCCGAACCAGAAACTACCCCAGATTCCTCAATTGAATGTGCTGCTGGAGGACGCGGCCCCCACGAAGTCCATTCAGACAGCTCAACCCAGCTGGTGCGTTCCAATTAATTTGCTAATTTGGTCTGGTGGTTGCCCGGAGCATTGATCAGTGGTCTGGGTCAGGTACGCGGGAGCTTCCTTCCTGCTGGGTTCCGTATGCACATGCAGCAGATTCTGATCACGCGAGCTACGTATAAGTCAGGGGAGGGCCGTTATGCGGGCAGAGACCGTCGAGCAATCAGCCTCCTGAATACATATCTCGGTTAAAGACGTATGCAAGAAACAAAAAAAAAAAAACAAGGCAAAGGAAAAAATTAATTTCCATATCTTCAGACGTATCGTATTGGTTTTTATTGGCTAGCTAAAGTAAAAGAATTAACCCCTTTAAATTGCGTTACATCACTGGTTACTTGCCGTCGGTTTTCCGCTACGTTTACGGAATGTGACAAAAAACTCGGGTTCGAGAAGGACGACAATTTTTCGGACCGACTCTGCTGACCTTTCCTGTCCTAGCTTGGCTCTTCATGCAGGAGCTTCGGGTCCATGCCAATGCGAAGCTGCCGAAACCCGATCAAACCTCTGCAAGTTTCTTTCGCTTGGTGGGTTAAAATTCGGGACACCGAATCTCCACTCAAGCACCGAAAGGTTTGGAATATTTCCCGATTTTAGCAATCTCTAACCAGAAGACACATGCTAGACGCGCTGAAAAAAATTATGGAATACAGTTTTCCGTAGGTACAAGCAAGAAAAAGCCATCATTTCATAGGTCGTTGAATGTTGAAGCTGCAATTCTGTGTAACCATACCGACCTAGCCTTACTACGTTGGAGTACACGCAAATTATATGATGCCACGCGTACGCGTGCTGGCTTGCCTGTCTGGGACAGCATTAACCAGCCGAAGTGAAAATTAACTATGTTCGAGTATCGAGTACAGAACAAGTCACCTGACGGCACGTAATCAGAATTTGATCATTCACGGCTTCAACGGGTGTGAAAAGGCGCTGTGATTATGGTATGGGCCTCTTGGACTCTACTGGCTCTAGACTCCTCCCGTTCGATGCATAAATGCAGCTGACGGTGAGTATCAATGGATCGTATAGAATGAAACAATAAGTCTGCCTCAGGGCTAGTGACTACAAATATGGTATCTAGCTTGCAGTTGATTATCCCAACCTGTGGGAAAACGTTCACATAGAAGCGTATATCCCGTGTGTTCTGCCGTGGCACCCACCCCCGCTCACTCACTAAAGCCAGAAAACCGTCTTCCGAAAAAAGACGCTGAGATATGGCCAGGAGAATGGTATCCAGACGGAGGTTCTCCCCGCCTACGCTCACAGTCTTCTCCATCAGCAAAAATTCGTCCGAGTTAAGTTCGAGCCGATCACTCATAGATAGCTCCCCGTTATATCGCGGCCGGTACATCTCGACGTGCGGCAAGCCATCGCTTCAGGTAGTGCCTTTTGCAGTCCGTCCCTATCGCCCAGCAGGTCGGCCGGGATGAGCATGAACCGCTCCCAAAAGACTTCTAGAATAGGCCGCACCCAGGCGGCAAACTCGTGCGAACGGGGTGGTCGTGGCTCCTGCAGGTAAGTGAGGTCGTCGATGATGCTCCGTGGAATCTCGCAGCTGTCCCATCGCCATGTCTTCCATTTTAATATTGGTGAGGTCTCTACTACTGATTTCCAGGTTCTCGACACCCGCCGGATGTCGCATAGCAAGAACTGCCAGCTGAGGTGCTTGAGAGAATAGTCTCAAGCAGTTCGTACGTGCTTAGGACTTGTGCTGCGGCGTCCATTGCCCTGTTTCCAGATCCATCTCGATTCCGCTATCGTGTGCCTTTTGGTTCTGTCAACGTTTCTGTGACTACACTGCAGGCCAGCTTATGTATATCAAGATTGCTTAGTAATCCGATTAGCCCAACGCAGCGAATATTGAATTGGTAGCCAGGACACATTTTCGCCCTCCAGGAGACGCAACTGTGATATTGGAATTGGCATTATTACTAGTACTATAGTAATCATGTACTGGAGCACTCTTGTGGATCTAACTTGAATCGGGAGATTTGATATCTCTCTAGTTGATAACATATATATTACACGTAAACCTTGATGTCGCTATCAGGACCTTTTGCGCCGGCTTGAAGAACCATCCTATCTTTTAACACAGAGTGACAAGCATAATGATACAGGGGCCATGTACATGCAGCTTGCATGTTGCTATCCCCTACACTTAAAACAAAGTCTATTGTTTGTTGCTATAAAGCATCGGTCACCGTCTGCGCCTTTCCCCGCTTCGGCTCCGGTGTCTCCGACGGTCTCGATCACGATCGTCGTAACCAGACGAGCGGTGTTTCCGGTCGTAGTCCCTATCCCTTTCGCTGTCTCTGTGCCGATCTCGATCTTTATCTTTCTTCTCGCGCGATCTATCCCGGTAGTCGCTTCTATCCTTATCCCTTCTACCACGGTCCCGGTCTCTATCATCATCTCGATGTCTCTCCCGATCCCTGTCATCATCTCGATGTCTCTCTCGATCTCGCCTTGGTCTCGAGAGACTTTCCTTCTCGTCATGATACTTCTTTCCGTGATCCCCCCGGTCCGAGCGACCTTGATCATCTCGCCTTCTCCAATCCTTGTCAACATCTTTCTTCACCAAATCCTTCTTTGCGCCTTCGTCAACAATCTTCCCATTCTTGTCGACGAGAGCAATGGGTAGGTAAGTTTTATCAACCCTCTGTCGGCCTTTTTTATCGCCCTTGCCCCAAGCGCCTATCTCCTCTGCACCGATGCCCTTCGCACCTATTCCTAAAAGCGCGGCCCGCCTCTCTACAATCCGGGGTTTATTACCAGCACCTCCAGACCGGCCGACGGCTTGACCCTCTTTCCACCCCATACCCCTCAGCAATGCGGCACCGAATTCCTCAACAGGAACGGCAGCGTACTCCTCCAGCGTGGCAGCATCCGGCCGCGACGCAACGTCGGCTCGGTATGCGTCATCCTCGTTCAAAACCAAAACACGGCTGTCTGGAGCATTTCCCGATGTAGACACTATTGTCAACGTGCTCACTTTCCCCTTGTCACCGGATAATAGAGCCTCCATGGCGAGCTGGTCTTCCGTTTTTTCAACCTTCTCACCCTCAGCATCAGCCTCTGAAACTTCAGCATCTGGCATAGCAGAGTCTCCCTCGGCAATTGTCATCCCAGCCGTTGACTTCTCCACAAACTGCAGGCCGACTTTCATCGGCTCATCCCCAATCACATCCTTCGTATCGATCGGGCCACCTTCTCTCTGCGCTACTGCTTCAGGAGGTAGGTATATTCCCTTCTTCTTTCGACTTTCTACTTTCCAGTCTCTGTTTTTCAGCGCCGGTATGACCAGCGTTTTCGGTTCCTTGTCGCCATCAGCGGTAATGGCGCCCCGGGCACCGAAGCCCGTCACGAGCTGGACCTTGTTTCTGTGGTCGTCGTCATCGTGATGGTCGTCTTCGTCGTCGGACAACGCTGGTCCACGTTTGGCAGGCCTGGAGAAGGCGAAAGTACCCGATGTAGGCTTTTTGGTAGTGGATGCAGCCGACGGCGCACCTGGTGTCTTTTTTGGCCCAAGAGAGATGGAGAATCCCGCGGTAGGGGGTGGGCCGTCTATGCTTTTCGAAGGTTGGCTCATGGTCATCTTAGCCTAGGTGGAAGAGCAGGATCTGCAGAGGGTGCGTGGAATGGCGAATTGCCAAGGGCTGTTCCGGAAGTATCTCGCCTCGTTAGGGGTTGCGCATGGCGGCAGAGCGGTGTTTCAGCAGGTTCGCAGCGGGAGCACTTCCTTGAAAGCTGGGCCTCTCCGTCGTCTCGTTTTCAAGGTTTTTCTGATTTGATTGATGTTGGTGTGATGACTGGAATTCAGGTTTGGGAGCTGGTGCGACGACGTGTTGGGTGGAACGTGCAGGAGTCCCGTTTCGGGCGATGTTTGTCGTCCCCAAAAGGGAAAAGTCTTGGCGGTATAAAGATCAAGGAAACCGGTTTCGAACCCAGTCCGCACAGGCGAGACCCTGCATCAAACTAGCCTCGGACGCCGCTGCCAGAAAATATCAAGGAAGTATTACTATTTGACGGAAGAAGGCAACGTAATCCCCCGCTCGGCGGATTGGGTTAGAAGGGCGTCTAATCGGATGCAGAGGCTGCTGCGAGTGAACTCGCACAAGGCTCAAGAAGGCAATGATGTGCAGAGGCTGGGCCAGTGGACAGGCGACTTCACATGAACCTGGGGTGCGAAAGCCACACCCCCAAGTACAATTTTAGCCATAGTGGGCCATGTGGTACATATGGTACCGAGGATGGGCTCGATCGGAGATAGACCAGAGCACAAAATTGAACCGGTGCAATCTTTTTTTTTTTTGTTAAAGGGCGGTTGTTCAGGGACCGGGATCTAGGACGGCAGCCATTGATGTCATACCGCGTCCCTTCAGCTCGTCTTGTCGTATTTTAGGGCTAATTGAAGCATGCCAGTCCGTCGCTAGATTTAGCATAGACACATCCCGACAAGTCCCTGATTTCTTTTCTGGATTCTGGTCAAAAAGGTGTGGGGGATGAATGTCACAGCAGCCAGGCTCCTGCAGCTGGCAGCTTATGTAACCTAGTCGGAGGCTTACATCTTTCCTGCGAAATAGGGAAAGTGCAACAACCGGGCGTTGAAGGACAGAGGCTTGGTTGCCCACAGCTATTTCCTTGGAAGCCGTGATGCATCGGCGCTGCATGAGGAACCTGTGGCAGGTCATGCGAGTTCCAAGAATTTGAGGATCTTATGACGAAATCCTCGCCTTGTTTTTCCCTCGAGCTTGACCGCTGCAGCGTTGTAGCCCAATCTGTGTACTTACGCGAGTCAGAATGCATCGGTGGAAGCTCCACTTTCAAGAATAGCTGCAGCTATGAGATTGTGGAATCCAGGCTGTAGCCTGCCTGTGCACTTACCCTTGTTGCCATAGTGCAAATTGACTACATCTGGCATTAGTTCTGCCGGTTAACGGGTCGTAACCAGGCGCAGTGAAGTCGAGGGGATGTTGGACGAGTCTGAGAGCCAGCCGAAGGGGGGAGATTTCACGATGGAGGTTCGTTAGGTATCACAAGCTCTCACCAGCAACCTAATAAACCCAATTGCCCCGGCGGCCTAACGCAACGCATTTCACCGAAAGAGTGCTGGCGGGGAACTCGAGATAACTTCACCTGTTTCCTCGTCTATAAAATCCTAGCTCGCGCATACTATTATATTCTCCCATCCCGGACTGCAGGCCCCAGCCGCATCACCATTGGGCAAGTCCAAATTTTCTCAAGGAAGCTCTATCCTGCAGCTAAAACCGGAATTGAAAAGCTTCACACCGACAGCTTCGTCTCCCGCCGGTGATCTCTTTCCATTAGCAGTTATAAAACCTTACTCCGTTCCACGCCTTGATTCCATATGCACACCCTCTTCGCCAGCTGCCAGACTGCCTGTTTTTTTGTGTTGCATTCTCCATTTCCAACACACTATGGGGCTCCTCCTCCCTGTCCGAAAGCATGGCGAGCTTGCAGTCCTCCTAGATGCTGCATGCCATGGATCCCCTCTATTTGATATCCGGAAACAGGTCATCTGCGTCTCATAATGCAGGCTTATGTGGCCATTGCGGCCAGCGGCCAGTGGCCAATTCGACAAAAGCTACTGGGATCGCTGAAAACCTTCAGTTTCGTCCGCCCCGCGAGGATGGCATGGCACGGCACTAACAAAGTTACAGCAGAAGATCGCTAGGATGCATGGGCTCTATTCAAAAAGAAAGACCAGTCCCAAATGGTAGTATGATAGTCCTTTCCTGCATATCGCTTACCGTGAGAAAAGAGTACATCTCCGTCCTGAAAGGTAAGGAGTCTTTCCATCCATCCATGCATGGAATCCCACCACCATTCACACAGGTACACCAGCACCCCTCCCTCCCTCCCAGCTGCATGCAGATCAAAATATTTCCTGCCCGCTTGTGTGCTCGTGCTTGTATCTGTTGACTCCGGGTACTGCGCCAATAGGAATTTAGAACCACCAATACCCGTCGTGCGGAGCCACGCAGATCTTCTGCGTGTCCCTTCGCACGCGATTCTATTGCATGCTGTCAATCCATGGATATTTCTCCAAATGGTCACTAGGAGAGTCGGAACGAGTATCGCCGGCTGTCAATCCTTGCACTTGCAAGAGCAATAACAGGCCGAGAGGAAGGTCCCATACCCAACGCGTCTCGTGAATGGCGTGAGTTTGATATCGATCCAAGAGGGTGTATACCTTCGGTACGAGCATTGCATGGATTGGTTTTTTTTTTTTTTTTTAAAAAAAAAAAAAACAACGATATCCCGTAGAGCATCCACCCGGAGTTTTCCGCTGGATGGCTGCTTAATCTACAATATTTCTCCTCCTCGTTTCGTTGTAGTCGTATCGAAAAGACGACCGACCATTCCTATTCAAAGCTTGCTTGTACAATTGTCCGAGGTCAGACGAGCTTGCACAGAGCCAGTGCTGTTGGTCAAATCGAAGAGCTCGGAGGCCAGAACCTTCTCTTAACAACTTCCCGCACTGATTAAAACGCCGCCTCCATCAGCTGCCAACAAGATGATCGAAGCATTGACCATTATATGGGAATGCAGAAAACCGCTCAGCTCGCTGCTTACCACCAATTCGCGGATTCATGCATGCAAGTTCAAACAAACTCAGCTCATACTCCCCATCGGAAGCAAGAGAGCGATTACAAAAGACCACCTCGGAAAGTCTACAGTTGGCAAACGCCTGAAAGAGATTTTTCTCTCTTTACTTTCTTTTCTATTTTCGTATTCCTCAAGAGGTTTCTGCGTTGAGTGAGGGTCGGGGCTAAAGGAGATTCTCCGGCAAAGATCAACCTTTCTAACACTGTGCCGCCAATTATTCGATCTCTCCAAAAGCTAGCAGTGGCAGTAGCACCGCAAAAGACGGTTTCTGCCACGTAGGAAAATCTTTACCCGAAAGATAACCCCCCAAAGGCCGTATCAGTTGACGGTTTGCGTGGTCGAATGAGAAGGGGTTCTGCCAATGTGCCACAATCCTCGGGCGAGTTGCTTCCTTGGGGGGCGAGCTGACGATCTGTCCATTGATTCGGCGCGCAAGCAGTGGCAAACCTATCTGCAGCACGTAGGAACGTACGAGAACGTCTTCGTGTCAGCTGGCTGATCGATAGGTTTGAAGAATAAACGAGTAATAGTTTCGGTCTTCAAAGTGGCTCAGCTAAGCCGCGATCGAGGTCTTGTCGTTTGGCTAGACCGCTCCACCGTAGCTGTTTGGCAGCAAAGTTGCACCACCCCATGCAGCTCTTGAGGTGAAAAATTAAGCTTAATGGCTAGCTAACCAAAATGGTTTTTGAGTTTTGCTTGGAAGATTCTAGCTAGCATGGTACGGTTTTTTTGATTGCAAACTTTGATGCAGAATTGGGGGCGCCAGCACCCAAAAAGAAAAGACCACGGGAAAGAAAGGAAGAAAGAAGATAGAAGAAACCAAAAAAAAAGAGAGAAAGAGAGGGAAAAAGAAAGAGGTGAGTCGAGAAAAAAAAGAGTAAGGAAAGAAAAATATACCCTTGGTGTCGAAAAGTAACCTCGCGTGTTCCAGGAACAGGCCCTTACCTGGCGATCGCGAAACCTGCGCTGATATGGGAATCTGTAAGCTGGAAAAGGGGAAAGTGAATTTCCATTTCGTCTTGTGGCGAAATCCGATTTTTCTCCAAATTTAGTGTGGGGCCTGGTGCTTCCTACATAAACAGAACGGTCTTGAGGAACAATTCACAGAGGTGAAGGTGAGAGAAAAAAATAAAAATAAAAAAATCCGAAGAAGAAAAAAAATAAATAACAATATAGTAAACCCCATACACACAAATACATAAAAATAGCAAAGAAAGAAAGGCTGCAGCAGAGTTTCACAGCAAACAGAGTTAAACAGGATTGCGCACGGGTACTTCCCAACCAACCAACGACAAATTCCGGCTGAGCATCTTCTAAACCAGAAGGTATTTCTTGCATATCATGAATACTTCAAGCTAGAAGAACCGCTAATGGAGCTCGGGGGGGCAATTGAGGGTGAAAGAAGAAAAACAAAGGGACGGAATAGAAAAGCCAAGCGAAGCAACTGTCCTCGCGAAAAGGATCAGAACCAAGCAACATGGGGAGCGTTTGAGCCAGGTAAGTGTTTTTTTTGTTTTTTCCCTTTTCTTTTCGTTCTTGACGGGGCGGTTTCATTTCGCAAGAGACAAATAATGGCGTTAATAATCTCCGATATATGTGTTTCGGCACCAGCACCGCTGACGGACTTGACCAGGAAAAGGTAGTCGAACATCCACTCGGTTGCAAATACAGCGCCCGCAAAGCGCAAAAAGATTGAGAGCCGCTGAAACAGAGTATCAATATGGGTACATTGGCCAATGATGGTTGGGAAATGACAGGTAAAACAATGCCAAAAGGCCGTTTTCAAGCCCCGCGGGACCTGGTAGAGTTTTCCGGCATATTTCAGAGAAAAAGGTGCTGTTGACGGGAAACGAAATTGGCATGCAATTTCCCTTCTCGCGAAGGATGGGATTCTTGAGATTACGGTGTGGCAGGGCTAAGTATGGCACATCGGCAATCCATGTTCAGCAGGCCACCCCAAAGGAAACTTATCTTAGTTCGAGAGAAAGAGGGAGAGAGGGAGAGGGAGCGGTGAGGGATAGCCCCAATTGGACCGCCCATGTGTGCAGCCCTTCCGTTGCTTAGCGTGGTGTCTCTCTTAAAAGAACCTGGTGTGCCCGGCCGTTGGCTTTCCCTCTCCATCTGAACCGAGTGCTCGACTTTTGATCATAACCTTGTAGCTGTTCACCAAAATGGACCATACGAAAAATATATTTATTAGCAGGTCTAGACGGCCTTCAACTCGTAGTATATTGTGAGTGTCGCGGGCCCTCCCTTCCTTTTCTTTTCTTTGCTCTATTATTATTCCCCAAACGGATGAATTTGAAACGGGTATAGGTGGTTACTGCTCTTAAGGATGCAATCTTCGTCTTCTTCCTCTCTCTTTCTCCATCTCTCTCCTCTCTCTTTCTCTCTCTCTTTCTTCTTCTTCTTTTTCTTTCCTTCCTCTCTCTTCTTCTTTGGTTTTAAATTTTCCTTCCCAGGGTCTGCATACGCCTCGTCTCAAATTAAATACTTTGGATAACACGATTTTGCGTTGTCGACGCTATGCCGTCTTTAAACCGGCAGCTTGAAGGAAGGGTTTTCACATCGTCAAGAGCCATCAGCTAACATATAAATGTGTGGATACAGATGATATTCACGGCTGCTCCGCCGCATCCCCTCCTCTCCGGGGTGGTTGATCTTGCATCGTTTGTTCAGCGAGTGAAGGGAGTTGGGCGCGAGGGGACGACGATGTCGAGCCATGCCCTTGTCCTGGAAATCCAGCATTGTTCCCACTGCTGCCACCGCCGCTTCCTCCACCGCTCCCTCCACCGCTCCCTCCTCCTCCTCCACCACTAATGTCCCTGGGTCGCTGCGTGAAGTAGCCGGACGAGCCCCGCTGTCCGTGAGATGGGCTTGGGTTTCTCAATGGTGGAAGTGGTCGCAGACTAAGTCCATGGATTTGACGGCCATCATTTTCTGATGGCGTTGCTGGTGTCAGCGATGGTACCGACGAACTGCCGCTGCTGCTTATCGAATTCTGCGTCGACAGAGTATCCGAAGGGTGTAATCCGGGGCGTTGTTGATATGACGTACCCGATATGCTCCCAGACCTTCGTGCATGCTGAGATGGTGAGTCGCCAGGTGATGGCTGTCTTCTCGAATATGATATAACTTGTTGCAGGGGCTGAGTGTTTATCTTTGGTAGATGCATCATTATCCCCTGGTCTAAAGAATCGGGATAACCGCCTGGCTGTCGCCCTTGGTCGTAATACGAATGATGAGTCGGTCTGTTGGGGCTATCTCGAAATGGAAGCGTCACAGCTTCGTATGGTCCTGATTGCTGGGCTGATTGGTACTGTCGTATGCCTTGGCCACCCCCCGTCGATGGCTCCGTGAAAGCGATAGGGCTCAGCTGTGAGGCTGGTGTGGATGGTTGTGGGAATGGCGAAGTATAAGATTCCCGTCTAGCATACTGACCAGCGGCTGTGCTCGCTGGTTGGTAGCTTGGACTCTCTCCATGCTGCTGTGGCCGAGATGATGCACTTGCAATAGTTGTCGGTCCACCAGCTGATACTACGGATGTGGTACTAGAGCCAGGTAAGGAACTGTGCGTTGAACCTTGGGATGGAATGCTCTCTAACTTGGGACGCTTTCGGGGCGCTTCAGAGGATGGTGCGAAAGATGTCGTTTCTATACAATGCTTCGTGTAAGGTTAAACTGCCTCAAGGAAAAAAATGGGGGAAAGCAAAGGCCTATGGCCGTGTTACCTCCAGCTCCGGACTCCTTAGCGGCTTCTTTACTCTTGAAGTCTTTCAGGTATTCTTCATACTTCTTGTACTCTTCCGTCTTCTTGTACGCTGCTAATTCTTGATTATAACGTTCTTTTAGGGTTGTTGCTTGATACTCAAACTCATCCTTTTGCTCTGGGTCAAGCGCTTTCCATCGTTCACCGACCAACCGTGCTATCTCCGTGAAAGAGAGAGTCTGGCCTTTCAGCTCCTCGCGGATGTCTTCAGAAGGAAATAAAGTCAAGTCAGTTGTTCAGGTGTTGCGATATCATCTGCAGAGCTCATGAACTGGCTCAAGGTAAACCGTCTGGGAATAACTCACGGTTCGCGAACATTACGTACGCCGATGGAGGCTTCTCGGGCGCGTTTTCATCTGGCTAAGGGTGCCGTTAGTATCAGTAGCAATGAGCGGTGACCACCATCGAACTCAAGAAATCATACCCGAGGATGCCGACGATATTTTCGTTTTGTCTGGACAACACCCTTGAATTCAGGCCGGAACCCCCTCGGCGAAGACTTGTCGTCAACATCATCGGGATCTTCCGCGTAGGGCTGTTGGAATAACCACGGAATCGGTTCATTCTCTGGTATGCCTCTCTCCCGCGCTATCGCCCTTTGAAGAATCTTTTGGTAACATGGCGAGACAGAGCATTAGATATACTTGTTCCGAGATACAAGTGCTTTTGATGAGACGAGGACTGGCGTCCATGGACAACCCGTCCCCCTTTGCGACAACGGCAGGAGCAGCTGCAGCTTTAAAATGGGGAAATGAAATAATGAAACAGCGAAGGAATGGAAGGACACAACAACTACTTACCCGACGGTGCCCTAATTTAAACCCCATATACGCTCTATTTGAAAAAGAACGTGTTGGTTAGGGAGGTTCGGTTACAAGGGCTGCAGCGATGGACCAAGGAATACGTGGGCACCAAAGAGCCGAATCAAAAACCAAAAATGGGATATATGATGAACTCACAGGTCTGTTTCTTGGATGTCCAGAACGGTGTCCCACCTGTCGAAACCCTCTTCGATGAGGCGCCCCAGATAATGGGACAATCCAAGTCTGTCGAGGATTTCCCTTAGATCCGACATGCAAAAGGATTTCGGCAGACGAGACGGCGAACAATTCTTGGATATAGGAGAATTCGATTCTGGGGAGAATATCTTGTTGTGTTCCCACCTGGTGAATAAATTTATACAAGAGGGAGGAGCTACCAGTATTTGATTGTCCCCAGTCAAATCGAAATCTTTCGGCTGGACAAGAGTTGCCTTCCCAAAATCTGGGGACCAAAGAATATTCGGCTCAATGCTCCGTTCCACAAAAGAGGCTTTGGCCGACCACACCCGAACCAAGCCAGTTGATCAGACGAAATGGATTGTTGATGATTGTCGAAGTCACGGCGTTGAAGACGTTCTTTGTTGTCAGGGTTCTGATAATTGATAACATTACAGCCAAGGGTTTCCAAGTTGAGAGACGGTCAACGTGGTTGAAAAATGCGAATAAGAAATTTCGACTGAAAAGAACGGCCCCCTCTTCACACAACGTGACGAACCAACCAGGTGGCAGGAGGCTAAATGCAGCTCTTGCAGGTGTCGCAAAATCTAATTCCAACCATTTATATGCCGTCAATTAACTATCTTCTTACTCCTCTGATGAACACCAAGCCTTCAGATCCCATAAACAAGATATAGGAGTCAAAGAACGGGTGCTTTGCAGGGAGGGTTATTGTGGAGCTGTTTGGGGCGCAATTCAACCTGGAGTATGTGGGCACGACACTTCCTAAACTATGCTCTTGCCTGGTCCCCCTTCTCATCCGTTGACGGTTTGCTCTTGGTTCTCCGAATTAACCAAAAGACCATTAAAGTCGATGTACCTTGCCGCCTCGCGAGGTGTCGGACCCGACAGAAACCAAGACCACCTCACACAGCTGCCTCGTGGTCCGAATCAATCAAAGTGGCTTCCAAAGTACTTTGAAAGGCGTCGGAGCAGGGCAGGCTTTGGAGTGGTTGGCGACGCTTTTTGTACAGTCAGCTGGCCGCCTGAGAGATACGTTTCATCGGTTTTCGTCGGTGGTGGGCGTCGTCTCAACCTCTGCGGGCCCTCTCCCTTCATCCGCCACCGTTTTTCAATCTAATAAATTTCTTCTTCTCAAGGAGTCCGACCAAATGCTTACTTCTCGTAAGCCACCCAGCACACAGCCAACGAATTGTCAAGAAATAGCCGTAGTTGGATATCTTTCCCTTCCTTTCTTTCCTTTTTCTTTCTTTTCTTTTCTCTTCAGTGAAGTTATGTGGCTCTAGCCGTTCCTGGTACAATCGCCACCGCCGCCGTTACTGCCCAAGCTCGGGTCTGGGGTGTTTTTTCTTAATTTAAAAAAAAAAAAAAAAAATGAAAATAACAAAAAAAAAATAAAATGCCTTGCTCTGTTCAACCCCCAAAAAAAGGCCCGGCAAACTTAGCGATTCGTTTTCTTCATGTAGGTCGTGCCAGCCAGTCCCGGCAAAAAAGTAAAGATGCCCACGAGGAGTTTCAGGTAAGATTTTACTCCGAATGGTATCTGTTCTTCTTTGTCAGGTACCTTTTTGGGTGCATGGATGGAACCTTGGCGAATGAGATTTCAGCCCGTACACAGGAGCAGCAGGCGACCTGAATTTTCATCGGCTCGGTGTTTTTTGGACCATTAAATCAGAAAATTGTTTTTTTGGGGGGACCAAGCAGTTAAAAGTCAAGGTTCTGGCCTCGATTAAGTTTAGGTCACATTTTTTTCTCGCGGGCTGGCGCAACCCGTAACTTATCTCTTCTCGCTCGTGCAGTCTTATACTCTAACTGGATATATACAGAGAACACAGGTCATCCATGAGCGGTTGCCTCTTTGATTTGCCGGCTCTCCCGATCTAGGCTGGGCACTTACCACATACCCTCCCAACTTACAAAGCTTAACGCGATGCCTCGGATGGTACAGGGTCCCTTCAAACCGTCTTGGAGAATTGTTTTTCTGGGCCTTGCTCGCAACGAGGAGGTCGCCGGAGGCACCAGTCGCACCTGTTGGATGCAGCGGATTTTAGGTCATTACACGCATTTACGAGAGTGGGGCTTTCTCCAGCCACAGGAATATTGATCTATCTCAGCTGGGCCATTCGTCGAATCCGGAGTATCTGTTGAACGTTCAACGAATCATGAACACATGTCGACAAGAACTACGGCATTGTCAAGCGCATGCCCTTAACGCCAATGTTCCTCCACGACTTTTNTTTTTTTTCTTGCGAGACAAAATTCTGCATACCACATGAGCATCTGAGCGCTAGCTGGACGCTCCATTCGCACACGGTAATGATATTCATTGAACAGGGTCGCCGCCTTCAGTTCAAGGTTGCAGTTAAGATCCGAAGCTCCCAGCAGCTGCAAGGGTAGCCGGGAACCCGACCAGAAACAATCAAATAGCCAAAAGCGCCCAGACTTTGATTTGGCGATGATTCAACAACGCAGCATGAGAGATGCCGGCTGGCGGAATCCGTGGCCAAGACCGCTAGGATGTTGGCCTTTGACGAAATTCGTGTGCATTCCTCGAAGGTCCTGCTCGTTCAGGGGAGTTGGAGGAGCTGGCAGAGCTAGGAGAAGGTCAACCCTCTTTCTAGCAAAACGCTGTTCTTTAACACCGTCGGGAGACATTTGACATTGGAGCACCAAGTGCTCGGGTTGCCACGATCGGAGTTTTCGCCTGCAATCTTAGATTGTGGAGCCTTTGGCGGGATCTTGTTTTACGTTTGGCTGGGTATCGCAGACCTCAGAGCTTTAAGTACCATCAACCCGAGGACACAAAAACGTGGTTTGTGAAATGCATGATTCTGTCAGTGGAAGCGTCGATCACTTAAACCCTTTTCACAACCTCAAAAGGTTTGCGCGGTACCCGCCTGGCAGAATCCCAATGGTTGAATGGGAAGGGGCGAGTGGAGTGGGCAAGCCATCAAGCCATTGAAAGCTTGCTTGAGAGGAAGTCCCCTTCCCTTCGAGGGAGGAGAAAGAAAGAAGGAAAAAAAAACAAAACAATGAAAGCCACAGGGCCAGACCCAGCACTAATAAGACCTTATGTAACGTATACTAATCAACTTTTTTTTTTTTTGTTTCTTCGTTTTATTCCCTCGGGACCCAGTCACATTTTTCTTTCCCTTCGAATGTTTTGTTTTTCTTGTTTCCAACCCATTGGAGGCTGTCAAACAGTGCATGGTCGCGGGTTTTCCCCTTGTGCGTTATGACGAAGGTTATGACGTAGCCATATGCTCTAAATCGAATGAAGAAAATTCCCCGCGTTGGGCAAGGAGATCGAATTATATGAGCTGGCTTGGCTTAGGCATGCGAATATCCAGCGCGTTTATCAACGAAGAATTTCATAGGCATCTCGAAAATGTTGTTTGACGGGAGAGGGTGAGAGTACAAGGGGGAAAGGGGGGTGGGGAAAGGCGAAGTGCGAAATGGAGATAGCGATATATTCTTTGGTTTCCAAGACGCATCGATGGTGCCATTTTCCCAATCTTGATATGCAGAGATCTGTTGGACGTGCCGCGCTAGCGGGGGCGGACTTCCCTTATGGAGAGAAGGTAGCTCGAGACGATCGTGAAAGCTGCCAGCCTCGGCGGCCACCCTGACGCAGAGGGCTGAACTTTGTTAACTTAAACGCTCCCCGGCTTGCACCTCCTTCCTCAGGAATTACTTCCCACCAGTCAGGACGCGCCATGGGTCCAGCGCATGGCTCGGACGGGGTCTGTGAAGTTTTTTTTTGTTCCTTCGTTTTGAAGTTGTTTTTTCCGCAATCTATTCTTCATTTTAATTAATAAATAAAAAGGGCCGTGTGCTGTACCACAAGACCACGCGCTAGCTCGTTGCGGTTTCAGCGGCCATGTCCATGTTGACAGGCATATCCGAAGTATCACTCCACGTCCAGCGTCCCCGAGACCACGTCTGTGCCGCGGAAGTCAATGTCGAAGCAAGCCCACCTCTAACTAGGTTTTTCCCAAAGCGGACGCAGCCAGTCAGTGTATCAGCAGGTATCCATGCCCGAGTTTAGCTCTGCAGACATGCTGGCTGCTGGCTGCTGCATGGTGCATGTCCATGTACAGGGTCTCTGGCAAGTTTTGGTCAGTTTCCCTCGCTCGTTCCAGCGGGTTCAATTAAAATTTTATACGGGTGCAAGCCTTTTTTCAATAGCAGCCTGCATGCTTTTAGCGGTCTAGTCCAGTCGATTCATGCGGAAACCTGGCAGAAGCACCATTTGCGAAAAAGCAAACGGACGACATGCCAACTTTCTTTTTTGTGGCTTCAGGACCCACATTTCTGCTGCATCACAGCTGGTCATTTCGCTGTTTCGATGTTATGCACTTCGTGAGATGTTTCTGTTCTGAGATGTTGGCGTGGTCGTGTTTGACTTTCTGCTCCGGGTTCCCAGGGGCGTTTTTGGGTCCTGACTGATCAGGCCAGTCAGCATGTTACCGACGGACTGGCCCGACCAAAACCTCTCGGAAAACAAAATCATCCGTGGTCTTCTCCCCACCCGTCAAAATCTTGCGATTCTCACGATATCGACCTACCTCGCACAAGACCTGCAGCCCTGTCCCTTTTCTCACCACCACCTCCAGGCCTCCTCCTTCTCCTTCTCCTCCTGCTACTGCTCTTTCCCTTATGCCGCCGGAAGCTGCGAGTGCACGATAGGACAGCCGGGCAATTCCAAACTCCGAGCATTCGCAGAATGCCTTCCGAATCAGATGATGTCGATATCGGACAGGTAGGTGGTCGTCCCAACATAAAACATAGGCGAACTCCAGCGGTGCAGCCCCCGACGGGCGTGGTGTGTTCCTTTTCTCGCTAATCTCCATGTTTCCTTTGTTTCGTTTTAGACTTATCAAGATCTCGTCAGGTGAATACCGATTTTTCCCTTCCCTTACGTTATAGTACTGTTGGGACCCTATCCAAGCGCCTGATTGGCTTGCATCTGCACTGCATTTCTCCGCTGGGAAGGAGGGGTAGCCGTGGCTCCAATGCAGCCTGCAGAAAGAACGCCTGCACATGTTACCGACCTGCTCTTCGACATATGTTTTCCCTTTACTTCCCCTTTTCATCCGTCTAGATGCTCGGATCCGCTTCTCCCTCAGGCCTGTACCACCATGTCCTTTCCCCCATCAGCGGAGGCCGCCGCCACGAAACTCAATTGCCAGTTGCAAATGCATGCTAAGCTTTCCGGCTATCCGCTCGCTCGCTCGCTCGCTAACCCCGTCTTCCCCACCTCTCGCCTTTGAGAGCGGTGGAAAAATTTTTGCCAAATCACCAGAGCGGAAGAAACTGCCAGCCAACTAGAGGCCCGGCTTGACAACTTGGATAGCCAGCTGGAGGCGCTGATACAGGCGAGCAACATGCCTCCGGAATTATTCGACATGGACGACGAGACTTTAAAACGGACGCTGGAGATGGCAGCTAGTTCGAGGACGAGCTCAGCGACGCAGCAACGGCAGGAAGAGGCCAATAGCGGCCAAGGTAGCACGGATGGGACAAAGGATCGGTCGACGAATGGGACGTCTGGGCAGAAAGATAGCTAGAGAGAAAGGGAAAAAAAAACCCCCCCTCCAAAACCACCACCACCCACCAAAAAAAACATAGTTATATATCAGATACCCGACTGGACGTGACGTGTATCCATCATCTTCCTACCAATTTATTATGGCATACTAGATTCAGATGAGCGCGATCACGCTACATGATGGCTGTTCGACCGTTCCAATAGAACAATGCATCGACACCACTATATGAGCTCCGTTACAATCGCTGCCAACGTGTTGCAGACGTCGTCGACCCCGCACGCATCATCATTGGTGGGTTTCCGTCCCGATAGCCGCGATCGTGCGAGCGAATCCTGCACAGCGCCGATCGAACTAAAGCCTGCCGCACGTTGAGGCACGCTCGGGATCGAATCAACAGCGGCAGATCGAATATGCAAACGCTTTGGAAACTTCTGTGCGCACTAACGTTATCGGACTCGGGAGGTAAAATGTGGGTATGGCTTTGTCTTGGAATTCACGGGTTTACATGACATGTGCATGCCGCACTTAAGAAATGTGGCCGTCTCGGTACCAGTCACTGCACAAATTCGGCGTTCACTGCCAGAACCCCATTCGACATCGGCAAACTCTCATATGTAGGTCGCACCGCTACGTGGCTCGTCACGAAACGCCTGATTCGTTGCGGCGTTAACTTTACCAATGTCGCTCGCCGGAACCACCCACCGTTCGGGTAACGGATAATGAACAACAGGTACCAAAAAATTTGCACCGTCATCACTAAAATAGCTGCCGCAGAAGGCAGAACCGCGCATTGTTCAATGTAGATGGTCATCATATATTGTCTCAAGCAGTGGCTGATATAGTTGGGGCCTTCGACCCTAGCAAACGCCGTCTGTATCTCCAGTAGTTTTTCCTTACAGGGTCGAATTTGGAGGCAAGAAGCTCCAAAGCCTGTATGCATATACAACTTAGCCGTTAAATTTCCTGTAGTGGGAAAAGGACAAGGGAAAAAAGAAGAAAAAGAAGTCTGTATGTTTGACTCACCTTCTCGGCCTTCTCTGTATCTCCAGTTTCGTCGTATATTTCGGAGAGGATATCAAGAGCATGTGATGACTTGATCTCGTCCGGCGACGACATTGGTGAAAAGCCCTCGCAGAAGGACTGCAGAGTCGCCAGCTTTATGTTACCCTTTTGTAGGACGCTGCATGTACAGGCAGAGCATTAACTAAGGCTTCGAACGGTAGAATCGGGAGGAACTCTGGTGCTTACGCTTTCAGGTAGTTCCAAGGACTTGGATTCTGCGGCGCCATTAGAATAGCTTCCTTTGCGAATTCTAGCTCCTTTGCGACGATTTCTTCCGCCGGCCGCTCCACACCTAGTTTCCCAAAGACGACAAAATAGCGATGGTTCCAAGCACTGTTGTTCCTCACATCCTCGTCCAACAGTTTTGCCGTTGCCTCCAGCTCCTCCCCATCAAATAGATCGAATCTCCGAACCAACCATTGTCTGTATGTCCAAACATGGTAGTTCTTCGAGTCCAATTGGAACATCTCCTCCGTCTTGGCCCTCTCACCGGTTGAATCGTTTAGACGGTCGATGATGAGCTGTCTGTGATGCCATATCTGATAGTTCTTCTCGTAGTTGCGGGCGATGGTCTGCACCCAATCCAGCTCTTTCCTCCAACCCCAGGTGACTTCCTCGGTATCAAGCTTCCCGGCGACGTCTAGCGACACGAGCGTCTTGAAGCGGTAGCCCCACACGGTGTAGTGTGCGGGGTTCATGTTGATAATCTCGGATGTAAGGTTCAGCACGCGTGGGGTGAAGTCGTTCGCGGCCATGACGGCCCGGAGGTAGGACATGGCGAGGGCGTATTCAGGGGCGTATGCGATCTGGGCCAGTGGGTTCTCGCCATCGTCTTGGGGGAGTGGGGTTACGTCAGCCCATGCTGGGTCGGTGGAGTAGTCGAGCTCGTCTTCGCTGTCGGAGTCGGCA
This sequence comes from Drechslerella coelobrocha, assembly GCA_036971555.1. Lineage (NCBI taxonomy): Eukaryota > Fungi > Ascomycota > Orbiliomycetes > Orbiliales > Orbiliaceae > Drechslerella > Drechslerella coelobrocha. Next base: position 2,519,556 of record JAJTUH010000006.1, read on the forward strand.
TAGGACGCCATGCTTGCGGGCTGCAGGTGAATGCAAATGGCGGGGATCGGGTGAATTTGATGGTGGAGTCAGTTTAAGGTCCGGAGCGTATTGTCTGTGGCTGGTGATCGTTGATCGAGGGGAGTATATGGATCCTGCTCTGGCTTGCGAGGAGGTGTTGGGCGTGTTGAAGATCGCCGACGCCGTACGGTCAATTTGACCACCCGGCAACACACGCCGGATTATCACCAACGAGTGTGGGAGGAGGCTGGTTGCAATGGGGGCCCCAGCAGCACTGCGCAATTGGTTACGAGGCTGTTGCCATGGTATGTCCACACAGGTGACAGCTGCCTCCGCCCCGGCTCTACGACTTCGAATCGATCTCAGGAAACCATCCGGTTTATGCGACCATGCGGCGTTCTCTTGTCCTTCAAACTTTGACGGTCAATTCATCCATCTGCTGGATGCACTGTGGCATGTGGGCGGTGCCCAAAGATAGCAATTCGATGTTTTGAAACTCACAATGCCAATTAAAGCACCGTTCGCATTGATGAATAAGATCCGGAGTCGTGGCTAGTGCTGGCGGTATGGCCAGACGCTTGACTAGCGATGGGCCTGTCATATGCTGCTGTCATAAGATGCAGCTTGATCAATGCATTTTTCATCCGAGGTTGCCGACGCGATATGTTTTGCTCCTTGCATGCAGCCACCCGCTAACTCCTGGCGACTGTCCCCCTGCCCAGGGACCACCGGCACTCTAACGTCCTGGCTGAACGCGACGTCCCCAAAATTAAGCATCGATCCGGTCCTCTTCGGTAGTCCTGCCTAGGGGCTAGATTGCGATATTAAACCATCCTATAATCTTTCAGGTATGAGAATAGAGTCAGATTGCAGGCGTGATTGCTACCATGATACTACGGGATACCCTCGTAGTAGACCCACCTTGTCTGTACTTTCCGTGCTTCTAAATGCTAATATAAAGCACGGTAAATTGCTAGACCCATTCGCATGCCCTCTCGTTCGCCATGTCTCCCTACACAGGCATCCAGCGAGAGGTCCTCTCCCTCTATCGCAGTTGCCTTCGCGCCGCACTCCACAAACCCGCGGATAGCCGGAGTCACTTCAAAACATTCGTCACACGGGAGTTCAGAAAGTATGCAGCACAAGTGGATCGCAAGGACTTTGACACTATTGAGTTTCTGTTGAGGAAGGGGAGGAGGCAACTAGAAGTTTACGGCGACTCGAGCATCAAGCGGATGACGGTGGGCGGGTGAAACCGTCCGGCCCGAAGGTACGGGAGGACCACGACTCGCGGGGACCGCTCTGTGCTTCACCCCCACTGCAAATATGTTATTTGCACGGGCTATACGAGGTAATTCAAATGGAGGGCGTGGAGATGCCTGGTTGTATCGGGTTTTTGGGTTTTCAGTGCTTGGCTTTGGCCTTGAGGGCATACATGAGTCGCAATCGGCATCAATGATCTCATCAACAGCCACGCGAGGGGTAAAAAGGCAATGGTGATACTGTGACAATCGCAGGAGGATCACGCGCGAGATTGGTGATATTAGTTCTCGTGAAACGCATAATGGCGCATATACGTCTTCAATCTCTCGAAGGAAAGCTTATAAAATAAAAATTCTTTAATTGTCGTCCCGATTTCCCGATTAGGTAATTTTCTAGAAGAAACCTCCGCCGAGGAAGGGTGCAATCGAGGCCTTTGCAGAAAATTCGTTTGGACGCCTTAAAATATCAGTCGCACGTAATAATAAATCGTCCAAAGTAGGCATCTATGCGGCGAGAGGCCTTTGCGTTATGCGACGCGGCTGGATGGTGAGCCCCCGCATCTCATTCACACTTACTTTGTGCAAAGTGAGCGTCTGTTTAGCATGCCAGCAAACAGCGACTGTTTAAACACGTCTTTGGTTAGCAGAATGAGCTGAATAAAGCTTGGGCCCCTTTGATTACCAAGCAGGTATCGCAAGCGTCAATCAATGTCCCCTTTACTCTTTAATTGTTATTGCAGCTTAATTTATCTCCCCGTATGCCCCTGCGAGTTTTTTTTTTTTTTTTTTTTTTTTTAAAGCACGAATAGGATTGAATTGCATCCCACGTGGTTGCATTTTGTTTGTTTAACAACCATTCACAAAAGGTTGATAGCAAAATTGTCAGAGTCAAGTTCGTGTGATTAGAAAATTTTTTCTTCAAGGCCCCGGCGCCATGCTTAAAATAGGATCGACCTCCAGCGGATCGACTGCCCTTGCCAGGTTTAAATTTGACCCGGAGAAAGCTTGGCCTCCAAGGGGTGGTAGGGACCGGGAGAAGGGCATTTAGCGAATAAAGGGTTAGGTGTGTCGGTTATGGGCAGGCTGAGTGAAACTATCGAATCTGGGCGTGTCCTGACGTAGGCATCCTCGATGTTCACATCAACGCGAAGATGCGCCGAGAAGAAAGCTGAACGTTTTCATGCGAAAAAGCTGTCCGGATTGTTACACTCCGACCATGGGAAAGAGAGTTCCAAGCTAGCATTCCACATTATCATGATTGGGGCAAGAGGCTTTCCAATAGTGGAGTCGAAGTTCAATCCTTGGCCGAATCCGACCCGCATTGGCAATTTTTTTGACCTGTCAACATGTATTGTTGGGCTCTATTATTGATGCCCCTCGTAACCATAATTAATGTTGCGGCGTTGATGCGCAAACCGACACTTAGGTTGTCAGGAGAAAATATGGGTCTTATATAGCTTCGGTCCGTTCGTTTATGGAAATATCGAGTCGGATGCAGGCAATGTTTTTTTTTTTTTTTTTTTGCATGCGCTGACTGATGACGCCTCCGGTTGAGTTCGCTGCGATGGGGTCGATTGTAATTCTTCTTCGTGGAAACAGGACTTTGAAATTTGGGATCGCGGTCTTGTGTTTCTTCTGACGGACGCCCGCTGCGTAGCTCAGATGCTGATATCGCATGCTACATATGTGAATCCCCTAAATATCTTGAGAGCGCCCCCATCAGAGGGATTCTGACAACAAGTGATGTCGATAATTGCCCGTTGCGGAGACGATTTTCCAGGTCAATCGATGAGCGAGACTTTTCGTGGCGCATATTACTTTTTTCTTCGCCTCCGCGCAAAACCTCCTGCACTTCCCGTCGCCATCCATGAAATCGCTCCTGGTCAAAAGAAGAAAGTGGCATGGCTGCACCATTAGGAGTGAGTTTTAGCAGGCAAAAAGCCGGCTATAGGTTCCAGCCCAACCAGGTCGGGTCATTGGTTAGGAGGATGCATTTGAACATCCGATATCCTTCTCACCTCTTATTTCTTCCTCCCTTTTTCTTCTCACAACTTGCTCGCCCCGCTCGTTCAGCGCCTCCCAGCGTCTCTTTCTCTATCTGTCAGCGGTAGTCTTTACGCTCGTTCTTACTTTTTCCTTTTCATTCGCTCTGCGTCCACTCTGCCAGCCCAGCCCTCGACCTTTCGTTTCAAGTGCGCAAGCTCCATCGCATCGCCTTTCACTCTCAGGAAAAGTCAGCCGGGTGTTTTGCTAGCAAGCTCTTCTAAGCCACCGTCGAATTATATTTCCATTTCCGTTTGCATTATTTGTTTTTCACCGTCTTATTCTATTTTATTTTTATTTCTTACTTCGACAACAGCTCTCCTGTTACTTTTTATAAACCGGGTCCTGCTTCAGGGCGTTCCTTTCGGACAATCTCGGCAGACAAGACAGGGTGACTAGTGACGAGCTGAGGTGTGGTGTTTAACCTTCCAGTTGCGAACGAGGATACACCATTTTGTCTTTGCTCGAAACCTCTATCGGAAAGGCGGTACTGAATTAAGCGGCACTCCTTCCTGGACATCGGAAAGGCTTCAAGAGCCCGCCCACTCGAACCTTCGACTGCCGGAAAAGCTGCGTCGACAAGATCTGCGGGAACGACACTCTCCGGTTCGCAACGCCAACGTCTCTCGGTCGTACAGACAACACAGTCCGTGCGCGCTCTCTCATCTCGCTTTCACGGTCAATTCGATTCGCCGATGCGCAGCGACCTCATTTGTGCATCTGGACGGGTGTGGTAGTCGCTGGGACTATTACTGTGACTAAGAAGAATTCAGTAAGTTGTGAAGCAATTTTGGAGCTCAATACCTTTTTTTATTTTATTTTTTTTATTTGCTTCCGCCGTGGGCCTGATTTCCCGAGACTCCCTGGTACCTTGTTTGTGCTATGCCGTCAAGCTGAAGGGGGCCTGTTCATTCACTTAATGGCCAATGGATGGCCATTTCTACTAAATTGGCAGCAATTTTACACAATCTCGCAATTCGGTGGGTCTCTTTCTTCGGGACAGTTGATAGCCGATCTTGGTAGCATTATGTGGGAGAAGGTCGGCTTTTTCCTTTTCCCCCTGTCCCTTCTTTTTTTTCTTCCTTGACGATGGGTCTGGCGAGCGTAATCGAGTTCAGCCGGGCCGACGCCTGCGACAGGCTTTTTGGCTCATCCACGATCTCTCCTGTCAAACGCCTCTTCCTGACAAATTGGCTGGGCTAGCCAGTCAGTTTCCCCCATGGAAACACGTCCCTCTGGATCGGGCGTGGTGGTCTTAAAAGGGTATGGCGGGCTCTGGGCGCGAGTAGCGTGCTTGTCAACCAGCCTTGCACCCTCTGGAAGCTCTTTTTTCTCCTGTCTCTCATACTTCCTCCACTTTTCGCAGGAGATTACCTGTGGCTTATGTCCGTCCTTACTTCGATTCAGACATCGTAACTAGCTCCCGGCTTGGGCCCTCCTCTCTCCTTCTCGAGCGTGTCCGGCCAGTTTGACAGATTACTTTTACATATCAAGTCAGCCTGCGGTTTCCATTTTCCTTTCGCTCCTTTTTATTTCCCGTCATTGCATTGCACTCACCTGCATCTGGGCAGTCGCGGCATCGACCCAGCCAGCTCACGGACCGTTGGGCTCGGAAAAAGCAGGAATAGGCAGAGGAGGACGGCCTCTCGCTGCGTCGTTCCGTCTTTCATCGTTCCTTCTCTCTCTCGTCCATCGTCCCTTTCCGTTTTTCTCTCCGTCTCCGGCTTGCCTTTGCTGCCGTTCGTTCCTTGGGCTTGCCGGTTTCTTGCTGGTTGGTCCCTTTTTGATCTTTCGGTGCATATTTTGGTGGTTGTTGCCGAAGGTAACGCCACCATCCCCATTCCTCACCTAACAGCAACCTCAAATCGCATCCCCATCACACCTCATCACATCTCACCTCACTTCAGCCCCCAACAACCACTCAGCCGCTATCCTCTCTGAATCATCTAACTTGAACTCCTACTCCACTACCACCATTCCCACAATTGATCCATGCTATCCCAGTGATCGTTGCTTTCTTCAAGTAGCCTTGGCCTGCTTGCCTGCTCGCTCCATTCTGTTCAGCCATCTCTAGAAGAATACTCTCTCACACACGCTTGTCACACCCTCCGTTTACGTTTGGGAATCTTGAGTGCCCGTTTCGGGAACATCTGCTAACGATGGCCTAACGTCCTTTCAGGAGACCTACCGTACATCGGCTCATTACTTATCACCCTTTCTCGATCTTTGACTGTGCTTTGCCATTCGAATCACTCTGGTGCACGTTGGCCCTTTCCACATCAAACAAATTTCGGCCGTCCGTAGTTTGTTTTTCCTCTCTTCCACTTGGATCTAGGTTTCCTTCACCTATCGATAACCAGACGGTTTTATTTGATTCACGGGACGGTATTCGACGTTGCACTTGTTGTGAAAATTTCGGGATTCTTGTCTAGTACCGTGCATACATACCTTCCCCCCTGATCATCTTAGCGCAATATTAGCACTCCTTCCCTCTCTTTCTCTCTTTCGGAATCCGAAAACCAAAGAAGAATCCAAGATACTCGGAATATAGCTTGGGAACGAACGTACGAGCCAGCGAAGTTCCTTACCAGTTTCGCACAGACGCCACATTCTATCAACCCCTTGATATATATATAATTTCCCTGGTAAGGGGTGGTCGCTGTCAACCAACCATATGCCTATCAAACTCCCTCGATTTCGTCGCAAGTCCGTTGGTAATTCTTTAGACGCTACCTACCAGGCCGCTGAACCCGAATCCCCGGGGGCTCCTCGTGGTGCTCAATTCAGTTTTGACGAAATTGAACGGCCCTCTCAGCAGACAAAAACAAATTATTCTCAATATCCTCAACAACAATACCAGCAAGGATACTCAACACATCTGAAGTACGGCGACTCTACCGGCTCGTCCTCGGCGAGCAGGAGCAATAGCAACAGCGGTGGTAGTACCGGGACGGGGTATTATGCTTCGGATAGACAATCGTCGAGCTCTACATTACCCTCGTCTGCCGATATCCCACGAACTCCACCCTCTACGGAGGATCATTACCGTCCAGGGTTCGCCGATAGTATGAACCTTAAGGAACATAGTATGGCTTACGGAACAACTACTGCGCCAAAGACTGGATGGCAGAATTCTAAGTCTGGGCCAAGGTCTAAGGGTTCTGCTGCGATGGGTGGTCCTCAGGTATTAGAGCCTCCAAGGTTAGAGACAAGCTTGGATTCCGAACCACTATTCGGGGAGGACATGTTTAAATTCACTTCCGACGGGAAGCGCATGTCTGCTATTGGGATATCGGATGCGGTTGGACCAAAGGTTGCGACTAGTCTCTTCGTCCCGAATGTAAGGATCCATTTATATGAGACAAGAACCCAAGTTGTGCGAATGATTACGGACAAGCTAACTTATATATTGCTGTAGAAGAACATGCCAATTGACCCTGTACCCCCTGTACCCCCTCCGAAATCCATGAATTCTAACTCGGCGCGATCAGGGGGTGGTCGATGGCTTGATTTGAGGATTCATGGTGATGACGAAGACGCTTACCCTGCTGCTCCTCCCGCTAACCCCCGGCACCAAACACATGGGTCCCCTTCACTCCCGAGCCCAAGCATCGGCAATGCCCGACCATCGCCTTCAGCAAAGGATGGCATGTACCCTTGGGAAGCACGGCAAGATACCGAGGAGGATTCATTGATGTCTCGCGAGAAGTCGCCTTCTCCAGGGCCTCCAGCACCCCCTTCTAAGAAAGATCTCAATCAACCACGACATAACCGCACTCTCACACCCTCCACCGCACTGCCGCACAAAGTAGATGCGGCTGGTTCTCTTGCAACCCCTCCTCAAACCGGGCGAGCTCCGAGACCAACAAGCAATGACGTCGGGTTGAAGCGCACGATCGTGAGGGGCAAAGGACCAACTAGAAGCCGTTCGCCTGTATCAAGGATAACTAGGAAAGAAGTACCTACATATCAGGGACAAGAATCGCATGCAGGAGAAGATGACGACTCGGTACACTCATTGTCAGTCGTTCCTACGACTAAAGCTACAATAACACCAAATCCGACGATTACCCGCGTGCAAACATCCCCAGCAGTGATACAGCAGGACAATATTTTCAGCGATGCTAGCTCCCGCAATTTGTCAATTCGTCCTTTACCCCCTGCTAGGGCCGGCTCCGAAGACATTCTTACCGCTTCGTTAGCTAGGGATGCTGCTATCGCTTCGTCTTTCGAAGCAGGCGAATCTAGCCGATTGAAGCAGCCGCGAAAAGTATTCACCAAAGCGCAGTTCGAGCGGTACAAGGCGCAACAGGAGGAAGAACGCCAGTACCAGGTGAAGAACGGCGACAAAGAGGAGAGCGATTCGGAAACCGATCTTTCGGATGAAGACGACCAAGACGATACCGAAAAACAGAGAGCATTAGCGAGGCAGCGTGCTCGTCAGGACGCTCATTTGGCTGTCTATCGTCAGCAGATGATGAAAATCACTGGTTCTCATGGTAATGACACCACCAATCTTGGGATGACAAACAGAGGGGCATCTAGTAGTACACCTATGCTTTCTGTGACGTCCCAGATGCCCCATCTGAGCATCTCATCTCCTAGTTCTCTTGGTGAAAAGTCGGATAACGAGGACGAAGAGGTACCTCTTGGTATCCTGATGGCTCACGGCTTCCCGAACAAACAGTCCGGTAGACCCCCCACTCGGCTCTCCAACTCAAATTCATCCCCTAACCTTCGATCTATCTCGGGTACGACCCAATTCAATGATAATGGCGCCCCCAGCTTGCCGCCATTTGCACGACATCTACCCGCGGATCCATACTTTGGCGCCGGTCTCGTGAATCAGTCGAACCGTGTGTCTATGGCCCCTTCATCAATCTACGGAGGTAGTCAAAGAGATTCTCAATTTGTTCCCCCACCTCAGCCTCGACCCCCACAACAACGGTATCCTACCGGGCTCATCGGCAATATTGTTCGCGATGAAGAACTCAGAGCTGCCCGTAAAGGTGGAGCTCAGCAAGCTCCTTTCTATAACGAGGCACTCCTATCTTCTGCGCCAGTTCCTCAACCTATGCAATCTTCGAACGAGACAGTTTCGCTCCAGATGGCTAGCCAGATGACACAGATGATGCAAATCCAGATGCAATGGATGCAGCAAATGTCTCAGATGAATCAAAGCCAACAGCAGCAACAGCTAATGGCTATGCAACAGATGATGCCTGGGATGAACCCCATGGCCATGATGAGTGCGGGAAATCTAGCGCCAAGCATGCTCATGCCCGGTCAACGAGCGATGAGTATGGTAGATACTGGGTCGATGCCCCAGATCCAACCAGGCCCTGGTATGTTGGGTTCTCAGCAACTTGGCGGTAGTCTGAGCCCGGGGTATGCCGGATCTGTATATGGCCACAACCGGTCGAGCACGCTACCAACATTCATGCAGCCAGGCTATACACCATCAATTGCTCCTAGTGAAAGAAGCAATATCGGTCAACCATCCAGATATCGGCCTGTCACCTACCAGGCCGGATCCGGGAATAGTAGCATAGGTGGAGGCAGGACGAACACTCTTACTTCCGCGGTTCCGGGGACCAATCTCAAGGTACCTTTGCACAAGGAGGACAGCGATGACGAAGATGGCTGGGCGGAGATGGGGAAGAAGAAAAAGGAGAAGCAGGAGACTTGGAAGCGGAAGAAGGAAACGGGTCTTCGATCCGCTCTCAAACTTGGCAACTAGTCTGACGTGAAGGATGAATCTCGATGCATATTTCGCCTGCTTTTTTGATGCGAGCATGAACGGAAACCTTACCAACGACTTTAGAAAAATATATATATGCATACGACTTTTTGATGGCATCGATCCTTTTACGTACACACGGGCCCCTTTTATTTCTTTTTTTTCTTTTCTCCTTTTTGCTGTACATTTTTCACATTTTCATCCAACATCCGGTATCGATTCGCCAGCGTCCGCGGAATACCAGACAGCATCAGATGCATACACAGAGGGTAAAAAAAGTTGGGTTTCGTCATTATTTTTGTTCTTTTTTGACCCTACCAGAACTCGGGATAGATATCTTTAATGAGGGGGATACTTGAAAACAACAGAAAGAAAAGAGAAGCAAAGGAGGGGCCTTTTTTCCTTTTAATTTTGTAATCTCTTGGCTTTTTCCCATTTAATAATTTCTAACATTCGTTATTCAATCCCCTTTCCATGTATATGTATGGGTGTCATCTCTCCTTTTCTTCTTTCTTTTCTTTCTTTGAAGTGTCGTTTTGAAAGTCCAGTCAAGTACCAACCTTGTAGTTTTTGCATTGCGCCCCCATCATATCCAGCGAATCGAATACAAATCATAACATCAAACAGCAGAAATCTTATTCACATCGATCCATCATTGCAGTTCGAATGTTCCATTGTATGATGCACATTCCGTTTTTGCTCTTTGCCGTTCCATCTTACTCCTTTTATTTTTGTTTTATTCTTGTTAACCTTACTGAACAATTGCCTGCATGCGCTTGTACAATTGTTTATGTACTTAGCTCCTCCCCACTGCTTTGCTTGATAGCGTTAGCATTTTTTATATAAACCATTTATTTTTGTTTTTTTTTTTTTTTCATTTCTTCATCTAAGCTCAGCAATGGAACAAAAAAGGAAATCGAGAATTCAGGAACGATTTATCAGTTGTGATGTTGAATATTATGGAAACCACTGCGCATGGTATTTCGCAATCGTTGAGGATTTTTGCGGGGCATCAAGTGTTTGGTTTACGAAAACAAGGTACATATATGTTTTAGTGAATTCACGGTATTCTATGCGAACGTACTCTAAAACCTATATACCATATATCGTACACGTCTACAACGGCTAGAAAAATTCGCTAACATCAGTTGGCACACCTTTGCTACGCCTTGCCAGTCTGATCGAGAACAGTCACATCTGCTAGTAGCTCCCCACGGTTGATCTGGATTTTTTTGTCCTCGCCAACGCTCACTAGCCCTATATCCTTATTCCAGTCCACGCCGAAGACCTTCCCTATACCACTCTCCCTCTTGATTACAAAGAGGCTTCCGCCACCTTTATCGCTTCCCTCACCATCTATCTCACTTGCTGATGAGGAAGAAACGCTTCTGACATCCCATATCCTAACACATCCGTCGTGTGCTGCGCTCGCAAACAGATAGTCACTGTCAGGGCTTTTTGCGAAGCCTACAACGGCATTTGTATGACCTCTCAGGACAGCAGATTGTACTGTCCGCGACGAGGCGCGCGGATCGTGCAAAGTGATGTGGCGGGCGGCGGAACCCGCAGCGATGAGGTTCAGCGAGGGTAAGGTTGTAATGGATAGCAGTGGGTGTTGGGTTATTCGTGTGTCGACGGTCTGGGCGGTGACGAGGTCGTGCGTAATGATTGATTTATCCCAGGAGACGGAATATGCAGCTGTGGGGTCTGTGGCGTGGATGACTTGCGATACCGGCGCAGTATGTGGAGTGAGGACTGCTAGTGGACCCCTTTTATCAGTTGTAGGTAGCTTAGAAGTGGCTGTTCGCCGGCGTTTGCGGGTGAAGGATGTAGGTTGTGGAGCCGAAGCTACAGGGAGGAGAGAAGAGTCGGTGGACCAGAGGGCGATTGTGTGGTCAGCGGCTGAGGAGAGGAATTGTGAAGTTGCAGGAGAATATGAGAGGGATGTTATTGTGGATTTGTGAGATATGTATGTCGTTACAGCGGAGAGCGAAAGTGGAGTCGGCGAGGGTTCGGTGGCGTTGGGATATGACCATAGGTTTATAGTGCGGTCCATGCTGGCCGTGAGAAATGTGGCGGAATCCGCTGAAGCAGCGGCTGCGGGAGGTGTCACCCATGTGACTGCCTTGATTGATTGAGTATGTAGCGGGACGGTCTTTCCAAGGACATCGCCAGAGAGAGAGGTTATTTGGGCAGTGCCGTTGAAGGAGCCGGTCAGGATGGTAGATGATGATAGATGCAACGACGATATCCAATCGTCTTGCTCAAAGCTGCCGATATAGGTAGGCGGTAGCTGTGAGCGAGTGTATTCAACATCTAGCGGCTTCTCAGAGCTGAGGCCGGCCTGGGTGAGGTACTCGTCAAGAGAGGTACGTAGGTATTGTCCGTCGATGAGGAAGTCGAATGGAATTGGCTTCGGGGTCTCAAGGAGGTGGTTGACGAGGGTGGAGAGACCGTAGCGCTTGAGGTTTGTGGGGACGCGAAGAGCCTGAAGAGGGACGGAAAGGGACGGATCGCGAGTGGAGAAGTTGATCTGGACGCGAGGGGCGGCGTCCAACTCCATTGAGTCTGACATCGCGGCGCTGTGGATGAGGTTGAAGCTGCGGTCTGAGGACTTGATGAGGTTGAAAAATTTCACGGCGCACAAAGTCGCGGGTTGCGATCTGCACAGTTTGTGTCCGCCGCCGCAACACAACAACGCAGGACATGCTGATCCGTGATGTCCGGCGGCGGCACAGTTTTCCGGGGGGCCAAAAGCAGCATCGTGCAGTGCAGTGGATATCAGACCATCTTAACGTGACGGCATTCCCTCGATACATTCTTTCTACGCCTGAACAACTGTCAGGACATGCCTCGCTGATTGGCCGCGATCACAGTAGCCAAAATGTACTTAGTCGTCTACTGGCTGAAGCTGCAATCAACCCCGCGAAAATCCCCAGCTGAAGAGCTCGGGGCAGCCGGACTGCATTCAGCTCTCCATGCATACCAGGAAGCTGGCAGCACCACCGGCTGCAGGTAAACGTCATCTCTGCCGCTACTTTGTGGAAGTTTTAAAGGGCGGTTCTGCGGGCAGCGGTGGGCCGGGCCAGGGGCTGCTGTTGGGCGCTGCGGCCCCTTCTCTCCTGGGCGACAAACTGGAGAGAATGGAGGCATGAGGATAGAACAATATTATATTGCCTATTGCTACGGGAAGCTGCGGGGTCGCGTACTCTTTCTTTTATTCTTCTTGTTCTTCCTTCTTTCGCCCATCGAGCTAAGCTCAATTGCGTACTGTTATCTTCAAGTCTTTCCGTCTGTGGATCAGTTATCCAGCTTGGGCTCGCGTGTGCTGTACGTGTTCCTAAGTGCAAGCTTCTTCTTCTCCTAACAATGACATATCGCTGACCAATTGCTTCTCTAGACATAATCTTTCATCTGCATCTCGCATCCGTGCATACTCGAAAAGATACGCACCACCGTCAATAGTCCCGTCAGATGACCCGCGACGGAGACATGCTGCTCTCCGCCAAGACCATGGCTGAAAAAGACTTCCTCGACATCGCCTCGCCGACTAGGAAACGCGCCGAAAGCGAGGTTTCGCGGTACTACGATGCACAAGAGCCGGCGAACGGACCCGATTCCGAGCTGTTGGATGGTGCTGTTGATCCGCTCGCTCCCTCTCCCAACGTCGTTCCAGATGGCGCAGATGTCCACCGCGTACGCCCTTCATCGATGGGCAGCGAGAGCTACAGATCAGCGGCCGCTGGGGCATCGTTACCTACGCTGCTCCAGCGGCGCGACAGCAGAGGCGGAGGCAGAGGTAGAGAACCTGCGCGAAAATCCTCTCTATCCACCCCCTCCGGCCCCTTTGCCTTCCAGTACCATCCTCGCCGACACTCATCCACCGCGACTCCGACGAGCATGCGCTCGCCAATCACTCAGGAGATCCTTCCACCGGAATCAAAGACTTCGGTGGCATCAGAGCATCTAAGCAACTCTACCCCACCGTTCGCCTCCCCGGCAGGTGAAAATATTGGCTCCCACATCCGCTCTAGAAGCATGTCGCGGGCTAGGCGGTTGTCCTACATGAAAACGATGGAACCGGAGCTGCCAGACTTCATGGTCTCCGCTCCCGCCAAGGTCATTATGTACGGCGAACACGCTGTTGTTCATGGCAAGGTTCGTCTAAATTATCATAATATTATAATCATTTCACGAGTATTAAACAACTAACTATCCATTTGAAGGCTGCAATTGCTGCCGCCCTTTCTCTCCGCTCGTACCTGCATCTGCACCACCTCCCACGAGACAACCGCACCGTCACACTTCATTTCGCCGACATCAGCCTGAATCACACTTGGGACATCGAATCTCTTCCCTGGGACTTCTTCAACTCTCCTTCCAAGCGCCGCTTGCACTTCGACGCCGTCAACTCGCTAGACCCGGACCTTCTTGAAGCCCTCAACCCTTTCCTTGCAAACGTCACAAACAAGTACCACACTGCCGCCACCGCCTTCCTCTACATCTACCTTTGTCTCGGATCCAAGCACTCCCCAGCAGCTGTATTCACCCTCCGCAGTACCATACCCATCGGCGCTGGCCTGGGCTCCTCCGCCAGTATTTGCGTGTGCCTTTCCGCGGCCATACTCCTACAATCCGGCATGATCATCCATCCGTCCGCCAAGCTGTTCGAAGAAGAATGTGCCCGGCAGCTCAAACGTATCAACGACTGGGCGTTCGTTGGAGAGATGTGTATTCACGGCAATCCCTCGGGCGTAGACAACACTGTCGCGACGGGTGGGAAAGCTGTGCTGTTCCGTCGTGGCGACTACTCCAAGCCGCCAGAGGTGAAGCGACTCGAGTACTTTCCTGAGCTGCCGTTGATGCTCGTCAACACGAACCAATCCCGGCGAACGGCGGATCTTGTTTCTGCGGTGCATGGATTGCGGAATGCGCATCCGACGACGTGCGGGTTGATGCTTGATGCGATCGATAACGTGACCGCAGAGGCGATGATGTTATTAGATAATAAGCATTTTCGCCCGGATGATAGCCATCTTACGAGATTGGGGGAGCTTGTGAGGATTAATCATGGACTGCTAGTCAGTCTTGGCGTCAGCCATCCAAAGCTGGAGAGAGTAAGACAGATTGTGGATGGGAGTGGGATTGGGTGGACAAAGCTGACGGGAGCCGGAGGCGGTGGGTGTGCCTTTTCAGTATTGAAACCAGGTGGACCTGTGGAAGAGGCAAAGAAGATCGCAGTTGAGAAGACTCTGAGCGAGGAAGGGATGGTGACCTATGAAGCTACTTTGGGTGGCGATGGGGTTGGCGTGCTGTGGCCGGCCATGGCGGGACGTGGAGATGAGCGGTCGGCGATTACCCGGGAGATGTTCCTGGAAGCTGAGGACTGCGACGGGGTAGAAGCGATGGTTGGAGTGCGGGCGCTAGGGACGGGGCGTCTTGGATGGGGCTTTTGGAGAGAGTGGGCGCCAGAGGAGGCATGACGAGCTTATGACCCTCAAAATTTCGGTAACTACGATCGATAGATTGTGGTATGGAGCTAGGAGCGAATGATATACTGGTTCTGATTTGTTTTTTTTTGTTTTTTGTTTTTTTGATTTGAGGGTGCGCAAGGGTCTATATATTGCTACTATTAATTGTCCATAGTTGTGCTTCCTGCTCTTGATATATCGATTTGTAATAAAAGTGTGCCCATAACTTGCAACCTGTACTGCAGCGTAGCAGTGGCAGTAGTCGGGCATATACAAAAACCTAAGTAGTTAGAAATTATCCTAGCCAACCCGTACTTTGCTTGCAGATGAAATGCATATATAGACTAATCAGCATCGTTACCTTCTCTACGCTTAGCGTTAGACAAATCAATCCCACGCGACTGCTCTACAAAGTCCTTCTCATTATCAGCGACCCATAGCTCATTAACCCCATCAAAGTCGCCAAACACCCTGCCCCAGTCCAACCACAGCCCTCTAGGCGTTGTCCATGCTAGCTCATCATTGCGCAGAAACATGCGTATCAAGTGTCTGTGAGAGCTTGTGGGGGCGGTGCGGTCGTCATAATACGCGCTACGATTGTGTAATACCGCCAGATTGTTAGCGAACACGAGGTCTCCACTCGCCAGGGTCTCTGTGATGCTGAATTTTTTCGCCAGGGATTCGATTGCCTCCAGTGCCTCGAGTTGCCGCTCCGTTAGTGGGGGTAGGGCGGCGGCGCGGGGGTGCACTTTTGAGCCGGAAAGTAGGCGCGGGGAAATGGAAACGAGAATGCGACCTGCAGATGAAGTGGTGTCACGTTCGGGTTCGGAGGCCGTCGGCGTCCTGTCTCCACCTTCTTCGTCGTCGTCATCCATCTGCTCAGGTGGCGTGTGGAAGAGCACCGGCCGCGTGTGGAACGGCGGGTTGTATCCGTATGTGTCGAACGGCCAGTTTGGCGCGGCGAGGGTATGTATTACCTCTGGGTTGTGGACTGCTAGGTGGTTGTATATGCGTGGGAAGGAGGCGAACCCGTTGGCGCCGCCGGAGACAGCGGCGGAGAGGCAGAACATGCAGAGGATGTCGGCGACAATATCGTTGTGGAAGACTTGGGCGTGATTGTGGTATATTGGTGTGCGGGTTTCAGGGAAGCCACGGGTGGCAGCGTGGAAGATGTGGACTGTCGTGACCATATTTTTAGGTGTTAGTAGCTGGAAATATCCCCGAATATCCGTTTATTTAGATGAATAAAGACACATACTCAGTCGAGCGCCATCATCGCGCTGTCGCCCTCGCGACTCGCCAAAGTAAGAGGAGATGCCGAGCAGGATGAGCACATTCTGTGCAGCAGTGTACTTGTGGCTCGGGACACCGCGGACAAAAGCAATGCCTAGTCCGGAATGGACGGAGCGGCAGGCAGCATCCAGGCGCGGGCCCAGGGTAGGGAGAGGGAAGGTCGACTTGTTTATTGATGATTGGGAAATTTCTAGTTCTATGGAATTTTAATACATATGGGTTCGGGGTCAGATAAAGTTAGCGTATGCATATAGCATGATGGGATTTCGGAGAGTAATCTTATGAAGGTGTGTATGCATACCCTGAGCGAGTTTAAGGGCTTCATCAACTTCTAAAATATCGGCTTCCGACAGCTGGACGGTGTGCGATCCATCCTTTGGGAACGTCTCGGTGTCCCATATCATAGGCGACGGGGGGAGCTGCGCCGGCCAACCCTCGGGGACAGTCTTCTCTGGCTGTATTTAGTTTTGCATTTCAACTTGTCAGTCCACTCGGTTGCATTATCGCAAGATCTGATGCAGTACTTACGTAGTCTGCTCTCTCGGGAAGGTTCTCGTATGCCTCCTGCGACTCCAGCAGGAGATCCTGGAGCTCCTTTGGATAAAAGTCCCCGTACCGGGCCACGTACGCGTCTGAAGCCGACATTTGTGTTGCGGATGAGGTTTGAAGTGTGGTATTTTTGTGCACGGTGGGCGCCCAGCTGCAGTTTAACTTGACAAACAAAGGAGACTCTGCTTGGTTCAATACGGTTTTCTGACTTGGCCGGTGTACGATATATATATACTCTGCTGCCGGCAAGGCTGTCGAGGGCAGCTGGGAGCTGTGGAGTTTTGGGCTGTGGCTGGTTCAGGCAGCAGCGGCAGCCTCCCGGCGACTTGTTCGCGTTTTGAAAGAAAGTGTGCCTACTTTCCGTTCGAGTGACGACTAAAAGAGACCACGGCTTTGCAATTTGATTTAAATGATATTAAACTATAGCTACTCAAAGTGTGTACTTTATTATATAACAGAAAGCCTCTATCGAGAAGTTTAGACCGTAAATACTGGCGCCGGCTAATGTAATGCGAATGGAGACAAGAATGACAAATTGTGCTGTATGATGGTAAAACTTGCACATTGGCATATATTCACGGCCGCCATCTCACCCCGCCCTTCAACCACTTGATGTTGAGATGTCCTCCCCACCGAATTCCCCACCAAAACCCTTTCCACACCCTCACCCGCCGCAGCCCCCTCCGCGCGCGATCTAGATCCGTACTCCACACAAAGCTCTGTACTAGCCACTCCCTCAGCGTCCAAGAAACCCCAAAGAACGGCACCACGCTGCTCAATATCGTCCCCACCATCCAGTACATCCGTGCATCGAAAAATCGCTTGATGTAGCTCACATTATCAAACACAACGTACCCGCCACGGTGCCCTATCAGGCTGGACTTGCACCAGTAAAATTGGAATCCACCTATCGTCTGCATGAATACCGCCGCAAATAGCACCAGCGTCGCCAGCACATCCAGCGCCGACAATGCCGCATTCATCCGGGTTCGGAACAGTTTGCTCTGCAGATACCCGCGCCACCCGTCCGTTGGCATAAAGTCGTCCGTATTCCGCCTCTTCACGGGGCGGTACACCACAGGATATAGCGCAAGTTCTATCAAGCCGCCAAGGGTACACACCGACAGAAACATGACGTAGCTAAAGCTGCGGCACCCTAACCCAACCGTCGGCGTATTGTAGCTGATGTACCACGCTCCGAGTACTGAAAAGCATAGTGTGATCCATGCGGCAAGCATGTGCACGAACTCCCACTTGCTAAAGTAGGTGATACGGTAACCTGCCATATCCGCTGAATCCCAGTCCTCACGGAGAGTCTCCAGCGCGACTTTGTGCCAGTCCACAGGCCGCTGGAGACGCTCAGGATTCCGTTCGAGCATGGACAAGATCGGGTGCGCAACGCCATAGTGCCAGCGCCGCCGGCCCTGGCCGACAAATTTAGTAAACGTGACTTCGTAAGGATGAACGCGACGCATAAGCTTGTTCAGCAAGTTGCCGACATGTTCGCTATCCACGCTGTTGCGGTCGACAATTGCTGCGGAGACGAGAACAGGAAGCCAGCCCATCAGCAGACCGAGCGCTAGGCTGTGCGCAGTAGCGTTATCGCCTACGTCGCCGAAGGCTTTGTACATGGATATCGCGAGAGCGAAGAAGTACCACCCTAGACTAACTAGTATAGGTACCACTCCCCGTTTGCGCAGTCGACGCATCTCAGCTGCGACAGACCGTCTGGTTGCGTCCAAGTGAAATTTCCCCGAAGATATGTCGGTTAGAAATAGTGCTATGATAATGTTCTTCCGCAGCGTTAATTCCGAAATAGGCAGCGATGAAGACAGCTTGTACTGGTTCATTGCGCAGAGGATGCTGAAGCTATCTCGAACGTCGGAGAAAGTCTCGTCGCCAGGATCCGGGTCCGCTTCTCTTTCAGCCTCCTCATCGCTCTCCTCGTCCGTCAGATCTCCTATCGTCTCTTGTCCTTGACCCTGCTCAAGGGCATCCAGTTCTATCGTATTTCCGTCCTCATCTTCATCGACATCTTTAGCTCTAGCTCTTGGTCGCTGTTTGTTCTTATTATATTTGTTTTTGCGACTATGCTGTCGTCTCGGTACACCCATATCTATCAGCGTAGCTGCTCTTCCCATGACTCTCAGGTTCCAGAATATGTACGTCAGAGTAGCAAACGGCTGCCCGATCCATCGAAAGATCATGATAATCGTGTGACACCGCTGATTCGACTCCCATGGCATTGAAACAATAAGACCGAAAATTGGCAGGATCCATGTTGTAAGCGTATCCGACACCAAGGCCCATTCGTACAGACCGGACGAAGCGCCACAGACGTTAGCGACCGTATGATAATCCACAGCTAGCGGGTATGATATTTGACCGGGTCGGGTCAGGTTTGTGGCAGAAGCATCCTCGAGAACTAGCGTGATATTCTGCGAGGAGGCAGGTATGGAGGCGCTTGCGATCCCAGGGTTAAGACGATAGAAGAGTTCATAATTGAAATTGGATATCGGGGCCTTCCATAGCCAGGGAGAGTTTGTATAGGTTTTGTTGCGGAAATATTCTGTGCACTGACGGTCAGTGAGGTCGAGCGAATCCTGTTGGGCAGCCGCAAGCCGTCCGAGGACAACGAGGGTTAGTGCCGCAAACAGTCGAAACCTCCCCATAGCCACGTGCACCATCAACGTTGGTATTTATACTGTGTCTATAGCAATATGTAGTGGTGTAATGAAACTAATGTCGGTAATGGAAATGAAATAAAAAAACACAAATTTTTCGTAAGAATAATGATGATGATGAACTCTAAGTGTCGACATTGCGAATTGCGACTATTCCTTAGATATATATCAAACGTCAGGCCCGAAATTTTCTATTGTCATAAATGCGTTCTGACGTATATCAGCTTGTCTGACCACAATTACTGAAGAGCGAGATTTTGCGCCTGTGACACCAAATCCTGTCAGCAACTGCTATCGTATTTTTGTAAATCCAGTCCCACGAGGCGATATCGCAGGAGCAATCCCGCAGAGATGCGCTGCTGCTGTTGCCTGTTCTTGCGCTGGTGCGCTTCTTGGCGCCCGGCAAATAGAACGCCCCAAAAAACCGGCTTTGCTCACTTACCCAATATCGCTAGTCTGTGCCATCTGACCCAGCCCAAGCCTCCTCACCTTACCAGAAATAAATTCGAATTTGTCGTATTTGGCAATCATACGGAAATAAAACGGCAGCGGGAGGGCACAAGCTTATCATCGATACTGTTGCCACAGTTGATGCATAGGAGCGTGACTCAGGCTGCGGCGATGGACCTTGGCCTGGTTAAGTAGAAAGCTTGTATCTATTGCGCCTTTATATCCACGTATCTGGATTCGATCCTTGGGTGCCTGGACCAGGCCCTTCCAGGCTGATGTGCACGTGATGGAAGAGAGAGAGGTCGCCGTCAAAGCATCACCCAGTCCGCATCGCCCTCTTCAAACGATTCGGCCAGTAGTGCCAGAACCTCTCCCTCCCCGCGCGCTAACCGCACATACGAATTCGAATTCTCTTCATTATCGATTTCCCTTCGCCCAATTAGAACCTGATTATGCATCAATCGCTCGTAACCCCACTGCGCTCCGTATGCTCCTCCTCCAATGCAAGAATACACACGCACACCAAAGAAATATTGTCACCTACATCATCGCTAGTGTGATATGTAGGAACCCGTCTGGGTACATCGCCTCCCGCATCAGATCTACCAGCGGCACGGCCATCGGGAGCACAATACCGTGCATCACTGGCCGCGCTAGCACCACGCTTCGTTTCGATGGGAACAGCATCGGGGCCAACGAATTAAGCGCCCCTCCCAGCGTCTGTGGATCGCCGCCGCCTATCAACCGCACCGGGGTGTTAGTAAGATACATCTTATCGACAATCACGATACATAAGGTTCGTTTTAAGGACCAGCAGGCTACGCACGAAAGCTCGACGCTTGCCGTATAGGCACGCTCCCCTGTATCACCTGTCCCGTTTCGGGGTTATATACTCGCAACGGGACATTCCGCACCGAGACGCCGGAGTGGTTCAACATCTTATCACTGACGCTCCAGAACCCGTCAAAGTCATGGTCCTGCAAGCTAGCAAACAGCTGCCGCGAGTCCGCCGGGCTTAAGCTCATCACCGCCTTAGCCGTGCCGTTGCGCGCAAAATCTGCTTCTTTGATTGTGTTGATGAAGCTGTCGTGTGTGGACGTGGGTGTTAGGGTCGTTAGAAAGTCGTGCGGGTAGGATGCGAAACGGAGTGTTATCGTCCAAGGTAGCTGCGCTACGCCAGGCTCCTCATCAGCTTCAGGGGAAGGGGAAGAGACCCTATCGTGATTCGTAGGTGGTGACGATGTAGGTGTCTTTGAAGGATCAAGGGCTGTGTAGAAGTCGTAGAGCAGGCCGACGGGCCAGTGCCTACAAGGGCACCATCAGCGAATACGTAACATAATAGCGCGTGATAATAGAAGCGCTCCTACCATCTCAGAGGGGCATTATCCGCCTCAAACCAGGCACTCTCGACTGTCGCGACGCTCCGGTCTATCAGGAAGTCTTCGAAGAACTTGTATATCTGGGGCAGATAGAAAGGCAGATAGGCCACCCGGTTGACTTGGAACTAGATACGTCCGAGGGAGCGGGCGGAGGGGGAAATGCTGTGAATCAGCCATTCTGGGTCCGCGAAATCTCAGTACCAGGCGTCATCTGCAACGTGAACAGAAGCAGAAGCAGAAGTAGAAATGGAGTGCAGACAAACGTACATAATAGGCGTCGGCCTTGTCGAAGATGCGGCATTCACTAGGGTCTAGGAGCACCCGCAGTGGGATGCTGCCCTCCCACACCGCCCGCCGGAGGGCATCCGGGGCAGCAGCCATAGTCCACAGATGATATCGTATCAGGTTGTAAGGTTATATACCGGCGTCGCCGTCCCAGCCGTCAGGGAGAACCGTCGAGGGAGCGCTGGCGGGGATGGTTGGTTGATGTCACAGAAAAGGAGCGAAGAGGAGAGCCATCGTTTTCTGGTGGCAGGGCGCCAAGACAAATTGCAGCCCCGCGAAGCCATCCGCCGCAGAAAAATCAACCTTCAGAAACACCATCACGACAGTTTCCCATCCATCAACATAACCTTTCAGCAGCTCCTCCGTCTTTCAATACTCCACGACGAGAATGCACCCTCCACGGCTACGGCCAGCGCGGCTTCTGCGCGAGTGCTCTAGCCTGGTACAAACCTCAATCCGCGACTTCAATCGGCCTAGCTAACCACTGTCGTCTGCAGGCCCATTGCATCACTTCGACGCCTTCAAACAGACAATTCGTCCGGCAACTCTCCTCGCTGACGCGATCGAATCGGCCATCCGCTTACTCGCCCTTCTCACCTCTTTCGGCGCCGCCACTCCTCCACCGCAATTTGTACACTCTCCAGCACCTAGTGGACGAGGGTGGCTTACTCGAACGAGGCATCCCACCACTATATACCCCAGCTCAGTTTAACCTTGCCTGGAAAGAATATCAAACGCACATAATCGACCATCTGAACTTGAAGACAGCAGGCACGGACCTCGAGTACAAGCAGCCCCTGGACGTCGCCATCTTGACCAGCCGAAACTCGGACCAGGCCGCTATCTTCAACTATGCATCGATGGCGCACAACAATCATTTCTTCTTCAAAATGCTATCGACAACACCCCCCGCACCTGGGGCCGCCCTCCTTACCACCATTGACAACAGCTTTGGTAGTTTTGATATACTCCGCGAGACAATGATCACCACCGCCCTTACTTGCTTCTCCAACGCATTTGTTTGGCTCGTCATCAACAACGAAAACCACAGGCTGCGCATCCTGACTACTTACAACTCTGGGACACCATACGGCGCCGCCCACCGCCGCCAATCCATCGACACGAACACTACAACCCGACTGCCACCACAGCCAGACTCGTTCCAAGGTCGCTTAGCGGGCCATAGTTTCGCAGGAACGACTGCCGACACCAACTCCCCACAATCGTCGTCTTCAACAGAACCTAACGACGCCGACGACATACAATCTTTATTCACCCCCCTATTATGCGTGAACGTGTGGGAGCACGCGTGGGTATTCGACTACGGTTTCGACGGGAAGGAACGGTACCTGGAGAACTGGTGGCGGTGCATGGACTGGGGCGTGGTGTGGCAGCAGCTAGAGCCGTTGGGATTCCACCATCGCACTAGTGAGAAGAAGACAATGTACGGCGCAAATTCGGTGCGGGATGATAAGGGGACACCGGCACAGAGTAATATACGAGGGGAGATCCAGCGCCGAACCGAGGCTCGATAAAGTATATTATTGTATTGTATTTTCCCTCGGTGTATATATTATACCTTTTTCATGTATATATAAAATTGTACGGCCACGAGTAGAATGAATAGATTTTGACTCCATAGATCTACCATACTGTAATTACGTCATCACGCCTACGATCTAGCACTAAAAGAGACATGGTATAATGTGAACTAAAATGCATTTGATAATGAATGCTTGATTTGTCAACTAAATCGAACCGGTACCTATTACATGTGTGTGTAAAATGATAAGATAAATACTAGCTAGTATCATGGTGCCACAAGAAAATTCCAGAAAATTTAAAACCAAAGTAACAAACGCCGCAAGCTATGCATCATGGTATCCCGTCAGAGTCCCAATCCTGGCACAACCAACCAGCCATGCCAAAAAGCAACATGAACAGTAAATATTAATTTCTAGTTTTGATAAGCAAATCTTAAAAGGCTAAAGTAAGAAGACTGCTTAGCCAGTCTACTGGATCAGAATGCTGCGCACAAAGGCTTCGCGCTTCGGTACAACGATAGTCAACAAGCCATTTTCCAGGCTCGCGCGTACGTTATCCTGGTCGATCAATCCCTGGAACTTGAATCGCCGTTCAAACACACCGATCGGGCGTTCAGCAATCCAGTACTTCGCCGCTGGCTGCCTCTTCTTTTCTGTTGTGGAAGTGGTTGGTGCGGCTGGCTTTTCTGCGGGAACGGCGGAGTCGGTCATTTCGACGTCGTCGGTCGCCTTGGCCTTGCCTTTGTCGGCTTTGGTCGGGCCGTCAACAACCTCGAAGGAGGCATTGGACGCAGTATCAGATTCGTCGACGTCATCTTCAACGGTTGCTTGGTGCAGCTTGGACTTGTTGGCCGTGCTAGCTACGGAGGCAGCGTCATCGTAGACGACGGTTTCGACTCCTGCAGCGGCAGAGGCTTGGAGCGCCTTCTCCGTCAGTTCTTGGTGTTGCACTGGTTCTTCAACAGTGTTGGTCTCGGTGTCGGCCTTCTTGTTGAAGTCGCGTCTGACCCTGCTGATTTCGCCGCGGACGACGAGGGTCTGAGCATCGTCAAAGTCGACGGTCACTGCGGCGGCTTTGCTTGTCACACCGGGCAGTTCACCTTCGAGCACGTAGGAGTCTTCAGTCTCCGATACATCGAAGCGTGGAGAGATGACGCGCTTGATGACACGATGGACAGTGCGTGGGGCGCATCCTCGGGTGTGGCATTGTGCGGGAGAACACTGCTTTCCGGCGCAGGCGCCTGTGCATTTGCCGTTACATTTACATTCCGACGAAGAGGAAGTTGCCTTTGTATTAGGAGTGACGCCCTCAGCGGCTAGAGCGGCAGAGAGGAGATCGACAAAGGGGTCGGCAAGAGGAGCGAATCGTACGAAAGGCATTTTGTGTAAGTTTGAAGTGGTAGTGTCTAGAGATAGATTTAAAATGTTTGAGGGTATTTTGGACGATATATATATATCAGTCAATGTAAGATAACTTGGATGCGATCGATGATGTTCGAGAGATATTTAGATGATGATGATGATGATGATGATGATGATGATGATGATGTCTGCTGGAAAAGAGGAATTGGACTCCAAGCTGCGAGTTCGCGGCGTTTATATACCCAGCAGCGGCGGGTACCAGAAAGTACACGAAGCTGCTCGCCTGGCTGACGACGACGAAGCCGAATTGCTAAGCACGATTTCTAAGGAAAGCGGAATGTGTTGCGGGAAGAACGGAGAACGTTGGAGAAGCTGCGAGAAACGTCGCCGAATCGGGCAGCTTCCCGTTTTGGGACCGACGGCGGATTAGTCAGGGAACAAATATCCATTCGGCCGTGTCGACAAGCCTGAATAAGTAATCACAGTAAATGCCACTTTCTCCTTGCTTCTTCTTCTTCTTCTCTTTGTAATCTGTATCTTGATAATGTAGAAAATGCTGGCAGCTGCTGTATCGGGCAATCCAGCAGATGTGGTTTAGCCAGACAAGAATCCAACAGCCAACGCGCCTGTCGTCAATATCCACCCCTGCCATTATGCGCCTGGAGATCCAATCCGCTGAGGTCCAGCGTCATCTCCTCCAAGCCGCGCTGGTCTTCTTCCTCAAGCTCCTGTAGCTTTTTCTCCTGCCAGCTCTTCAACTCTTGCAATTGTCTCTCCAACCCATCCAGTTGTCCCTCCAAATGCCTCCTCCAACTTTCTTCTCTTACCTCCGCCCCGCTGTCCAGCCCGGCTGCGATCGCTTCCACGCGATCTAGCATACTTTGCAGCCGACCTGCGCGCCTGTTATCCCGTAGGAATCGCGCAAATTTCACCGCCCGCTCGAGCATCGCCACCACCTCGCAGGCGTCGGTCTTGAACCGATGCACAGCAGTGTGACGGAGCACCTCCAGCAGTGCCGTTGTTTCCCTGAACCGCCCAAGTGCATAGCCTACCTCGCTGACGCCACGGGTGTCAACCCCGTAGACACTGCTGTCGTACGCCCATGGTGGGAGCGCCGGCAGTCGGTGCTTGATCACCCGCGCCCACTTGTTCAGCTCTGCACTCTCCGGGTGCGCAAACTCTTCCGTCGCCGTCCGGTCCGGCAGCCACACCCGCGAAAAGTCATAGCATACCTGCTCAAGGATTTCCTGTGCCTCCGTTATGAGAGCGTGCTGCACAGGGTACGGCAATTGCTTGGAGCCAGACAACGGCGGTACGGCTTCCCGGGATTTTACTGACATCGGGGACGGGTCAAAGATGCTGTGGATGCACTTGGGAGACGGTTTCTCTACTTTTCTTATTTCCACTTCATTTTTTTTGATCTTCTCGCCAACCAGGAGCTTTGACGAAGTAGAGCAGTCCAGCGGAATATAATCATCCCCCGTGAAAGGATCGTGATGCTGTTTCGCGATTTTGCTGGCTCCAACTGGTTTAGTGAACGTCAATTGCTGCAGTAATCGTCTGATATCAAGATTAGAAATCTGAGAGAGATTTGACCCGCCCCTGAACCCGGGTACATCTGCCACCGGGTCACTGCTCTGCATTCTTGCATCAGTAGTAATATCTGGGAATAATATATTCTCCTCCTTCCTACTCGACGGCAACTGGAATGGGGATGGGAGAGGTACGTGTGATGGAGTCAATAATTGAGGCGGAACGGAAGGTGGAGTTGACGGCGGAAGTACGGTAGGTAGAAAGGGTGCAGTAGGTGGAGTTATCATCTGTGCTAATTGCAATCTGGTACCTTGCATATCAGCTGTTTGCAAGATACCTCGCTGGATGATAAGCTCGAGGGCTATCATGAAGTCCTTCTGTTTGATGCGGTGGGTAGAGCAGAAGAGCTGAATACGACCCTTCAAGTCATGCGTTTGGAAGGCTTTGCGCAGCCTTGACTGCTGCTTCCTGAGCTTACAACTTGTTTCGTTGTATAGGCTATTGTAAAAAACATCGGCGAACTTGGAGAAGATGATGGCTTCGATAATGGAGATAGGCGCCCCCTCCAGGGAAACATTCACAAGCTCCTTCGATAGCGGCTGCTGGGATTTCAAGCTTGTTAGGTCCGTAGATTGCAGGCTCGTGACGTTCAGCCGTAGCGGCCTAGCCCTTCTCGACCGCGGCATGGTGAAGGTAGTGTTTTTAGTGTTGGTAGAGTGTTCGTCGGATGGTGGGGTAGAAGAGAAGATGAAGTTGGCGGGGTGAGTTATGGAGAGAGGTTTGTATGGTTGACCAAGCTGCTACTCTGCGTGTCGCTCGGCCACACAAAATCACCCATATCTACATACCTAGGTATTGAGATACTTTGCTTCAAATAGATATGATGCGCAAAACGGTATATATAATCAACCTCGAGCGGCTGGTATAAATGCTGGGAATCGCTGTATGTACTCCTTTCCAATAGACGAACGCTCCAATATGCATTCCTCCCAGCCAAACTCCGCTTCTATCCAAGTCCAATGAAGTAAATGCACAAACAGAAAAGCACAGACGGACAAGCATAATCAAAAAAAAAAAAAAAATGGGAACGAATTTGACAAGTCTAATCATCCCCAGAATTCTTCAGTGGCCGCTCTAGCTCACCCCGTAGCCCCACATTGAGATTCTCCACAGGGCACCACCCGTACCCGTGGAACCGTGTGCCATTAGCGAGATGTATACCACCTGTGCGCTCCTCAAAGTCGCGAATGTTACCGTGCCACTGCTCGCAGCGATTGAACACACGCACCAAGCCAGACTGTTCGACGCTGCGGATCAGGCTTCCGTAGGAGAGTGTCACGCAGTCCCAATTCGGACAACCCTTGGCCACGTTCTCTGTGACAAAGGTCTGCAAGAAGTGTCGCCAGATGTCGATTTGGCGGGTTAGCTCACGCGCCCTAGAGTCCATTATGCGTTCTACCGTATATTAGTTTCCATCACTAGTAGGCTTGCAGATTAGAGTGCGACCTACTTAGAACAGCCTCAGGAATGAGAGCGGTCGACACTTCTGTTCCTTTACGAAGGAAATACGATCTGCATGCGCTCAGTGAACTGCTCTCTTCGACTAGCAGCTCCTCCAGCTCCTTCACGTTGCGCTGGTCTCCAAACACCTTGGCTATGAACAGCCAGTCTTCATATCCAGGTTCAAGTACGACGGCCGCCCACTGGTCCAGCCAGGAGCGCGACCACATGCGCAGCACATGGACGCAGTCGTATTTGTCGCACAGCACGGCGAAGGCGCGCAGCTGGGCAAAGTCGATAGTAGTAGGAACGCCGTCCGCAGAGAAATGCAACACATGGAGCACCGCCAGCAGCGTATCCGCGTTGTCAGCATCCTCGTCGTCGTCGTCGTGAGACAGCTGCATAAGTTGGTGTGTACGCCCATCGACTTGTTCGACCTGTTCCCGCCAGGGTTTACGGAAAGGGCTTTCTGGGTCTAGCTGTTTGCGCCATACCGGGGAGACGACACGTAGGATCTGTGATGAAATGAGGTACCGGTGCAAGGTGTGGCCGTTCCGGAGGGTAACGAGTAGATCGGAGATGGGCGAGATGCGGTGGGTTACCTCTTCTTCGGATGGACATAATTTGTCCATCTGCACATGCACTTCTACTTCTACATCGTCGACGACATCTGGGTAGCCTTCAGGGCCATCGATTTTGATGTCATCTGCTGTAACTGCAGACTGGGAAGAAGAAGAAGACGCAGCTGGCGGCTGAACAAAGTTGATTTCGTCTTCGCGGGGCGCTTCGAGCGACCACAGCGGCAGCGGGTCCCCTATCACAGATGTTTACATTCAGATATTAGCTTTGTTGAGTTGAAGCTGATGCTCGCATATAAGCACCAGATAGAGTTAAAGTTTAGAGTTCGGGGGAGAAAATAAAATAGAAAATAAAATAAAATAAACTTACTGCACCGGCTACAAAGCCGCTCGTGGCTCTCAGCAGCCGCGATCTGAACGTCGATGTCGTGGACCGTCATCACGATGTCGTCGAGATGTGAAAGATGAAGAGAGAATGAAGGGCGGAGGGATGAGATGATACGATAGGCCAGCTATCGGCGAGCATCTGTTGTTGTTACTGCTGCGCCGCTAAAATGAGCAGCCGACCAGCGGCGGACGCTAACCGCTTAAATACATGCACCCACAGGGGAGATCTTAGTCAGCGTCGTTTCCGTTGTAGACGGTCTCGCGAGATCTGCACTGCGCGTGTTGCACAATGAAACCCGCGCAACTCATGTCTCTGACGATCTATAGTCACGTGGTCGGACGGTCTAGAATTTATAGAAGTGAAGTATTTTATATACATTGTTTTATATTTGCTATTACCTAAGGACTTAAGCAAGTGTTTAAGTTACCTAAGTAAGTACTTCAGTATGATATATCAGATTTATAAAATTATTGTCTACGTCTAAGTAGTTCCACCAAAACTATATACTCCCACCGCCACGCTCTCCATTGCATCCTCCCCCACGCCCACTCGTCCGGCGTCGCCCTCAATAGCATCACACTAAGGGAACGTTGTTCTTGGCCCTTTAACCCATGATCACGCCAGCTGCGCAAGTCCCGGTCCCAGACCTTCTGCACTCCCCTCGAATCGAACACTTTCACTACTAGCGTGTCACCTTGCCGAATAAAATGGTGCACGCGAGCATAGCGCATGGCATCGTCAGTTAAGGCTAGCGTCGACCGCTCTGACGTAACGTCATCCGCTAGCTTACGCCGAACGGCGCTCAGCATCGTGTCGTCGTCGAATTGGACGCCGATGGTCCAGTCCGGATGTGCGACGAAAGGGTCGTTCCGGGACCACTGCTCCCGAAATTCTATTCTTACGTCTTATGACATTAGGATATCGACAGCTAACCGCCTTTGGCCATGAGAAGAGCTTGTTTAATGGACTTACGCTCAAAGTACCTCTCTAGCAGCTCGCTCATCAACAGATTCGGCCTAACATACATGGTCCGCGGTGCACCATGATTCCCTAGCTTCACTTTGATAGGAACTCCTCCTGCGCCTTCGTTGTTGCTACTGTGATAGCGGTACCGCTGGGTGTCGCCCGTAGGTTCTGGGCCAGCCTCCATGGGCGAAGCTGACGGACTGCCTCGGCGACTCTTAACATCGATTTGAGTTCCGACTGGGTCTACTCTATCGGGCCACCCGACAAGATATGGACGATCCGACATTGTATATGTATATTGTATCAATGGTTTCGTAAATGTGGAGATATTAGTCTATACCGTTTGTCGATAAGCAGAGGCGAGAGGTTCGATCTTTGAAGATATGTCTATCTCGGGAGTATCTAAAGCAGCTCTTGGTATTCATGTTGCAGAAGGTATCCCGGAGCCTAATATATACTCCATGATAATTCAGGCCGATTAAATTTAGCATTCGACCGAAAGCAAGTGCCACCAAATGGCTTGAGTCTAGACTAACGTTGCTGAATAGGTGCGTTGCTAGCCTTGAATAGCAGCCGCTGTCCCGTGATTGCACATATTTCCCGCGCACTCGCCACCCATTAAGGTTATCGGCTTTCGATATATTTAAAGACCGATTTAAGGAGATAAGGGCAAGGCTGTAGGTTTGCAGATGCTATTCACGGCCTCATGGCCGCCTGCCTACCCGCATAAGGCTTTGCGATTGTTTGCGGTTATCCGAGCTGTGCAACCGGTTTTCGTACGCATGATGCAACGTTGAGCCGGTGAGGCTGTGAGATGGTGTCAATCCTAGAGATAGAGTGTTCGTTAGAATAAGATGAACTCGATCAATTGAGAATAAACTTACTAAATTCAAACTACGCCCCGAATAATCGATAGATATATGTTTTGTATAATATCCGCCGGTTCAAAACGACAGCCTAGCTCAATAGGTTATATATATCTACGAATGTGTTCTAAGTTCTCCTCCTATACCAGACGCCGGCTCTGGTGCATATAATAATATGCTCCTGAATAAATCCGTACGGATGACCCGTTGCATCCGTACGAAGGTCATTCCGTATTAATCAAGTTAGTTGTGTGGTTGTGTATAACTTTAACCTACCAGCATGTCGATAAGCGATTCGCAGCTTACATATGATTATATAATTATATTTGCATTTATGTAAATTTGTGGGGGACAGCTTTGATTGGAAGGACACGCAGATGCGGATGACGATGTAAATAAATGTTAGTTATGAGGTTGAGGGCAGTCTCAACAGGCTAGAATTCACGTGGTTCTATACGCTTACATGACGATGGCATCGATTAATTCGTAGGTGAAACAAATAGTTCGCACGTTATACATATGTAAAGCTACATGTAGCTGTTGAAGGACCGACTAGCTGGACATTGCAGTAGGCAAAGGTCCCTTCGATCTTCCGCTGTCTGCCCCGACAGTGGTCCCGGCTAGTATGAATTCAGGCATGATATCCACCTGCTCCCTTATTTAGATATCTAGTTGTTGCAGCTGCGGACGCGTCGAATCTCAGCTTAGACGGGACCGCTGTGTAATGTATTTGCCAGGGGTATGTACATGCACATGTGTGCATAGGTGAATCACGTGCATTGATGCGGGCATCCGGCGGATCCTGCAACTATGTGCGCAGTGTAACCGTTGATTGATACAGTATATTGAAACACCAGGCATAAGCTTTGATGCCGTCTAGGGTGTTCGCTGCGATATCGAGAACAAATACCAGCTAGCTGCATGTTAGCTATTTGGAACGGGTGGTTATAGATTCGGCATTATTGTGCCCGAACAGACGTCTAGACGTCGTGTTGGGTAAACACGAAACTGACTATTAATCGTTGAAGATATATAGCAAAATGTGGTTGAACTGGCGGCATCCATGCCAAATTCGCTGGTATTATGATAGAGGCGCTTAAGTTACGGATATCTATTCCCGACGGAACTGAGTCTTGAAACTGGTCTGGGAGCGCCGGAGCGTAACATGGTGGAATAATATGATAAGGGACAACTGTTATACCTACCATACCCCGCAGGAGCAATTAATCCGTCTCACCAGATACTACAGGGAACCAACGAGTTCGAGCGATTAAGGCTGGAGCCTTTGGGCGTTTCGTCGCTGACGTGACTCGACAGTCGGGAAATACCCTGTGTCGAGACTGGAAATACCCAACGCCAAAGTGTGTGTTGCTTCTCCTAAAATGCAACATGCTCAGCGGAGAATAGAGTCTGGTGATCCGTTTCCCGCGGCCGTCTGACAGTTCTTCGGCTTCTTCCGTCACTTGAGAGTCCACTTTTGGAGCCTGGGCTCTGTTACAGGACTTCGACTATCGCTGCACGTTTTTCCCGCTGCTAAATATTTCCTCGAACAACGGGGCTTTCAAACGAAGTTATTTCCATTGTGATGCATCATAAAAAAAGCTCCCCGTATCGGAATCATGCCACACGGGAAGCGAGTGGCCTAGCCAGCCCACATGGTGCGGTATATCAGAGTCAAATATAGGCTGACAAAGAGTTGAAAAAGCAGCAAATCTTAGTACTGGTACCTAAGCTGGAGGGTGCTGGGGTGTTTAATGAACCAATAGTCAGATTGCTTGCCACTTTCCACGCAGGGTGGATTCATGCATTCCGAGCAGAATAAGTCTGATTGCAGGTCTTCTTTTCTCTTTCTTTTTACTCTCTACAACCAGTCTATACGATGTGTGATATTTTAATTTATGTTCGGCACTCAGGGGAGGCAATCGATAACCGGCCGAGTCATGCCCGCAGCCATCGCGTTTTCTGTCAGGCAAGTCAAGCGGAAATTTGCGGGTAACAAACACACCCACCCCTCTTTCCTGATTCTTCTCTCTTACATGTGCGGTGCGTTTGACTTTATTATTGCAGCAAAAAGCAGCAGCAACATAATGTAACTAGCTAATTGCCCTCGTATTGCTGCATTTAATATGTAATCAAGGTGCCGAATTAGTGCTCCAACTTGTTGTTATTTGAGTGAGTGGCCTGATATATGCTTCTAGTTCGCCCGATTGAGAAAAACTTAAGATATACGAAAGTTC
This sequence comes from Drechslerella coelobrocha, assembly GCA_036971555.1. Lineage (NCBI taxonomy): Eukaryota > Fungi > Ascomycota > Orbiliomycetes > Orbiliales > Orbiliaceae > Drechslerella > Drechslerella coelobrocha. The sequence goes on from JAJTUH010000006.1 coordinate 2,551,686, forward strand.
TGGGCTCTTGAAGCGCTGATTGGCATATTAATTGCATTGGATCGATCGCCTATATAAATGGCTGAGTTATAGCCAGAGCCGGCTGGAAAGAGAGAGAGAGAGAGAGAGAGGGAGAGACGAACGATTGAATTGACCGAATAAACGCAACGATCGCAAATGCGGAGATTTACTGCTAAAAATGGGTGCGATATCACGTCCCTGGTAGTAATCTCCGGGTTGCTATTGAGGATGGCGACGATTTGCTGAGTGCTGCAGCGTGTGTGGGTGAGGAATGTGATCCGCAGTGGAGGGGCCGTCGCGCCGGTGTGGTTCTGGGCCCGCGAGATTGGCTGGCGGTCAACACCCCTTCAATTCCTCCTTTGGAGCCATGGCCGTGGGAGGGAAACAACAGGCGGCCCCACTCGCTCGTCGCCATTTCGAGCCCCTCTGACGATCATCGGCTGTATTGACGATGAGGGAGGAGGGAGAAAGAAAGTCTTGACGGATGGGACTGCAAGTTTACGCGCTCCACCGCACATTTTGGGAAGTAGAAGTTCGTCGTTCAGCCCATGCGTCCCCTTCAGGATAAAATCAGGCAAGGGACCTTGTCCAGACCCTGTCCCCAAACAAACACTCTTTGGGAAACGCCTTCGTCTGCTCCTGCTCCCTACTTCACCGTCATGGCAAGATGACACGAAGAACCTTTGGCCGTGGTGGGGACAGTGCTCGATTTCGGGTCGTCATGTATCCGCCGCTGCTTGGGTTTAGTATCAACCAGCATCGGGCTTGTTTGATTTCTTCTGATTGGATAAGGATTCAGCAGTTAAAGTGAGCATCGTATGATGTGGTCTGACCATGCAATGCGTGGTTTTTCACATGAAGCAATTCTCCGTAGACGGTTGTTTTTTCCGCACAAGGCAGAGACTGCTGACCGATGGGCAGTAGCGAAATTAAAATAGATGCGTCTAGAACAGACGGCGTTTTGTTTTTTTCATGGGTAGCTCGGTGCCAGCCATGCGAGCGAGTTTGAAGCATGATGGTGCAGCGAGTGGAATGTGCATACTGCATACATGTACATTTTTGCAGTTTTACACGCCTGCCTTAAACATCCATCAACTCATTCATGCCTTCGAGGTATGCCCAATGATCTCATGCAGGGCTCACCGCGAAGCCCCGAATTAATCAGCGATCTACTCTGGCCTGAAGTCCGCTAGCCAGTCGGTCGATCGTAATATGCTTAAGTGGACACCAATGCGTAAGAAAATTCGAGAAGGTCTAGCTATTTGCTGCAGGGAGCATGTTGAACCAATATATCTTCATCGAGGAGAGAGTAAATCCATATTGAGCGAGAATTCTAGCCGATCTGTAAGTTATCTTGATTAAAGCTCTCTTTCTCGGATTCCGTTGATCTTCTCGCTAGAGCTCGAGCAGTCGAATAATTTTTTTTCTTTTTCTTTCTTTTCCCTTTGCACAATTCGGCTCGCTCTGATGAGATCTGATGCTCAAAATTCAGAAAAAAACCTCGACTCTGTTTGGCTCGTGCGAGCGTGCCGCGAGAGATGGCAGTAAAATTGTACAGGGTGGTGATTGTCGCTGGATGGGATGGGGCTCCAGCTAGGGTTGCGACGCCTCGCGCCCGCCAGCGTAAACCCATGCTGGTCCTGACGCCCCCAATCGGTTGGCTGTTCGAAATTCAGCCGTTGAATTGATTCAGCAGACAGACGGCATCAGACTATCCACGCCCAGTCAGAGAAAATAACAAAGGAAATAAGAATCCAAACGAAAATGAGGCGTTTGTCTAATACTATTTTTCTTTTTTCCGCGTTGGCGGGCGGGCCACGGCAAAAAATATATGATGCTGCGTATCAGGCACCCTAATCGGGTAAATTTCCTTCCCATGCATGCTCAAAGTTTCATAATTCGTTTTTTTCTTGGCTTGCTTCTCACTGTGGTCTTTTGCGGGGTGGTCAGACTCCCGCGACAGCCATGCGTGTTATTACACCACTCTTACTATCGACATTCTGAGTGTGAAATCGTGAAAGGATTGCTCGACCCCGAACAAGCCTTTTTTGTGGTCTGCCGCTTGGCTGAGATTCGCGATCTGGAGCTATTCCGACTCTCATTTAGCGGGGCCACTAGCCCACGCTTTGCTCAGTATAAGGTGGACCTGCGGTTGAAAACTGGAGGAATCTCAAGCCATTTCTTTGGTTGAATGAAAGCAAGCTGGAGGTTGCTTGGCAAGCCCGGAGCCCGATCCCTTACTTCGCGTGTGCCGCTCGATCCGAACCCGAGAGCTCGAATTTTGTAGGCTGGCTGAACGAGAACGAAGGGAACACCGAGAAGAATAATAAGCAGAAGAAAGCCTGAAGGAAATTCTTCTGACGGAGTCGCCGTGCTTCGTCAATCAGGTGGTAATATCGCAAATGTGATATGTTGTGTTCCCTTTCGGGCCCAGCAATACGGGACTTTGATGCACGAGTAATAAGAGTGCAGGCTGCGACAGCGGTGCCATGCTTCTTCTTTTTCGTGTTCGCAATTTCAGTTCTCCAATCTGTTTCCCTCGGGAAAGGACTCAAGAAGGCTCGAGAGCGCGAGAGGAGCGGGGGCAGACACGGTTATTGCGTCTTCGTGAAATAATTGAGTGCGAAATTCATCTGGCTCAGCACCACCAATCCCCAGCGACCAGCTGCTTTTTCTCGGCCGCTAGCTAGCCTGGTCAGAGCGGAGCCCTGGCGGGACATCTGATTCGTCGGCCTTGCATGGTCCCACGGGTTCTAGATGCGCCCATCGTTCCGCACCCTCATGCCTCCTGCCCCTCGATGGATCCTATCAGGCCATGCGGTCCACCTCAGGCTTGGGCGAGGGATTATCTAAGCCCACGTAGTCAGTATTGTATTTGCTGGAGCATGAACCATCGATCGCGTTTCATAGAGAGTGGGCTGCTCAGGTGATATTTTAATCTATCGCCGCCGGGAGTGCCAGAATAGAGTTTTCCTTTTGGGCGTTCTCTAACTGCGGAGAAGTCACATCGTACGAGATGAATGTGATGGTGTGGTGTAGTGTATGTGTAGAGATGTGATGTCGTTGTAGTTGTCGTTGTCGTCGGAGTGCCCCTCAACGCAGAAGCCGCAGGACATCGGAAGGCCCGCCGTTCCATCATCACCATCTTCCTCATCGTCATCAACATTCGTCTGCTGGATAGCCGAATGAAATGTACGCACGCATGCATTTCACCAGCCCAGTCAATCATTCGCTGCGATCGCTGTGACTCCTCTTACTGGCCTTCGTCGAAGGCATTCCTGACCCCCCCTTCTTCATTCATGCAGCTCTCGCTCCGTTTTTGAACTTCTCCCTTTCTTGACAGCTCAGTTGCCTGATATCTTGTGAGCAAGGGCAGAAGAGCCGTGCAGCTACTTGTTACATGTACCGGTACATGTTGATGTATCCGGACAGTCTCCTGCTTCCCATGGGAAGGAAAGGTGGCTCCATCGGCCTGCCCCTTCGCTGTCCCACGCCGAGAAGGTGGGAAAAAATAGCAGAGGGCTGCTCGCTCATCCTTACCGGGACCGATATTCGTGCCATCGATTTGCTTGCTTCCCTTGTGGAGCCCCAACTACAAAGGTCTCGAGGTTTAATTTTTTTCTTTGGGACAGGGCGAGCCGGAGTTGGCTGGCTTGCGAGGGATACCGGAGTTTGGTTAGCCCATTGTCCCCGGCCAGGAGACAAGGACCCCCAATCCCAATTTCATTGGATGCGAGAGGAGCAGCAGAAGGAGAACTCTCACGCCGCCCATTCTGTTCGGCTTGGGCTGCTGGCTGGCTGCTTTGTTCAACTGGGCGCCGTCAGTTGATTCTTGGTAGTTCTGCCTCTCCCACATTTGTGCACTCCCCTGCTGAGGTTTGGTCACCTATTTGGCACTCTCCCTTTTCGAATTTTCTTCTTTGGCCATGATGCGATACCTTTTCTTTTTTTTTTTTTTTTTTTTTTACTGTCGNTTTTTCACTGTCGTTGATTTTCCCACAATCAGATTTCTTTTTTTTTTTCTACTTGTTTTTCGACTTTTTCTTATTTTAACTATTCTTCATCTCGCCCATCTAGGTTCTTTTAAAAAACAAAATAAAAAATTAAGCCGGGGTGACAGGAAGACGGCGACTTTTGTTTCCATTCTCTTGCCTCGACGCCTATCAGCTGGCCCTCAAATCCGCAAGTTGAAGTTGAAGTTGAAGTCTCTCGCGCGTGTGCGTCGATTGACGACTTCCGTCTGTGCATGCAGTTGCGTGCGTCCGGATACAGCGCGGTCCGGCTGGTGGTAACATAACATCCCATCCCCTCAACGGCGGTGACTCGAGTTTCATCCCGCTGCTCCCTCCTCCACGTTTTCCCACATTCGATATCCCTCATATCTCATATCAGACCAGTTGGTTATCCAATCCACACAATCCCTCCACTCCCTCTCCACACACACCTCAGCCTCGCGATCCGGCTTGGACGTTCTCTTTCGGGCTTCTCCCATGTTTTCTTTTGCAAGGAGTAGGAACCACTACCACGCTTGATAATCAACTAGCGTGCCTGCCATCAGGCTCGCTCTGTCCCTGGTTTGGGTTTGGGCATGCAAGCTGTGTGCGCGAGTGCGTGTGTGGGTGTGTGTGTGTTTTAGTCTGTGGTATTATTATAAACTGCCCTGCGATAACTATATCCTGCGATTGCATTTTTAATAAATACAGACTATTGCGGATTTTTCCTTCTTTGCATTTTGATTCCTAGGATCCTGCGTACGGACGCACATCCGTCTGCTTAACCCATCTGCCTACCTGTATACCGCCGACGTGCATGAGGGCCGTTTTCTTCCCATTCCGACATACATACACATAAGCTTGCCGGGGGGCAAATCCATCATCCGCCGTTGGAACAAAGGAGCCTAGCCTGCAATCGACCCAGCCTGGTTTCCACCATCCAAACTCGACACCAATCCAGGAGACCGACAGCCATCTTTTCCCACCACGCCATAACTATATTTTGTCGGCCGTTGGCGACGGACCTGGACTATTCGACTGCGACAGACAAGGCAAACTCCACCGGCGACCAATCGATAACCTCAGCCCAGACCTCGAGACGTTGGAGAGACAGAATAGCGACCGCCATCCACCTTGTGCGTCGACCTTTTGTGGACTCCAAACTAGACTCTTCCCTCTGGCTGCTGCTACCACTATTATTACTACTCTTATTGCCGTTGTTTTCTTTTTCTCTTTCTTTTTGCTCTCTTCTGCAGTAACACAAGGTGCCAAACTCTGCAGATTTTTTGTCCACCAACTTGTATCTTTGTACGCTCGACATTTTGCCCGAGAAGAAAGGATCGCACTGGGGGGCGAAAGAGATAGAGAGTAAGGCAGCGAGGAAGTCACTTGCGTGCTGGTGGATAGAGTATGACCAACTCGATAGAATAGTCGAGAGTAACGAAGCAACAGGATTATTTTGCGCCTGTTCGTTGGTGGGAAATACACGAGCAGTCTCTTCTTTATTGTTCATCGCCCCGGGTCCCCTTTCGCCATCTATCTTCGATATTCCATCCAGCCTCGATAACTAGCAAGCCAGCCAGCCAGCCAGCTCCCTTACCGATACATACCCTACCCATGATACCGACGGGTGCTTGTCACCCCCAACTCTGACATCAACCAACTTGCAGCCTGCTCTCAGCCTCCGCTGCACAAATCATCATATCCGACAAAGCTGCGAATTTGCTGTTTGTGGGAGGGTTCAGACGACGGCGACCCAATCGTCGGTACCCTAGACGGCCACGCGAGACCTGCCACGATATTTCTGTCTCAGCTATCTTTTTTCGTGCTTTGCGCCCTCCCTGGCTTCCCGCTGGTGCCGCTCATTTAGAGCATTCTCTGCCTCTCTTTAAGTCTCCTTTGCGCCCATTTGCAGAAATTTGCTCCGACTTGACATAGTTAAGTTTGACGTCTCACAAAAGCCAGCAACATAGCGAAGGCTATATGTCTGGTCCGAGTTCTAGAACAACATCTCTCTGCAGTTAATAATCTTTCGGAGAAAAACCGCCCCTCGCGAGGTATGTTTCACTAGATCTGTTTGTATTCCTCCTTCCCTCTGGATTTTGCCGTCGCCGAACTGCCTGCTTTCTCGTGTACGTAAGTGTGTCTGGCTATGATGAAGGACCAGGAGCCCGCTTTCCCTATCATTAATTTCGAAGAGAAATTGACAGATCCATCGGCTCCTCTGTTCGTAGTCGAATGCCTAACTTCTTCCTCAAGGCGTGGGACTGACGCCTGTGTCAACTTGCCAGGCTGCAGCGGCAGACTCTTTTCATTGGTGCATTGTTGGGTGGGCTTAGAGCAGTGGGCTAACGCTGAGTCGTCAAGCAGTTGTACAACATTTCTAGAAAAGCGGACCACCACCACCACCGCTCCCACACCCACACGCCCTCTCGCATCTACACCCTCCTTCTCCTTGCCCTCCCCGCTTGTTATATTCGCCTTGACGCACAAGCTCACGATACAACTGCCAACCCCCACCAATCCGACCACCGACCTTCCACAAACTTTACTTTTGTGCTCTCGATCTGAAGCTAGGCCTCCATACTAGACTTTGTGCGCTTTCAGCTTGATCTCGACTAGCCCACAATCCCGAGGATCCGGTTACTCTGTACACAGAGAGGTCTTGAAGCAACCGGAGCACTTACCCAAATAATCGTTGGAGACGGTGGATCAAACCGGGTTATTGAAAGGAGCAACAACTTGTGTGACGGCCTGTCCGCGTTCTCTCCTCCATCTTCATCTTTCATTTCATCTTCCCAAACACTGCGAGAAAGGGAAGAAGAAAAAAAAGAACTCTGCGATCCCTTCGTCTCACGTCTAGGCCACGTCGCTGCCACGTTTTTGACTTTGCCGGAATCTATCCCACCGTGCACCGTCCCTTGCTCGCACGTTTTTCCCCATAATTTACTTTGCCATTTCGTACTCCTGGGCCGGCTGTCGACGTCGTCCCTGCTGGGCTCAGCAGCCAAGGGAACGTAACTTATAAAAGCCACGCGAGATCATCCATTCGACTGGAACGACTTCATAGGCTCAATCTACCCTCAAAATCCCTCTTGAGCTTTTGAGCTCCACCGCTCTGGTGTACCATATTTCTATCCTTTGTGCTGCTCACGATTGATAGCAATAAATCCTTTTATACAAACAAATGAACGGTATGAGCAGTTCAGTAATGGACGTCGACGGCGTCCCTCCGGACGCGGACGAACTAAACGATCCCACCATATGCGTACCTTCCTGCGACAACAAGTCCATAATCCACTCCAACCACCCGGATTTCGAGAAGATGATGAGCAAGCATTACATCCATGATGAAAAGAGAGCGAGATATCAGATCAGCACCCTGAAGCTGAAATTACATGCCATGCAAGGTGAGGACTTCTGGAAGGCCCTAATGACGGGGATGGCAGACATCACTGGTTCTCAGTACACATTTGTCGCCAAGCGAATCCTCAAGGGTGACGCACATTCCGCAGTAGAATATCCTCCACTCGGCGAGGAAGGGTCCTGTCTCATGGGTCTTGCATATTATGTACGGAACCATGACGGCACGGACTCGCTGTACCAGGACATTCAATACAAGGGGTATAGGTGTCCGTGCGCACATATGAAGCACGACAGAGTCCTGGTCATCCCAGATGGCCTACCGCAGCTGTTTCCTGACAATCCCAATACCCAGGCGCTTCCCATCCCCGCAGAAGCCTATCTGGCTATTCCTTTGTTTACCGAAGGTAAATGCTATGGCCATATTGGCATGATGTGGTCAAAATGGGGCTTGGAAAGTAGACCTGGACTTAGCTGGGCGTTCCTCGAAATATTCATGAAGTCGTTAGAAGACCTCGTCACATGGCGGATCCTAGAGAAGCCTGGCAACCCGTCTGATTCCAAGCCGAGGCCATGGAATCCGTTTATGAACAATGTTGTGCTACACGAAGATGTCTCTCAGCAACAGACAATACGTCCTGCAGCGAGGAACTTGTCTCATGAGCTAAGAACGCCGTTGCAAGGTGTGGTCGGCATGCTGGATGTAATGCTCGCCTCTCTCGATGCTCTCGATACCGAGCCATCACTAGAGGAACTCGGCCAGTTCGTCTACGACATGCGGAAAAACATCGAAAACTGCCAAGGTGAGCTCCCGCAACTGAATGCATATTCTTAGGACACAAGCTAACTTTTTGGTGGGACTTTTACAGATAGCGCACAGCGAGTTGTAGATGCAGCTGATAACATGGTACATGCATTAGATTTGAACTCTGACATTGTAGAGTCGCCTGTCCAACCTCGACCGTACCCACTTCCTCCAGCTCTAACATCAAAACTAAACGTTCCATCTTACAAAGCTCAAGAGCCTCCGAACCCGAAAAAGAGGAAGAGGAACGATGGCAATGACGATGCGGGGCCGCCAACTCCCTTACCTCCAGGACGCTCCAAGACACCGCCAGTGGAAGGTTCAAATAGCAAACACCGCAAATTACATGGGATTCGAGGAGGCCGAGCAACTAGCCTGCCGCCAGATGATTGCTTCAAACGAGAGATCGATACTTCGCTAAACCGACCAGGCAGCGTACTTCCACTCCCACCTACGGGAGCGACACCTTCTGGTACACATACTATTCACCAGGAGGCATCGGGACAGGTTACACTCAACCATAGAAGGCTCAATTTGATTGAATTTATCTCGGGGATGCTCCAAGTTGCACTTAAGAGCGGAGGCAGACCGGATCGCGTGCATGTTGCGTCTAATCAATTTGGAGAGCTTGTAACAGCTACGAGGAGATCTCGTACGCTGAGAATCGATTGGTCGGTTGAGTTTGTCCCGCCGATGCTCGTTAGTAAGTCAACCATCTCACAATTAGGCGATATCAATAGTGATATAGAAAGACTAATCAAAATGTGCAATACAGTCGACAAGCTCACACTAGAGAAGACGCTATATGCAGTTCTCCATAATGCAGTCAAATTTACATCACACGGAGACGTCAAGCTCGTTGCTACGGTCACACCGGATACTAAGTTTGTACAGTTCAAAATCACCGACACCGGACCCGGAATCAAGCCCGAGTTTGTCCCGCACGTATTCGAAATGTGGCGCAGACAAGATAACAGCCTGACTAGGGCCTGTGATGGTGTTGGCCTTGGTCTGTTCGTTGCAAGACGCCTCGCAATCAGACTTGGAGGTGATATCACTCTCGTCAACACAGTTACGCACGGCGACAAGACGGGCTCCGAGTTTCATATAATTCTGCCAATTGAGGTGGGCAAGGACACAAAGTATGGAAGGTCAGGCTCACCGGCAATCGCCGCAAGGAAACCGGTAGACCGGAATACTCTGTCGCAGGGATTGGCATCGCCCGAATTTCCGCGGCCATCAACTAGCTCGACAGACATCCCCTCGCCTATTTTGACACATGCTCGAAACGTTCCGCTGCAGCAACAGCAGCAATTACCACCTCAGCCACCTCAGCAACAACAGGCACAGCAACAGGGCCTAACCAGCGAGGAGACACCAGTTCCGTATCGACCACGAAAGCAATCCATCACCCTCAGACAACCAGTCAATGGCACGACCAACGACACCAGGAGGCGTAGTACAACCAAGAAGTCCCGCTTTGACAAGGAACTCGGCAAGAAGCTTCCTATACGTATTTTAGTTGTCGAAGATAACGACATAAACCGCAATCTGATAACTAAAATGCTAAAGAACCTTGGCTTCTCGGAGCAAAACATTATTGAGGCGCATGACGGCGAAGATGCGGTGACGATAATGACATTGGCTACCAACGAGAATCCAATTGAGCTCATATTAATGGACCTGTGGATGCCTGGGATGAACGGGATTGAAGCAACTAAGAGGATCTTTGCGTTGCCGCAATATTCAAATAGGCAGCGCAGGCTTACGGTACTAGCAGTCAGTGCGGATGCAAGTCCCGAGGCTCACCAGGATATCACGGAAGTTGGTATGCAGGGCTTTCTAAAGAAGCCGCACACAATCGAGGGTCTCGAGCAGCTCATCGTAGAGAACTTTCGGCATGACTACCTTCCGCCTATTGCCAACATCTAGCAACGATACTGGAGGATCTAGCAACTATTTGTCATTATCTATTTTAAGATTACAGGTTTCTTCCACCACTTGATCTTGCTCTCTCTTTTCCTTTTCCTTTTCTTTCTTTTCTTTCTTTTCTTTTGGGAAGCATGGACTGGGTCATTGGAAGCTTCTGAAATTTCTACCATATCATTCACTGTGTTTTGATAGTACCTTTCTGTTTCTTTGACTTGGGAGTATTTAGGACATCAGATGGGAAAAAAGTTTCGCATACGCGTATACCATCATTCCTTCCTATGACTTTTTTTTTTTTTTGCTGTTTTCTTCTCGGGAACCAATTGAACGGTGTTCTGCGCAGGCTAATTTCTTCTAAGTTTCTTTTCCCCTTTTCTATCTTTTCTTTAGTTGTCTTATTTCGTTTCTAAATTTGCGATGTTTAGGCATATCATGATTGCGAACAGTGCAAGAATGCGGCGTTCTCCTAATTGTTTACTTTTAGCTAGCCTTTTCACATTCATTGTACAGCGGGAAACTATTATATGGAGGCGTTCAAGTTTTCTTTTCATTTTTTTTTATTCATTCGATAATGCAATGGTATCTTACAAATGTACCAATCAGATATTGCAACTTCGTTTATTTCTTACAATGTACTTCTACATGTACCGTAACAACAAGAAGTAAGTATATCACAGCCGGACAAATATTTTAAATGCGAAAGCAAGCACGTAAGCAGGGAGATCCATGTAAAACAACACCCAGATACATTCACGTACCTAGGCAACTTTGTCTATGACGGCGTCCAGACCCGGGCACTAATTGATGGTACACCAGGGGCTATATGAGGATTCTCACCGCGAGAATGTTAGTCGTCATATGATCATGACGTCCCTGACATCGACGGCTGGCCATCCTGGTCAAAATTTGGCGAACTGGCTTAGCTGAAGAACTCCGTCGCTATGAGGTGGATGGAGAGCGCGACGCTAGTTAGCGGTGCATGTAAGCGCAATCCAAGAGTTCCAATTGAACGGTATATTAGATTCTGGCGCTCTGGGAAGGGCTAGCTAGCTAGCTAAGCGTTAGTCGTGGTTCGCCTCGTATTCCTTTTTTTTTTTTTTTTTTTTCAACCTGCAATATAATTTCTAACATTCCATTCCATTCTATTTCATGAAAGTGGGATGCATATAGAAAGATAAGACCAATTGATCCTGAGGAAAAGTCTATGACGCTTACATCGGTGGTCTCGCCGGCTCAACCCATCATACTTTTCATGAACATTATGCATTCCTCAATCCAGGCTTTTGTGAATTCGAGCTCAGGCGGCGAATCACGAGCGGTGGGCGTCCACTCATCCTACTGGAACGATCTCCTCCAGATTTTGTGACACCATCCTTTCACCCAATCCATATGCACTGATCGATTGTGAACTGTGACTTCCGCCTCATCTGTGCTTGTGTTTCAATTCGCTGAGAGGCACCCCACTTTCTTGCCACGTTTTTGGTCTTCTATTCCCACCAAATCTCATCTCGTCTGTGCGATGCGGCACATGGATCGTGGATTTCAGAAGGCGACGAACGAAACTGAAGCTCGAGCGAGGGCGTGCATGCAGCAAAATGGAATGACGGCTTGCAGATGGCTGACTGTGCCGGCTGACTGACTACATGAACTTTGCCTAACTCAAGCTTCAAATCAGACATGATAGTAGCGAACGGGAAGTCCCAAGCCAGTTAATGTCATACAAGAAGCACACACGCACACACACACACACACACCACTCTCCTACGCACACTGGATCTTACATACTAAGCTAGTTCGTTCGTTCGCTTGCTAAAGTTTATGTTCCCTAACCTCGAGGCATCTGCCACCCAAGACAGAAAAGCCTGATGTCCAGAAAGAGGTTTACACTGGTCAGCGGCGGGCACTTTCATGCATGGCTTGACCAATTCGAATATTCAATTGACTCCCTGCCGGCTCAAAAACTTTGAGTTTTACGAATCAGAAGTCTCGAAGACCAGATATCAGACTTCTTGCCTAAGTCAGCCCCTTGCTTCATGTTAACTTATCAACGTGACCTAACTGGAGTGAGCTGAGCGCTATCTCGCAATGGAAAATATTGGAATGGAAAATTTGCAATGCTATTTCACCCGTTTCTTTATTACTTTCTTTTTTTCTAATTGAACTCTGCGGGACGACAGGCACACCTCTTTTCTTTATTTTTTATTTTTGCTTTATTATTACTTCTGTTTCTGCGACTAGGCCCCGTGAAATGATCGAAATAGGAAAAATCGCGCGAGGTTGCCCTTTTTCGAAGCTTCTCTTTTTCCATTCACGCTTCTTAGGCGTTGAGGGGTTCGTGCGTTTGCGTGGGCATTTTCACGATAAAGGTGTCAAGTGTTACCGTCATCCGGAATGTGGCTTTTTCTTTTCCCCCAATTCGTCCTGATTTTACGAGACACGGGCGCGCTGCTTTAGATTGCGATCGTGACAATATGTGATTCCGATGTGATGTGATAAATTTCCTCCGGGAGAAACATATTAAAAACGTAAAGCTTAGTAGGAACAAAAGTAAAGAGAATGTTTTCATAACAGCAAATGTGATATAGGTTTCACACACTAATTTTTTCTCGCCGCTGCTCGAGCCATGCTCCACTTTGCATTCCCTGGTGTCTTGGATTGCACAAACGAACAAGCCTCCAAGGGATCGTGTTTTTTTGGGCTTGCAGAACAGACAGACAGCTAATTAGGCTGCATGCATGTATGGATGCATGAGCGTCTGCATTCAGACACTCCTCCTCCTCTTCCTCCTCTTTTTTTTTTCCCTTCTTTGGAAATTTCGCTTCTTTCTGTAACCTTAATCTTTTTGCTCTTTCGGTTTATTCCTTGCCAATAGTTGTAGTTGTTAATGATAGCCGTGAAATTGCGAAAGGGCCATCGATTAAACCTGAGCTGATGCTCTCTGACCCATGCTGATTGGTAAAACGCTTGAGTCTCGCTTGGGGCCAGGTAAATCAAGAAATCGATTGCTCTGGACCCAGACATGGCGGGGCTCGGCCGGAACGATATCCGATCGCGATCCCGATTGAGTTTCAGCTCGCAAAACTTCCTCCAGTCAAACGAGAGATTGGGAGGCGACCTGGGTTGTTTGCTGGCTTGGTTGACCTGGTCCCTAATCGAGAATAATTAGGACTGGCATGGGCTCTTTCAGGGTATCGACTACGAGGGTCTGCCCTGCTGGCTGCGGGACAAAGTGCCAACCGATCAGCCAGCCAATGTTGAGCCTTCCACCACCACCGCCACCACTATCGAGAAGCAGGATTCGGATCAGGTTCTGCCAGATGACTATACACTACATTCATCTTGTTTTTCGTTCTTTCTCTTCTTGCTTCTTTTGATTTGGTTGCGAGGCATTTGAAGCACAGGAAAATTGCATGGATCAATCCAAGTATTTGAGCGTCAATCCTAAGCAAGGGACTTTGTAATTGCTTCCGCCTATGGTTGAATCGTGAGGACCTGATAACTGGGGAGTTTTATAATATATTTAGGATATTTTGCAGTGTAGTGTAGTGGAGACCCTGTTGGAGACCTTGTTGGACGCTTTCGAACTCCAAATGAAAGCATCAATCTCGTAATCCGCACTATTGCCCAGGCCGACCTTATTCGTATGATATCAAAAAGACCTACCGATGTTAAACCATGAATCTTCCTAATCCGGGAGTGTGTTCTGAGAAGCTCCACGTGGCAGTGTTCGATAGCTTGTTTTTCCGGCCGTGCGATTTTCAGTGGAATCATTCTACTTTCAACCATTGCATTGCGATATACTGGTGTCGTGTAGCCCGCAACCGAGGCTCTTACTTTTTGGGGCGGCAGCAGCAGCAGCAGCAGCAGACTATACATCTGGGGAGTGGTTTGGGCCGAGAGGAATTCCCGAAGCATGAACGAGAGCGCTGGTGATGCCCGCCGCCCAGGCTGCTGGGAAACGGACAGGGATGTTGATGTTCAAGAGCGAGGTACTGTACTTTTTGACCAAGTACCTCCCGGTTTGGAGGGGAAGTGCCAGGCCGTTCGTACGATAACTAAAAATGATACCGATAAGTTTCGAGGTCAAGCTGGCTTCAACATAAGCGCTCCGTGCAGATCTAGCGTGAAGCCAGGGCAAGCGTTTTGACGAGACGCCACCTATCACCAACCTGAAAAACGGAAGCAGTCTGTTCAGTCATAACTTTGTAATGAAACCTTGAACCGTCGCCGGGAGATGCAAACGGAGAAAGAAAGTCCGACGAGGCCAAGAGAGGAGGAGGAGCACGTCGAAGGGACCCTTGAGAAAGAGGTCCCGACGGTCTCTTAGCTTCCCGTGTTTGTTACACAGGCAAAACCGACACCCAGAGACGCAGCACACCCATGCGCATCTGCGAGCCACCTCCTGGTTTAATAATATCTCACCCCCAACGGAGTGAGGCGAACGAACGGTGGCCGTTATCGAGGGTTTGGCAGCGATCGATCGTGCACGTCGTCGAGTCCGGGGGCCGGAGGGAGAGACTGATTCTGATGCAGAGCCGTTCGACACCTTGCATTTCGACGGAATGTTGGTGCGCAGGGCTCCAACGGTCCAGACCCAACACAGCTGGGGTCATGACATGACACCACTGCTGCATGCAGACCCTCTCGAGACTTAGGTTTCCAACAGCTGTTGGCGAGCAGGTAAGAAGAGGAGTAAGTGGGCTGATCTGATTGATTTGATTCCTTCGAGGAGAGCTCACCAACATTTAGAGTTTTACACGCCCGGTCCTTAAATCCTGAGCAACTGATATTCCAACGAAATGCATGCAAGGCATGTGAAGGACTACATGCAACCCATGGACGATAGGTTTCATGCAGCGCTGCTGTGCCAGCCGTCGAATCCCCCTCTTTCATCGCCGGGGCTAGGCGAAGGAGGCGAGGGCAAAGGCAAGGGCCGTTAACGTTGCCAAGACGGAATCCCGATGTGGTAATTTTTCGAAGCCGGTGTGTTTGGGTAACCGATTCGTAATCAATAACTTCACGCCACATATAACGGAACTCGAAGTTGGAAGCAAAGTCTAGACTGAATGGGAGGATTTAGGGCTTCGTTTGGGATATCAGTTGGTGGCGCGAGCAAACTTGGAGGCTCATCCGCGGAAGAACAACAAATTAACGACTCATGGCATTGATTCGAATCACACCACCATCGGTTCACGAGCTAGAACTTCTATTCCTTTAGATATCCTCTCATCTGGCTGATACAGATTGGAGGCATCTTTTGCGACGCAAGGACTCTTTCAATTTCAGATCCGCCTTGCGAGAAAAAGCCTCAACCAAGAGGACGTCTCGACGGTCGAAAGGGCCATATCCATCCACTGTACCTGTACAAACCCGGGCAATAGACGGGGTAGACCCAGCTTAATTCCCGTTGATAATTGGGTTTTCACCGTGGGATTCGATGTGTGTCAATATAATATATCATATTATTTATCAACATCCAGATCCATCTTTTGCCGGCATCCGCCCCTGTGGTTGCAACATCAATTTGCACAGCCCGTTCGAGCTCAAACAAAGCTGCTATCCACCTCCCTCCATCCCATCAATTCCTTGACCTATATCATACTGCAGTGCTAAGATGCCATCTAACCTGCTGAAGCTACGTGGGGCTCGTCAAGCCCTCGTCAATGCAGCTCAGCCGTCCGGACATCCCGTCCCGTGATAACCCCAGAGGTGAAGAACGGGAGGATCCCGACGTCGAAACGCCTACCCTGACGTTTTCTCTAAACATTCGACGTGATTGGTTCTCAAAAGGCGAACATAGGACGATCTTCTCGCTTCAAAGGTCATGTTAAACCCAATGCAGCAGGTGTATGCGTGGCCATGGATTCAACTTGATGGCTGTCAAGCTAATAAATGTGTCGGCATGTAGTTGGAGGTATGTACTGAGGTTGAATTAATAATTATAATTGATGACTTGAGGCCAAGCCGGTTGGTTCGGCCGGTGTTTGAACCAAGCCCACGATGAAGCGGTTCGGCTGATATTCCCCAACAATTAATTCTCCTCGCGAAGCTGCGACTTGACAGCGGACTGGATCGATCGTGGGATCGGATCTAGAACGTTAGAGATAAGGCAGTTGTGGATATCCATTTTGTAAATTTGGTGTAACACTTCACCAAACAGCTAGCTTTGGCGAGCTCGTTTGGCCAATACTCGGCTGCCACATCAGTATAACATTCCTGATGCCTTTTATTTGAATTGAGGGTATGCAGGTATGATTCGTCTTCGTTGATCAACCTTGTTTTCTTTACTGTCGAGATCGCGAGGGATGCGTAAGCAACAAGTTCTATCCTGTGTTTGATAAATTTGCTACTGCAGTTTGAAGCTCACAATAGGTTATTTTGTATGCATATTAGGCTTCGAATGGCCGGCCGTGACGTGATATCTCCATGCATGCATGAATCCATTCCTAAGATGATACAATACAGGATCCGATATTCCAGGTACCGTCGTAGTAGTCAGTGCATCGATGAATTGATGGCAGCCTAAGGTTGGGCGCCATGGGCTCGGGGCTATAGTTGGAATATGGCAGGACGCCTCGTCTCGGAAGACGGAGCCATGGAGATGGAATCCCCGTCTCCAGATGCTTTGTGAAGTTGGCCCTGGAGGAGCCATGATGGTGAAATCATTTTAGGGGACAGAATGTTTGCTACATTGCTAGTATACAGCTGGAGCTCCGCCTGCTCCGATCATGGTAGGTGGTTCAATTCTGGAAGTTTAGGCATCCAAGGAAGAGCCGACTTGGAGCTAGACTCCCAAGGACCTAAGATTGGATTCGAAGGAGAAGCCTAGACTACAACACCTACTAATATTACTATTCCACTCAGAGGCGTCAGCTCTGAGTAGCTAGCAGAAGTGTAACTGGCCGATATATCGCGATATACTGTAAGTAAATTGTTTACTCCAACGGATGGACTGCTTGGACTACAGCTGCAAGGACGCTGACATCAAGTTCCCAAACCACAGACCGATATACAGAACATATGGTGCAAGGAACTAGCGGCCGATACTGCTGTTGCGGTTCGGGCCGATCATACTAACGTCGGTAGAACCTTAATCAAACGTGTCCGAAAGAGTAGAACGGCCACGACGATACATAGACACACTTCCTGAACATTCCGTTTACGACCCGAGCACAAACAAATGTAAACCTATATCTACCGCTTGTCGGAGGAGTAGCTCGCTCTATTCTACGGACTTTAATTTTTCGAAATATGCACCGGAATGGACTTAAGTCGTCTCTAAACGCATCTGGACCGTTCTGAAGGGCCAAATCCACGGATATAATGTTCTCGCGGGCTCATGAGTGGCACCGAAGACTGGAAACCAAATGTCCAAGGGCAAACTTGCGGAGATAATATCACCATCATGTTCTCCGGAACGGGATGAATCTTACCGAATGCGCAAAGATTATTTTGTTAACTCCCCAGCTCACCTTTGCGAGGTTAGTTGAGATCTGAATCGGCCGGTCTGGCCTGACATGGCCTCACTTCAGACGCGGAAATAGGCTAGGAGAGTGGTCTCTGCGGTGCAAAAACCGTCCGAACGGCGGAGATATGGTACGGGACCGAAGACGGAGCTCTGGCTGGAGGCTTTCGAGCGAGATGTAGTAGCATGAAATCTATCCGATGGACGGCGTTAAGTCTAAATGATTCCAAAGGCTCAAATGCCAAGGGTATATAAAGGGCACACAGGTTTCGGTGGAGGATCTTGTTATCTGATGGAAGGGTTGGATGCCATCGATACATTGAGAAGTTGGATTTTAGAGTAGGAGGGAACCGCTCTACTATACCTTGGAATGTGAGGAGAACCCTCTTTGCTTAGATACGAAGATGGGCTCGTCTATGTCTCCATACGTTGATGTGTTTGTGATAGAAGCAATCTCTGTCCAGCATTGAAAGCTTGTAGCTATTTCCCAATGCTATTCCCAGCGGCTCGGTTAAAAACACTCAATGAAATGAACTTATTTGTAGCCTGGTTTGTCTGGAGCAGGACTTAAGGGTCGATCGGGTGAACTTGGCTATGTCCATGCTAGGGGGGTTAGGGCTCTAGGACGCCATCGAATCGATTGGTCTTGGGAGTGCCGCCATCCGTCAATGGATGAATTAGACGACCCGATTTGTAATTTGGCACATCTTCATGATTCCGGAAGGCAGGAGAGTTGCATATACGCTCTCTAGGAGGCTTTATTGTCTACTCCCTCCTGCATTGAGAGAAATGTTGCATCGACCGAAGGCAGTCGTTGCGTCCCTGTCTATGATTGGCCGTTGAAATAACAGGCGGAATATTACACACTGATATCAATCAATTGATGAATCCAACAAGCGGAGACTTACAGTCGCCGTCACTCTGCCATTCGGATGTTAGGAGGCAGAGACTGAAGATATCTCCCCGTTGTCCAACTAGCAGGTTGCAAACTTGACAAGGATGTATGTCTAGATGTATTTCGAGAGTATATCTCCGTCTTGGAAGCACCGTTCGCATTCTAGCCTTGGAACTTAACAGGATATGTATAGTTGCCGACAGCGGAATGCCAAATAAGGCCCGGAATTCTATCACATCCGATGAATCTAGAACCTCATTAAAGCACCCGACAGCTAGCTGTGACTGGTAGATGGCAAGGTGAATAGATGGTTAGATGGATAGTATGAAACACAAACTCCGAAGGCCACGCGAGGTGAGTTACACCGGCCTCGGCTCTCATGTGTGGGTTGCTGTGGCCGGCTTAATTAACCCCACAAAAAGTACTCAATGGTTGAAATGTGCACCGCATTCTCTAGGCATTGAGCTGGCCGTTCTGGCTCCTAACTCGCAAATTGGCGAACTAACCTCCTAGGCCTTGCCGGGATCGCTAAATTGCCGGCCGGGTAGCTTTAACTGACAGCTGGTTCAAGGAGAAGTTGGAGGGGGACGGACTTAGAAATGATCCTACTCGGGTGAACATCGTGCCGTTTAGGCGGGGTGTTCAATGAGGTCCAGAGCCATCCATTGTCTGCATTGCTCGAGGCTGTAATCCAAAAGCGTACTCGCTCCTGATTCTCCGACTCGTGTTAAGAAAGAATACGCGATGAGGAATTGGACAGGGGCCGACGATGATATCTGCAGGTGCGGGTGAGCTTTGTGCCGGTTGCTGCATCTGGGAACGACATCTCGTCTCAGCGGCGTTGTGTTGGGCCGAGGTGCGGAGTTCGGATTTAATCTAACCGCAGGAGACCGACGACGCTATCATGAGTGGGTATTATCAAAGGACCGAATATATTTGATTAGTAGACCTAGGTAAATTGGCATTATTACGCCGTTACAATTGTGTTCTAATTAATTGCGGAATGCGCAAAGTCTTGCCAACTTGATACAGTCGGGCAATGCGACACGGAGCTCAATACAATACTAGCCGTCGGAGACACATGCCATGACAGCATTTCGGCGTACACTTGCCAATTGCCATTCGGCCATGTGTATTCGGCCGGCCCTTTCATCTACCGTCAATTGGTAGGGATTCCGGTAGTTTTTCAATTGTTGCTGTAGCGCCGAATCGAATCCAAACCCGTTATCTGTCACCGTTCTAGCAAGCTATAGTGCGCCATCTATCAAGGCTGCATGCAATTGTTATGCAAACAATTCCGGACTCGCAGAGGAGTTCAAATGCTTAAACCCCGCTTTCTCGGATGGATAATCGCACCGGTTCTCTAGCTCGTGATTCGTTATTTCCGTAGACTTAGAGAGGGTTGAGACTGCGAGTTGTAATTCCGAACCTCGCCGTCGCCCGACTAGGTCAAATCCCATATTCGGTGACAATGGGGGTGCCACTCACGTCCATTGAGACGGATGAATAGACAAGACTGAACGGAGATCGCTCCATCATGACGAACAGAGCTAGAAACTCTGTCTAGTCCGACAGCCCAGCGGATTCTGCGCCGAGTTGGGATACCAGCTTGGAGAGGCCGTTGAATCCGATTCGGAACCTCTTCTGTCCACCTTATTTCCGGGGCCCACCATACAAAAGCTACTTGATGGCTCGTGGACGAGGGTGTGGTTTTGATATTTCGACACCGAAGATCTAGCTGGTGTTATTCCCAAGATTCCGAACGAAATTCTTCGACATTTCGGCGCTATTGAGACGACTAGGTTCTCCGGTCAGTCAAACCATCGTATGGTCCCAATAGATCCGAATGACAATCCCCGATCGTTTAATCCGATAGTTCGCAATATGATGGCGCGGCCCAGTTAATCGGAGGATGACAGTGCAGTATCAGAGAGTTTCTTTGAGCTGACGTTGTTGACGATTTGGAAAAGCATGTTGAAGGCGGAAATCTGAAGGATTTCAGGATGCGGGGTGGCCCGAAATCGAACCCATACGTCAAGAGTCTAATACTCAAGTAAACCTCACAGGACCCTTGGTCATTTTGTCGAAAATCTCTTCAAGCACCCTTTGCTTCTCCGTCTTTTCCACTTCCACTTCCTCCTCCCGAAAGAGCCATTCTGCTCTCCATCTCGCGACCCCTTCTCTCCCATCCTCGATCCCCTTCCCATCCCGGATTGCATGACAGGTATACAACTCTCCAGTTCCCTTACGCTCCACTATCCCTGTTATCCGACCCATTCCGTCTCGAATCTCCCTCTTGGGTATCCGAACTCTCTTCAGCATTCTCCCATCCTCCAGATCAAATGCGATGACTTGTTCCTCGGTGCCAATCCACAGCATCTCCCCATCTCCGTCATAAAGAGTACCATTGGTGACCACCATCGAAAACGGCGCTTGGTATTTATTTTGTACCACCGGTGGGAATACTACAGTCGTGTTCTCGCCAGTTTCCATTCCCCACACTCTGATTTTGCTGTCCATACCTGCACTTATCACCTTCCGCCCGTTTTCCGACCACATCAGCCCGTTAACACCCCCCTCATGGGCTCTTCCCGCTGCCCGATTCGCTGGCTGTGGCAGCCTATTGATATCAAGGCTTCCGAGACAACTAGCACCAAAGCGAATGTCCCATAGTCTTATACTACCATCTGCGCCACCCGAGGCAAGGATCGATGAGTAAATAGGTGACCAGGCGACACTGAGGACTGATGATATGTGCCCGAAGAGGGTTTGAGATGCGGAGGAAGTACGCGGATCGATCAGCCGGATGTGTGGAGAAGAACCGGCCACTGCGATCATCGCGCTGACAGAAGCTGGAGAGATCGAGTGCGTGTATAAGTGAGATTCAAGTGGGTAGGTTGCAATGACGGACGGTTGTGAAGACGAGCCGAGGGAGAAGAGGGACAGCGTAGCAGAGTAAGAGGTTGTTGAAAACTAGTGACCGTATGGTTAATACGTGAAGTAGGCTGCGGAAATTCTGATGTAAAGAAGATTCCGTCGCTTACCAGTGAGGCATCGTGAGGGTTGAATCGTATCGACGAAATACCGTGCTGAGATCTATCCTGCCTTTTTGCGCGAGTTCTGTGTTATTTCGGTGCTGTTATATGGCTATAGATTCGAACCAGAGGCTATCGTACGTACTGTGCGATCGCGTTCACGGCGTTAAAGTTCTGCTCATGGTCCTTTCGCTCCAGATCCCAGATGAGTAGGCTACCATCGGCACCGCCGGAAACCATCCTATATACGTATGAGCTGTAAGCCCTAAGCTTGCTTGGTGTCCACTAGAAAGGACGGGTCTAATAGACTGCATACCATCTTCCATCGGTCCCATCGATGCCGATGCAGTTTGTGCCTTTGCTGTGGCCGATAATACCGTTCTTCGCGCGGAAACGCGCCTCGGAGTCGTACTCTAGATCATGGTATAGAGAGGCAGTGAATAGATGCGACAGCTCTGCTCGAGGAGGCGTCGTCGGGGGTACGTCGGAGGCGAGGCTGCGATGCAGAAGGTGGGATGAGATGTTCATGACATGTTCGTCTGTCGGGTCCTGCTTCAAAAGCGCTGCTGTTGGCTGGCGGATATATGTTTGAGCTTCGGTGGAGCGAAGTTGGGTGGAGTGGGGTTTGAGCAGTGATATCTACCGAGCACCTCTCGCACTCCCTTTCAACTTCAACATCTACTTCACAAAGCTACATCTTGCCCTGTCGCCCGACGCGAGCTCGCCGATATTACCCTACAAAATGGATTTACTGTCGTCGCTGGATCAAGGTGACCTAACGACTACGGACGACGAAGCTCCATCTCACTCAGCAGGCTCTGATTCCGCCGAAGCATCGCCACCACCTGCAAAGAAGCCAAGGCGAAACCCTGCATCGGAGCCGTACACTACATCAACGTCCAACGTCTATGCCGCGTCTTCTTCCCTCCTCACTATTTCTGGTCGTCCCTTAAGCCCGCAGCACACCCTGCCCGCCTCCGCTGACGAGATCCTCTTTTACAACCCCGCCAACCCGGACTTCTCGCTGCCCGACTCAGTCCAACAGATCATGAAAGACCCTGACGTGCTTGACGCGCTACCAAACTCAGACTTGCTGAAAGCCGTGCACGCCTATGTTGCTGAGTTCTACGCAGCGAAGGGATGGGACGCTGTTGGTGGGCGGAGCATGGATGAAGGTGCATTGATCGCGATAGGGGTGCTGCTGGAGGAGTGGTGTAGGGAGATGGTTGGAAAGGAGGGAGACCGTGTATTCATCGAGAGGGAAGGCGACTGAACACAGCATATTGAAGGTTCCCTGCTACGTTTTCGCCATGATGTATCACTCCGAAAGTGATGTAGTACATGGTCTATATGATGGGTATCTATATCGCAAACCATACACCATATATCAAAACCAATGATGGCCCGCATTTGCTGACTCAAGTCAAAGGCGTGCTCCCAAGGTCCAGCGCCCGTATTTGCTCCTCTACCTCTGGGGTATCGACGACCTGTACTTCTTCCGTTTCTTGGCTCGCTTTATCCGTCACATCCGTATGCGCCACCCTCATCCACTGCGGTTCCGGGCCTCTCTGCTCTGCCCGTGTCGCCTCTACTTCCTCTTCACCGCCCTTTACAAACAAGCCTTGCAGCCAGCACCTGTGCATCTTTATTCTTCTCGCACGGTTCACCAGCATTCGCCTATCGACTCCCAACAGGACGGCCCTAATACCAGTTTCTTCTCCATTCGGCGCTTGCGCCTCCGCCTGTTCACTACCGTCCTCCCTTCTGTCGTGGCTGCCAAACGCAGGATCGAATATCCGACCTAACTCCTCCCTGTCGAAGAAGTACACTCTCGTCCCATCGCCCCTTATATAGAAGTTCTCCTGCAGAAACCTCCCCTTCTTGAACCTCACCTGCGCTAGGTCGCCCCTCCCGTAGTCTCTAAACAACACCTTCCCGCCTGTCTTCAAACATTTGTGGACGTTTCGGACAGCATGGGCCCACTGGTTTGGGTGTAGCGCCGAGAAGACAAATATCAGGATAACAACGTCTACCGATCCTTCTTCAACACCATCAGGGAGAACCCCTTCCGCGTTTCCGAGGTCCCAAACTGATGCAGAGACATGTTTTGGGTGGTTGGCCGTGTAGAGCTCATGGGAGTGAATGAGGTCGATTGAAGTTTTTGAGAAGTCGGCGCCGTGGATATGGAAGTTCTGGTTTTTATTGGCAGCGAGGATAGGGAAGAGGGTATTCCCGGCGCCGCAGCCGACTTCGAGAAGCCGGATTGACGGAGATGTAGCGTTGGTTGCCGTCGTTAATATGGGGAACTGCCCGTAAATATACACCGTTAACAATATTACCCATGTCACCAATACTCATTATAAAGGCGGTTCCAAACCTCCTGCTGCAACCATTTTCTGTCCTTGAAGAAGTTCTCTCTGTTGTTTTTGTAGAAGTTGTTCCACCACTTTGCGGGTTCGGAATTGAACCGGTCTATCGACTCGTCAATTTACCATCCCGCATTGCGCATTTATCGCGGGATAGGAATGTCGGGTATACAATCCGCTGTAACGTACTCTTATCAAAGTCTCTCACAGGATTCTGTCGTTGCATTTCATACTGCTCCTCTGCGTATGCCTTGTATTCATCATCAACATCAACGTGATCCCATGCATTGAACGCAAATTCGTCGTCGCCTTCCTCGAGATAGCGGGTGCCGAACTGGAAGGGATCCGACCGCTTTAGGCCATCCGGTTTGGGCGCCTTCGCAACAGCCGCGATAGGAGTTGCATCTTCACCTGGTGCGGTTGGCTTCGCTGACGGCCGTGTGGGTAATGCGGAAGAGAGAAGAGCAGCCGGGGCGATTTGCCGTGTCCGAGGAGGTTTGTTTGAAGGATTTGTGGGGGAGGGTTCAGGTGGTAGCGGTATTGTGATACTAGGTGATAGCGATACAGAGGCCGGCGATTCGGGCAACCCGCCGGGTGACTCTATCGATGGCGGTTCCGGGTCAGTCATTGTGGGTGTTTATAGTGAGGTTGGTGATAGCGGATGCCCGACAGAAGCTACAATTTTCTCGGAGTCAGAGCAAGCATCGACAACACAGCGGCACAAAGAATCCAACATTGTTATCCAACGAAATTTAAAGCCTATCATTATGACCTATACAAGCAGTGCAAAGGACTACCGCTTTACATTGACGGCTCGTATAAGAATTATGTTACAACAGTGGGTATAATATGAATTTAAATTAGGGATTAGATAAACGCCTAGAGCGCTCTGGCGAGGCAATAGCTGGAAGCACCTGCAAATCAAATCAAGTGGTCCTAGTGTTCGCATCTGTGTCCTACATGTAAGCATCGCTGCATTCCTATTATTCAGGGTGGAATTGGGAACTTACAGACTATAGGATACGCCTTGTACCATATCGGTGTCTCGCATGTAAGCCGATCGCTCTTTCATAAGCATGTCTCTATACTTTTCAGCTTCCTCTCTCGTGATTACAGGTGGGAGCTGTTCCAGAACCATGCGGAACACATCCTCCGACATCCTTCCTATAGGACTTTTGCGTAGTGTGTCTACAATTTCAGAACGGTGTTCAGGTTGCTGCGGCATAACTGTTCGAGTGGTAGGTAGCTGCATGGACATGGTCCGTTAGCCATAGCAAGCCTACGATTGATCAAAGGTCCCCATCTGGCTCTTGAAACCTCACACGGTAACTCAAAGCTAGCTGCTACAGGTCAATTGGAAGATGACACTTACATTATTTACTCCTGATGGGTCGCAGAGGAAGAATACTAAGATTTTGCGGTACCCCGGTTTTGTCGGGTCAGCCAAACGAAATTTCTGGACTCGATGCTGGTAAACGTTAGGGAATGCGATAGCACGTTTTTCCTGGGTAGACAGCAGTGTTGTTAGAATGGGTTGATATGTAACGCCTAGCACCAAAGAACCAACAGACGAGTCGTATTCACCACTGGTGGAATGTTTACTACCTTTGTCGCGATGTGTCCTATCCTTTGCGCCCCACTCCCCTCTCTATCCATGTTGTGAACAATGGTCCAATCTGAGGACTGAACTATTCTTGTGTGGCTTGGTATATTTCCAAGAGTCTGGCGAAAGGATAGTTTGGAGTCCGTAATGTTTTCTTGTTCGTAGTAGTAGATACCGGTAGAAACGATTCGCTCGTTCTATTTATGCATTTTTGGTGTTAGCAAAATTGGTGTCTCCTGTCAATGAAAGCAGAAACAAGGTGCCGAATTTTGAGTTGAATTAAAGGACAGCTCACTAGCATTGCCTCCACGTGCCAGCTCCCTCCTTGGTAGACAGGGTTTTCGGGTGTAAGCATTATATTGGCTAATTTGACAATAACTTTCACAGTCTTGCCCGCCAACTTGACGTCCTCTTTCAATTGAGGGGGCTGCCACTCCACATCCCTAAGTTTCCCCATGTCCCTAACCTCATAGTAGTATATAGTGTCCAATGTGTTCGTGTCATCCGTTTCCTCCGACTCCTGATCCGAGTTTTCAGCATGGGCCTTTTCTCCCTCGGCGTCTTCTTCAGAATCAGCGGTCGGTGGTTCCGCTGCCTCATTAAAGTCTACAGTCAATGGCTCTCCATTTTTGAACTGCTCCAGGAGCACCTCCCACAACCGTTGGTGGGTCTCTACCTTCAACTTGGTCATGTTTTCGTCCCAATACTCATGACCAGCGTCTGCATGTACTCTCGCATGTTTGTGCTTATCAATCCTCAAATCGCCTAGAACGTGGTCAAAGAGAGGGACAAACTTGGTAAATATCTTCTCTAGAATAGGGTAAAATAGGGACTTCTGCTCTGGCGACGAAAGATTGTTGATGTAGGACGAGATTTTGGTCTTCTGGCCGTCGGCTGAAATGTCAAATTCTGAGGGCAGCCAGCAAAATTGCTTGGAAAATCCTTCTAGATCCCTTTGGAGCTGTTTAGGGCTTTCAATGGGCTGACCACTATTTGCATCTAGAGTCCGACGGTATACGATGGGCCAGAGGGAAGGGTGTACGAGATCCAAGACTTGCTGTTTGGAGCCAGGATGCCAGTCCTTCTTATCGTCCGGGATATTTTCCAGAGTAGCTACAGCTAAAGATTTTGCAATTCAAGTTAGCAATTTCCCTCTGTATGGGCAAAAGATGCATAGAGTAGTTGGCAAGCTACCGGCAATCAATTCATTTCGGAGCCCCTCATCTATTATACTGTCCGATCTCCAAACACCATCAATGTCAGGCTCTATTGCGAGACCGCCGGTTCTCAGCAATTCGACATAGGGTTTGTATTGCTCCAGAAGCTCTCGATACACAAATTCTATGTCATCCGGCGTCCATGTCAAAACGGTATGTTCGTCGGACATGTTATCTTGCTGCTGAGCCTCTCTGACCCACTTGGCGAATAGCGCGCGATCGAGAATCTTTTCTGTCCAGTTGGGCTTTTCCCGGATGGAAGCCGAGAATGCGCGAAGATATTGCTCGCGATACGTCATAACATCACGATATGATTCTGGGCCATCTAGGGGATGTGGGTAGCAGCCTTGAGGTCTTGTGGACTTGCGAACGTTGTACCCATACCTGCGACGCGCAGAATTAGAGTCGTCGGAGTCGGAGCTGGAGTCCTGGTCAGAATCTTCCTCGGAGTACTCCGAGTAGTCCGACTCATGGTCTTCGTCATCGAAATCCATCTGTGTTGAGTTCCTTGGGTAGGTGGGTGTTGATGCTTAGATGAGTAGACGCGAGCAAGACGGATATCACTAGCTCTTGAATGTATGCCGATATAAGAAATCCCCGGTATTTATCTGGAAAAGGCGTCGGTCAGAGGCACTGCTCTATGTTCTTTTATATTTTGGGCCTGTCACGTGCGCTGCGCGGTTCAACGGCAACAATTGGCGATCGGCCTCGCCTGGTGGAGCCCCACTTAGCACTGATGCGGCGAGCTGAGATGTCCGTGTTCAGGCGGAGAGCCCGACAGGCTCACGCTGTCAGGTGGATTGAAGCCTTCGGAAAGCACGATGTGTCTAGAAATTGATTGTGATTGCACCGATTGTGATGTGCAGTAGGTTGCAGCTAAAAAGCCGACTCATAGGCTTGCTCAACGCGTATACGGGGAGCTCAATCCAGGATCGATTGGCCTTGCTCCTGAGTCAGTCTCGATATATAGATTGGCTGGACTTAAGAGCGGACGCATACCTATATTATCTATCCGTCGGAAAGTCGTAAGTACGGCTGCAAGGACTGGGATGCAGTGCTAGGTTAACTTGCGTCACGGTGTGATGTTCAAGACCAATCGCAACTTAAGGGCAGGTGCAAGCTGGTGTATATTCTGATAGCAATGGAGGCCGACCGATCTAAAAGCGCTCCGTTGCCGTGGGCCGTCGTCTAGGTTTATATATGGAAGGTCTACTCGATTGGAGAAGCTCGTTAGATAACCATAGATCTATAGATAGTCCATACCTGCGAATATAGGATGAAACTGTCTTCGGTTGGGTGCACTGACGCAAGGCCAACTTCCAAGTGCGTTGCTGAGTGTGTGATTTTGTAGTCACAAACTTATCTCTCTGCGTCCAGCTCCAAGTTCAAGCGCGTCAAATCAACCTTCCCACCTTCAGCTCTTCATCAATCAGCAGCCATGGCCGACGCCGCCGGCGAAGCCTCCATCTCGTCGAAGGACCCTTCTTCCTTCCTCTCTGAAATACACGGCGCTCCGATCACTGTCAAGCTCAACTCTGGCGTTGAGTACAAAGGTAAATCACCCATGCTCTATCCTTCTCGAAATCCCGAGATGCAATGGTGCTAACGCTCGACAGGTGAACTTCAATCCGTCGATGGCTACATGAACATAGCTCTCGAGAACACTGAGGAGTATGTCAACGGGCAGCGAAAAAACCGATACGGTGACGTTTTCATTCGAGGGAACAATGGTGCGGCTTTCTATCCACCCTACTACACCCCGCTTCCCCCGGCATTCCTCGAAGGACTCGCATGATTATTCGATCAAATCTTGGGCTAATGACGTCGGCGAGAATGGTATAGTGTTGTATATCTCAGCGGATAAATGAATCGAGCGACCCGATCTACATACGATGCACGTAATCTCGCAGTGGGATAAGGTGAAGCTGTGGTTGGAGCTTATAGATCGGAGTGAGGCATACCGCATTGGATATCGCGATGCTCATGTCGAGCAACTGTGGCACATTGATTTACCTGTGAAGCGGTGGAACCTGTTTGCTATATACGGATGGGGTACCTGCGTTCTAGGCTAGGCCTACGCAAAGAGCTCGAGCTGTCCCTTCATATCCATCATGCTCCTTTGTGATCTAAATCAACGGTATAAAGATATTGTCAATGGGAATAAATATCATACAACAGCAGCTTGTCACTTTGAGGTCGTTGGTTTACGGATTTACCCGGTATGTGTTCATTGGAAGCAAAAGGTGGAACGTATCTTTATTCTAGAACGTCACTGCATATAGATCATAAACCCTAGTTCAAAGGTCGATATAGTTATCAATGTAATGGGGCGTTAAATTAGACAAAAAACCATACTGTCTTTAAACCCGCTCTCTAAGCGATCTTTATAAGTCTTTGTCTTGGTGTATTCGTAATGCCTCACTAAGTCTGAGGCAATATCTCCATGATTCAAGGTGTCAGGGGATGAAGGGGCAAATGGTGATAGTACATGAATAGTGAAGCTTGCGTCCCAGAAAGAGTTATATCCAGAAATAAGCTAAACAAAAGATACAGAACAGTGTGAAAGGATCACGAATCGATCATGAATAACGCCGATTGCAAGGGTGAGGCTTCAAGCCCTTAGACAAAGAAATGATAACATAAGCGAAGAGCTATTTCAGGTCTGGGATGATAATTTGCCCCTCGGGAGTGTATTCAACAACGGGAGCTTTGGCCCTGGGGAGTGAGCTGTAGCTCCCACTGTCGCGAGTGGCAAGCAAAGATACCCAGTGGGGTTGCTCTATCTTCTGAGGATTCTCAGGGTCAGTGCGGACATAGTCTGGAGTTAACTAAGCTCCTCTTCTAGCTCCGCCTTTTGGAGGAGTGGGGTACTCGAAAATCATGTCCACCCACTCTACACCACCGTGAGTTACTTTGCTATTGCCGCGATACCGGAAGCCGGCCTTCGTATAGACACCGGTTGTCTCCTTGTGACAAACGAGTGCGATTCTCTTGGAGACACCTGCGTCTTTCATACGAGAGACAAAGTCCTTGAGTAGGATCTGTGAGTAACCCATGCTACGGTAAGACGGTGCTACGCACATTGAGTGAATGCAGACCGTCTCGCCAGATTCGACATGTCCCTCGGGGATTGGAACAGGCTCCTTAAGCGGCTGTAGAGTCGGGTCCAGACGATCAGCTTCGGAAAGAGGTTCTTCAGCTTCGGTAGGAGGTTGATTCTGGGAAGTTTCTTCAATCTTCGGTGCTTGCGGTGGAGCATTGGCAGAGGGCGGGGCGGAAAGGTTCGACGGGATCGCCATAGCTTCATCCGTGACAGTCGGCGTAGTCGTCTTTGTAGCGCTGATCATTGCGATCATGATCTCCTTCGGTTTGAAGTCAGAGATACCCTTCGGAGTGTCGGGATGGGGCTTGGACAGCGTGAAAAGTCCATGGCTCAGCTCGCCGCTGGGAGATCACGATTCAAATGTTAGCTGACCTAGCCAGCGCGCAAGGTTCGGTCTAACGGTACGCTTCAGTATCCGTGGATGGAACGTACCAAGCAGCAAGCCGATACTTAAACTGCTCGGAGAAGTCCACTCGTTAGCAATATATTCAAACATCGCTCGGCTTTGCCCCGTGTGATGCTGCTCGCGTACCTTCTCCGGGGTTCCCCGCTCCTCCTCTGGGAAACAGGCGTTCTCGAGCTCCACAATTTTGTCAAGGTCGTTGACCGTAAGGGTTCGAACGAAAACGTTCATCTTGTGATATGATTTCG
The DNA here is from genome assembly GCA_036971555.1 of Drechslerella coelobrocha. Classification (NCBI taxonomy): domain Eukaryota; kingdom Fungi; phylum Ascomycota; class Orbiliomycetes; order Orbiliales; family Orbiliaceae; genus Drechslerella; species Drechslerella coelobrocha. Next base: position 2,582,110 of record JAJTUH010000006.1, read on the forward strand.
GATGGAAAGTCAAGGCCATGCTCTGCATGGCCTGTGCGTGCGAAACTGAAAGAATCTTGAAGTTCTCTGGAGAACCACGAGCTGAAGTTGGTGAAGAGAAGCAGAATCGAATTGGTTAGGAGGGCGGTTTATATAGGTATAGGCACGGGCTCTCAAATCAACCCGTATAGGTGGTTGCTGTACGTCGCAGACTCTTGGGGGAGCGGTCAATCGCGATGAATGATGTCGTAGATGTCTCCGGAAGCTCTGTCACGAGCTCAAAGTTGTCGTTGAGGTTGCCCAGAATGTTTGGCGACCTGTCAGTCCAAATGCGGAGGTTGTACGCGGGCAAACAGACAGCAGCTGCGGTGTGACCAACACATTTCAGAATCCAACAACAGCGCTGCATGTGACAGCGCGATGCTCGTGCATCCATCAACCATCGACCGTCCTCCATCTCCAAAGCTATCGAAACTAGGCCATCCGACCGAGGGCAACAGGGAGATCGTCGATATACAGTAACAGCAGATGGCTGGGGCTCGGTAGACATAATCAAAATATGCCTATATGGTTCTCGAACCGCGATATTTTGAGCCTGGGCCCTCACGCAGGAGCATGGATACATCGGTATACATCGACGGGTTTTGATGACTTTGTCGCGACGATAGTCCGTCACCTACGATATCTCAGCGTTAGAAAAGCCCTCATCTCCATGATATTATGAGAAGTGTCTCCTCAGACCCCACCTGCGATCGAACTCAGCTCCTAGCATGCTCCGAGAGATGTAAGTATGTGATACGTTAGAATTTGTGATACAATTCAAAGTAGTCCGTCCATGCGAAAGGCGTCTAATGATTTGCGAATATAGTATCAAATTTTCTCTGCGACGATCAAAGCGATTGATGCAAACAAGTAGGCTGTTCTTGATTCGATGTCATGTCGACAAGGTGTTACATCGACATCAGCCACGAGAGAAGTTGGGAACCGCTCCAGCTCCAAGACGTTCGAATCACAGAGTCTAAGGGTCAAAGCGGGTATCCATGGTCTGACACCCATCGCATTTCATCGACATTCACTGATCCAGCTGTTCGATGCCGAATCTAACCAGCCTGGATCAATCTGCATTGTCTGGAGGTTGGGGAAATCTGGGTCTTGTGCGACGGCAAATATCGCGCATCCAAGATAGAACGCATTAACTCAGGCGGCTTAGCTTGTCCCCACGACCCAACCAAAGAAGAAAAATCTTTTTATATCCTTATAGGAGTTCCGCATCTGTTGGTATCATACGACCTCGCTTACGATCACCGATCTCCTGCCATGGGACTCGATGAGGAGCCGTACGCGTTCCATGTCTATCGAGTCTGCATGTTTCAATGGAGTGGACCCATGCGTGCGCATCGACACTCGGTGTAACCATGAATGACCCGTCAAACATCCCCCCCTACGTTCGCGTTCGAATTGCTCATACGGTATATACCCAAGATCGGAGCTCACGCCTAGTCTGGCGTCTGAGCTGAACAGGGTCCGCATAGGACATGAGAACATTATTAATTTCTTGGGTATACACCACTAGGAGTCGTCCTGCAGCTTACGACTGCGCCTATCGCTATCAAGTTGCAACGTTAATTAACAGCTTTTCTCGAGCTCGATAAGCCGAGCTTGCGCAGCCCCATTGCAGCTCCTCCAATTGCAAGGGTGCGGCACGAACGCGAGGCCCGAAGAGCATATTAAAGCCGGCATGGGGAAGACTGCCAATAACTAAAGCAAGTTGGTCCAAGAACTTCTCCACAAGACCAGGTCTTCTGCTTCTAGCTTTCAAATTTCTTGCCCGATCGAACTCGAGTGCGATCCACAGCACAAGGGGACTATGGCAATGGTGCGGTTTGAAATTTTCAAAGAACTCCTCTCAGACAACACGGCAGATCCATACAGCCGGTAAACGAGACACACTCCGCACGATCGAATAAGCGCTGTAACCTGTAGCCAATCAGCGTGCTCGGAAGACGACGACCCTTGAAATCGATGGTGGCCACACAATATGTCCGGTGGACTCTGATATATATATCCTCATGAACTTAAACCTGAACAGGGAAAATCAGGAAATGGGGGTCCGTGGGAAGACTAGAAGACCAGCTAGAAGGGTGTCCTCAATCTGAAGCAATGAGCACGAAATCCCACGGAGACGACGATAATGGCAGGTCTCAGTTAGATCCCTTGAGAGATCTCAGGGATCGGTGTTGACATGTTCGCTTCGGCCGTAAGCTAGGCAGGCCGGCTGGGCTGATTCCAGCCCTCAGATCGAATCGCGCAATTACAACTGATCCGAGTTCAGCTCGCGCTCGAGGTATATAGCTATCCTCAATTCTCCCGGCCTCTCGCAAGGGAATGCATTCATTCTGCATGATCATCTTTGTAATTTCTTTGGAACGCTGTATACGTGTTCGACTTTCGTTTGTTCTATACTATAGGTTTTTTTTTGGTTTTTTTTTTTTCCTTAGAGAATCGTTGGTGGGACATAGCCGCGAGGCTTCAACGGCGTTCAAATTTCTCTTGTTGTTTCTAAATTCTTGACATTGCATGCGTTATCAATATTTCCTTGTTGCCTTTGAATTATATCCTTCCTGCTGCTAAGTGAGTGTCGTTGCTTTTGTAACCTCGACGAACTTCCGTATCTATCCTTCGGTTTACGATATTTTATCGAATACGCGAGACGCATCAAGCGGTGTCGTGCAGGAAACGCTTCAGCTGACCGAACACTCCGTGAAACCACGCGTCGAGTGCATACCGCCAAGAGCTCGCTCACACAAGCTCGCTAGCGTCACAATATGGCAATCTGCATGGACACAAGATCCGAAAACCACAGCCACGGTATCATGGCTGGTGGTGGTTACCTGGGATACGGCCACTACGACGTATTCGACGGCGAATTCTACAAATGTCTCTGCGAAGATCTGGCCAAAGAGCTTGATTTCCCGCACGAGACGGACCTCAGAAGGATTAGTCAATTGCAGTTGTTTGGTTCATCATGGGAGAGTATGTCAATCCGCGCCCCCTCGTATCATAACCGCCCCGCCACACGTGTGTACTTTCCAATCCGCATGCGAGCAATCGCAGAGCAGAGGAGGGGAGATCAAGAGGGGGGATAACGTAGCGCCCACTGTATCAATTGCTTCATCTTATCGGCGTTACCTTAGATTGCTAACGTTACAGTGTGCACTGCAGCGGACCCTTACAAGAAACTCCTCCTACGATGCCTCGATCACTCCTTGCCCAAGATGCGAGGGGAACAATCAATCTTGCTCCCACGCTCCCGCGGCGCGTCGATTGATGATGACGCCACCGGCGGCTCGGTCGAGCTTGATGATCTAGATCTTGAAGCGGGGTCGGTGCCCACAAACCCACCGCCCTCGCCGGCACTATATCCAACGGATCGTGTATTGTCGAGCGGAGTGTTGGAGAATGCGCAGATGCTCGGCCCCTTTGATAATAGCGATCTCGATAACTGCTTCGACGCAGGCATGCAGGCCATGCACGGGGACGAGAGGCAGCAAGAGGGCGATGCCCGGGAAGATGTGCCGTTCTTTGACAAGTTTCATATGCCCTCGCCGCCAGATTCCGGTGATGACGATGAAGACGAGGACGAGGACGAGGACGACGTCGTCGTCGATGACACGTATTGTGGGCTGCCTGCGAGCGAAATTGCAGAAGCCCGGCGCATAAGGCGACTGCAGGAACAGCAGCAGCAGCAGCAGCAGCAGCAGCCATGTGTTCGTCATCATCATCGCCGAATGGCATCCACAGGATTGCTTGCTACGGTAGTTACCGGCGACGGATCAGTCGTATGGCATTTCAAGGAATTTTCTTGAATAACGAAGGAAACCAGGTGGTGACGAAAGTAGCTAGCTAGCTAGCTGTGCAATGCAATACAAGAGGTCTCAACGGAGAGTTGGCGCGATGACGCGCAGAGGTGGAAGACCGTGCGGGCGTGGGACGATGATTTGAGTATTCTGATACGAAATGTCGAGTTTGAATTCGCACCGAGTCGGGTTCAAACATCATGAAAAGCCTTTTCTTTTTCCTGACTTAAGTACTTCCAGCTCGTTCCGTTTTATTTCTTCTTTCTTTCTTTCTTTCTTTTTTTTTGTCAAGAGTGGATACGCTTTCTACATTCGACACACAAGCCTTGATGTTTCCTGTTGAATTTTTTTCATTCTGTTGGATGCATATACGGATTTTGGAGGCCAACCTCTGTCTTTTTACTTGAGGGAAATTGCAATATTGGGTGGAAACGGTTGAAAAAAAAAGTGTGCAGGATCTTGATCTTGGGAGTCAATTGAAACCGACGATGGTGATTGGGCCAATGGCGTTTTGGAGCAGCCGAATTCAAGATATCCGAGTTTCTTATAGTGTATTTTATGATTATCAAGCACCTAGCTGGGCATTATTAATTTCTTGTCGAGGGCTGTCACCCTTCAAAGGAATATCTCCAGCCACCGAGCTTGAGCACTCACCCGGACCCATGCAATCTCGCAGCGTTGCAGCGGTAATTGCCACTCTAGAAGAAACGTGATCTGTGCGACTATCCAATGGCCTGACCTGCTCCATTAGCAAAGTCACGGGGAGTGGGCACTCTGCCGTTCGGGCTTCCAAGGACGGCAACCGTTATTTCCAGTGGCAGTCTCCGTGGTGTGATTAATTGATATCAGGACTGGACATCGGGCCTACTCTGTCCGGGCCCGTCTGAGGAACCGAAACTCTGTTGGACAGTGTAACGCGAACTTGAACGCGAACAACCAACCCCACCACGGGCAAAAAGTCCCACTCAATTCTGCTTCACCCAAGGCGAAAACAGCCGGGCAGAATAAAACTTACCTCCGGTTCTTGTTCGACATCCGTTTAGGTATGTGTACCACATCCCGATCATCGGTTAATATGGCCAGGACAAAAAGTTTTATTTTATTTTATTCAGGAACCCGGAGTTCGTGTCCTTGCGGGTAAAGCGGCACGTATAATCGGATCAAGAACCAGGTCCCTGCCTTCTTCGCATCTTCTTGGATACCGAAAGGATTCCATCGACGCTCATTCTCAGCAATCAGGTCGTCGAAAAACCCCCAATGGTCGTGCATTTTCCAAGGCGGAACCGTCCAGCGATCCAGTCCCGTGAGTTTCCTGTTCCACGCTTACAGGTTACATGTACAGCGGCGTGGAGACACAGCAGGCGCTAGGTGCGTGTCCATTGCCACCTCCTGTGAAACACTTCTTCAAAGTAAGGTGTGGCAAGGACTGTTGTTCGGCACCTGCAAGTGCCTGAAAAGAAACAAGGCCTGCAGGGCTTGGGGTATTCGATGAATGGTCAAAAAAAAAGTCAAGTCACGCAGGTCGGGTTGGACCCGTCGAGGACCCGCCGAAAAAGCAAGGGGCTCGTCGAACTTGCATGCGGTGCATGCACGTCTGCCGCCGCTGATGGGAGTGGAGATGTGTCTCGCGAAGTCAAGTCTTTCGTCAGGGAAATCGAAACCGATCCCATTTGTGGAAGAGGTGATGCAGATACCACACCACCTCTCTCTCTCTATTTCCTGAAGCCATTGACTTGACCTTGTATGGCGTGACAAACGAGAACGCGCCTTATCTCGCACGGCTCTCTCAGAACGGCCGGATAAGGACAGAATCGCCTTGGGTCCGCAGCGGGAGGCATTTCGCAATCGAAATTACGAACCACTCTTGCTAGCCGAAATTAAAAACAGCAGGAGGGAAGGCCCGCTCTTCGGCAAGTCCGTGGCACGGGGGAGTAAGACCGGGCGGGGGACCTGCTGCTGCTGCTGCTGCTAACGAAATTCAGAAAACGGCAAAGGATGGCGAGGAAAACGAGGGAAGAAGCAGAAGAAGAAGACATGGGCAGGGTTGATATCGCCCCGAGCCAAGGCTTTTTTTGTTTTCTCCCTCTCCGCAGCCCAAACTTTCGCCAAAAGCGTTCAAAGCCCGAGCTCTAGCTCCATGATTTAATTTTGCCGGTGGATTCGCGATCTCGATGAAACGCAGGAAGAAGGCACAGACGTCCATCACGCCCTTCAATTCTCCGGAGGGACCGGAGGGCTGACGATTGTTCAGCAGGAAGAGAAGGAGAATGAGCACATGAACAGTTTGCAGGATTTCCTTCTCATTCCAAGCAGGATAGTATGATCCATATTTTGAGGGTTTTGGTATAGCATGGCATGGTTCAATGTTGGCAGTCAGCCAGCAACAGCGAATTTCGGTGCTGTGATGCAACATCCAACTTTGATGGCCCCCCTGCTCGCTTATGGGGCTGCATCCAGAACGTGTCCTCGAAGCGACAATGTTACATGCACATGTACCTGTTTATGCCATGGGACGGATGGAGTTTTGGCGTCTGCGGCTGAATTCATTCTCCCGCTGACATGACAGAACGGCAGCAGCAGCAGCGGAGACATTTTGCATCTGCAGCCAGCAGCCAGCCAGCCAGCCAGCCAGCCAGCCAGTCAGCCAGCAGCCGGCATCCACCTGCAGTTGTGAAGGTTTTCTCCTCCGGTCTTCCTTTGTCGGCGGCGGCGCGAAAAAGAAAGAGCCGGCGGCCAGCGTCCGCGCCATTAGTCAGCTCGGGGGCATCAGCGGGCGTCGCGGTGTTGTTAGATGGCTGAGACACGACGATCAATTTCCCCGTCTGCAACGCGCGCAAATCTGGTTTCGCTGTCCCGCTCCCGCTTTAAAGCCCAGCTAGCGAGCAGTTGGCTCCGTTGGTTGGCTACAATCAACGTTATGGCCTCGATGACCTCACGACGATGGAGCTAGCGACGCAGCTGGTACGCAGACGGCTTGTTGGTCCAAACGCCGGCCGGTCGACTCGAGGATCACCACTTTCCATCCTGTTGGATTCACCTCCAGACGGCCTGCTGCCGTCAAGGCCAACTGCGCCAGCCAAGGTTGGGGTTGGCCGGTTCGATAATTTATCACGGGGGCATGGCCACGGATGGATGGATGGGTACCTTCATCGACTTTGGAATTATGTTTCTTGTTTTCTCCTTGATGGCCACCCCACGGAAAAGTCCTAATCGATGACCACAGTATGCATGGCATACCCTGCTAAAAAAGCCAAATCCAATATCGGAGTGGTCGTTGTTGTGCGGGGTGTCTTGGGCATGTTGTTTCGTACACCTTCTCAGAAGGGCGAAATGCGATGCACAGCAGAGGTCTGTGCAGTGGGGATTTGGTTGTTACTGAGTATCCTTTCCCGGACCTTTTTTTTTTTTTTTTTCAACATGACCGTTATAAAAGATTATTCCTATATTATTTCTTCGTACGGGCATATTATTATTATTATCTGCTATTTTATTATATTACTATTATTATGCCTGTATCCTGAGGGCCCCACGTGTAGCCGAAATAATAATAAAGATCAAACGAGGCTTCCACTTTCAGCCTACTAACACAAACGCTTCTTCTTCTACTTCTTCTTTTTGGGCTGCTTCCGTTTGCGTTTCGCAGGCAGCGAGCTAGCTGGTCCATGCAGTACGATCTATCATATTCATTTCATGCATCGTGACTCCAACATGTAACAACAGTAATATATAAGTGCTTAGATCCCCTGGAAGTCCATGGTACATGTAGCTAAATACAACTGTAACTCTAAAGTTTGCACAAAAGAAATGCCTGCCCGATGAACGAGACCAGTCTTCCGGGACCCATGAGGCACAAATGCAAACGCAGACTCCAAAAGCAGATGATACCTGCTGATCTCAGATTCGCAAACATTACTCGCTACTCAATGTGAAAAAATTTGCTGCACCAATAGTGTTTAGCGACGCGCGTGTGAGGTATTCTTGGAAAGTTTAACTTGTCATGCGATGTAGAAAATTTTTTTCTTTCTTTCTTCTATCTGTTCTCTTGAGCTCTTACTGTGGGGGCATGGTGGAGTTGAAGAAGCTTACTAGCTGGACATCGCATATTCCTTACGTACCAGCAGCATTACCAATTTGTGTCCTGGTCAACCACACCACGCAACCCTTGAGAGCTCACTTGTTTGGATTTTTGCCATTTCCCGTGGTTGCTTGTACTTGTGCTACTTTCCAAATAATATTTATTTTTTTTCCTCCCACGTAACTCATATGCTACCGCTGGAGAAACAGCGGCGCGGAGGTAGCACCGCACGCCTGGTTGGTGCATCCCGTCTAACAGGGACCGTTCTTCGTCGTTCTTACTGTTGGGAACACATTCAGGGAAGGAGGTCTTCCATTTCCAGATGAAAGCTAGGGTGTAGAAAGCCCCATAATGGCGCACCGCACGAGGAACATTTCTTTTCGCACGGCAGTTGGTCTTTGTGTTCATGTAGTACCATCAACGTATGGGACCAACAGAAAGGTTAGAGGAGGGGGGGGTTTAAAAGCGATATGTGTTTCTCTCGATTTTCGAAACACGTGAGGTCACGACGTGAAGTCGATGAGGTTGGAGTGATACCTGTTGGTCGCTTGGTGGAGCTTATAATTAAAGTTGGAATAACAGTGCTAAGATATTGATATAACCGATAATACGCACGCATATGGCCGAGAGAAAAAAAATTGTCAGAGGGGACTCAAATTGAGACTCGGAAACCGTGAAAAAAGGTATCCCGTGTGCGCGTGGGATGCAAAATATCCTTACGCCCTGTTCACTTTTGAGTCGCTCTGTTGGTCTCCCCTTGCCTCATGTGCTGCACACGTTGTGTCGCCTGAAGGAGAGCCTGCTGGTGGTGCTGGTGGTGCTGCCGCCGTGCAGTGCATCGCAGTGCATCGCAGTTGATTGTGTCGACAGGTGCTGTTACAGCTTTCCGGTATGATTGCACAATGCAAATATTTTTTTTTTGCAGGCATTTCATTCGTGTACGTTTGCCTACATACAGCTTGCAGCTTGTACGCTTGTACCTAACCTAGTTGCTCTGTAAAGTACCTTGCGGTAGGGAAAGACCCTAAAACTTAAGACAAGCCGGAGTTGTTCGATGGACCACCCCCGGGAAAAAAAGGTCCCCACCTTTTTACATGGGGTCTTCCGCGGATGACCCTGTAAGATTCCGATTCGTAAGTTCTGAATTAAGAGTGCAGATGGCGGGGTCTAGCTGCATGTGTCGGCCGGGCATGCGCTGCGCTACGCAGCGCGCAGCGCGGCCCTTTTATTTTTCTTTTATTTTCTTCTTTTGTGGGTTTTAAATTGCAAAACCCGCGAAAAGAGTAGTAAACCGGCCTCGGGCGAGCCGGAATATAGCCATATACGGCTCGTTAATAGGGTAACGTTAACAGGTTACCCCAATGCGTTTAAACTGCGACTTTAAATAAAATTTACAATTTTTCTTTGATCGTAGTATAGTACTTAATTAATCTCAATTCTTCCTTATAGTACATCTTATACTATATGCCCGATCCTTTCCTTCCGAGCGGACCCTGGAAAGACCGATTCGGTGCGCGAAACGTTTTGAACCCTCTTTCGTTCGTGTTCCGAGTTCCGCGGCCGTCGCTGGAGCGACCTTGGCCCTTAGCCTTAGCCCTTAACAATTCCTTAGCCTATTGCGCATTTTTCATTCTTTTTTGCTCCAATCGTCTTCTTTCCCGTCGCCTGAGAGAACGAGAGAGGTCGACCCCATTCTACGTTCAAATCGAGGGCATCTGAGCCGAAACGGCAATTCACTTCATCTAACGGCCTATCGGCTTCGAATCGTGTGGTTGATTGTTGCTAGGCTGGAAGCACAAACGGGGAGCGGGATACGAACATCCCCGGACGGCCGCGCACGGTACACACCCTCCCACGCCCAGGGTATCATGTCAGCAAAGACCGCCTCACGAAAAAGAAAATAACAAGAAGAAAAANAAAAAAAAAGGTGATACGTACTCCGCGAGAGTGAGAGACACACTCAGAGAGAGAGAGAGAGAGAGAGAGAGAGAGAGAGAGAGAGAGAGAGAAACGACCAAGTAACGTGCGCAACCTTCCAAAAGGAATGTTTCTGACATACATTTCCTTTTTCTTCTTTGGCTTTTTAATTTGTAGCCCGTGCGTGGCTGGCCAAGCTTCGGAATCAGAGTGAATCAATCAATCAAGATGTTCATGGGCAAGGAATGTTAATTAGGATTAGAAACACCGATATCGACGTATCGAATCGGTGATCCGCGCGCGCACCGCCTTGCATTGGCAGCTTGCATTTAAAACAATATACCAAACAAAAGAAAAAAGGTTACTGCTATTTTCAAGTAGACATGCATGACCCGTGTAGAACATCAGGAATGCAAGACAGCAAAGCTAAGCCCGGACCGCACCAAGTGCTACATCGATATTCTAATTGTGAAAAAAAAGCCCCCCCTTCCACAAAAAAAAAAAAAGACCTTGTCCCTGCCCTCGACTCCCAGGTGGATCAAATTCGATGCAGGTGCAATTGCCATTGCGAGAAGGTTTTCAGGTCGCGGTCGTCCAAATTTGTGCCACTTCTGCCAGGCACCATTCTCAATATCCCTACGAGCAACGAGCTAGGCTTTCGATCCGTCCGCGGTCGCCGGCTGGATCCCTTTCCCTATCCAAGACAGCTCAGAATGAGAGATAAGATGTTCCAAGCGAGGGCTAACGGGATTTCTACCGGGCGAAGCTAAGACGCCTATTCTTTCTTTCTTTCTTTTTCTTTTTTCTCTTTCGTGATGTTAAGGGTTTGGCGTCCAGGAAGAATTGGGAAACAGATTGCGAGAAGAAAAAAAAAAAAAAGAAGGGAAAATATAGTAAGAAAAGTCACTCATCTAACAATGGAGATCTGCGGGGCCCAGGCCATTCATTACAAGCTTCAAGGGTCCGGGAATATCTTTTGGCCAAACAAGGCTCTCAAGCATTGTCAGGTGCGAGCAAGCAGCAAGGTTGCTCCCGCACATCACCAATTAATCTATATCACGAGCCGAAAAAAGCATGCCAGGGCATTTTAAGCACTCGTCCGGCTAAGTTTCTCAAGTGGGAACTGGATATCATCTCGTCTCTTATGTAAAGGAAAAGGAAGCGTGGGAAAATTAAGTTTTTTTTTTTTTAATATAAATTTTTTATTTCGATAATAGAATACTTAACTAGCTTAAGTATTGATGCTATGTCTTGTATTAAGCAGTAAAAGCAAAACTCCGCTGGTCAGATAGATTTTAGGCCCGGTCTCTAATAAAACCCATATAAGGAAAAAAAGGAAAAAGTAACGAGGAAACAAAACGATAAAAAGAGGTTGCCGCTATGATCCCGCTTTAGTAGTAGTGAAAGGAAAAGCAAGAAAGCAAAAAAAAGACTTCAAGACAAGATGCTGTTGCTGTAACGAGAGTGATTATTTGGTCCCATGTTGATTTCCTTTTTTTTCCACCCATCAAGCCACCCGAAAAACCATCCCAAGAGAAAGGAACAAGAAGATGCATAGGACTAGGTCCGCCGGAAAAGGAACAAACGCGATGAATGGAAATAAAATAAAATAAACTCCTTGAGGGTATTCAGATGGGTATTACACTTGCCGAAAGAAGCCAAAGATGAGGAAAATTATAAGGAAACAAGGGTGTAAATAGAGATGGCATGAGAGAAAGGGAAGGATAAGGAGATGCGTGGAGAATCAGAAGCGGAGAAGAAAAGAAACTCGTTAGGTAGAGAGACCATAAAGGAGAAAATAACTGGTGGATGCCCTTGAGTCATGAAGAGCGCTCAGCGCGGGAAGGGGGGTGTGCGCGTGTGTGGGTGGAGGGTGGTAGTGGTTCGTTATACAGAAAGCGGAAAGCAAAAAAAAATATTGCTGGCCCTTGACGGAAGGGAAGCAGCAGGCTTCACTAACGGGACATTAAAAAAACAAAAACAGAAAGAAAAAAAAGGGACACGCAAAACTTCGCAGCCAATAACGGGTATATGGTAGCGTATAATTTGTACAGTAGAATAATTGGATGATTGGAGATCATTAAAGGAGGAGAAGGTTGAAGTTGTTGGCGTTCATAACGCCTCGCCACGGTACATAGGTGCCAGCGGCATCGGCTTCACGCCAAACCAAGTTGACCAATTCGTACATGTCAGAAAAGCTGCCAAATCGAAGCTCTCGTGGGAGAGTATCGAATCGGGTTTGTAGCAGAGTGCGGAAAGCGGAGCCAGGAGTAGCAACGGAGCCTCCAATGAGGTAGACCCAGGAGAGTGAGCGATCGAATCCATCCTCGCCAGCAGGGATGAGCCCAAGGACAGTAGTAAGCTTGTCGACGAGCTCGATCACTTCAGGGACGTTGTGATTGAACGGGACGCCCTGATATGCGGGCACCAAAGTTGTGAGGTATATTCTAGCAGCGTATCTATAGGCAGCAGTGATGAGACCGGAAAGGACGTTGGCATCAATTGGGCCATTTTGAGCGGCGGCGACAGGATCGAATTCGGTTTCCGTCGATGTGATTGAGACGCTCAAAGAAGTGATGTGGTCCAAAAGTGTTGCATCGGGAAGGTTCTCATAAAGCTTGTGGTATTCAAGACATGTGATCTCGGAAATGAGATACATGACCCGGTCATCACAACCCATCAACTGCTTGAGACCAGCGCTCTTTCCGTCTTTGAAATTTTGGCAGTACTCGTGTGCAAAGGCCGGGAAATGTCCCTGCAATGTCGAGCCGAGGATATCGATCCAGGCCGCTAGTGCCATGTTGAAGGCGGGAGCAGGGGAGGACTGTGTGAGTTCCTGGAATTGGGAGGTCAGATTCATCTGCTGGATCATGGTGATTGCGGCTTCGAAATGCTGATGCCATGGAACGTCCGGAAGGCTGTCGTGGACCGAGGCAACAAAAGCCCGCAACGCAATAACGCTGAGGATAGCCTCCAGTGGCTGCATGAGGTCAACGTTGAGATTCATCGCATCGCACAGTTTCTCCACTGTGGATTTTCGGTGTCTGATGATGTCCTCATCAACTGCGGCGGTGTCGATATTCTGTTCGGTAGCCTTGATGTGCATCGCAGCAACCGCGAGGCACGAATGCAGATATGCAGGGTTCGTGCCCAGGGCCGGCGCGATGAAGCTGCTCTGCGAATACGGCACGCTCAGGTCGAGGATTGGGAAAACCATGGGGAGTACGTTGATGACAAAGTGGTTGAGGAGCTGCTGGTCCTGGTCATCATCGACAACGTGGTTTATCGGTACCGATTCCGGGCAATTGTTGAAATCAACAAAGTTAAAGTCAACAATGTCCTCGCCGGGTGTCTGGTTCTGTGAGGGAAGGATTATTGCAGGATGCATTGGAGGAGTTGGAAGATCGTTTGGTGGGTAGATCTCGGCTGGCATGGAAGGGAGGATGGCGCCAGACATGTTGGTGTCCTTCCTCTGCTGGTTCCCACAGAACGAGGCCATGCTTTCCCTCCTGCTCATAGTTGGCATTGCGTTTAGGTATGATTGGGACTTGTTTTCCAGGATGTTTGGGTAGGCGGGGTTGTAGGGATATCCATTATGTTCGTAATTTTCGACAAAGTTGGCCTGGGTCGGATGGGCCATCTGCATCTTTTCAAAGTTGGGATCCTGTTGGTCGTAGTCGTATTCTAACGAATAGCCCGAGTCGACGGAGTGGGATCGAACGGGTCGGACCATACCATCAAAGTAGTATTCCGGAGTAGGTAGGGTCGACTGCGACACCGACGACGGATATGCTGTCACGCTCATCGATGCCATAGCATTGTTCGCAGCCTTCTCGGAGACCTTTGTTTTCTTGATCTGCAGCTTGATGACTTCTTTCTGTCGCCGTCTGTGTTCGACGTTTCCCCACCAGGAGGGTCTTTTGTAGTCGCAGCCTAGTCCGAGATGCTTGCATGCTCTGCACACAGGCTTTCCCTCGTCACACTTCTTCCTGCGAAGGCGACATGTGAAGCAACCTGGACAATTGCAAAGGCAATTGCAGTTAGTATTCGATGCCTCTCTCTCCCAGGGGAAAAATCGGGGTGGGGAAAATGGTAGACAAACTTACCTGTTCGTGACCGCTTGTGGGTCTTGGAAGCAGTTTTCTGGACCTTTGGTTGCATCTTGGAAGGAGGAGAACTAGGCGAAGAGGGAGAGGGAGAGGGAGAGGGGTAACGTATGGTTGAAGGCAGGGGCGTCAAGCTTCTTGCACTCCAACACTCCACACGAAACGAACTCTACGATGGGGGGTGTCTGTATTGCCTGAGAAACGAATCAAAAGAGAGTGGGTAAGTCTTTGGACCGACTATATTAGAAAGATAAACGATAGAAGATATTAAAGATAAAATGATATAATGTAGAGACGACCAGGGCAACGTGATATATACCAAGGGTAACGAATGGTACAGGGCACCGTGCCAGGTGTTATATATAATAAAGGAAACAAGAAGGGAAAAATATGGGAGGGCAGAGACAGGATGGAGCGTCAACGTCGACCTGTAGAATTGAAGATGGTAGGATAGTGGGAAGAGACCGAAGACGAGGCGAGAGGAAGGGAAGAACGGAGGCGAAGGTTGCTTGTTATGTATGTATGGGAAGAGACGTACCTGTAGGATACTTTGGTGAAGATAGAAGCCTTGTTTCTTTTTTTTTTTGTATGGTTATTATTTTTTTTCTGCCCTGTCAAAAGAGGACGGGGAGTGATTCTTGATCTCGTGTGGTTATTCTTAGTAACAAATATATAGTTGAGCGGTGGGTGTGTGTAAGTGTGAGTGAAAGCGTAGTAGGCCGGGCCAGTTATTTTTCTTGCGCAGTGTGCTGGCGAGGCAGGTGTACTTGTAATATGGCGGGGCGTGGGAAAAGGTACAAACAGGCCTCCGTTTGGTGGGTTAAGCGGGTAGGCGTATGTGTGTGTATTTGTACGGTAGGTTTCTTTTAGGTGCGTTTCCTGTTCTTGTATCGGTGCGGTCGTTCGTTCTTTTATTTTTGTGCCCTATCAATCAGGCTTGTCGTAGCACTACTGCTGTTCGTCCGCTTGCTTGTTTGTTCTCTCTCTTGTGTCCTTCAATTCATTCAACGACGGTACAATAAGATAAAACAATAGAAGGACTTCTTCAAGGTTCGTAACAGTTGCTTGAATGGCGGTGATGATGATGATGATAATGATGCTGATTATGATGCTGCTGCTGCTGCTGCTATTGCTGCTTCGTCGTCCTGCTGCTGTGCTAACTTGCTGCTCAGTTTAGAGAAAAGTGAGAGAGAGAGACCTGTTGGCGCCGGAGCTTGCATCAAGGCATGCCGGTTCTGCCAGTGTACTTATATTTGGTACGCGCCTACATGGATGCACCAGATGCCCCACAGGCATCCCGGTCCATTATTCCCGATGGGTGCAAGAGCCCAGATACTTTATCTTAACTTGCGAGCCAGCGCCCTCCTATCAATTCGCCCAAACATGCATCTGCGAGTCTGCAGATGCGAATGAAAAAGAAATTGTGTCTTCGCTGAGAGAATTCAGAAAACAGACGAGGCTCATGCAGCTTTTGATTGGCTAATGCAGCCCTTCGAGCTAGCAGGGGTCGATGTTGGGGGGGAAGAGGGTGGGACCCAGTTCGTTCCCTTCCTGCCATTCGGCATGGGCTCACACCCCGGGCTTCACAAAAGAAAAGAAAAGAAAGGAAAAAAAAAAAAAAAAAAAAGGGCAGAAAGCGACGGCTTGTGGAGGAGGAGGACGAGAACCTCTCGCCCCTCCAAAAGGGCTCTCACACACCATCCCACGTGCACCAGGGTGGTCAANGCCAGTGAAGAAGAAAAAAACCCGCACCGTAAGTGAGACCTTTCGGGTCACGATGAACACAGTTCGCCCGCATTGCTTCTTCCCCAGCAAGCTGACCTTCTTTTTTTTTTCCCTGCCTCGCGGTGAGCTCGAAGGCGATTTAGGCTCGTGGGCAAAAAGCAAAGGCAACCGAAAAGAAGGTTATTTGCGGACGGGATTGATTGCTCCTTCCCTCCAGACCTTGCTCAGCGAACGCCATCGCATCGTTCAATTTACGATATCTGGAGGAGTAACGAGCGAGCGAGTAAAAAAAATCAGTTGGCTATTTTTGGCTACTGGGAACTATCATGAATCGTAAAAGATTATGAATTCTGAATCCTTGATTTGAAGTTTTTTTCTTCTGCGCTGCGCTCCATGCCTAAAAGTTGACTCTTACTCCTTCCTGCGACCCAGCAGCGTACGTTCAACTAACGTAGGGGTTTTTAATGCTTAATTCTCCTAGCTCGGCTGGTAATTGCTACACAAGAGAGCTCTATAGAAAATGGAGCCTTATGAGATCACCTTTTCGCCTCGCTCAGCTGTAAAACCCAACAAGCTATTGCCAGCTGCGCATTCCCAACCTCTAAATGCATCCGATTCGTAATGCAGGGGGGCTTCCTTCTTCAGCGACCACATGCCCGTACGTACGTCCGTCCGGACGTCTGCTAGCTCCAGCGAACGAATTTAGAGGCAACTGGGCTTCCCGTAATTAACAGCTGCACCATCGAAGCCCAGCGACACACGCGAGCAACCATTCTGGCAGTCCGGTCGAGTTTTCTCTTGAAACGAAGCGGATGTTTGCTCGAGCTGGCC
Organism: Drechslerella coelobrocha; assembly: GCA_036971555.1. NCBI lineage: Eukaryota > Fungi > Ascomycota > Orbiliomycetes > Orbiliales > Orbiliaceae > Drechslerella > Drechslerella coelobrocha. The sequence continues at coordinate 2,598,600 of JAJTUH010000006.1, forward strand.
TGGTACGTGGGCAACTCGCATGCAATAGCGAATTTGTGACTTAATACCATCTCCTGTCATATTTCGGATGGGCAGGGTGGTGCATAAGCATCCACTGGTTGTCAGAAAACAGGTGATGTATCCTTCAGCATGTACGATTTACGTATATCCTTATTTAAAACCTGTCATTTGTTCGTCTTAGTGTGATTGCATCTTGGGAAAAAAAATAAAAAATAATAAATGTAATTGTACCGACCTACTTGTCTCTTCACCTTGATTTGATTGTTCATTCTTTTCGCATTACAAGCCAACCACAACGAAACAGCCATCAGCCCCCGTTAGCCATCAATTGCAATCAACCAGGCAACAAGCAATCAATCACCCAATCGAAGTCCCCGCTGGACCCGAGTACAGCAATGTATAGTAACAAATGCAGGCGAATTTCTTTGTAAAACGTTCTAACCGGTCCAGTCGCATAATTCTTTTTTTCTTTTTAAACTGCTGCTGGGCTGCTACTGTTCATAATTGCGTCTTGTGATGTCTTCCTTCTACCAGCGCAGTAAGGATTATGTGTCCGACGGCATTTGTGGAAAATCCTTGGACCGAAATATTAATGTCCTTCCTTCGTGCTCGGACGGCAGTTAAAAAGGAGCATGGTGAAGGCGAAAGATGGAATAGTCCAGCCGATTTTCTTATCTAACATCACATGAAGGGGGGTGTTCCTGAATGTCGAGACAAGTCCGGTCTTCATTCAAAAAAAAATTGACCGTGAAACGGATACTAGCAAACGTCGGGTGCCCACGGATGACCGGGCAACTATTCATGCAGCAGTCGCATTCGTATTGGCAATTAAATCTAAACCTGTCAGGGCCCTCGCCAACGCGACGCATTTGGCGTAATTTCCAACGTCGTCCAAAGCTGGCCTAGCCACCAGGTGAACGCTGTTGTCGATGTAGTATTATCATTATTACCATCATCATCACGATCAATGAACTGGTGATGCAATCAATGGGTAGCGACCAAAGCGCACTAGCACAAAAAGAATCCATTCCCAAAACTAAACCGGGTTTGGTGGCATCGAAACGAGATGGAATCCAGAATAAAAGAAACCCCACCCAGATATCACAACTATAAAATAGTCTACATATTAGTGAATTACCATGTTATCTACAGCTAGTCATGCTTAATGTTTGCAACCTGCAGATAACAATAACGCCGTCTAGTGTCCTGATTGACCGACCCCCTGCATGTGCGCATGCAAATAAAATATTGCAAATGGGGTTTTTGGGGGGCGGTTCATCCAACAGCTATCTCACCAACGCTGCAGCTTCAAATGTTGTCCAACAGCTTTGGCCAACCTTTAATTAATTATATTGCTTAGGTTCAGACGACTGAAAGTAGTCGTCCGCAAAAGGTGCAATGTTTCTCTCCCGACCCCTCTTGCATTCCCTCGGTCGTCACTGGGCACCAACGCAACCGCGATCAACTTCAAGTTGGGCTGTTCGTGGAAGGTTGGGCTGTCCTGTCAGGTACGGATTCGCACAGGTGGTTTGAGGTAGCGAGCGAGCGAGCGAGCCACAGCAAAACTATAGCGGGTTCCCGGACTATCTTGATGCGGATGTATTGCACATGTCCAGCCTTGCAGAAACTGGTGATAACTAACACTTGCATCTGCTGTTAATTACCAAATTGTCAGCCTTTTCCTTTTATGTATTTTTCTTGAATTTTGTTTCTATATCAAGAAACAACATGCAGGCCTTTGATATATTTTTATTATTATTATTATAGTGGGCGATAAAACAAAAGGGTCCGAGATCAATGGCATGCTAGCTTTCGTCAGTACGCACTTGTGGATGCAAAAGGCAAAAAAAAAAAAAAAGAATCAACTAAAACTCAAATATCAATTTGATATATCTTAATAAGCTCTGAACTATTGCATACCACCATAGTATTTGCCACGCTGGCGACATGCTAAGCTTTGGCAATATAATGGTCTGAATCAATTCTAGACCATGGGTTAAGGAGGTTGGCCAGCACTACGGGGCGAGCGAGCGAACGAACGAACAACGGTGTTCGCGATAGATACGCAGCTAGCGAGCACTCGCCTTGCCAGATAAAAAAAAAGCGAGAGGTCGACTAAACTGGCTGAGTAGCCTGTTAATTATTACGGATCATTACGTGAGAAAATCGAAATCAGGCACCCAGGGAAATTCAGGGCTGCGATTGGCCTTTTGAGCGCTTGCCACGGCCGACGATACGATTGAGTGAAAGTCTTGTTTTCGATCTTGAGAGCCACATGTGTGTGCGCGAAGGTGTGTGAAATGGGTGAGAGGGTGTGTGCATCTGTGCATATAGTCCGCACACGGGAAATCTGATATACATCCCTCGTTTACAAAACTTAAAAACACCTTAAAAAAATAATACTAGAAACCGAAGCCAATGAAAAAAAGGGTATTGGTTTCAGGATGTATACCATCACAATTGTACAGATTGTATTTCCTTGGTTTTCTTGTAAATTCTTTCGGAGCTACCTGGTTTTCAGAAAAAAAAATTAATAATTTTTGCTTGTGACAAACTATAGCACTAGCCGAAAGGCTCGATACGAAGCAGCTAGACGGGCTCGTCCGCGATCAATGGCTTGTCCAGCGGACCTTCCGTTCCGCCCTGCCGACATTTGTCAGTAACTGAAAGGGAAGGCAGGTAGCTAATCAGCTAGCTGTAGCTGTGGTTGGAGAAGTTCCAGTGCCAGCTGTATGTATCTGTGTAGCTTGACCCCATTGAGACAATGATTGATATTACGGAGTGTTTATGGAGGAAGAAAAAATACGGAACGTTCTTCATCGATGGCGATGAGCTCCGTGTGTGTGGGAGTTTGTACCATGCCCGTGCATGGGGTTTCGAAATTTTACTGAGAAAGAGAGAGAGAGCAAGAGAAAGATCTTGCGATTCGATGCAATGCATCGTAAATCGTCTGCAGATAGGGAAAACCAAGAAAACAAAGAAAAAAATTTTCTTTCTTTCTTTCTTTCCTTTCTTTTCCGCATTGACGTTTGAATACGAAAGCCCCGCGCGCTCATGAGACCCCCAGGCTCATGCAGGCGGACGCCTCAGCAGATCAAGAGCGACGGGAAAGAAGGCTATTCGTCGGGATATTAACCTGTCCAATTGCGACAGCGTGGAAGCGAAACGGCCGAGAGACATGGGAGGGTTTTACGGGCAGAGAAAGATCGTGACGAGCTTTCTCGATTCGGTCGTTTCTTTTTAATTTGATGCACAGTTGGAGACTGAGAGGTTGGAGGTTGTGTGTGGGAGATGGTGTACCGGGGAGCATGGCGGTGAGGGGATGGTGGAGGTGGAGGTGTGGAAGTGGAGGTGGTTCAATTGTGGTGGTGGTGCGTGCGATGCGATGAGGGCGGAATTATCACGCTGTGCTATTAGTCGAACTATAGCAGCGGTGCTAAGCAACGTAGTGCCGCCGTGTTAAGTTTTTGTTTTCTGCGGCGGGAACTGAGAGCGGTGTGGAGCGAAATCTCCACTTCAAAACCGTGCACGCTATTCGATTCGTAAACTAAGTTATCATATCAAATTTCGGAAAGACGCTGAGGGGAAAGGAAGGTTCTTCCTGCAAAGGAACGCTCCACATGACGGTTTTGAGAACCGACTGCTTTCCCGCCCAGTGCTCTCGTTTCTACCTGATCTTTTTCTTTTTCCGTCGCTGGAGATGCAAGGCAGATGGCGCTGCAGCTTTAGCGAGTACATGCGCATGCTGCATCATGATATGATGTTGCGTAACATCAGGGAAACTGATTTCTTAAGCTCAGGCCTAATGGTGGGCACCGCCAAGCAAGGCAGAGAGGGTTGCCTGACCCTCTTTCGACGGGAGCTGGTTTCAGCGATAACGTTAATTGACAAGAAGGAGAAAAAACAAAAAAAAAAACATTTTGTCTTTCTTCTCCATTTTGGACATGCTGTCTCCAAATGCAGAGAGCTCCCTTCCCTTTTCTAAACTCTAGGTTTTGTCTAATTTTTAATCTTCAAGGTCGTTTGTCTTTAATGATTCGACAGGCGGGTTTTGCCAGAATCTTGAACTTTACGGAACTTCCATGGATGCCTTAATTGGGTGGGTTGCAATTCAATTCCTCATGATCAAAAAGGAATCCAAGCTGACATGTCCGTCTGTGTCTGTCTGTCTATCGCTAGAGCCGGCCGGCACCGAGGCTGAAGCCCGGCGGCCAGAGACACGCGAAACCAATTGCAAGGTGGTCCTGGCTGGTTGACATCTCCCGCGGCAGGTCTGCATTTGGCGAGCTGAGCCGTTCGATTCGAGGAAAATCGGTTCTAGACGGGTGAGACGGGAATGCAAAAGCAGGAGCGGAAGTGCATGATGCAACGAGCGCATTATCACATTTCGAAAGCTATTATAAAATGTTACAAGTCATTTAATTGCGATAGATAAATAATTTCCTATCTCTCATCGGCAAGGATTAGGCCGGCTGGTGCCTTTTTACGAAACTTTTATGATTTTCGATTTGGTATTGAAAGGCACCTGGCCATGTACCTGTACAGGTACGTACCCTTCCTTTCATCGCCTCCTCCAGGTGCGCTCGCTCGATGACAGACAAGGGTTCGATTGTTTCTTGTCTATTCCGCACCCAGATCCACATGGTCATATTACTGACGATACCGCTGTATTTAATAAGCCTCGAACCAAAAAAGGGTTTAGAGATGATGAATCCTGCAAAGCCGACCCGTGGAGGGCCTCCATTTCGAGACCCCCCAAAATTTAGCGTCATGCACAACATCCCTGACTTCAAGTCCCGTGACCGTGGTGTGGCAGCCGACAAATTCTCTGATTGGACGATTGGCTTCTGTGCTACCGACGCAAGGTTCGCAGGCTGAAGCTGCGAATGGTCTTAGATGCTGACTGGGCGTCGCAGCCAGTCAATTCCCTCCATTTGAGAAAGAAAAAGCTTCGGCGAGACAAGAAGAACTCTCTACTTTTACTCTCCTCTTTCTCTTCACAAGTTTTCCTTTTTTTTTGTGAGTGTTTTGGCTGCGGTTCTTTCGCCTTCCGTTGCGCAATATTGTGCATATTCCGCTCGTGCCTGCTCGAGCGAGCTATAGGAACGGTAGATATAGCTGTGCCCCGTCGATGAGATGTCTCACTTGCGTCTCCTTGCTGAACTCTCGATGTGTGCCATTCGATGGACGGATCTCGATGCAATGCGATTCGTCGGCGTCGACAGGGACCGCCTTTCTCTTGAGGGATTTAATTAATTGAATAACCTTGATTTTTTTTTTTTTCTTTGCGTCTTAACGATTTTGATGTGGAGATATTGGAAATTACTCTACTAGCCTGCATCGTTAGCGATAACTAGTTGTCTCTTCTGCAGCATGCGATCGATGCTCATGATCAATCGATATGATATGATTTTCAGCTACGATAGGACCCCTCAACTAAAAAATTCCCGAGCGAGCGATCCAGATTGCTAGAGAGCCCATCTGAGCCTACGGTTAATTGCTAAAACGCAATGGTGCAACATGTGGAGGCTTCCCCAATTGGGGAGCATTACCGAATCGAGAGAGAACTCTGAGGGGGTACTCTCAGGGTGAACACTGAGCTCTTCACATTTCGGCTTCTCGACATCGTCAATCATGGCATGATGCATTTCTATTCGAGCAAATCTTAATCGAGGCTTTGAGGCCCCAGAATTAAGTAACTACCTTAATTTGCATCAGAGATTGGCTCACTAGAATCTTTGGAAGGAGTTCGCAGGCCGGGGAGACGTCAAGTGCAACGCAATCTTCGACCACACTGCCAATGAGAATGCGTGGTGTTGACTTATGCACGATGCACCTGCAAAAGGCAACCCGTCAAAAGAAAAAAGATGATCCTATTATCACAGGACTGGCGACAGAGATAACAGCGAACCCGGACTCTTTCCGAGGAAAAAGGCCTGTCTAAACGAAAAACATAATCTACCTAAGAAAGGAATATTCCTTTTCCGTGTCTAAACCTTTTTTCTTGTTTTATCTTCGTTTATTTTACTTCCCTATTTGAATTCCTGTGGCTTGCAGACCTTGCCTTCGGGGATGCGATCCCATGAGCGAAAACCCAGTTCGAGTGGATGCATCCCGCCCAATCTTCTTCGCTCGACCCTTGTCGCGGATGAGGATCCATAAGACAAGCCCCGGGTTGTATCGACGGCGCTATGCAACCTGACCTCCAATGCTGACGATTCGGCTGAAATTTCCCAGGACGCTAAACTCATCTGCAAAGATGCATAAAGACACTTGCGGCGAATGGGTATGTGCGTGAGCATGTGTCGGGACGAGCTCGGCTTCGTCGGTCGAGGGGAAATGTATCGCATCGGCAGAAGGTTCGTGGATGACCGGATAGGATGCTAAATGATTGGTAGACCGAGAGGCTGAGACTCGAGTTAGTCACCGACTGACCTAAGACGCTCGGTCGAATGATCGATCAAATTTCGTCGCGATGCTTTGGAGAAGGTGATTTAATAACAAAAAAAAAAAAAAAAAGAAGTGAACTTACTAGTCAGTTATTTACTTGCATGATCCCAGTGATTTTCACAGTTTCATAGAATGCTAAGAGGGCCGCTTAGCATGGTTTGCTACTTAGTTTGTGAGATTAACGGTGTGTTTGTTTGAATAATTCCCACCCCGAGGCTGGGGTCGTTCTTGAACTCGGGTTTCGACTAGGCCCCATATCCTGGCTAAGCGTAGCAGCGGCGGTCCTCATTAATGTCGTAGAATGACTGTGACTATGTAGAGATTTTGAAGGACTTCTCGTATTCTCGTTCTCACGACTTTGGCAACCTGCTGTAGTATTTTTTTCAAATGTCGTCTCCTCGTCGGGATTTGGATTTTTGAATATCATGGCCTTGTATTTGCTGAAGGAGAAGCCGTCTCTTTTGATTACTACGCCGCTGAGATGCATTTTTCTTCGAAATTGTTACCTGTACAATCTTGTACGCCTCCGAATGTCGCGCTGTCAGTCATAGGGGCTCCGTATATCCCTACAGAGGTACTGTGAAGTCTTTAGATCACGATATCTCGAGAATCGTGACAGGCCTATCGCCCCTCCTTGACTGCCTGCTGCTCATGGCGGGGTGAGGACTTGGAAATACCCAATAAACGGTTATTTGCAAGGCCCGCCGGTGTTTCCGGTTGGTTGAAGCATCATGTTTGCCTTACGGTTGATGTTTTGGTGAGTCTCTTTGCATGCATGCGTCTCATCCTTCTCCTCTTCCTGTTTCTTCAGTTGTCTCCCTCCAAACCATAACATTTTGTCTATCCAAATCGTTCAAGATTTACCATCTTACCTCCTTGATCGTGGATCTATCTTTGTTATTGTAGTCGAGAAATATTCTTGTCTTCCGATGGTTATGTTTTATGTTTTGGGGCTGGCTGGCAGGAGAGGGATCGCGAGAAACGCTCGAGATGGCCACCCGGACCAGTCGCCCAAGGCTCACGACTCGATCGATCTCATGCCCTCAAGACCGAAGACATAACGTCTACGATGGGGAGAAATCATTCCAAGGTGCACCCTACCTTCTCTACTTGACTATCCCCTCACCGTCTCTCAGTCAAAGACCCTTTGGTCATAACAAAGAGGGTAAAGACGGTCGCGTCGACTGAAGTCGGCGATGGACCAGAAGAAAGAGTGTTCCTCCCAAAAAATCTTACCACAGCGTCTAACAGACCATCGGTCTTTGGCCTTTGAGGCTCCCTTCACGATGATGACAGGCTCAAGGGCCTCCTGCCTGCAGGCTTCTGTCACCTCGCGGAGATGGAACCACCACCAACGTCTTTGAGGCCACGATGGACTCTCCGACGGCGGACCATGACACCGACAGCGACCATAAAGGTAAAGGAAAGATGAAATTCATACCCGACCGTGAAAATGTCCTGTCGTTGCTGCCATACTCCGACTCGATGGCCAGACAGGCGAATTCGACCCCGCTTTCGCTTTCCCGACCGTGCCTTGTTGCATTTTCGTTGTTGTTTTGATGATGGTGAAGCCGACCGCTAAGACGCCCGCCTCAACTGCGGATTGCCAGCGGAAGGACGCCGTTGACCGCCCCAAAAGGACAAAGAGGTACGCCGAATGCACTTGCGTCTACAAAGTTAGGTTTTTTTTACAATGATGATAACTATAATTTTTTTACTTTATTTTTCTTTATCTTACACTTATTTTTTAGGGCTTCCCTCTTATCAATCAATATGTGGGCAGCATATTAATATCTCGCAGCGAAATGCTTGTCAACTGCGGGAGCGGCTCGCACTTGCACGTCATCTGCAACGATGCGTTGGCAGGTTCACCAGTTCAGTCACCGTGCAGCAAAAAGGAACAGGAACAGGGCTCCAAGGCGCTTTAGCCTGTAAGAACAACTCACCTTCTTCTCCACTACCCCCCGCATCGTCGTGCTAACCAAGTACTTACTTACCTAGGTAGTCTCTCTCGCTCTCGCTCTCGCAGGATTGCCGTTTAGGCCCTTCGTACGGTCGCGGTCCGTCAGAGACACTCGGGATCCGAGATCTCAGGCTGTGCGCTTCGCCGTGTTCTGCGCTTCGCCGTGTTCTGCGCTGGCTGTGTCTGGCTGTCTGGCTGGCTGTCTGGCTGGCTACGGCTTCAAGCCTCAGCTCTTGCTCGAGGCAGCCGAAACAATTGCAGTGCTGGTGAGCTGGAGATGCATGTCTGGTTCATGTTTAGCTCCGTTAGCTCTATCTCTAGCTTCAAATCAATCTGCACAGCTGGCCTGCACTTTGAGGCCTAGCTACCTCCTTAGTCGGGAAGGATAAATGCACAGTGTCTAAATCCGGGCGTGACTGCTACCACACTCCTCCCCGGGAGACCAAGCCTGCATCCCCATGCTCGCCTTGGGGAACTCGTGCGACTAGGAGAGACAATCCCCCACACTGTCCCACCTCCCAGACAACCTCCGGTTACTATTCTAAGTAACGGATGCGAAAGAACATTCTGCGTGTTCTGCCCTACCTACGCGCCCGGCAGCTCCCACAGCATAAGCGCTTGTGACACAATGCCAAAGATACGAAAGGCTCCACCACCCATCAACTGAAACGAACGATAGACTTGCAGAGGAACTCGCCAGTCTTAGCTCAGGACAAAAAAAAAAAAACTACCTGTGGGGTCGAAACATTCTAGCAGGTGTCGAGAAGCTTCTGAGGTCTCATCGCGCGGAGCGATCGGAAGGGAGCTCAGAATTCTCGAAAATTTCAGCTGTCACCAAAACTGGCAGCTTCGAGTCAGGATCCTACAAGAGTGCGCTCGTGAGCAAAGGGTTGCAGTCATTCAGCTCTGTCGGTCGGCCCTGTCGGCAATCTAAGCTCTGCCTCACAAAAACAGGAACTCCAACAATAGCCAAACTGCGGAGGCCGAAGCGAAGCAAAAAGGACACTCGGAAAAGGTACGCCGCAAGCACCAGCATGGGGCGGTCATGCCAGGATCACCCATGCACGGGTGCAAAATTCATTCCTGGTTCAGCTGTTCCCGAGGATGACATTTGCATTGTGCGAATCCCGGTCGGCCGGCCGCGTGCGCAGCTTTGCGCACAGGTGACCCTTCTCTGCAGCGGCATCGGGACGACCAAGCGACGCCGGTCTGCGGCACACCGCGTGCAATGCTGCAAAGACCCAACAACCGAGCCAATTCATTTCGCTCCAGGAACGAGGGTGGATAAAATTGGAGGTTCTACTTCTGTTGGCCGAATCACGTGGAAATCGGATCGGATTTGTGAAGCACAGCCTGATGAAGGACGTGGTGAACTGCATTCAAGTGGCACAGGCGAGATCAGCGAAGGTCCCTGCTGACGCTGACGCAGCCTGAGCGAGAGAAATAGCAACAGTGGCTATCAAAACCGGCTCAAATCTATTATTTGAGAGGGAGAACACGAACGGTAAGAGCAAAACACCGTGCCGAAGGATGACATGTCGAAACGGATCTTTTTTTATTATTTATTTCTCTTTCTTCTATTTTTTTTACAACATGTTATTTTTAGCTTATTTTGGGTTCTTGGTTTCGTGGACCGCTGTGAACGTGCGACAGCCCCGAAGCAACTCGGATCACGCTTCGCGAGCGTGCAGAGTTCTACGAGATGTTCGGCTTTGGTCGTGAAGAATCGGGTTTCCGGGACTGTATTACTTATTTCCACTTTTGGACAAATTCCTTTGTGCAACAATCGAGGATAAGAATAGATGCAACAACACATTTACATTTATTTGTCTGTATGCATGCGCAATCACACTCAACACCATCGACCGAGTCAGTCGATGAGACTAAACTTATTCGGCGACATGGATCTACGGTAAATCTCCGACGACGGGTACGGACGGATATTGCGAAATATGTGCAGTTTCGGGATCGAACGAGGGCATGTTTTATCGATCATTCCTTGAAGTGCAGTGAAATACTGTAACGGGTCTAATTAAGTTTGCTCTAATGTCGGAGATGAATGTTTGCTCTATGCAAATACAGGGAAAGACTCAAGACATCTCTCTCGTGGTTTAGCCTAGCGAAAAAACGTGGCCAGCCTCCAGCCTGCATACAACGTGGGATAACCTAGATTTCAAAATAGCCTTTTCTTTTTAGGATTTGCAAACAGTCTAGGAATGATTTCGCGATGACAAAAATAGCGAACAATTTGCGAGCTAGGTTTCAAAGTTGCGATTCTGCTCTGAGCGGCGCAATATCGGACCGGCCAAAGATGCCGGGAGAATCGCAGAGATTCGGAACGAACTATTGATCATGATGCATGAATGGAATGTGCAATTTTCTCAGCGTGACAAATTGAGAACCGGAGACTCGGATAGTCAATGGCAAGTCAATTGCAACAGGGTTGATTCTGGTTTGTCGTAAAATATTAAATCTGGTATTGACATACGTACGCATGTTCTATTCATGCAGAATAGTGATGGATGGACTAGGTTAATTTTTTTTTCTGAAGTCACAAGACCTCATCTGACACAAAATACATGCAAACCAGGGTTGCTAGAATGGCACGGGAGGCTGGCCATAGGTTGGCCATCAAGGCTGCATAACAGGCTCACGAATGAAGTATACGAACCTGATAATAAGTTTGATCTAGATGGACAATTAGAGGTCTCTGCCTTGAGACGGTGGTTTACTAGCGCTATGACGAGTCGATTGATTGATGATTTATTGAGCGGGTGATCATTGCGGCCCATGCGTGGGCCGCCAGAGGCGAAAAGGAGCTCTTCCTTCCGGGATCCGGGATTTCTCGTCCTACATCCTAGACAGGACGGTGAGAAAGATATTTGCAATGGCCCGCTTCGGCTCTCATTTTCGTCCAATGTGGTCGAGGGTCGGGGGAGTCCGTGCATGTGCCAGTATTCGCTCTCCTGTTCGGGACGACCGACTGTAATTCAAACGCCTCATCCCCTTGTCGCTACAGAAGGCACAGCGGCAAGGGTAAACATCATAACCTTCTGAGGTGATGGTGGCATGGCAAAAATCCAGGGAAATAGATTATTATTTTGCCTGACCTCCGTGCTTTGCCGTTCGTATATCCACACAGTATTATTTTACAGCCTCATCATGATGTCCTATAGTGGGTTTTTTGTTATATATGTGCATACGTTTCGACGGGATGTACGGGCATGTATAACCATTGGATCCTGTATCGTATCATGCACCGGTGCACCCCTGCGTAACTGTACTTATGTCGAGATCGAATTCATTGGCGATGCATTACGAGTGGTGCCGTCGACTGCTCTGCTTTGCCTCCTCCCCTGTACATGGAGGGTGCAAAGTATTTTTGAGGACCGTGCAGCCGCTATGTCAGTGTAGAGTTTTTTACGATATCTGTAGTTTCTTTTTCCTGGTGGTTCATAATATTCCATGCATGTTGCAGATATGTCAGGAGATTGTAGCTGGGCGCTTAGAGCAACAGATCCGCAGGTCGTCGTCATTTTTTTCGCTAGCCTAAGGCGCTCCGCCTTTGTCGGCCTGAAAAATCGGGGCCGGAGGGGGGGCGTCGAAGGAATTCGAAATAAGGTGCATATAAAACTCCGAATTAAGAAAGTGAACGAGCCGGTTTCATTGCATATGCATAACTGGAATATTAAACTCTGTCTTGAGAATAATAAGAATCTCAATTGGCCCGATGTTGCTGATGTTTAATTGTAGATGTGTTGTCGTTGCACTCTCTGGACGGTCGACGAACCTTGCATGCAGGCACATGCAGAGGCGGGCTGTGACCACTGTCGCTCAGCCGTGGCGTGCATTCTTTTTGCAGAAATCCGGTCTCTGTTAAAACTCTATATTGCAGAATTATATAGAGAAAACTTTAGATAGGTGTGTGTATGCGGATTGGCAGATAAGGTATATGCGCATATCTTTCGACGTTTCATGAATTCAACGATATGCCAGAGCTATACGGAGCAATAATTCATGTATGCCATGTCCTGCCGTCTACCAACTAAGTATACACAGTTTAGTCTCACGCACAACCATCAATGCCGCTAACGTAGATGCCGACGAACAACTAGTCTTGATATATATATATATATCGTGCTTAACTTGAAGACTAGTTGCTGCGGCTTGTACTTGAGATCTTTTTTGGGGGGGGTCAGTTCGAGGCAGGCTATAGCGCTATGCGCTTTTCGATGGCATAATAAAAGTTGGATATGCGACGGGAAGACTCAAGTTTTCGATTTACGATACTAGCTGTATACATCGATGCGGGTTACGGTTACGTTCCGCTCATGCTTCTCTCATGGCCGCATGTCATGGACCGGGAGGTCTCGAGGCCTCAACCCGGCCAAAGTATCGACAAGTCTCGACTCTTGGCTGCCGTGCCGGGAAGTGCTAAATTAGTTCGTCAAGGCCAAGAATGTCATCCGCGGCTGAGAGGAGCATCTTGGCCTGGTCGTTGAACCCAGTGGATTTAGTCGCTGCATTAAGGATTTCATAAACGGCATTGCAACGAACTAGAGGCACTTGCTTAGTTTACTCGACGGGTCAACTTTGACGCCGAAACTTGAAAACCCGATCTAGGGACGTCGTGAAGAAAGTACCGATACACTCAAAAAAAAATTTTGACCTGCTGAATGGAAATGCTCCTGCCCATAGCGAAATAGATATTCTCGCGGGTGGAGAAGTATGGGTCTAGTGTCTAAGCTTATTTTTGGCATGATGGTGTCGGCCTCTTCCCTGTATCAACTGCACTGGTTATTTTAGTGTGGTTCACCATAACCCGGTCCTGAGACATCTCGACCGCCCCTTCAGTGCGATGGCCAAAATTCGCCATTGGACGGTTGGGGAGGCGGTTTTGTGTTAGTTGAGAAAGCTATATGATAGTGGGTTTAACGCACGGGCAAGAACGTCCAAGGCTCAAAGAGGGAAGGAAGCCTGGCGGCTTGACCATTTCTATCAATACTCGAGGACCTTGCTAGTCTGAAGCATGTAGCGGGAGGGGAAGTGGAAGCTCCAATGGTTGTCAGGCAGGGTGCGCCCTGCTTGATATTGTGCATGTTCGATGTCAGACACCGACACCACTCCGGAAATGCCATGTTTGAGTTTAGTTGAACGTCGTTCGTTCGTTCTCTAGAGCCTCTCTTATCGGCAGTCTAGATCTCGTAATTAGCGTGAAACATATTTGCCTCTTTTGGGCTTCGACGCTTCTTATTACTGAATGATAGACATGCATAGCCAATGACATGTGCAGGGGATGTCCATGTGGCCCACGCCTCGATAAAACTCTCGGAAGGGAATCTCCTCGAGATCTATCTAGACTCGACGCGAGAGAGATGCGCTATAGGCTGACTTTATGATTTGGGGCTAGCTGGTTAATGAGGGCATTCACATGATCGTCTCCGCCTGCTGAGCTAAGTTGCTGGTATCTTGCGCATGTATCGAATAAGAATTTAACTCGAGCTTCTGAAGATATGCTTCTGATCACGAGCATATCGTTAGCTCTTTTCCATGCAGGTTTAGATATCGATCTATCAAATCTTCCTTTGATGACGAGGGTGATGCTAGTGTGCTCTCAGACGAGCGCACGTAGGTATAGCCCACGTGCATATACTTTCGATTTTCGTTTAATATAAGCCTTGCATGAGATCTCGAGACGCGAAATACACCATTCGTTGCACAGTATAGTGGCGTCTCTGGGGCGTCGATAGTGTAGGATTACAGGAGAAACTCGGAATCTACCGATACGTCACGTCATGCACGATCCCATTGAGGCCTTAGAGTAACCGATATTATAGAGTAAGACAGCACTAAGTTCTCGGGGACCACTTTTCTTCTGCAGGTGCTCTTTATCATCACCAATTATTGCCAAGACCGGGCCACGACGTCGAGCTAGTCGACAGCTCCATGCTGAATCCGGTGACGAGATGGGTGTTAACCGACGCTTACGCCGGTTCAGCAATACGGAGGCGGAGATCAGGGACCGAGCCCACATGCCCCTCTTGCCACAAGTGCAGGCCTAGTTCAGTCAACCATCTACGCGACAAAAACAAAAAAAAATAAAACATCTATCAGGACTGAACGATGTATCGCGGTCAAGCGCTTGCGACTGAATATTTTGTGTTGGGCACTTTATAATCCGGTAGTCAAGGATACGATAGACCTCCACACCTAGCAAAAACTTAGGACATGCATTCCCATCTGGATCCCACTTCGCCGTTATTTCCCTTTCAAGACGGCACGGCACAAGAGATAATAGTGCATTTTATACCCAACAATAAAGTATTGCGAGCCGTCGCGAGAAAGTCCCAAAGTCCAAAATCGTCACGAAGCCGTCAATTGCCCAATGGAATATTAGCCACTTCGCCAAAACCAGATATGGCTGAACCTTGGGGAACTATGTCACGAGAATCAGCTCGGGCCGGCGACCAGACTTCATACATGTGCCTATCATCTCGGGAAATGAGAAGGGGTTCGGATCGTACGATCGTGGGTGACTACGAAATCTCGCAGCTTGCTTGGTCAGCGGAGGCGGGACAGGTTGCTATCGACTCGTGGATGACCGGGGTTCACTTTTCAGGTTTCTGGAATCAAACTGCGATGCAGATGATGATGGTTTCAGGCGTTCGCTTCAGAAGAGAAAACACGCAGCTGTAAGTAAGTGCATCCTGTTTATTCGACTCGCTGGAGGAATATTTCACTTTGCTTGTCAAAAGGTCTCCCCGAAATCGAGATGACAAAAGTGTGGCAGCACAGACGTTACCATTGGGCGATGCGTTATTGATTTTTTTGCGAATTGGTAGTTCGCGGGAGAGCCACAAGCTGATGCTCCATTGTCAACCCCTGGCGATTGATACATGCTCCACCTGTTTTTCGCGGAGTATTTTGTAATGACGCTGAAGCGAAATGAGATGAGGACCTCAAAAACGACAGCTGTTGCAACCACACGTACGTCTATTCGGACAATGGCCCATTGTCGCGATGATGTCCTCATACCTATACTAGTGGTGATCACCGACCTCTTACGGTATCTCAATTGCAAAGTGCGCGTCCGAGCAATGCGATGGAGCTGCTGGATAAACCCGGCTCACCCGTTCCGCAATGCAAGAAACGCAACGGGCGTCGGCGCACTGACATATTGTGATACTTCACCGTTGCCCCTCCTCAATGCGATCGAGGCAAAGTTAGAATCGACAATGCTCGAAAGCCACGGGAAATCACAACTACTGTGGACCTCCTGAAATCGAGAGCTTTTGGATTTTGCCTCTTTAAGGAACTAGAGGAGGTCCTGCGGTTAAGATGGGAACACCGTCGGAGTCATACCCTTGGGAGGTTGGAAATTCTTCTACCCCTCGGGAAGAATGGCCTGGGTCTTGGAGATCGAATGGTACGATTACAACCATTTTTTGCTCCCGCGGTTGTGTCTAATTTTCTTTCCTTTTTTCCTTCTCTCTTTTTTTTTTTTTTTTTTGTTTTTAATGGGTCACAGCATCAAATATCAAATTCTGCGGGCAAGGATTGAGCTGTGCTTGATCCAATTGGGAGGCCGAGGCTGGGATATGCAGTCCAAAGCATGGCCCCCGGCGCCTAAGCTAAAGAGATCCCCACCATCATCTTTATGCCGTCCAATCCAATAATATCGATTCCGCAGAGGCAGTTTCTCAGACACACAACAGAAAACAGTGCGTGATTAGCCTGGCTTGGGAAGAGCTTTCGTCCCTTGTTTCCTTTTTTTTCTTTCTTTGTGGTAACTTCTTTCCCAGTATAGAACACGAGAAGAGCTCAAACGGTGCTCGTGATTGCTGTGGGAGTTCTCAACCATTCATGCTCCGCCAAAGGTCGGTGCTTGTACTGCTACCTGCCAGGTACTGCGACCGGTTCAGGTTGCTGTCAGGCTCAATTAGCTACAGGACCAATCTCGATGGTTACCTTCCAGGGCGCCAACCAGGGCTCCCAACTGCCTTGAATCCCTCCGTTTGAATGTCATTTCGGGCTTTTGGGAGGAGTCGACTTACGTTTGCGACTGCGCGGTTGCCCGTTCATTCTCTTTCTGAACCGCGCATGGCCTCGCTGAAAAAGAGGGAAGCTGTTTTGCCGTTCCCTTCGACCTCTTCCCGCCTGTGCAGGGCAGGGTCTGGCCACACTCGCTAGCTTTTGTAATGGGCGAAGCAGCAGATGAGCGCACCCATGGCAGTCGGGTTTCGTCCACTAAGTTTCACCTTTAGGCCCCTCGCGAGAGCAGAGAGAAAGGAATAAAAGGGAATCTACAGGAAGAAAAAAGAAGTCTACGTAAAAAAAAGCTTAAGTCGGCTTACCGTAAAAAGAAGAGAACCTCCCCACACGCCGAACGCCCGCCTCCTCCATTACCTATTCTTTCCCCTTTCGAGTCCATACCCTTCTAGCCACCCAAAGGACTACTACCACTACTACCACTACTACCAGCAGTGCTTACATCTTTCCATCTGTCATCGATTTGTTGTACTTTGTACCTGCGGGCGATCGAAGCTTGCCTTGCCTCATTCCAGTCCGCACTACATTCCGAGCCCAGCGAACAAACAGACGTGGACGTGTGTGGTGTTGTTTGTTGTCCGTTGGTGCGATACACTTTTTCGACAACGTTCACCCAAATTGAACTCGAACCCATACATGGTCCTCCAACATAGGGCGGCGCATCACCAACCGTTGTTCTAACGTTCTATCTGACTGATATATACTACTGTCTACTGTTATATTAAGCTGCCCTTCCGTCCACCGCATTCAGACTTCCTTAGGGAAGTGGCATCTTAGCCAGCCAGCCGTTGCCGCGACGCTACCCGTCGAACGATACTCAAAATGTCATACCACCAACATCATCATCAGTACCTTCACTCTTCAGTGCTGCCATCTCTGGTTGGCCTGGACAGTAGAAGACAGCCGCGACCGCTTTCTGAAGCTACATCAATCGCCTCTTCCATTGACTTTGAGGACCTTCATTCGCCGCAGAGCAGCAGGCTGTCCAAAGCCCCCATCTACCGATATTCCACCTATGATGATATGGATCTACCTGAAGAAGAGGAAGACGACTACGAGGAGGAGGAGGAATATATTATCAACGACATTCAAGAGGAGGAGGACGATGAGGAAGAAGAGCGTGTCATCCACCATAGTCTATACAACAAAGCAGTGATTATGAACAGTTGGCTTGCAGATGGGACAAGGGATTCTGTTGGATCTGTGCGTAACTCCAAATTCTGCGTTTCCTCGCGCAATCGTTCTGAAGAGCTGAAGCTAATGTCCAAGTTACAGGATGGCATGAAGACCGCATCTTCGTGCGACGAGGCGAAGACTCCTACCACCCCACCATTGGGCTTCGGCGCACCACAGGAAATGAGTATGAAGAGGACCACAGTTGGACCTCGTGGACCACATCTGTTCAGCTCAATATTCCTCCCATCTCACCAAAGCGACGAGCACCTGGACGATGAATATCTCACCCCAATCTCGCCAGTTCGCGAGTCTTCATATTCCAGCCCATATTCTAGGAGGTCTCCAATTGGCTCGCAGCACAGTCTTTCGCAGATGCCGCAGGCCTCGCCAAGACAAAACTATCACCAAATGGACATCAACGTCAACGAGCGGCCTGTCAGCGCAATGTCAATGGCCCTGGAGGACGTCGAAGAAGCCGAAATTGAAAATTGGTCGCCGGTGCAAGTATGCGATTGGATGCACGGCCTCGGATTCGAGGAGACGCTTATCCAGAAATTTCGCCACAATGATATCTCCGGTGCGATTCTCATGCAGCTGAAGTGGGAAGACCTGAAGGAGCTTGATATCCAGTCCTTCGGCAAACGCATAGAATTGTGGTCGGAACTCAACCACCTACGCAAATCCCCAATTGGATCGAGCACCTCACCTAAGAGAGAACTTAGCTTTGAGACAAGCTCGATCCACTCACCACCACTTCTATCTAAACATGCTGCCAGAAAGTCGCGAGAGTCTAAGTTCCGCCATTCACCTAACCTATCGATATCTCCTTCCTCCTATACGTCTAGTCCCTCCACCGTCACACGGTCGAACACCGTTGCAACTAGCCGCCCCTCAGCGCCTGCTCCTCGAAAACTTCCAGTTTTGAGAATTAGCACTGATGTTGCCTCCCTGCAGCCCAGAAGTCAGCCACGACTTCAAGTTTCTGCACCTGCGGAGTCTGACAGCGAAGAAGAAATTGAAGAGGTTGATATGTTTAGCGACCCTGAAGAGGCCTCTCCAGTCCCCATGGCAGAAAAACGCCCGCAGGGCCTCTCCATCATCATTCCGCATTCGTCACTGGAAGTTCCTCCACCATTGGGTTCCGCTGACTCTCGGTCTTCCCATGATGGCAATTCACAGGGGGGCCGGAAGCATAAGAACGTACCACGTTTTACAGCGCCAAATCCAGCCAGGAGGAGAGTTAGCAAGCGTCTATCGACACCAATATCACCTGCTTCCGCGTCGATTGATATATTTGCTGCTCCTTCTATCCTAGGCTTGACGAAAGGCAAGCGACTTTCAATGCTCGAAACTGAGTCGCCAAGATGGGGCAACGATGAGTTTCACACCCGTAGCCCGTGGGCACCATCAATTTGCGCGTCAAGTGACGTGCTGAGCCCATCGGACCGTGGAGATATGAAATTGAAGGCAGATGAATTACGGAAGGTCAGCGCCTTATCGGCGCAAGAACAAGTCAATAAGTTCATCACTCTTCAGCACTTGCAACGACTAGAGGAACGCGCACCATCTAGCTTGAAGCACGAGACCGTTCGTGAAGCTAGCCCCTTGTCTCCACATAGTGCCTTATCAATTAAGTCTCAGCCTGTCATGACAAAGGCAGTCCAGAGGAGCACATCTCTCCGAACCTTTGACAGATATAAGCCGAGGCCATTGCAAATTTCGGATGAAGCAATTGCATCTGGGCCAGCGTCTGCGGGCTTCACACCACAAAACGCTGAAAATGCAAAGGGTTACCCCTTCTCAGAGATCGTGCAACCTGTTGCCGCGCATAAACCCGTTCCTTCTCTTCTACGAGCGACAACCGCTCCGAGCCCGCCTCTCGCGTCCCAAAGCACCCCTGCTTTGGTTCGTTCTGCTTCCATTGCGAGCCCGAAATCCACCCAGGAAAACAAAATGGCACGTTCAAACTCCATCTCTGGTGCGAGCAAGAAGACCGCTGGTTCTAGCAAGAAGCCACGAAGCCTCGGGAAGTCAGCCATTAATACTGTCAATGAGGAAGTTGAGTGGGAAGACACGTCCAGCCACGGCTCTAATCCAGCTTCTCCAAGCGAGCGAGTATTCACCGGTGAGATGAAGAAGAAAGCCAACCATTTCTTGCGCAACGAATGGATCAACCACTGGGTAGAGCTCCGTGGCACCAAACTCACGATCTACAAGTCTACAACTGGGCGTGACATCCTTACAACGCTGGAGATTGACGACTTCAGCGTTACCTGCACGACCGCTGGATCAAACAAGTTCAAGAGCCTGAAGTCCGGGGCAAAGAAAGACTCGGATGGCATGTATCATTTCCAGCTCGTTCCTAACCAGGAAGCCAAAAAGTCTGGAGAGCCGAAGAAGGAGCACCATTTTGCGGTCTCTAGTCGCGAAGAGCGCATTGACTGGATGAGAGAACTCATGCTTGCTAAGGCTATTAAGCAGAAGAAGTCTGGATTCCAAGTCGAAGTAAACGGCAAGATGGTTTAATTTTTTTATTATTATTTTTTTATTTTACACGGGACTCTCTTTGGGTCCTTGTCTTTTCAATTGCTCCCGTTGAAATTCACTGTCCATATTTACAGATTTCACCTTGCACATACGACTCCCATCTCTTTTGTTCTGGTTCGAATATGTCATGTTCTGAAGCATATGCGTTCGGTGGAGTTCCGCATTACGGATATAAATTGCATTTTAGCGAGCAAATCTCTTCTCCTCTATTTCTACACATTTTCATTTTTTCAATCTGTTTTATTCTGTTTAGTGCAATTGATCGGTCTGTTTTGAGGTTTCATTGGGTGTTATTTCTTCTAGGCACTGGCGGCATGGATCAATCACCAAAATTTCTGTTTTTTTCGCCCACTTATCTCTAATGAGAACAACTAGCAAAAAAAAGGCACATGCAATATTTGGAATTCAGCGATATATACACTGGGCTAAAAAAGAAAACGGGCTCTGCGAGAGGGTCTGAATAGCGCAAGCTATAATTGGTGTTTTGTGTTTCTTTTTTTTTCTTTTCATTTTCTGGATTTGGGAATGCGGTCATGACACCTCTGCTTATTTTTGGATGTACAGTTGATCTAAATATTGATATCGACTACTAGCGATGTTTTATTTGTTTCAAAATACCTATATAGATTTTCCTTTCTGGCCCAACATTGCAACTATTTTGGTTCTGCCTGCATCTGGTTTTCTATTCTATCTGTGTATGCAACTTCAAAAACTTAATAGTTGTGCTTCCTGTGAGTAGGTCTATAAAATCTAAATATTTAAGTTATATCGAAGAGTCCTAAAATATTGCCGTACCCCGCGTTATTGAGCAACTGATGCACCTGGTATCGATATCGCCAATGCAACGCCATGCGAACGGCATGCACCGAGTGTGTTCGGTTATGCATCTATGATCACCAACACTCGAGGCCCTTCTAACATGTCAACATCACAAAATTCAATATATTGCATAAGAAAATCAATCGCTTGATCAAGCGGTATGCGGCATGATATCCTTGGTGTATGCCGGGTGCGAACCCCCCACGATTTCCTAGGCATACGTGTTACTATACAGTTGTATATATGAGGCCAGCGGTAATCGACATCGACATGCGCATGTATGCAGAGGCTAGCTCGAGGACGATTTCTCGGCTTATGTATCATTGATGATCACGCGTACACCTCGACATATCACTGGGGATTTTCCGGCGACGTCCGGTCTCAAGCTCCCCTGGGGCTTCCCGCGCACCGGTATACGAGTGGTGTCGGCCACTGTATACACGGGAACGGAATCCGGTCATATCCACCCAAAGCTTTGTGTAGGCGCCGATATCACCGCGTACGGCCGTTCGTAATCTTCGTATTCAGTTGCATCGACTGGAAAACTGCGTATTTGAACAAGGAATACGTCTTCACCCTAGGAATATTTACTTCCAACGTAGAGCGCCAGTTTGGTAGTCTCGTAGACGCAAGCAAATAGGCTATTGTGATGCGTTCTTTCCGGCATCTAGTAGCCATCTATACGGGTAAAACGTCAACTGAAAGCAGTGAAGTCGAACCCTAGACGCATATATCGCCAGGCCGACGCCCTAGAGCCGAGAAGCAGCTGACCTAGGCGATCGGAGGACGGCGAACGACCGGAACGGCAGAACGATGTTGTATATTCTTAGCTTTCAGATATGCTGGCGAAAACTTGTTTCAGGATTGATAGCCGGAAGCTCCTGCAGCTGCGCAGGCCTGTATGCATGCGCATGTAGCTCAGATACTAGTCTAACCGCATATAAGTATTTATGATGGGATGGATACATGGATTGAAATTACATAAAATGGTGATTTATAGAAACGGGCGCCCGCTGTATTACAATTGTCACCCCTGTCAAGCCTAGGATGAGCTGGCTGGCTGGCTACTGATGCAGACATTCCCACTAGCTGTTGTGCCTCACACTGCAGTATAGTACTGGGGGTTGTGCCTCCCGAGCATGTCGATGTTCCTTTTTTTTTTTTGAACTTATTTATTTTCTGGGGGGTGGGCTACATGTAGTCTGACGAAGCTCCAAGAAGCTTATGCATGTCTAAGATCTCAAGTTGAGGTTGGTGGTCCAATTTTACTTCGAGCAAGGGTAGTGGGCAGGCATGGCTCTCGAAGCGAAGTATAACCTGGTTCGGCACCCCGTTTTTTTGATAAGAATGCATAAACTTAACGTCAGCCCCTCGCTATAAATGAGTCCTTTCGAAGCCAGACGGTCATCGGCCTGCATTTCTGCAAGACTGCCCTGATCTGTGGATGAACATGGGAAGATGTAGGGACGTCCGAACATGAACATGGATACTATTTTACCGTTTGCAAGGAGGAGGAGCTTAGCCCGCAGCGCTGCCCAGATTTTGAGGATGCAACTTCCAGGTTAGCCTGAACGGCATGCATTTCTTTCGAGTCAGCTGATAGTAGGGGTCTAGACGCCGGCACGTATATACGTTTTTTTTTTTTTGACGAGGAGAATTTCATCGGTTTCTCCGCTGTTATTTGATAGGATGGCTCTGACTAATAGCCGGTCAATTAACGGGTGGATGGTAGTGTGTGCGTGGATATTGTGGCCATGGTGGAAAGGTTTCTAGAAGCTCAAACGGCCGGTGTCGCCACAGCCGCTGGTACAATATATTTTCAAGGACGTTCGTGGATGCAATGATATCACGATGCGATGCAGTAAAGCTACCGTGACGATGTTCAATGCTGCGATATGCACTCACAAAGTGCGCTCCAGAGATCCATGCGCATGCAGGCTGGGGTTCGCGGGGAGCGCGAGCTTTGTCTAAGGCATTGCATTGAAGTCTTCCGTTTGCGACTTGATTGATCATTTCATCCAATCCCGACGCCATTCCGCCCTAGGTGGGGACACAAGGCCGCCTCAAGCTACGGATGTTGTGGATGTCGACATGTGTGTCGTGATGTACATGCGACGAGCGGGGTTGCAATGTCGAGCTAGAGAGAGGCCTGTGGGCCTTGTGCATCTGCGAATTTTGATGCACGGTTCCACTTTGAGATAAAAACGCGAGTACGAGAGGTGACCTTTCAAGGATAATGATATCAGGACTTGTAACATCGAGGTATATTCCGAGAGGACGCTTCCGGAAAACCAAGACAAAGCGCCTGTTGATACTTGCACTTGTATGCCCAGGCTGCCACGCAAAGTCCGAGATGTTCCTACGGCCCAACCTATCCCCTTTCATCGAGCAAAGACAGGGAGTATGGCTATCTTTGCGGACGAGAGGTTAATTTTACTAACGCTAACACGAGAAAATTTTTTGTCATGGACGGCCGAACCTAACCATCGGTTCCTCGAGACGAAAATGGACCAATGGTAGGATTGTAAACTATCTGCGCTTGCAGGGCTTTGAGGATTTTGCAAATGCTGTACAAGCGTGTTATCTTGCTGACGCAGAAACAGAAAAAAGGAAATGGTTAAACGAAACAACCGATATTTCCAGATTGCGTGGCATGCATGAAGCTTGAAGTCAACGAACGGACGCATTTGCCGATACGTCAAGCATTAATTTGCGGCGATGGCGACAGCGATGGCGATGCAAGCAGCCATCCCACGCAAGACCATCGACTTAAGCTTTGATCGTGAGCAGCAGGCATCTTTTGACTGGGCGCTTAAACATCGCTTATCATTCGTCAAACGTAGCGAGACGTTAACTGCCTGGTCTTCATCAGCTGGCAAGATAGCGGATAGGTATGCCAGGCTAAACTCCCATGTTCCTTGGCTTCCGCCGATACAAATTTATATTAATTAGCTTGGCTTAGCTTGCCGGAGTGGACCGAACTTTTAGTCGGAGGAAACGGCTAGAAGAATTTGGCAATAGTCCGGGAGCCGGAGCATGAACAAGCGCATATAGCGCCAGTAAAGTTCCGATACTTCTGAGGTTTCTGAATGAATCATCATATTCTGGGTTCGATTCAGCTTTGGCGAATTACTCTCTCGATCTAGGTGGTTGTACATGTGGCGTTGTATCATTGCTGCTAACAATAGCATGCTATCGTTTTTGGCTTTACCTTATTGTGAGTCCACCTGCGCTTTAATTTTTGAGCTCGCCGTTGCACCACCAGTAAGACCTAGCATTACGATAATTATATTAAAAGCCCCATGTTAATATATTCCGATGTTAAAAGATCTAGCCTCTCGAGATCTCTCTTCAGATCTTGTATAATATAGCTACAGATTATAGCAAGAATACGAGCATGTTGCCACAAAAAAAAACCACATGCACAGCATTT
Organism: Drechslerella coelobrocha; assembly: GCA_036971555.1. Lineage (NCBI taxonomy): Eukaryota > Fungi > Ascomycota > Orbiliomycetes > Orbiliales > Orbiliaceae > Drechslerella > Drechslerella coelobrocha. The sequence continues at coordinate 2,623,037 of JAJTUH010000006.1, forward strand.
ACTCAATTTTAGGATATGTATCTTCGTTTCCAATCTTTTTATATTTTGATTATTAACAAATACAGATCGCGCCTGATCTCTCTGTAAATTTTAAAGGCAATTTTGATACCAATTATCGAAAGTGGACCTTTTGCCTGGTAGATGTTGCAAGGGCGATTCCACCCCTACACACAAGCGCACCAAACATGTCTGTGAAACACTTCTTCTTCTTCTTGTCTCCTCGCACAGGACAGTTGAACGAAGAATATTAGAGATGACCAACGAGGAAATATTGAGCGAGAACAAGAGCATTAAAGAGATGTCGAAACACGGCGACAATTCTTTATTTAACAATGAACACCAATTTGACAAGACCAATGAAATGACAAAGGAAATATGAGAGATGGTGATATGATTTTGAGGAAAGAAACAAACCGACTCGATCGCTGGGAGAGCGAGCTCAATGCCAACGACCGAGTCATCATCGTATTAAAAGAGAAATTTGAAGAGAAATGGGATTATATACGTCCAAAAGCAGAGCAAACGAAACCAACAAGAACAAAAAAAAACGTAAACCACGAAACAGGACAACCAGAGTGATTTTGCCGATCGCTATGCACAATTGTATATAAGTAGGTATGAGAAGAGGCGTGAATCGTCTTACGTTTCTTATTCGCCATGTTTCCGGACCATTAGGAAAGTTAACGCAAAGACAAGGGTATCCATCGATGTAAACAAAAAGACAAAATGGAATTGGCTCAGTTAGAGATTTGTTAAGGGGACCCTTTTTCAGGTTTAACAGTGAAGAGCAAAAAGAGAGTGACTTGTAAAATCAAGTTTGGCCACCAAGATGCTTATTTTGATGATGGCTTGACAGCTTCACCGGTGTGAGGATCCATGGCCAGTCCAGAGCTTGGATCGATGATTGGGGCGCCCACGGTCATTGTGCTTGCTGGTAGATACATCGAGTAACCACGCTCGGCGAGGTCGACAGCATTGGTGGTCTTCATTTCATGCTCAGTTGGGCGATAGACATCATCGTCACCATCAGCGAGTTTACGCAGGTACAACTCATGTCGAGCCTTATCACGAAGATCCATCGACTTGCGAAGCTTGCCCTTTGAAGCGTAGCGCCAGAAGGCACCGACGTAGAGAATAACGGCCAATGACTCGATAACAATCTCAATGATAGAGCAAACAAGGGTCCAGTCCTGCAGTCAAACATATTAGTTTTTGCGTTTGGGAGGCCCGTTTTGCATGAAAACTTACCAATTGCTTGCAAACGAGGTCGTAGTTGACTGTATCCTGGAAGAGTTCTTTGCGTTGATTATCCTTGCATGCCCAGGACCACATATCATTGCCATTACTGTTATTCTTCGCGTTCGTGATTGTACCAGCAACAACAGCCCAGAGGATGATCATGAAGAGAAACCCGAAGATGGAAAAGGCGGTAAACCACATGCTAGCTTGCTCAGCTTTCTCGTGTCCTCCTCTCCAGTACGAAATTAGAACCAGGATTGCCATAAGAAGAGAGACGCATGCAATAGCAAGGGTGGCATAGGTTGGCCACAGAATAGATTGCGGAGCCCATGGGGGAAGGTTGTTTCTGTTGGTTAAGTTCTTCGTCGCAAAGAAGATAGCGAAGCTGGAGGCGGCCAGGGAGAGGACGACAAGGGAACATCCAAAGTTAAGACAACGAAGGAAGAGCTTGCAAGCTCTTATCCTGAATTTGATTTTCATGTCTCTTTCCATAACTTTCTTCACATTCTCCTCGCGCTCTTGAATCTTTTTCTGTTTCGCCTCAGCATCTTCCGCGTCGTCCTCTGGGAGTGCGAAAGTAGCTGTCTTTGGTCTCTTGGGTCCGCTCATGGCAGTACTTGGTCGGCTAACATCTGAAGAGTTCTTATCAGAGAGTTTTGCTTGTGTAGCGGCCATAGCGTTTGCCATGCTTTCTCTGTATTTATTGAACCTTCCTGGGGCAGGAGAAACGGTGCGAGAAGAAGCTTCGGTGGAGACTGCGTCTCGTTGTATTATGCGCAGCGGGGTGGTGGGACGACTGTTATCCATGATGATATAAAGTTGGTGGGTTGGGGGACAGAGCCGTTTAAATGATCCGGAACGAAGATGACCTTGAGCTGCTCAAGCGCTTACAAGGTCGGATCCGTCTAAACGGCGGGAAGGATGCAAAATGCGGCGATAAAGAGATATGCGTCTTCCCTGAAGTTCGCTGTAGAGTGAATTTGTTAAAGAAAGCTATCCTTTTCGGAGAGGCTTGAATATGACCTTCGATCCGAAAGACTGACCCGCAATTCTTCTTCCTGAAGTGTCTTGTGGTTCACGTTGAGCCTCGAAAAGACGATAGACAGATAACTGAAGAGAATAAACGAAGGTATGGGCCAAAGTTCAGGTCGTCAAGAGGAACTCTGATTGTCAGTATACTTGAGAATCAAGTCGGTAGCGTTCGTTCGGAGGAAGGAGAAAATAGAAGAACAGAAAAAGGTTGAAGTCACAGGAGCGGACGGCGGAGAGTATATGGACAAGTTATTTTTGGAGCCAGGCACCAGCGCGTGCCGGCGTTATAACAAAAATGGACGAGTTCATCACCCCGGAGAGCTCAAGTACGGAAGAGCAATTTTGTTCCTGCCTATGCGCATTGCGAATTCACCAATGCCGGAGCGACCTGGCCGTTTAACGCTGCCCTGCAGGCCGGCCTGCGGTGACTATCGCATGCCCGTATTGTCGTCCGGGGGCCATTTTGGCTGTCTGGCGCCAACACGACCATTACGGTTGGCTCGCAGGGCATGCAGGTCCACCTCGGAGCAGATGGCCATTGGCTAGTCAACCGTTGCCCTTCATTCACAGCTGACCTGAGTTTTCCTGGTCTCTTGCCTCTTGTCTCTCTTGTTCTTGACCATTTTTGCGCCCAACCATCCGCTGGCGAATGAGAGTTGTTCCGACCAGAGGTCGAAAGCGCCGTCGTCCCCAAAAGGGTAATTAGCAGGGATCCGTGCCTTCTTGCTGAATGCCAACCAATGGATATCTGGCTTCTGATTCGCTGGAGCGAGGAAACCCAACCTCCCCGCCCTCCAGGCCTGTGTAGCCTGTGGTTGGTCCAGGAACCTTGTCCTCTGGGTCCAGCCCGTGCGAACCGAAGGCGTCGGTGGGGCATCAATTCCAAGCCCGCTCTCCCTGCGCCTCTCATTCGCCGGCCATCTCCTTCTCTCATCTCAGAGGAATTTTTCTTTCTATCAGAATTAATGCGTCGTGGTAACTTAGCTTTTGCTTCGAGAACATGTGGAAATTATCGAGTCATGGACGTACGTTTAATGCATGTCTAACAAACTCGTCATTCCGTCGACGGGACACGGCTCAACCGCCTGCAAGCGCTCGCATTCGATAAGGTTCATTTGCTGTTTGATGGTGTTACGGATCCGTGGCATCAATTGATATCACTCGAAAAGTTAAAGGCAAGATTTTAATGTCCGTAGTCGTTGTTGCATCATAAATTATTTTATTTGTTCTCTGCCGCTGGTTGTAATGCCTAGGCAACTCAGCACAGCCAGCTGCATGTAAATTGCAGGCTCGCGCCCACCGACAGTCCCAACATTTTACACTCCAGAGTTGTAACATCGTATGTGGAAATAGTACGCGGGATGGCTAATTGGTACCGCATATACGCATCGCTGTATTTTTTTTTTTTTTTTTTCAAAATCTAAGAAAAGCTCGACCTGACCCGGATTTCTTGAAAAATTGGGTTCCGGCCCGTTACATCCCAAGCAAGCTGCTGAAGGAAAAGATTTTTGCGCTGTGTAACGCACGAGACAAGGGCTATGCTGTATAACGCATGGGGGTATGCGCAAAATGGAAGCTGTGTGATATCTTTTCCCAAAATTATATCACTGTCCGAGTAGTTGACTAACCTCAGTTTGACAGACGGTTCTGTGGAGCCACGTCCTCATCATACGCTGCCAATTGACAATTTGGGCGTCAGCCGTCAATCAAATGTTCAAATCACCACATGTACACGTCAATTTCGGATACTGTCTTTGATGGCTCTTCATAGTACCTGCACATAGAATGACGATCTTAAGTCTCAGCAACCCGGATTCATTTATGCTTAATATATTTCGTTCCAAGAATAGCGCTGGTGGTGGAGTGGAGTCAATCAAAAAAAGATTTGACAGAAGATAGAAAGTGAAAGAATAAGAAAAAAGGCGGGTATGCCCAGGAAGCGAGATCTTTAACTGCCATATTTAACCCTTCGGCGCTTCTTGACACACCCTAAATTCGATATGGTTTCCCCATTGGCCGAGACCACTGTTCTAGAATAAAGAGCTTCGGTCGCTTGGGGGATTTTTTTTCTTCAGGTCTTTTAAGCTGGCTGCGTAATCTATTAACTAGCATGACCGAGCTCTTCGCCCCCTGCCCGAGTAGCTTAAGCAGAGTTACCCAAGCAGACATTTGTCACGTCTAGCTCTTTTTCTTGAGCTCGGTCAGAGCTCTATGGGTCCGCTACTACGCTGTGTGGTTTCCGTACCCCACTGATCTAAAGAGGTGGGCCCATGCGTCTTCGATATGTCGGGGCACAAACTTGGAAATAAAATCAATTTACGGACTGTTCAGCCGGCTCCACAGTACAGACCGGGGGAATTTTGAATATTTGCTTCAGTACCTTCTGAGTTTTGCTTTTACTTTTGCTATTTATGGTTTCCATCCGCGATAATATCGTATGTCATCGTGGTTAATGTCGATCGGTACATCTGCAGGCGCTGGCAGTTACATGGTTCATCAAATCGTTACATCCGCTCGAGCTGTATCCCCTTCATACCTAATAGCCACTCAGGCGAGGGTGGCGTGCGTGATGCAAATATTATTAACAATAGTTCGCAACTTCTTGAATCAAAAGCAATTGTAATATTATTGCCTGCCGGTCTGCTTCGCCTCATTTACGTGTATGATACATCCACATAACAACCAACTTTGGTGCACTGTGAATCAATAACGACCGTACGAAGCAAGCAGACGTTGGAGAATGTAGATACCTTGGAGCCTCGGCTTTTTGAAAGTGGCGGCAGAACCAGGACGTTGGTATAGAAAGGATTGATTTCGGTTTCTGTTGCCGACGGTGCCTCAATAGTGAATTGATAGTGGGGTAAGCCCCGCCAATCATTCCTTTGCGGCTAACGCCCAGTCCTTTCCGGGCTCGACTTAGGACCGGGGCCTTCTAACGGTGCGGGATATAGTATGAGGTGTCAGATGGGCAACCGTCTGCAACGTTGTGAACAATGCAGATAAATACCTTGCAACATGGCATATGTAAAACTAACCGTTACACCCCACTACAGCGAGCATTTCCCCTGCCAGGAGCGGGATCTGTAGACACGGGATGATTGAGGGGTCCAGCGAAATCAAAAGTGCCCTCCTTGAGATTGCGTAATGTCTAGGCACGGCTTATCGTGGTTGCTTCAACAATTTATTTCAATGAGGGTTGAAACGCAGCTCGAAGACGCCTCAAATGACGCCTGTATTAAAATCGAATATGCCAAGAACTTGTCATACAAGATGTAAAGCAATGCGAAGGGGGGTATGGATTCACAATTCTTCTGCATGGGTCTTCAAGCTTATTCCAACTGACGGTTGCAACAGTGTAGTGGCTGCGCCTGGGCGTATGTAGAGTTTTATATTCATCAAGGAGCTAAGATGAAAAGAGAAAGAGGGGCAACAGCTCGTGCTAGCGTTGCAGTGCACGCTTGGAAAAATAACTTGAAGATTAATTACTGTGCATATTTGTAATTACGTCTGACCGGAATGTGAAGTCCTTGATAGCTGAGCTTTGGAGGCGGGGCCAGAACAACTCTTATCTCATCCAATATCCTAAACCTGTTAGTTTGCGCGTTATAACAGAGGCTTCCAAACTGTGAGAGTATCGGACTGGTATAGACGAGCCGTCTCGCCACGGGCTAAGGGTGCCCCCGGGGTTCTGCCGGTTATATTGACGACCTTTCTTCTGAAACATTAGATAAATCTGTGCCATCGCCCCACATTCCTAGAAACATTTCATGTGCCCCCGCTTCAACCGCGGGGCTTATTAAGAGGCGTCCCCGCTCGAATGTATCAGCATCTAACATCATTATCTTGGAAATCGATCGAAAGATACAAATACAAATATGCAATGCACACGTGTATGTACATATGTACACACTCATCAAGCCTCCTCGGCCGAGTACCCACAAACAACTAGATTTATCTGTATGTTGTAGTAGGGGATTGGCCACCAACCTGATAACTACTTTGTTGGTTTATCCGGAATCAGTTTGGTGAATGACATGTGCAAAGCGATGCTTCCGCTAGCAGTAAATGCTGAATTTGTGCAGCAGAGTTCTAGGCTTTAGCCTTTGACAGGCTCCTGTGGTACATTTTTAGGTGAATGTTATGCGTTCATTTACTCCCATCAGTTCAGCATGGGTGGAAGGTGATCACGCGAATTGGTAGTGCTGTGCCACTCAGCCACAGGTATATATTTATATTCCATCTGCGTTTGAATAGTTCTAGCATATACAGTTTCATCGACCGTAATGCTATACGGTAGGCTACTATCTATAGATCCAGCTGCGTTCTCAGCATGAATTCTACCTGCAAGCCTCTAAAATATAGCCAGGGTTGCCGCCATATACCCCCCACATCTAGATATCGTTGTATTGGATCGTGACGACCCAGCCCGATCCTCTAGTCTAGCCGAAACCCTGTGGTGTAACTGTTCGGCGCAGACTCCGGCCGAGTCTAGGGCTCCGGTGTTCTGTTACCCCGTGCCTTCTATGCATCACCCATGCAGCATTCCTCCCGATCCTAGTTTGCATTGCATAGGCAAACACAGACTGCGCCCTTGCCGCAAGGGAGGCTGCAGATCAGCCCATGGCCATGCGTTTGCTCTCTGCATATGCTATTCGAGATATAGGTGGGGTAGGCGTTTTGTATTACGGCTACCGTGGGGTGAATAGTAAATACGGACAGGCATCGATACGCGATGCATAGTTGGCCTGGGGAGGTATAATCTGGATTTGTCGACGGGTTAATGTTCTTATAGCGAGATAGATGTGTCTCTCTGGCAGATGGGCTAGTTAGTGTTAAGGAAGAGAGGAGAGTAAATAACACCTACGAGTGATGGTATTGTTTCAAGCCTTTTCGATAGGGCTATGCCGGCTGATATAACTGTATATTCGACATTGTGTGGATGTGCTCATATACAGGTATAAGCCACAGGAGAGGCCTCCTGGGAAAATGTGTTGATGTGTTGGACTGTGGTTTGCGCGGGTTTCGGCCGAAGCCTGTGACGTGACGTGGGCTACCATTCCGACACGCTCTTTGAAGACTTCATTCGAACCAGAGTCGACGGAACCCCTCTTACAACTGCACAACTACTTCGGCACGCCGTAGCTGCACGCCACTACGCCTTCCTATCATGCATGGCTATCTGCCTGCGATGGCGACCCGTCGCCGGGCCTTCGCCGCGGTCTTTCTGCGCCAGACACCATCTCAGCCCCTCTTCCAATTGGTGTACCCGGCCCGCTCATTCAGCACAAGCATCCCGCACTTTCGAGACCATCATTTCGATACCCTCAAAGTTGTAGAGCGACTTAAAGCCGAGGGCTTTACGGAAGCTCAAAGTGTCGCTATGATGCGGGTCCTCAGCGACGCGATCGAAGAGAGCATTCAGAATCTCAGCCGGTCAATGGTGCTGAAAGAAGACCAGGAGAAGGTTACCTATACTCGTTAGAGAACCCTCTGCTTCAGTCTCCGGTTTGCAGTTAGGAAGGACCTCTGCCTTCTAACTTGTTAGGTGTATGCTAACGAGAACCTTCTGGGTCATGTCTATAGAAAAGGTCGACTTTGCCAAACTCCGTCACGATTTATCGACTCTCTCATCCTCAGAGCTCCTTCAGACATCGACACAATACGATCACCTTACCTCCGAAATCGATAAACTTCGTAGTAGACTGCGCGAGGAGATAACCAGAACGCAGGCCAATGTTCGGCTAGATCTGAATCTTGAGAAGGGCAGGATCAGGGAAGAAAGTAGTGTCCATGAACTGAAGATCAAGGAGACGGACACGAGGATTGAGACGGAGTTGAGCCAGGCGAGGGCGCAACTGGAGGCTGTTAAGTTTAGCACCTTGCAATGGCTGATTGGCGTCACGACCGGCACGAGTGCCATAATTCTTGGTGGGTGAACGCGCTTCTAATACGTGCTAGCTTCCCTTTTGAGTGGATTTGGGTGCTAACGAGTCTTCAATGAAAACTACAGGTGTCTGGAGATTATTGATGTGAAGGCGAGATGCTGGCCTATTCACGGATGTCTAATAATAGCTAGGAAGCGTGCGGCCATGGCGTGCAGCAATTTGCTATATACACACTTTTCATCCAGGCAAAATGCAGGGATGAATAGAATAGACGTTGGTTCCGACGATAGGCTTGGGAGTTTATGTCGCATCGAAATCCCCGCTCCACCTCGCCTCTTCCCCTTTGAGATTATACCCTAGGATACGCAACCGACTATACAACTTGGGCGAATTTGCAAATTATGATTCAACTCTCGGCCACTCTTTGACCACGGTACTCTGGTCCAATTCGAAATCTAGCCTGGTTATATCCAGCGGCATTTTCTCACCTAGCCAAATTGCACCAACGAGATGATCGTGCAATTCGTCCCCGGTGTTAGGGTGCACGAGAGCATTGAGGGGTCCGCGATGCATCATCAACCAAGGGATGAAAGCCCCGAATTGAGTTGGAGTAAAGAGGTTAACCTAGAAGTTAATAAGGGTTACTTAACCGGTGTGTAACAGGGATTTGTTTCTTTGAAAATGATTTCGGCTTCATACCTCAAACATGGCAGTACTAAATATTGGCGTTTGGCGTTTGGTATTAGTGGAACATCGAACGGTGTTATCAGGGGATAGATAAGCAGCTTACAGATGTGGTCCTACAGTTCGATTTTGGTTAGCTTGTCAGCACCAGCCTGGAGAGCCCAAAGTGGGATATCTCTTAATATTCCGTGTACATACCTATGGGTCTCTCCCAGAACCGAAACACTTTCAATTCAGGAACTATATTCATTCAGAGGTTACTATAATATCCTGCCACGATGCAGCTAATGGAAAAGCAGGATTTAGACGTGCGTGCTGCAGGTAGCCCTCGGGGGAATGCTGCTGTCCCGACGCGGCTGCAGTATATGTTCTATTGCATGCATGGATTCGAAACATACATTCGTATCGAATCCGTTCCCAGAGGCTCCTGGCAAACTCCTTCTGCTTTGCGTTCGGTTCGTGGTAATAGATGTGTACATCAAAGGCAGGCTTGCCCGGCCGTTTGTCGAGCGGGTCTGGGAACTCTGTGTAGGCGGTCGACAGAGTCTCGGAAGGGGGGTTTTGCAGGCTCTTTTGGTCGGCATTCAAAGCCGTTGGGAGAGGCGGGGCCGAGGCATAACGGGTACCTTCGATAAGGCGGGGATAGGATGGCGGATAGTGGATGGTTGCCATTTCCGGGTGGTTCGATGTAGCGTTGCAGAGATCAGATATTATGGGATGAAGGGCTATAGTGGATCTAGATATCTGCACTTGTTCTTTTATATGCGTAGGAGCATTCAAGATGAATCTTTCGCCTTATCAAAGCGAAAACGTGGGGCTTTTTTTTTTCCTTGGTCACATCTGAGGTGACAGTAACATTGACGCATCGTTACCTGGTGTTCCCCGCGATGGTGCAATTCCAAAGCTCCATGAGGCGAATCCGGATTACCGATGAGCAATTATGTAATTCAATTTCAACCATGAATTTTTCTTCTGCTTCTCTTGTTTTTCCCTTTCTTTTTTACTAGA